>JAYGXS010000003.1:73794298-73918606 GCA_036362985.1 Ligula intestinalis
ATGAGAAGTTAAGGCGATCTCGGGAACCATTGTTTTATCGTCCTGACGTTTCAAAAGCGTACAGGCTTCCGTCATCAGAGGTGGTAATTGTACCATGCCTCACAGTATTTAAAGGTGTTTGCAGTCATAGTCAATAGGGTTTAACCAATACAGAGGTGTCTTTGTAATACTTCGCGCACAAATACCGGTGGCAGTTACCATTCCGAATGTATATTTTGACGAACTCAGCGGCTGCGACTGTTGACAGTTCGCCTAGTCGCGGTGCCCACTTGTGGTTCGGAGTATATTCCCTCGAGTTTGCTTAAATAAATTTGGAGAAGAACCACCGAGCCGGGCCTTCGCAGAAAAAAACAGCAACTTGCATCTGACGGTGTTGCAAGCACCTGTGCAAAGAAGTCGCAGTCATCCGCGATTAATTTCATTTACCATGGATAAGTGTCCTTTGAGAAAATCAATAGATTTATTTAGTAAATGTTCAAAACTGGATCCCCAGGTCGTCGTCAGACTTCAGATAAATGTGCAAAGAACAGTTCTTTGCACAATTTTATTTATCACAGCGAAAGGGACAGTTAGAGATGTTGCGCGGTTGCTCCATTGAAAAGTAGGACATTCATTTCAAATGCTCGCGCAGAAAATGACCAGTTGGCTTGAGGTGTAGGGATGGCCGTCTGGCGATGACTGATGCGGAAGCCAGAAATGGCCATAGTAGTCGTTTCTATAGTTGCTGCTGTTATGTCCATACTTATGAAGCTAAAACACCAACTGCTCATTGAAAAACATCTTCCACAGAAAATACAAAAGTTTATATTCAATTCACTGGCACTGCAAATATCCAGCCTTAGACGACATGTGATATAATGACGCTTGAGTCCGCATTTTACAATGCTTAGAGTTCAAAAGAAGAGGAAAAAGACGCCATCGCTTGAACAAGAAGAGTATTGGCCTAACGTTTCGGTTAGTCAATCATCCCTTCGTGGCCAGATTGCAATTTTCTCGTAAACTTACTTCGATTTACCGGTACAGGAGATCAAGGTGCACGCCTGACTCCCCTGGGCATTTTGCTGCCGGTCAGTGATGACGCAGCATCGATGAGGTCAACGGATGTAGCGTCCTGCGAACGCTACGATTATTCACTAGTGAATTCGTGCAATCCACACACTGGTCCGCTTCTTATGCTAGACTAAGCGATGCGGTGTACATGTGTGTGCATTCTTCTTTTCAGCGCTGCGCCCATCCCAACTCAGGCGGCAGACACCTAGGCGGTGGCCTGTTGCTGGCGGCGGGGGAGAGAGTGTGGCCGACCCTTGGACACCGCAGTCGGTACAGTGTGCCTTGTTATGTTTAGTGGCTGTCTGCGGGCTGAGAGTCAGATTTGACCTGTATGACGCTAACTGCCCGGAACATTCTCAGCGAGACGTGATGCTGGTACGCGTGTTATGATGCTGATGAGGATGATAACTTTATTTTGATGATAATATCAAACTTTCAGCAAAAAAATGGCTCCATTCACGGAGAGCAAGAACTAAAGTAATTTAAAGGTTATAAAAACTCAAGAGTAAATGGTCAAAGATCACAGAAAGCTCAAAGTAAGAAGTCGACATGGTTACCACATCAGTTATGGAGTCAGGTCGGCCTTCAGCTTCTCAATTTCCGTTTCTTCACATGTGAGGAAGCGTGCTAAGAATGGGAGTATCGAGTTCTGGTAGGCTGATGTACGACATGTCGTACGTCGGAAGTTTCGGCGCGTCGTACGAGAAGACTTCGCAGCCATTAGTTCGTAGTGGAGAGGGTGAGTGTCATTACTAAGAATACGGTCCACAAAATTCTTGACCGATTTGAAATGTCGCTGAATTATAAGGTCAGCTAAAAAAGCATAGGAATAGCCGGCATTTGAAGAGAGCATGCGGAGAATGGGTTTTACCTGTCGCGCCAGCCATCTGCGTCCCCCTTCCCCACCCCGCATTTTTCCAGCCTTCTTGACTGTGCTTTGACAACAAGAATTCGATATGGGAGTGGGCGGAGAGTTGGCTAGACCCAGCTAGTTTACCTCCACCGAAATCAGTCACACTCACCACGTGCTTCAGTTGACTGAAGTTGTTAGTGGATATCGCCAAAATCGATGGTCGAAGTGTCATGCGTGTATGGATTGCCAACGATAACTAGGAGTCTCATTTTAGCAACGTCAAATGGTGTTCGCCCACCCAAGTCTACAGTTTCAAACGTTTGCTCCGTAATAGTTATATTTTATACAGGTCACAGGATACCTTAGAGACAACGGGATACTTCTGGTCGTTTGTGCTGCAGTCCTTTGGATGCAGCACTCAGCAATAGTGCTAAGCAGGGCTCTTAAGCGGCCTCCGTTCCCGCTAAAGCAAAAATGCAACCATGCAAATGGAGACTTGTTCTGCCCGCGGGATCTTCCTTAATGAATTAGTTTGATTGACCTTGTATTTTTCGCTTACCTGTTTCCAATCCATGAATGCTCCTGTATATCCTTTCTATTAGAAGCAGGCAGCAATAGACTTCTTCGCATGCAGTCCGGGCGAGGCGCTCGCACGCAACGCTATTGGTCCGCCTACACACTCATGCGCGCGGCCTTCAAGGAGCCGACAGCACGTGAGGCTGCAGGGTAGGGGTCAACCATAGGGATAAACTAACCAGAATGCTGATCGAATCGCTACGTGCGCGAGGATCCAATCCAATTGGTCCGATCTTATAATGCTCCCTTGCACGCCATCAACATTTTCTCAAGAATTCATCCTCTGCTCACCGGAATAAATTTGTAGATTTGCTGCCTTTATCGATCAGCAAGTTTTAAGTTACCAGACTGATGTCTAAATCTGATAAATAACTGAATGCTCTTGTAGCTAGATGCTTCGTTGATCGGTTGGTCGACTCACCCGCCCCATTGTGCCTTAGATCTCCCTCGCGAGTCCCACCGGCATCTAGCATGTTATAGGCAACAGACCTTATCGAAAATTAAAAGGAATTTGGAATTTGTTCAAGTTTCTTCCAGAAAAACAATGTGACTATTTCTGGCTTATTAGCCGTCATCAGCGAGTCATGCTGAACGCCAGGTGTTAGTCGGCACGCAAGACACGAACCCGCGACTTTTTGGCTAAAAGTCTCACTCCCTACCTATTGAGCCATGAGCTCGTTGAATTGCCAGTATGTTCCATAACCGGTTGGCCAGGCGTTTATCCGCCAAAATCAATTATTTTCGGCCAATGAACATTCAAGTTTCCTGTGGTTTTGTGCATCTGCCTACAGTCTGATGCTTCTTATGCAGCGCCATGTAAAAAAACTTTAATTTTAGCCTCATTTTAACATGATACTTTTGAAGACACTTACAGAGGTGGTATTTTGTGCTATGAGGAAGTGTGATGTGTGCATAAGTCGGTGACCTTAAAAAGAAGGACCGGCAACAAATGTTTGTGTGTCCCAGCTAACTGGATAACGAAGGCTAACTGCAACCAACACGATGAGTGGGGTTAGGATTAGCGCTAGAGTTAGGCAGGCGTGTACTACAATCGAATTAAATATGAAAAACTAGGTCACTAGAGCGCTAACATTGAGTATCGAAATTTCTTTTCAACGATACTGCGTTACCACCCCTTCCATCCTTAAAACTGCCGTCCTAAAAAGTCGTCATCCTTCCCCTGTTATACGCCTACCTATCATTTGAATTTTTTAGCAGGGTTGCACAACTATTCGTTGCTGATGGACCTTCACCCCCGTCACGCGTAAAACATTATGTAATACTGAACAATGTAGAATGTGCTCGAGTACGTAAAATTGAAGTTCTAAAACTATTTTCGTGGACCATCAGATTCAAAACCTGTGTTTGGAAAAACGCGTACAGAACAGGGGATACTACCAGAAACGGGAGGCTTGCAAAAAATGTCATTAGCCTTGGAAAAGATTGCCAAAAAAAGTGAACACTTTTCTAAAGGACTGTGATATTTTTTAAACATTTCACAAGTGTCACTGCCTGCTTCACCTAAACCTCGATACTACGCAGGCAAAGAAAAGTCGACATTTTTTCTCTAGTTCTGAGTAGTATCACAAACTTTTAGCTTAGGAAAAAGCACGCTTTGCATCTTTCTTACCGCCGTAAAACAGCCGTCAGAAGTATTATTAACAGGGACTGGAGCACCAAAATGAAAATTTCTGACTTACTATCCACCAGCAGCCAACTTCTACTTCAAATACACCCACTGTTTAGCCACTGGTCTTTTAGGTAACTGGACATCTGAAGTCAAGAGCTCGATTCTGTCAAAGAGTTGAGCTAGCACTGAAGCAGAGTGATGTAATAAGTTACACGTCGATGACATTTTGCAGTCAGGTCACATAACCGAAAGAATAGTAATATACACAAGATAGGTTACTTAATTCAATAAAGTAAACATGATTTTATAACTTACAACATGCTTCCGGGAGTAGGACTTTTTTCGGGGTTTGGGATTCACAGGCAGCCCTGCGCAAAAAGCATTCACTGCGGTAGGTCATGCCGTCATCGCCGCAAACAGGTTTATCGTTCCAGGTCTGCTCACAGCTTATGTGCTCACAGGAGCACATGCCTTTCGCCTGCCGATACTTGCCAACGTAGTCTGCATCGTCGTCTGCTCCCTTGCGAGTGCACCTGCCACCATGGAGGCAAACGTTGGCAAAACTGCAGAGTTCCGCCTGGTCTTCTATTAAAAAAATAGAAAAACTTAGTATGCTTTCATGAGAAGCGAAAAATGCAGTCCCAGCGAGTAGCCAGAAAATGCTTCCTTATGAAGTCCACTGACACTGAACTCAGTTGCTTTAGGGATTCCCGTGGGCATTTCAAAAGCATTTCCAAATCACAACCTTCTGTTTTTTAAACATTATGTTTCTAGTTTTAATCTTATTGTTCATTCTTGTCGTTGAATCTTAGTTCCAAGAATCTTGCCATGGTGAATTTTTTATCGGTGCGAGTCTCTGGCAACAAGTAGGCTACCTTCTATGAAAAACTCCAAAACGTAGGGTACATTGGGCAGTGAAAAGGCACGTATTCTACGAAGAAATGGAGCCTTAGACCTCAGAATGTAGCACCTTAAATAAAAACCTATCAGGTATCGCCTAGTTAGCAGTTAATTATCGCTGGTCTGCCAATTCGACCTTCTCTGCGCAGAAGATGTATGACTTTGGCTGCTAAACGTCACATGTTTCTGACCGTATTCGATAACTCTCGAGGAGACAAAAAAACATATCATTTAAATGATATGCTGACTGTGCCGCAGATGGCTGCGAATAATTCCACACATTGACAACGTAGATAATGATGATGCATCATGCAACTTTGTGGTTTTCACTCAGAGATGATTCCTTCAGCCTTATCCATGTGCTTTCTGATATAAACTCTAGTTTTCATTGTAAGGCTTTTGCTTTCATGCGAAACTAGTTCAATTATTGCTTAATGGCCGATAATGCGTAGTTTATTGGCAAAAATGATCAGGCGAGTCCAGAATAGCAATCTCAAGATAAGGTGACCACCGGAACGAGAACTTAATTGGTCTGACGCTTCGGACCCTTCTCCAAACCGATCATCATCAAACCTGGTCTGCGGTTATCTTCTATTTCTGCGATCGCATCTTCTCCTTCTGCGAAATGTATTGCAACAATTTCATACCGCAAGCTGACTCCGGGTTCATTTTTAGCACCGATAGCCAAACTAGGAGCAGTTTTTCCCGTTGCGCTCTCTGCTGCAGTCTTAAACACGTAGTTGTCCGCTGGAACTCTTACTCTCACCTGTGTTTACAAATAGAGCATTTATTTGACCGGTCATATATAAGTAGAAAAATCAAAATTCCAGCTAATATTCGGTACCCACACAGCTGTCATGTGAATTATACATAGGTCGTTGGGCTACAAGTGAGCGGGTCGAATAGGATACTAATTTATTCTTTTCCCTGTTCTGCTAATAGAATCTCAAAGTACAATGTTATTATAACAGGCGAAAGCAAAACGAAAGTCATACATCGTATTTGTGCAGGGTAATGATTGTACAAACATCATTTCATCACAAATGGTCGTTAGTGTATCTTGATAAAAATAGAATTTTTAAAAGTCACGAATATTTGAGAATTCAGTTGTTAATACCGTTTCCATTAGTGTTTATAGTATAATGTAGGCATGTTGAAAAGAGACAATACAGGTGTCGCTATTCCTTTGCATGAAACATTCCTCGAGCCGTAGATAACACTTTGAAATTTGATAAGTTAATGCAACAGAAGGTTATGTATATTCTTAAGTCTGGTAGACTTCTTCTGCACATTCAATGGCAGACGTTTTCAGCACAAGAATATTCATGCGAACTGGGAGAGTGGTGGACTCATGACATTCTCGCGTGTTTTTTGCTACTTAACTTTTAAAAAATATTTCTTCCCGAGCCTGCGATGTCCATCAAAAAAGGCTCAGTAAAAAAACACATAGATTTCAGGAGAGATGAACCTCGGTGCACACTTGACATCGTTGCCTCCGTACGACTCACTACATCAGCCGGTGAGATCAAGCCTGTATTTACAAATTGTCAGGATATTTTGACGGTCGCAGGCAACGTCATACATCGAGTATGCCGCGGAGCTAAAGCAAAACCGCAAGCTTGAGCCTTATTTAATTTCTAGTGAGTTACACTTGCTTGGGACGGAGAAGCCCTGTCGACCACCGAAATCATAGTTTTCTTAGTGTGAGATATCGAACTCTTGCGGGGGCCCATCTTCAGGGGTAAAATCCTCAACGAAAGCAAGCAACATTTATGAGGAGAAGGGGCCAATGAAACGCCATGGAGGCACGGGAAGAGGGGTAGGGAGAGGACCGATTAACCGCCAGTGCCGTGAGTTTAGAGGTACCGGCGCAGGGCATCATATGTGGGCGCCAGCTCTACACATCGGTTAAGTAAGTTGTCGTTCGACGCCCAGGCTTCAATCAGCTCTCGGCCCGCCTTGCTGCCAGCGTGGGCAATTGTCTTTGCGGCTGCAAAGGTTAACTCGCGACCTGTCTCGTAGGTGTGGACCACCACTTGCGAAAATGCATCACCCCGTCGAACAGCCAGCTTATTTTCGTGTATGCGCGAAACCAGCATGCGTCCAGTCTGTCCCGTGTAATTTGGGGGCAGTTTAGACGTGGTATGCGGTGCATTATATCCGACTGCTCACTAGGATTTAATCGATCCTTGATTCTCATGAAACGGCTGCGCATTTTAGCCTTGGGACGGTGTGCTATTCCGACGCCTTGTCCCGCGGCAATGTGCTCAGTCGCTTCCGACACATCCTTGATGTATGGCCATGCGTGACAAATCGTTGAGGTTGGCCCTGTTTGAATCCTTGGAAGGCGAACCCTTAGGCGTCGGCTAATGAGGGCCTTAGGATAGCCATTTTGCATAAACTGGTCTCGGAGATGTCATGCCTCACGCGCTATTTCTTAAGTTCTGATAGGCTAATTCTGCGCATTCAATAGCAGACGTGTTCGGTACAAGAATATTTCTGCAATCTGGCAGAGTTATGGACTCTAAACATTTTTCGCGTTCCTTCTGCTAAGTAACGTTTAAAAAAGTTTATTCCCGAGCTTCAGATGTCCATAAAAAATTCAGTTAAAAAACACATGGATTTCAGAAAAAGCGCCAATCGGTGCACACTTGGCAGCGACTCACTACATCAGTCGGTAAGATCAAGCCTGTATTTACAAATTGTCGAGATATTTTGACTGTCACAGGCAACGTCATACATCGAGTAACCCATGAAATTAACGCACCGCCGCCAGGTTTAAATTAATTTACTTCCTAGTGAGTTAGGCTTGCACTGCGTCTGTCACACATTCACTTGTCCACAAGACTTTCCTGCCGACCGAAGGTTGGCTCGGTGCAGTTGCTGACAAGAATAAACAGTCTTCCATGAACGTTAATCGACCGCTAACGAAACTCTCTTGTCCCGCTCTGTCCTGTCTTGGGTTTCGTTTCTCTGACCCTGACAGCAGTCATAGCAGCTATTACTATAGGCAGATAGTATTGCCGGTTTATGCCGCACTTGGGTCTGGGTATGACTGGTTGACGATGGCCAGAAACAGCCATTCCAATCTCCCTTGTCATTACCGACAATGTTATAAGCTAAGACTACTAGCCACTTTGACTGTTGTCTGGGCATAAGTAATGAGGCCCAAGGCACAGGCGGGACGGGACAAGTGAGTTTCGTTTGCGGTCAGTGAACATCCATCGACAAACGTCAATATCTCCCGATCTAAACCGAGAAGACAACGAGCTCGTGACTCAATAGTTAGGGCGTCAGACTCTAATCGAAAGGTCACGAGTTCGAGCCTAAAATGGTGCACTTCTTGGGCCTGGGTATCACTGGTTGACACGGCCGGAGATGCCCAGTTCAATCTCCCTTGTATTTTCCGGCAAAGCTATGAATAAACAGGTTGCCTATACTTGTCAAATACGGCCATTTCCAGTGTGTGGGATACCATATGTGCGGCTTGAATCTCACACCATTAAGCATACCTGCAACCTGACTCTTTGTTCTGAGAAGGAGCGAACTATCGCATTTAGCCTCTAAATCACGTCTTAATGCGAGGTTTAAGCAAAATTTATACAACACTTGTGATTAAAGTTCTTGTAACAGTAAACAGCTGGGTTTTACTCTCTTGCATCCCGTAACATACTGTCCTTGGTACTACAGAGGATGGACTGGATTCATACTCGGGTCGCATATCTGCGAACATGAGGTGGATGTGCGAGGGATTGACGGATTATCACAAGTGGTTGACCACACCTACGAAACGGGTCACGCGTTTCAATTTGCAGCCACGAAGCAAGACATTGCACGAATTGATTGAAGCCTAGACCTCCGATGATGACTCGATCAATCGATATATCGATATGACGCCGGCATACAGAGGTTTCTTATGTTTCATTGGCTCCTTCCATCTCCTAGCAATACTAATCCTCATACATGAATACCAAGCAACCAAAAATATCCAAGGTGTACCAGGCTTCTAGCTTAAAACAAAAGTTGTAGTTTCGTGCCTAACGATCTGAACGGGTAGTGCAAACGAAATTATCTTACGTTTCTGGGCAGATAGCACGTTTTGCGCATTGCATTAAAGTGTTGACATAAATTCACCACAAGCGGGCATTGTTAATTATAACGGTCACAGTAATGTGTATTAGTCTATCGTGGCTACATGATCGCATGAGGATGATTCCACTTTTGCTCGAACCTTGATCGAGTTCTCACAAAGGCAACCACATACGAACGACCACTTAGCGATCAAGAAAGCCACCAACAACCTATCCTAAAGCATTCACAGGGATTATAATTAACAAGACGTTAGTCATGTAGGTCACGCGATAAGAAAGTGTGCCAACTTCTTAGTGAACACGTACTGAGTCAGCGTGAGTGGTTTGCATTATGGTCGGCTGATGACGGCAAATTAATTGTAAACGGTCCTTCAAATGCATTCATATTTGCAGGCAACAAGTCCGTACCCAGAATCTTTGCTGAAGGTCGCGAGTTTATACTTAGTCTCAAGCCCTGCGATCGGTAAGAGAAAAGAGGGAGAGAGAGGGCAAATGCATGTTTTGCTATGGATAGGTTGCAAGCCGAGATTACCTCCATGTGCATCTACTCATTTAAATGTTCCTGTGGAACAGGTTTATCGGTCGAAAAACTGTACGCTTAGCCAAAAGAATACGGGTTCACTGTCCAATATGGCTGAATAAATGTTAAGTCAGGAACATAAACAGCGTTATTCTCGACCATCATATGGACCCCAAATGCATCCCCTTGGGTGACTTATATGGTTTCACCAAGCTATCGAAAGTCCCTGGGTCAGCGCTTGCTAGCAACTACAGAAGCGGCCGCTATCAGGTCGAGAGAGCCGGCGTTGTTTGCACAAAAACATCCTACAAGTATGTGGCATGGTCCACACTCACTTAGCTGCATGCTCTCTTAGCCTTTCTCCTCTCCTCTTCCATCCCCGCGTAACCAGCGTTCTCTTATCGACCCCTTCATAACTATCCCCACAACTCACTTGTACGAAAACATGAACACATTTTAGCATGCGCTGATCCGCAAATTCGCATCTGACTCCTGAAATTTCTTTTCGATTACACAAGAAGAAACTTCTGCAGACACTGGGAGGCTTCCTAGCGTTTCTTCAACTAGCCTTCTCTCCCTAAAAAGCTTTTAATCATGCCAGAATAAAAGCTCACAATTAAGTGACACGCAGACGTAACAATAACACTCTACTCTGGGCCAACATGTGCTGTTATGCCAGTAGAAACAAAATATGCGTGAGACACGGGATTTGCCATTTTTATTGGTTCTTGAAGCACCGGCGTAATCTGCCAATTGGCGTGCCCCAAACCTACCAGCAGTGCAAAATATGTGGCAGAAGACACAATAAGCACGAGCGTGTACCCAAACTCTTCGCATTGATTGCACGCGGCCTATCCAGTCGACAGAAAGGATGAATCACACCCTCGAGCTGCCAAGGCCTGCGCGCGCGCAGGTGCAACCCGGAGCCCCAAATTTCTCACGGTCTGCTGTGGAGAGACAAGAAGACCATGTGAACTACAGTTGTCTGCGTTATGCTAACTGCCGCATTTAAATGAAAAATGCTGCTTTTTCTTTGCTGGTTAGTGCGAAAGAGAAAAAAGAAATCAAGTATCACTGCGATCAAGGGCAGTAAAGACTCCCAACGAAGTTGCAGGGCTAAAATATCCTGCTATAAAAATAACCGAAGGATCTCACTGAATTCTGTTCGGAAAAAAGTGAGTTGCCTGTGGACTCCAAGACCCTGAACAATTTGAGCATAATGCTTGTTTATAATTCTCGGAAGACTGTAGAGTTTAGCAATGAAGTTTTAACTGCAGCTTCGTATTTGGACGGCTTATGTTAAAAATGCACGTTCCGTTTCGTGATTATTCCTGAACTTGACTGCATATATCTCACAGTTGTTAGTGGAAATAGGGACCTCTTTCTTCCATGAGACATTCTCTTCTACGCACTGTGATACAATGGCCTCTGCCCTTTCGAAATTCCGATTAGAAGTTTGGATTCGTGATTGATCGCTGCATATGAAGTGAAGGCTAGTCGTAGTAACTACGATCGATGTGTTCGTTCATAGAGTTTTAGTCAACATTCTGACATGTGCTTTTGATTGGAGACATTTACGTAAACAGTACTGTTCTAATAATTCGAAGGCAGAAACTTTTGATGAGATTCCATTCAGGCCAGAATGTCGGTTTTCATAGAGGCCTTTTTTGGACACATTCCAAAAAACTACACTATGAAAGCACTGGCTACAAAAGTAGTATGACGTTTTTTCATTGATGTTTGATGCTCCCATAAAATGCTCGAGTTTATTTTAAATCAGAGCAAGGTGGTTAATCTTCTTTGAAAATAAAGCCAACAAATTAGTTTATTGCATCAGAAGACGAAGATCCGATCACTGGAACAAGAGTTTTATTTGCCTGACGTTTCGGATTCCATCGGGAATCCTTAGTCATGGGTAATCGTAAAAAGATTTGAGACATGCGCAGATAGGGGGTGATACATGCACAGATTGCACGGTATTTATAGTTCACAGTGGTCATCCGCATGCGTACTATAATTGTCAGTTCTTGTAGCCACCGCTTGAGGTCTTAATTGGTGCGGTGATTGCTCATTAATTGCCACGGCGTTCTTGTCCGCGTCGGATGCGGGTTTGGTAATTGCACGACAATTATATCCGCTGTCGCCGGAGTTGTTGTTGCGTCCAGTCCTTCCCACGTGACTGATTCTCTTGCTCAGGAAATTTTTCAGTACACCGTATGGGAACGCCAAATCGTTGCGCTTGTTGATGGACTGGGGGCCTGAGGACCATGACTCGAGCAGCTCGCGGCTCACGTGGTTGTCCCCTCTTGCGAGGCCGAAATCCTCGCAATCCTCGCTGGCAATCACCACACCAATTAAGACCTCAAACGGTGGCTACAAGAACTAACAATTATACCACGCATGTTGGTGATGGCTGTGAACTATAAATACAGTGCAATCTGTGCATGTATCACCCCTTATCTGCGCATGTCTCAGACCTGTTTACGATAACCTATGACTAAGGATTCATGACGGAATCCGAAACGTCAGGCAAATAAAAATCTTGTTCCAGTGATCGTATCTTTGTCTTCTGAACTGCTTCCTGGGACTCGAATATTCGCTACTATTGGTAATTTATCGTATTCTGCAAATTAAGTATTTGGAAGTTGAGCTGTGAAACTGTTTTTTATTCTTCATTAACGTCCACGTTAAAGCATAGTTAGAGAAAATAGTAGACCAAAATGCACTTAAAAACACATATATTCTGTGTTAAATCCACTGCCGCCTTTTTAGAAGATTTAAGCAACCAGTTAAGCGGAGACCACCATGCCTAGACGTTGTCGCAATTTAGACAGTGCTAGACGATTGTAAGCAGACCGCAGTCTGTGTGGCCTTTTCGGGCTTTTGTGGGAATTTTCGACCCTTTTCCGGGTTCCGTACCGGCGAGCTGAGAAGCCGCAGCACTTAGTCTATGGTAAATTTGCCACGTTCCCTGGAAGAACACTTTTTTTTGAAAACCCAGGTCGCCGACTAACACTAAGTATGCGCATAAAGCAAGCTGCGGTTCTCGGGTTTCCTTAAGGAAACGCCTAGTGGTGTTAGTGGCATGCGCAGTCAAAGAGTAGATGACAAATCCTCACAGTTACTCTGTCCTACTGAAAAGCACACGCTGCCATTTCCGAAAATCACGGTAGGGGGTGACCTGAATGGCCGTCTATACAGAACATGGAAACAGGCAATGCATGTGGCATGGCATCGAGGCTACCGGTATGTTTTATGTTAGCGTTAGCGTTGGGCACGAGAATATTTACTCTTTCTTAAATTTACCCTAAGCGAGGTGCTCCTATTCTCGTGCCTTTTCAAGGCAGCCATCTAAGATTTCCTTACCAAAAGGTCATTAGCACTACACTATAAGCAGCCCTGCACATTTGAATGCAATGAAACCTGCAGCATAGTATTTGATTGATCATCCCGATATCGAAGAAGGCGACTTTTATGGAGCGTCCACTGAGTACGTCGGTAGAGGGCATGGCAAATATGAACCAATGATTGAAAATATTTCTTTCCGGAAAAGGCAGAAAACCATGAAGGAATGGTTTCTAACCTGAAGGTTGTCGTCGCATAAACCTAGCCACCAACCCTGGAAAGCCGTGATTAGTCATTCACATTGCAGTGATTGCTAATA
Source organism: Ligula intestinalis (assembly GCA_036362985.1). NCBI lineage: Eukaryota > Metazoa > Platyhelminthes > Cestoda > Diphyllobothriidea > Diphyllobothriidae > Ligula > Ligula intestinalis. The sequence goes on from JAYGXS010000003.1 coordinate 73,807,583, forward strand.
TACCTTTGATAAACGACCGAAAATTAGGCAGCATAGGCAAGCCGTTATTCCTTTCTTTGGGTCAATGTTCAGGGTCGGCTTTGTTTGCGTCGAGTCCTTCACCTGGACGCTCGCCTTCGATGCAAACACTGAGTTGTGAATGTTCAAGACTAGCTGCCGGCAAAGGTAGGATTTCCCAGGCTGTTGAGTTCCAGTCCTATGATGTTTAATGGAACAGTGAGCAGATGTGGCTGTTCAAATGTCGTCTGCGATAAGTATTGTCATGGTGTGACTTGCGTTATTGGTTTCTGCCATTCAAAAAGTGTGTAAAACACCTTAGGGACCGTACAGTCGGATGAATCATACATCGATTGGCAGATCAAGATGGATGCCTCATAAAACATTCTCACCGAGAGAAACAGGAGAAGAAGAGAAGTGGGATGTTGGCCTACAGCCACCGATCATAGGCACAAACGTCAAAAACGTGTAAAATCTTCGTTTCCTTTGAAAAAAGTGATTGGTTCGCTACGTTAAGTTCAGGCGGCCGCGGAAAAGATACGAGGTAGCCCATACTTACAGCTAAGGCCTCCACAGTTGGCCAATCAGCCACAGCTGGGGTGAGTTTAAACAATCTCGCCGTAGTCAATAAACAAGCGATTGGTTTGCCACGTACAGTTCAGACTGTCGCGGAAAAAGATACGAGGGAGCCCATACTTAAAGTTGAGGCCCCCACAGTTGACCAATCAGCCATAGCTGAGGCGAGTTTAAACAATCTCGCCGTAGTCAACAAAAAAAAGCGATTGGTTCTCCACGTAAAGTTCAGGCTGCCGTCAAAAAAGGCACAAAGCCAAACGTGAAAGCGTTGCACCAGGAAGTGACCGACGGCGTAGAGGGTACGCAAAAAAATTACCGATAGAGGCAAAAGTTTCGTAATACAAGGTCTACCGGAATCAACTGCCACTACTGCTATTAACCAGAAAGTGGGCGACAGTGTCGCAGGCCCGAGCCCGAGGCCCACAGTCGAGAACGAGGATAGTTCTGCCTCCATAGACTCTGGTCGCACGCAGAAAGGTCATAATAGCAGCACCAGAGCTATTAACCGGAAAGTAAGCGACTGTGTCGTAGGCACGAAAAAGGTCGCTAAAAGAGAATCAAGCATCGTAATACAGATATTAACTGCATCAACAGCAGCCACTCCCATGGACCGGCATTGCCCAGACATTCAGCACTTCGGTAAACTAATGAATAAAATGCTAGGGCCCAATGTATCAATCGAGTTTGATAAGGCCTTCCGCCTTGAAAAAAGGCCAGAGAGTCCAACTGGATTGAGCGTCCCAGACCTCTGAAAGTGGTCATGACCAGCAGCCAAGAAGCAAAGCTCATCCTCTCTAAGTGTTTTAAAATAAAAGACTCCAACCCAAGAGTTTTTTTCAGCAGGATTTCTCCGGTGCAGAACGGAACAAACGTCGTCAAATTGTTACCGAAATGAAGGAGCGAAACAACAGAAGGGAACAAAACTTGGTTATTTACAACAACCAAGTGATTGAACGTCCATTGTTCTCACCTAGGACAGGTCCGTTCCGGATAACCACGCAATCGACCCAGTAGGGGGAGGGTTGAGCCCGAACGTAAAAACTACCCGAACAAGCCGAGAAAGGAAACTAAAGTGCATGTACACCAATGCACAAAGCCTGCTCTCTAAATAAGACGAGCTTAAGATTATTATGTGCCAAGTGGAACCAGATGAGGTCTGTATAACGGAAACATGGTTATCCACAAAGATAGACGGTCGGGAAGTTGTTCTCCCCGGTTTTCAGCTATTCCGAAAAGATCAAGCCAGGCGTCAGGGTGGGGGTGTGCTCACCTATGTTACACATGGCCTGCACGTGTTAAACAAAACTGACCAGCTCGCGTCCGATATAGAGGCCCTTTGACTCACCGTCAGAACGCTGGGGTCTCAAGCCCTTGACATCTTGGCGGTTTATCGACCACCGTCGAACGATCCACAGTCAGACAATATCCTCATTGAGGAAGTTAAAGCATTTGCCGTGCGATCCAATGTCATGATTATAGGCGACTTTAATGCTCCGCATATCGACTGGAACCTCAGTTCTGCGACCGGGTCAGAATTAAGTTTCGATCGCCGACTACTACGGACGGTACAAAAAGCCTTTTATCATAACACGTCTAATCTCTGACCAGGCAGCGTGAAGGGCAACAGGCTAACTGCCTAGATCTCGTGCTGTCAAAAGCGCCTGACAGTGTAGACGTCGGAAATTGTTTACCTCCTCTAGGCAAAAGCGACCATGCAGTACAACAGTGGGAGTATTCACTCTTCTCTGTAACTGATCGTAGCGCGACCGTTAGACACAACAAATGTCGTGGAAACTTTAACCAAATGAGAACCAAAATGTGCAGCGTAGACTGGAAGGAGGCATTCGGCGGGTGTGTCCACGAGGATTGGACGGTGTCAAAGACTGTACTACACGGGCTTATCACCAGTTTCTGCCCCATCTCGAAAATGAAAGCCCCAAATAGGCCCCAGTGGCTTATAAACACGCTGAAGAGGGGGGTAAATCGTAAAGGAAAGCTGTGGCCAGCATATCAGAGGGAGAAGACCACCGAGTCGCACAACAAGTACAAAGCGAAGAGAAATAGGGTTAAGGGCCTTGTACTAAAAACCTGCCAAAGTTCCGAGAGTGACCTAATTAACCGTGCAGTAAGAAATCCGAAGGTCTTCTTCAACTACATAAGGCGATCTCACCAAAATAGAGACCCCATCTTGTTGTTTAAAATGGGTGACGGCGCCGAAATTTACGAGAGCATCTATCCGGGTTCTTTCAGTCGGTTTTTATGAGAGAGGTCGAGCTAACCTTTACCAATTTTAGTACTGAGGATATTCCGACTATTGACTCAGTTGTGCTTACATAAGTTACTGCCCTACAAGAACTTCTTAAGCTCCAAGACACGAAGTCGCCAGGACCGGGACTCCCTAATCACAGGCCAACTGCCATCTGACTGGAAGACAGCGTGGATCTCACCCATACACAAAAGTGGGAGTTGGGCGTCCGCAAACAACTACAGGCCAATAAACCTTACTTCAATATGTTGCAACATCATGGAGCGAATAATCAAAATAGAGTTGATGCAATTCTTAGAGTGTCATAGACTTCTTTTTGAGAAAGAGCACGGATTCCGTAAAGGATGGTCCTGCTTGACAAGTCTGCTTTTCTGTCTAGAGCAATGGACCAGAGCACTCGATCAAGGAAACACGGTGCCTGCAGTCTTCATAGATTTCAAGAAGGCATTTGACACTGTGCCGCATCAACGTCTCCTATACAAGCTTAGACCTATAGGGGTAACAGACAACCGTTTGCGATGGATCGAAAACTTTCTGACTGGCCGAACTCAAACCGTATGTATTGGTGATCACCGATCGGCGGAAGTGGCAGTTGATAGTGGGGTCCCCCAGGGTTCTGTTCTGGGTCCTATCCTTTTCCTTATATATATCGATGACTGCATAAGTGGATTAGACTGCGAAACCACAATGTTCGCCGACAATTTAAAAGGCTGGAAGGTCATTCGCAGCGAAGACGACGAAGCAAATCCGCAGGCAGATTTGCACCGACTCGAGCAATCGTCCAACGAGTGACTCCTGCCATTTAATGTCGCCAAATGCAACATAATGCGTTTCAGTAGTACTAACTCTTTGTATCGGAGGGTGTGCAAACTAGATAACACACCGCTACCAGAAGTAGAGTCCCAGAAGGATCTGGGGGTGTGGTTAACTCCCTCACTTAAGCCATCACTCCACAGCCTGGAGGTGGCCAAAACCGCAAATTCCAACTTGTTTCTTATCAAGCGCGCCTTTGTTAAATTTGATAAAGTTGTCTTTGGTAAGGTCTTCGGCGCGTTTGTGCGACCTCAACTGGAATTTGCCATTCAAGCCTGGAAACCTTGGACAGTCAAAGACAAATACCCTTGGAAAGGTACAACGACTGGCAACTAAGTTAGGGCTAGGCCAAGCGTTCCTTCCTTACGATACACGACTGACCAATCTTGACTTATTTCGTCTGGATTACAGACAGCTGCACGGTGACCTGATACAGGCATTTTGCATGCTGCGGGATCAAAATTGTTGCCTAGCATCTAACGATTTCTTTGAGCTGGCCACTACTAGATTGCGTGGACACCCTCTCAAACTACGTGTGACTGGGGCAAGATTGAACACACGAAAGTGATTAAACTCATGGCGTGAAGCGGGCGTTTGTAGCTGAGCGGTAGAGCATTAGCCTCCAATAAAGGCTTTCTCTGATGCGCGGGTTCAAATCCCGCCAAACGCCTAGAGTTTTTCACACTTGGGTCAACTCAAATTAAGCAAATCTGCCAAACCAACTTAATAATTAAGTCAGCCTAGTAGTCATTCTGGTGGATTCTAGATGATTGCTTAGGAAATCCTGCTTGGGCAGTCAACTTGCTCCCATATTGGTGGATTCCATATGAGCGAAAAGTTGAGCGGGTAATGTCGATCCAAGTGTGATTAAACTCATGGCGTGAAGCGGGCGTTTGTAGCTTAGTGGTAGAGCATTAGCCTCCGGTAAAGGCTTTCTCTGATGCGCGGGTTCAAATCCCACCAAACGCCTAGAGTTTTTCACACTTGGGTCAACTCAAATCAAAGTTCTTTATCTCTAAGAGGGTAATCCAGGCATGGAATGCTCTACCCGCATACATTGTCATGTCCCCATCTGTGGACACGTTTAAGATACAGTTGAATCAGCATAGGAAAAGACGTTCTCTGTGATGATGCTAGACCAATTATATTACCGCCCGTCAGCAAGTAATATTTTCAACCAGACTTCTCTGGCAGTAATTACCTTTAAAAAAAACATACTGCTCGCTATAGATATATGTTTGTTTAGAATTACGATTGATCCCGTGTTCCATCATCTGGTCGGCGGACCCGGTAACCAGCAAGGGCGCATGATGGGCGCATCTCCGACACTCGGTGATGTTCTCGTGGCCACCGCAATCTTCTCCCCGTGTGACCATTAGGATATTGAACAGCCGCGATGGCCTTCTCCTGACATGATCCAAACACTTTCAGCAGCAGGACATCCGATTTACATGTACCCTTGGCCTTTCCCCCTCCCCCACAGGCGACAGTTTTTATCATTAAAGTCCCACAAATGGCATTCAAAACTAGACTTATGAAAGATGCCTCAGGAGTTTTTTTGACCGTCTGCCCCCCTACCGCAATTCCATTTCTGGCAACGCCACCTGTTCTGCATCATAACTAGGTACAAAGAGGGAGTTCAAGGGTACTTACCCATATTTCCCTAATTAAAGTGAACTGAACTCAACTGAAAATTTACCCAGTTCAAACATCTAGTAAATTTCTGAAGATGATCAGGGAAACCAGCTAAAACTATTTACCCAAATATGTTTGTTACTTTCACAATTAACTTCTGAGGTTTCTGATGCTGAGCTGGCTTAAGAATTCAAAATGCCGAATGAATAAACAATTGGTTTTAGAGAACCTTATCACCTCCCTTCTCTGTACGGTAGTTTATGTAAAAAGAATCCATTCTCGAACACTTAACGTCAAGTTTCGTCTTTCATTATTTCCGAAATTGCTAGCTTCATAGTTTCCGGAACTCACACACCACAAACCATATAGAGCACGCAAGGGAACTCATTATGGAGCTGAACCCATCACAGTTGAGGTATACAATAGCGGAAACATCAGCAAAACACTTGTAAGGGTTCTTAGCCGCCACCTTTTCCCGTGTTATCATAAGACCTTCGTCATGCATATCTACGTTTAGAGCCGTCAGCGCAAACGGCTGATCGTTTAAAAATTCAAAGGTTACTGTCAGTTTGAAAGGCTTTTTATTTACAAAATGTGACTATGCCGTGAGAAGTGTAATGTGATCTGAAATATTTGGGGAATAGTTTCATGCAAATCATGTCTCCGCAGTCCCATTATTTATTGTCCTCTCAACCTATTTCGTACCTTAAAGGCTGTCTTCTAAGAAGAACCGCAGACTGGTGTCTACCGATGTAAACGCATGTTTAATGAGAGTTAGAAGTTCGCCGAAAACTGTCTACCATTATGTACTATTTAAACCGAATTACCATACATTTGACGAAATGCACTACGGTTGACTATCGCCTAGGTGGCTGGGAACCGCAAGATTTTTTTACAAGGCCACCCAAAGAACTATCGTACCTAACCCAACGGCACAAAAAAATGGTCTTTTTAGGGATTCCTGCCATGTTTTTCTGGGTGAAACACTCGTTTCCTGTAGGAATGCAGACAGACTTTGGTTTTACTTGTCGTCGTATACTTAAACTGATTTTCAACAGCAAATAATGTTGATCAGATAATTGATATTATATTCACAAGGTTACTGAAGGCTGCTAATGTTTTCGTTGGTAACCGTTTGGATGTCCTAGTGAAGGAGAGGCATGGGATTCATAAAATATTTTCATATTCATCAAATTAGACGACATTGCATTTCCGGTTTCAGGCATTTTGAAAATAAATAGCCTTTAAATTAGAAATACTCAAGGGGCTATACGCACTAACCTTGACACGACACCAGGCAAGCAGCAACACTCATAAAACGGTAGCCAAACCCTCATATTGTGCTTATTTTAAGTGATTTTGTATTTCAATGTTGAAAATTTCGCACGACAGTCTGACAACTTGAATTGACAACCCTCCCGGTTGTCTGTGTAAATTATGCTCGAGCCAAGTGCTGGTTGCACACTTGACTTGACATTCTTCGTTACGTAAACATCTTCACATAAGAGCATGAATATTTACTGGAAAAAAAACCAATAACTGCATTAAACGTAGTTATTTCCTGAAAATTTCCAGCAAAGGATTTTACTGTAACGTTTTAAAAACTCATTTTACTAGATGGTGATATAATAAGCACTATAGTACGATATCGCTGGTCCCAATATTGCAGATTACGTTCAATAAACTGTTCTCATACATCTTCCAATATCTTAGTAGCGACAGCGTCCTTGATGAATGGAACATAAAAAACGCTAATAGGGTATTTGTTTTAAAGAAACAAACCAATTTATTTTTGCCGAATTCCTACTGCATGAACTGCGTTTACTTTCGAGGACATGGCAAATAAAGACGTGAGTTCTTGCTACATGAGTTCATCCAGAAGGCATGGTGCATTAATTTTTCTAAAATAGCCGTTTATATTATAGTCAGAAAATAAATTAAATGTGTACTAAAAAACCTAATATTTTAACTTCGGTTAACGCACGTGCACGACAATATCTTCATTGGAAATGCAGAATGTATATCTGTACAATTTATATTTGCATTTTATTTATTTTCAAAGGCTATTAAAATAACTGCTGACAAGTACAAGCATACTTGAATGTCTTGTGAAATTTTAATCAGTCGTTTGTCTTATGTCCTTCAGTAAGAAAGAAAAAATCAAATCCTGGTTTCACCAAGTGGGGCTTATCTTGATGTTCTTGCGTGTCAATGAACATAACCGTTATCTGAGCCTGCTTCATCTATGGCAAAGAACTAGCGCACTTTAAAAAAGGCGCTTTAGCTATGTCTACCAATAAAAACAGAAATAAATTACTCGTTGGTTTTCCTACTGATGTTCGTTTGATTTAGTCGGCCAAAAAGTCCGTGGTTTAAAATTTACTTCCTGACATAAGGGCTGAAATTCTCGCAAGAGCTGACAACCGTCTCGGTGGGGACGTGCCAGCATCACTGTCCTCGGTCGCACGTCCATCAGTGGGCTAACAGCCCTCACTTCACCCTATTCGGCGCTCTTATTGCGCTTCAGCAGAGCGATTAATCACACGGGAACGCGTGGGTGATCATACTTTTAATTGAAAATGCTAATGCTTCAAACGACCGAATAAATCTCTAAGTAGTTCACCGATATCTCCTCTAAAGATTTAATACCTTATCCCGCCAAAGCGGACACCAACGACAAAGAGTGCGGCTATTGCGGAGGTCGCTAATTATAGTGCGTTTAGCGTGGCGTCCGCTGCCTCTATATTCGGCTGTCTTTCCGGACTGCTCCGAGACTAAATCTGAAACGTCGGGATAATAAATTTACTTTCCCACGAAGCATATCTCCTTGTGGTTACTTGTGTTATAGAACTGGTTTTTGCATTCATACTAAAGACTTTAAGCATTTCTTTCACTCTTTAATCAAACACTGCTGTTTCATTAAAAGCATACCTGCAGGAGATCAAGCGACCTTTAAATGACATCGTGAATGAGAAGATAAGGCTCTAGGCAAACAGGAATTCAAAATTGACGACAACCACTGAAGCCAGTGTTCAGACGAAACGACAAAAAACGTTTGCACTCAGAAAGTACGGGAATATTTATTGGTTAACCCAACTTAAAAACCGAAATCTGCTTGCCAGTGGGGTCTGCTTAGTGCGTTAGGCTTTCATCCACTTCTTATGAATTGCATGCATTTTCACGATCGATTAATTTACCTATACAGTTAAGATAACATTAACTCTTGTTTATTCAAAGTTTAGATTCTTTAAATGTCTCCCATACATGAACCGGCCTCCCCCAAAGGACGTGTCAGTTTAATGAATGCCCATTGGTTGCTTATGCATGAGTAGGCCCTATTGAGCGTGTCTACTTCACCAATCCAACACCTTAATGTACGCCAGCAGAATTCAGATAGGAATAATTTAAATTGTTGAGGGAAATAATGTTTTCTTTAACAGCCAGCTGCTCTAATCTCGGTTCTCAGGCTCACAGTCCATCAAAAAGCGCAGGGATTTGCCGTCCCTATACTCCACAATGACACGTTCTCTGAGCAGGAGAATCAGTCACGTGAGAACGGCAGGGCCCTTCGACGACAGCAAACGTAATTTTGATTATCTAGCCCGCATCAAACATGGCTGACGTTATCGCGACAATTAAGGATTCGGAAGCGGACTGTCAAGCCACCACCGCACCAATTACGGCCGCCAGCGGTGGTTACGGGAACTGCAAATTATAGTGTGTATGCGGTCGCGTAGTCACTACGACCTAAAACTGCTGCGTAATGTGTGCATGTATCACCCTAATCTACGGGTACCTCTCATGAAGGGTAAGCAACAGAATCCAAAACGTCAGGAAAATACTTTTTTTCTAGTCATCGCATCTTTTACATTTGCACTGCTTCCTGGAACTCGCCTATTCGATTCTATCGGAAATTTTTCCTGCCTATTAAGGGACCCGATAGGATTTGACGAAAAGCTGATGGCCCCCTCGAGCAAACGCGAGCAATACGATGCAAACCTTCATCTGAGCCGGCCAATCGGAACACTTCGCGCCACGATTCATAAGCAAGGGTTCAGAGTACAGATATAAGAATGTCCGAGGACTCATGAGGACTTAAAAGAGTAGACACCGTCGCCAATAAAGGAAAATAATTCGCCTGAGGCGCCGGAATCCCCACCTAAACTCATTATAAGAGTCAAAATCAGATGCGCGTTATTCCTACACAATGGGTTGCACTATTTATAGGACACATTCGTTATGCTACCGCATATGTATGACAATAAGAACCCTCTTTTCATCCATTTATTGAAAAGGGTCCGATTCACATAAGCTAACTGCTTCAGTTGGTCATCGTCACTGGTGTTAACTTGATGATTGCTTGGTCATCTGGCCCACAAAGTGACCAGTTATGTGCACCAAGCTACATCTCAACCCCGATTATGGAGTTAGGAGGTCATTGCACTTGTTTAATAGCTGGGGGACCAGCTCGCGACTAATGTGACTGTCACTTCTGCCTCTTCAAACTTGAATCAGCCGCCGTGTCTCTTTTAATGAGCAGCAAGTTCAGACCTGGCTTATTTTTTCCGTACTGGGCCACGTCTTCGCCAATTCGCGTCCAGAGCTTTCTTCCCGTTCTCCCGAGGTATTTATTATGCTTACAAGCGCGCTGAACCCCAGCAAGAACTCCAAAAATATCCTTCTGTAGCAGTGGATCTTTTTGTATCATTACTTGACGCATAATGGTTGCCTACTGTCGGTGTGCGACTCCCACTTCAGTTGGTGCGAGAAGACTGCTTCCAGTCTGGGGTACGTCGGTAACATACAGAAACGCTTGCTAAAATTATGATCAGAGTGATTCGATCCTTCGTCTCGTTTGCGTATACAACAGCTTACTTAATTTTATTGTAAACAATTTTTTTATACATCTGTCAATAGTATTTTAATTGAGCACCCTTCTCCGCTGTTTCATTGCATTGCGTCTCAGCATTCTGTTTTAGTGCCCATATTTAACTGACTGATTAGGAGGTAGCGATTGAAGAGCAACAGTAGTTTATGTAGGCCCACTCATTAATCCCTACGAAAACGGTGGTTAAAAGGTTTATGGGTGGGGAATTAGGACACGCCGTGGAATATACTTTAATAAATGCTGAATGCATTTTTATTTTACTGTATTTAGAAGTGTTGTTGACTTATATATGTAGATTTTCCTAATCTGTATAATTGTTTCATTTATTGCGGAAAAACCTGATTATCAAATTGCAGGTTTCTTGAATCTTCCAAAGTTGAAATGATGGTTGGGAGGTCATCTATTTCAACTTGCCTGAGGTCCAACTTACCGTTTCGGGGGTTAGCTAAGTATGGTTCGCGGCGCGGAACAACGTACTCCCGGCAGCCACGAAAACCAACTTCTACTACATTTTTTCACTCAACACTTGCTTCTACAAATTGCCTTCTCTGCCTATCCTATTTTCCCACCCCCGAAAACTCTACAACCACCGTTTATGCAGGTCAAAATGCTGGGACTAGGGGTATATGAGTGGGCCTACATAAGCTACTTTTGCAGACGGAAGTTCAGTACTGACATCGTATTTGTCGCCTTGGTGAACTTTTTGGTCTTTAGTCTACCACGATTCTTGCGGCAGGAGGAGACATTAATGAAAGCCAACTGTTACTTTTCTTCCTCCTGCATCGTAAATTGTATGTTCGATAAGACAATGTTGAGATCTTCTTTAAATGCAAGATCTCATCCCTTTCAATAACGATAGGGTTATCATTCAGATACCGAGCTCAGAAGTGTTTTTGCTTAACAGGTTTGTAGTCCTTGTGAAGGACGCTGATATGCGAATTTACTGGGAGGCTGTTGACAGTGGAAAGTTCAGGTGTAATATCGCTGACCGATCAGCACAGTAAAAAGCTCAACAAGCAATACTGGTTCCCTTTCAAGATATTTATAATTTGCACAAAGCCGTGGCCTTTCTCAGGTCGAAAAACACTCCAACTTCATGGTTGGCAACGTGTTGATTAAAGTATGGCTATTAATGACTCGGGTGCTCAAAAATCCGCCGGGGAAGTGTAGGATTTAGGTAGGTGGTATTGCCGGTAACAACAAAGGAGACTGGAATGATTGTTTTCTTGGCTTATTAGTCTTTGTCAGCCGGTCATAATTGACCGCAGGCGGTGCATCACCCGAGGCTGGAACTCATTACCTTTTTGATCAGAACTATAATGTTCTACCCCTTAATATGATACCATGATAAATGCGTCCTACAAAAATCGAAGTGCTTTTACGCTGATCAACCCTCATGACTCGTTGCAGTGGATGATCGTTTTGAGCCTGAGTCCGAAACTAAATGCGAATAAAGAAACTGCTTCAATGTCGCATGTCTTTCTTTTCTGCTTCTGTCGGTCTACCACGGTTGAGCAAATGAGGTTAACTCGTAGGATACAACTATCTAGATCAGGAATGCAAAGTGTATCACACATTTGTGCAACGACTTTATCCGGTAGCCAATATAAGTGAACATGCGATTCCAAGGAAGTTATTCAAAAGAAGACGACTCGATCGCTGGGACAATACTTTTATTCACCTGATGACGAATCCACGATGGATATCGAAACGTCAGGCGAATTAAAGTACTGTCCTAGCGATCGAGTTGTCTTGATCTCGAAATTCTCGGTTTTGAGGTGAAGACAAATCGAAAAACTGCCCTACGTTACACGCATAACGTTCTTCGCATTTACCAAAGCATATTTTTAGATGAGAGATACATGGCACTAAACCATTCAGACGTAGACATATAAGTGCTATACGCTGCAGGACTCATCATTATGTAGCCTCGATGGCATTCCCGATCCGTAGGATGTGCCCCGGTGTATTGATTCGCTTAGGAACGGTTGCGGTTGAACCAGCCGCTTTGCCATGCCACCAAGCCCAGATCCGGAGAAAAAGGTTGTGCAGCAGATGCAACGCAAGCTCTCTACCTCTATAAAATCAATCGCACGTAAGTTGCCATTCCTGCTGATTCTTACTGAGAAACACATATAAGTATTGTTGAAATTAACGGTGGAAATGTCATGAGCCGCCATTACTGCAGGCTACCTCCCCGGTGATTTTAAAATAAAAAAACTCATATATGGATAGCTCATCAACGGGATACTATGTAATTATGCAGCAAAAGCATTTCCAAGAGAAAGGGTTTTAATTCTGACGTGCAGAAACACAAGTAATTTTTCTACTGCTTTGTTCAAAGCTACTTCTAGTGAAAGGGAATAATGCGTCAAATGGACATATATACACTTTTACTTGATTTCAAAATTAGCAGAATACAAATATTCCAAAACCTGGAAGTCGTTTTCGGTTAGTTTATTGAGAGCAGTTAAGCAGAATATTCAAAGCAAATTTCTTTTGTTGCGGTAACAAGATTGCTAAGGCAATCTCTAAAGGCTGTCCGTTAGCTTAGGTTGACGTGTAAGGTTAATAGCGTGCACACTTAAATACTGAAACTTACCGAGATTGATTTCGGGACAGTAGCCCCAGGTTTGTACGCGGACAGGCAGCTTGCCATATCGCTGCGCGTTGAGGCAGGAGTAGTGTTCCAGGATGCAGGGATTCAGATATGTACGTCCATCGCTTCCACAGACAGGCTGAACATCATCAAGGTTGCAGTTCAGCTCACAGGCGCTGGCTTCAGGAGTGTCAGCGACCTCCTTCATGAAAGCCGCATCTTGTTGGGGCTGATCGTAGGGATTCGCTGATCTAACCAATGGCCCGGCTGCGTTTTCCTTATTCAGGCCTGTTTCTTGGGATTTCGGCACTTGGCTTTCGGACTGGCCTGATGTGCGAGGAAATAGATAAACGTCAGCCACCTTTTTAAGTATTTAGTATGCGATATTACCTCCTGTTTTTATCTAATAAATGCAGATTTTACTCTATTTAACAGATGGACCAAAATAATCAAATATAGATACGATAAAACTCGCAGGATAAGGGCTCGAATTCTTATTGGCCAGCGGTGGAAGGGTAAATAATAGACACAATTTCAGCTTCAGCTTCTAATCATCACATGTAAATAATTAATTAGCCGATGACAAAGCAAATGAAAATTTGCTATGTCAATTTATAATAACCACAGGACAAATGAAGAAAGAAGGTAGTGCTGCCAGTTTTTCAATTTCCTCAGAAATTAATTTCTAACTCGGCGTAGCTCAGTATATTCAAGAGTCTACAGGCGTATGGTCAACAAATACCGAATGCCCGAATGGTATGCGGCTACCCGCAGTACTACGTTCACGGCAGAGGGGACGAAGGTCACGCAAGCCCACCAGCAGCCAACCTCCGGGAGCCCAAATGCACTCGACAGCGAAAGGGCAGGTCAAAGTTCGCGCGTCCAGCACGGATATAATACGGGGCAGATGGCAAGGCTGGCTAACTCAAGACCACTAGACGCAGCAACCACAAGACTCTGACGATGGAAGCGAGAAGGGTTCCGAAACGTCATTTCAAACATAATTTGGTTCAATGTACCCGCCCCCTAGTCTCTCTCTTCCTTGTCTTTGGGAGATGATGAACGCGATAACATAGCTGAACCCCGTATATTTCAACACATTAATTTACTGTTTATATACTTGATTAGCCAAAACGTTGACCTCAGTGGCGCTCTCCAGGCACGATCCCCTGGATACGGACATACTTTGTCTAACGAGTCTCGCTGAAAACATCAACCTCTAGAGATTGATTGATTTGTCCTTGAGTCAATGGTTTGGCAGTATTCAGGAAGGCACCCGTTTGGATTGCAAATGATACGGCTAACACCATTCTAAAATACACGATTAAGCCGTGGGATATAACCAGTAGCATTGACCTAAACATCATACGCGATGGTAACGTTTCCACTTGCTTACCTTTCACGCATGAGCAGGCTGAGTAATGAATCATAACATGACACTCCAACTGACTTTGCTGGAAGTTCTACTCCCAAACGGAATGAATACAGCCTTTTATAGTTCACATGCCTACTGTGTATCTGGGGCTAAGTTTTATACTCCTTTCTATGCCCAACCCACCGGGGTCTGAATGCACTTGAGGTTAATGTGCCCCAGTTTTATTGACTATCTTTCGTCCTACAAAAGGCAGAGACGGCAGCTGACAGGGGCATTTTGTCCCCTGAACCACTGCAGCGGAAACAGAATATGCTTAGACTTTTGACTTTTCGAGGTCCTTCCCGAGTCCGAGAGAGATAAATCACTATGGGCATTTATATATATTCGCAAACTAAGCGCTTATCATTAGAGAAAATTGGAAATTTAAGTCCAAGGTAAACACAATTTCTAGGAAAACCTTGATGAAACTATGCTGCTGCCCAGCCAAAGGGTGCAGCGCGGAGAAATTGCAAACTGAAATTTCCAAAATATAATATCTGATATACACAATATGATTTTTTATCTCACCTGAATTTGACTCCTTTGATGTTAATTATATCATGCTTGGTATTTGCTGTCTTTGCTAAGGTTTAGATTATGACATTACAACTACCTTTGTTTAATTACCCTAGGTCAAGAAAAATTTAACTGTTTTTTAAATCAGAGAAAGCAAGGCCAACGGCGAAACCCAAAAATCATGTGACTCTGGCTATATGCGCCTTCATCTACTACGTAGAATTTATTGTTGGCTCATAACACAGTAGCGCAGGCTAACCACCCAAATGAATATCCCATTAAAAACAGGCACAAAATGATTTACCGGGAAAAACACCTTCAAATTTTTTTTAAAAATAGTGCTCTTTGATTTTAAACGTATCATTAAAAATGGTAAGTATTTTTTTACAAATCGGCTTTATGTAACTGGCTCACAAGGAGATAAGTAGCAAAACTCCTTAAGCATTAAGTATGTACGTATTTATAAAATTAACAAGTTACACGCAACCTGTCGATAAGAATGATTAAAATGGCGAGCCTATAATAATGTGGGACAAAACTTTAAGTTGATCCACTTGTGAAAAGTTCGGCGTTCTCCTTTGGATTTGAACCCACGACAACAAGGTTAAGGCTTTAGTACAGAGAGCCTTCTAGCCATCTGAGCTATGAGGCCCTATTGCAAGCAGTCAAATTTATCCCAAATGGGTCCAAAAGTCTTTTCATAGGGGCATTCAAAGAACGTTGAGATTACTTTCAAGAGAGATGTTTCCTGCCTCATGCAGCATAATTTGAACACATTCACAAAACAGTTTTGTCCATAAAACCAACAAAAAGATGCCTACCTGAATGCATTATCATGTCAGTAAGTTTGTAACAAAAATATAAGTCTATGGCGTCAATTCTATTACATTTGCTGGTAGTCGGTGGCTTAATAACGTTATTTTAGTCTGATAATTTGTAAGTTGACTTTTGATTCAGCCATCTGCTAAGTAAAGCAAACACTTTTCAATGCAATCTATCTTGAGCATGAAGTTACAAAGCGTTGGAAGAAACGTTGTGAAAAAGTATCTAATGTGATCAGTGATTCAGCACCGAGCAAAGAGCTTCCCATTTGCGTAACTTCGGTTGAACGATCACAAAAATGCGCAATAGTCAGCCTAAGAGTAGGTCTTTTCGAAGACAGATTTGACAGAGAAAATTGGAATCCACGAATGAATTCGGAAGAACTCCAGTAACAAGAAGATATCCTAGCCCCTATTACTGATGATAGAGTTGGGCGCCTCTTTATTTCTCTGCGAGCAGACACATGGGTGTAGACTTACTGGAAAGCCTTTTTTAGGAATTTAACGGCTTTCAGTTAAGCCTGTTTTTAGAGGTCGCCAACTATAGGCATGAATTGACGAAATACTTGTTGCTTACTAATGCTACATATTTTCGATTTTTGAAAGAAAGTTTTGTAAACAGACTTTGTTATTAACTTGTGTATCCTCAAAACCTTCAGTGGATCGATAAAAAGTAGATTTGTGGGTTTGAATGCTCTTTTTGTCTAATGATGCTCTATTGTTTGCATGATTAAAGCAATCCTGTAGGAAATGTCTGTGCACAATTATGTCCGCTTGCTGTGAGCTTGCTGTCCAACGTAATGCCTTCAGGCACTCGAAAGTGATCGTTCTGGGAAATGGCTTTTACAGGAAGTTCTGATACCATGATGCAGTTTAGAAGGGGACATGAGGTCATGGGATCAAGCTTTTTTTCGAATGACTGTCCTATTTATAGAACAGGACTGATACGCCAATGTCTACCTAGAAAGATTTGCGATTTCGGTACTCCTCGTACAATAGACGACCTAATTTGTGCAATGCTGTGATTCAAATTTTCACAAGTAGATTGGCATATGTTTGATTTTGTTATTGTGATTTTAGAATGGATTTGAGAGTTAAAATGCATTTTACTGATAAACAGGGCAATTTCGATCTCGTATTTTGAAGTAAAACAGGTTTAGAGTAAACAAATGTACAAAGAAAGGTAAGTAGGCAGATAGTTATTAGTTCGTCATCTAACTAAGGCACTTGCCTCACAGGTTACTAAACGAAGGAAGTTTATTATTCGATCTTAATTATATTAATTGCCGCCTTTTTGTACACGCTCATATTTCTTGGAAATGAGTTTTTTATATTTAGGGAAGTCTATAAATATGACACAAACGGCCATCTACATTAGAAAGAATATCCAAAAAACTCATTGATTCAGTAAAGTCGTTTAATAAATATCTTTCGATGAGGGTCTTTATGAACGTAAAAGATGGATTCCAAATGTATGGCTAGTTAATAGAAAACGGGCAATCATGAAGCATTTACCAGTATTTCAGGTTCGATTTTAAACTGACTGGAATGTAAATACCAGAAAAAACTTGCCAATACAAGCAAACATCCGTTTCCCAGGAAGCAATTGAGAAGAAGAAGACGACTTGATCGCTGGGACAATATGTTTATTCGCCTGACGTTTCGATATACGCGACGGATATCGAAACGTCATGCGAATAAACATATTGGCCCAGCGATCGAGTCTTCTTATTATTCTCACCAGAAAAAACTATTGACATACTCGAAGGAATGGAAATACCTGTACTTTACACAAAGTGGACTGTTTTACATTTTGCTTGTATATTCTTTTAAATTTATTAACCACAGTAACAATGATTTTTCCTCTTTTCGGATGTTGCTGCATTAAAATAAAAATGGTTTTTAAAATGTAATATTTCTTCTCATCTTTTCTTTAAGTTTTAACTTTGCTGAGGGTTGTTAATTTTTATTTTTAAGGCACTGTTACATGCCGCTATGCCAGGTTACAAGTGCGTATCCATCTTTCCTAAACTTCGGCATTCTCCGTGTGCTAGGTCAAGCACTGCATATAGCCACACGTGGTACAAGGCAGAAGTCCTCGCCAGGAGGTAACGACCATGTGAGCCATGCGCTGCTTGAGTCAAGGGTTCCGTGGCGCGCAGCCGGTTAGTAGGCAGGCAATTCTGGGAATAAGACGCACCATCTTCAGTGTCAGTAGCGTTGAGACAAACGTGCCGAACATTTTCGCACTAACTGAATCGAAACGAGTACTAAAATAGTGGCAATCATCTGCTCGGGTATGAGCAATTAAATAATAACTGCACCGAATGCAACGAGCTGAGATTACTGCGTGAGCTGGCAGATATGCTAGGTATGCAGTAGCACAGGGGTGTTGGTGGTGGTGGTAGTGGTGGTGGTTGTTATGGTTGGCTGTTTTTGAACGTTTCTGTTGCATAGACGACTTTGGTACTGCTGATGTTCATCATGATAACCGTAATACGACAGTGATGAAAACGTTGACTAGTCTGTGAATTCGCGTTTTCATTATGGGAGCCATGGTGATGAGTTGGTGGTAAACTTCCAAGAAAATTGAATTACATACTTGGTTTTGTACTCCTAATGGCCTGTTGAAGACAGTCCGCCTCGTTGACTGCGGTCCAGGACACAATGTTGAGCGTGGTTTGCTGAAGGCAGGTTGCTTGCAGGAGGTCACACTGGCTGTCGTAGAGTTTTCCATTAGAAGCGCACACACGACCAAGCCTGCGGGTGCAACGGCCGCTCGCCTCCAGGTCACGGACGGACAGGCAGGTGCAAACACCAACACGCCGTCTACTGGGATCGTTCCAAATCTCACAAACTGCTCCTGCATGACACTGGAGACCGTCACAGGGGTCCTCTGCCCTTTCTTCGGGGACCGCACCTGAAGATAGAGGAAAATAAAGCCAATGTAGTAAAATGTTAAAAAGATAAATAAGGGCATGCGCACTAAATTATTGTATCTCCAGTAGGCAATGGAAAGGGAGCCGGCTACGCGTCCCACACACATGCCGGAAAAATCCACCGCAAACGTCGAGGTCCATTGAGTGTCGTTGAAAGTAGGTACAGCACCGGTGACATGCGGATGAATTAGCTTACTTTAAGATAGATTTTCGCGCATTTATGGCGCTCCCTTTTCTGCTTTGCTTTTTTCCGACGGCAAGTCGATATAAAATTGACAAAGGGTTGACGTGGACGGAATGGCTGGCAATGGTAAACAACTAATTTAACGCGGTCCAAACAAGTATGACCCAATCTATATGACACACACACCCAGCCTCTTAAAAGAAGAATTGGACATCTCAGTATTCCGAATGCTCAAATGTTGTTGGTATTAAGGAAGCATTGCAGTGAGTGACCAAGCTTTTTAGGAGGGGAAGATGCGTTCACTAAAAGAAGAAGAAAAAGAAGAAGAAGAAGAAGAAAACTAGACCCAAACTCTCAATTTGCAGCACAGGTAGCAGAGACTGGCCTTGGCTTCAATCTTCAAGGAGCAACCATCGTAGGCCGAGGAAACTCAAAAGTCGAAAGGCTGATGCTTCAGGCATGGTACTTAGACGCCAACTCCATCAACAGGCATCTGGACTTCCTCGTGGTCTACAAAGTCTTGCGCCATTATGAGAGCGAAGGATGAAACAAGGCCAAACCGAACATAAGGATTGAAAACGAAGACGATCCCATGAGGAGCCAGCCAGAAGAGGAGGCAGGGTTGCCAGGACCCTCGATCGGGTGGCAAGTCGCCTCACTAATTGTTTTTCATGAGCCCTTGGTCCACGGACAGCTAATTAGCGTATACCACTTTAATTGCCCCCGACCCCACTGACAGCTAATTGCCCTCCCCCTTTATCCCTTTGGATAGTTGTTTCGAACGCCCTGACAACCTGATTATTTCTGACAGTTGCTTGGCCTATGGCCATCATAATAACCCTCGTTTTGTTGCTACTTCTCACTTCTGAAGATGGACTCCTGCAAGAGTTCGAAAGCTCAAGACAATAAATTTATTGATCCGGTGCTCACCAAGTCTTCTTCCTTATCCATGTAGATATCTGGAACGCGAACCTTTTCACTTATTAGGGAAGCAGAATAAGTTTACTCGCCTGACGTTTCGGATTCCGGCTTGAAGCCCGCATCAGATATAAGCAAGTCGCAAGTTAAGCTATCTTTAAAGTGTGTAGTGGCCACACCAGCACATGCGTATTTAAATGAACAGCCCTTGTGATCATCGCTTGGAGGTTAGGATAAGTAGGCATATAAATTCGTTTAACATTACCAGTTACAGCAATTTTCCCCGTTTCGGAAGCTGACACATTTAAAAAAAAGGTTGTAAGTCAGGCTTGTACAACCTCTAACACACTCTCTTCACTCTTTTACCTTCTTCCGAGGGCAAGACAATGCCAGGAAGCCTTAAGGTAACCATGGGTGAGGTGTGCCAAAAAGGCTGAAAACCCATTCAGACCTGACACAAGTGACATGCCAGCCTGCTGTAAAGAGACTTAATGATGCTTACTTAAAAAGGGACACATCAAAACCCAACTCTCTGTCCTCTGAAAGACAGAGACATACCCTTCAGTAACCAGGCTTGCTGTTATAAATTCAGGCGTATCAGATGTATTTTAACAAAGAATGCACTCATGCGTTGTTAAATGTTATGTATTTTATGCTGGCAACCTCCCTCACTATCTTTTTCTCTCTTCGCTCTCGCACACTCTATTTGACCAGCCGCTTCTGTCATACAGCTGGTAAATTAACTGGACACAAACCAAACTAAAAACACACTTGATCGTCACAAACGGGGTTTTGGCAGTTTTGCTTCATTTAGTTGACCCAATTGGGAAAAAAATCGCGGCGTTTGGCAAAGGTCTTTACGCGGCCAACGCTCAACCACTTAAGCTACAAATGCCACGCTCTGCGCCGTGAATTTTATCACATTTGGATCGATTTACCCACCCAACTTTACCGTTCGTTTGGGATTTACCAATACGGAACAGCAAGCTGACTGCCCAAGCAGGATTTCATAAGCGATCATCTAGAATCCACTAGAACTACTACTAGGCTGACTTAATTAATTAGGGGGTTTTGGCGAATTTGCTTCATTTAGTTGTCCCAGTTGTGGTGTGGCGTTTGTAGTCCACATGTCAGCGTGTTGACTGCGTAAAGACCTTCCCTGATTTGTGGGTGGGACTCCCACTAAAAGCCGTGAGTCTTTTGAAAATTTGGTCGGCTAAACAAACTCATATTTTGGGCTTTAAAACCGGGATCCTTTCTTAAATTTTTTACCGGATGATAACTTTTTTACGTGTTGACGGCGGTTCGATTTAGCTTGTTCACTGCCTGCTGGCTTGATTATCACTTATTAGTGCGTCTATGGATCCATTCTGTTTTGTCTTTATACTGTTCTGTCAATACGATATTTTGGCTGCATAAAGTGTGCACATCTGACCCAAGTCGAGTCCAGTGAAAGAACTTACTTATAATGCATCTGAGAGAAACGCTGTAGTCTGAAAGTACGAGTCCAGTACCAGCAAAGAATTCAGTAATTCACCGTCGATAAATGGGTATGTGGGAACTTGCCACACTGACTTTGCTTTCGCCCTGTCAGGGCTTACACCCGCGCTTAGTCATCTACCCCGCATGTTATCGACCAGCTCGCTGCTTCATACACGCATACACTCATAGGTAATCGATAATTCCGCCTCGTCTGATTGGCGGCATACGATTGATTACTCTTCCATGGCCCGGCAGGCAAGACTTGACTGCAGCGAACACACAACTTCGCAGATACATCTGCAGAGCAGACGTATTGGCGGTTGGCGCACAACATCGCTTCTGTACTGTCTATTTTCCGGCAGTAAACGTTTGTCCACCAACACCATCTTCCTTGGCTTGTGATTTGGCGGAACCTTCTGTTTGTTGACACTACTAGTTGCGACAGGTACACAAAACAAACAAAACCGGACGATCACAAACGATACAAACTGAAATCGTTGACATCATGAAGAACCGTCAGTGTGGCAGTCACAAAATGCAGATCCGATTTTTCGTCTAGCATAGTGTGCAGATTACCAACTCAGTGTAGGTCAAATACAAAGTATGTGAGCTAAAACTCGGTACAAAATGAGAAAAATAGCCTAACTAATGTACAGTTTAGGAAGCTCTTGCATGAAGGTAACGCCAAAAACAATTCGAGTCAACCTTCATAGGGCAGCCGTACTAAAAGAATATGGGTCAAGGTTCTGTCTCCTAGCTGGGCAGCAATTTTGTTAGTTTTGACAGTCTTCAGAGAAAAGAGCATTTTTAAACAGTGGTTAGAAGGCTTAATCACCAACACACTCATCGTATACCTTGTCAATGCTTTTTGAGCAGTTCACAGAATAAGGCGAGAAAATGTTTGCCTTATGACCATGAGACGTGAATGAACTGGGTGATTATCCTTTTAAGTATTAATTAGAAGAATAGTTATTATTTCCTCACCATGAGCCATTCGTCAAAAAGTTGGCTGACCATTTGTTCTAGCTTTCTCTGCTCCAGTAGTGAGCATTGCCTGCTTATCTTTCTTCTACAGCTTTGTCACGTAGCGAGAAAAAAACAAACATTGAAAAATGTCGCTGGGGCTTTTCGGTAACACCCGCTTTTTAAGTATGGTGTACCAGTCACTTACTGTTGAGTGCCTGTTAGTAAACATTTAATATTACACGGTAACCAGCGGAAGGGAAAAGGCAAGTTCCATGAAGCTATTCGTAATGGGAAGACGTGGTCACTGGAACAGGGATTGTGTTGGCCTGAAAGTCCAGAGTCTCATGGCAGCCCATTGTCTTGGACAATTGCAGATAAGTGACCTAGCCAGGGTCTAAGCAGCAAGTGCGAACAAATTGATCTGGTTAATTCTGCCCTCATTAGCTGAAAGAAGGCCGAATAAGTCTTAAACAAAATGCCAGATAGTCATAACTGAGGCAACGAATCAGCGCACACTCAAGACCTTTATCGATTTTTCTGTATGTTTAAATTTTGCGGCGGAACCCTGTGCACACACAAACTGTTTCTGCTACTGTTCTGTGAGTATGTCCTTGCTGATGAATCCGCAACGGATGTCGAAACGTCAGGCGAATAAAAATATTGCCCAGCGATGGAGTCGTCTTCTACTTCTCAATTACTTCCTGGGACTCACATGTTCGCTTGCATTAGCAATGCGTCCATTTATCCGCATTTTCTGTCGTTCCTCCTATTTGTTCTCATAAATTCGCCGTCTTCGGTTTGGTAGTTGGTTGTCTCTTCGCTAATTGTTTCCCTTGTATGTGGCTTTTTTTGCTTCGGGAAGCCAATAGCTCTGTGGGCGCCTACGCCTGTTTGGGTATTTAAATAAGCCTAGCGCATAAACTTATTTTTTCACCATTCGTTGGACGTGGGTAGATTTTAATACTTCGTTTGACTCAATTGTGAAAAGTCAGCACCATCTGTGGGATTCGAACCCAGGCCAGCAGGGGGAGGCCAAGAGTCAGTAAGCTCACAGTTCCCAGCGGGGGCCTATTAAGTCAGTTGACTAGAGCATTGGCTGTACTAAAGCCTTCCCCTTGCTGACGTCGATTAAAATCCTACAATGGCCGTCGAGTTTTTCCCCACTGCTTTACATAAACAGCCGCGCTCATTATAATCCTTATTACGATTACTTCCACGCCACAGAAAACCCTGTTTCCTATTTTTTTCAATAGAGCAACCTACCTTATCTTCATATTCAATATGCGAACCTTTATAAACCAGGTTCATCTGCATATCATCCTACAATCTGGCCAGATCGCTTAACATCCATTTTTGTTTGCATCAACATTGAGGTAGGCACTAAAAAACTTTAATTCATACGAAGATGTCTGAGCAGAAGCCAGCTAGTCGCTGAGGTGAACTAGCTGAGTTGAATTCGCACGCAGTGGTTCGGCGCCACCGCTTCCAATTCAAGCTGTAAGTAGGCCCCATTTAGGTGTTTCCGACGTGGTTGCGCACATGTATGCGGGTGATACCGAGGTCACTGCTCTCATCTTTGATTACGTCAGTTGCGCCTACGACGTTAGGTAATTAAATGTTGGCTGTGCAGTTTACCTAGTGATCTAGGTCATCGTCAAGCCGGGGGGGGGGGGTTAATACGCAATCCGCTTCCATATGTAATGTGTGACCGAACTCATAAAGAGTAATGACCATCAATAAGATTATCCATTTTCGGCCATACAGACGCTGTGTATGCTACGTTTTCGCCTAGTCCTTCCCGGAAAATGCTTTTTTGGTATGCATTATCTGTTCCGAAATGATTTTCCAACCAAAATGTTCAGACATTTGCAGAGTAATGTACGTTACCCTTGGTTCGGCCAATTCCCTATGTTACTAGATTGCCTAGACTTAGTTTCCGCTTTGGAACTTGTTCTTCCTCAAGAAGAGGTTATGTTTGACTCGAGAGATTTACCAAACATGACTTGCCCTACTTGAAAAATGTTATTGGTCCGAAGCAAGCAAATTACAAAGAAACGGCACCCTTTTTGAAAACCGAATAGTTTATCGAGTTTTAAAAGTCAGCTTTGAAAATCTGTGAGAATGAATGCTTCAAATAAAAGTGATAGCGCCTTAATAAAATCTTTTTCTTAAATCTGCCGATACTGTCCTGCTTTCGCGACTTTACTGCCAATTAACGTCAAAAGAACTTGTCATTTTCACTTATAAAGGCACGGAAAGATACTCTAGGAGTGGTTGGGTCTCTGCTTACAATTATTTGCGAAACATACCGAGCAAAAAAGTGCAGGTAGTTTGAAAAATATGTCAGTACTAAAATCGTCACTTGTGTCTGCATTCATAACCATAGGGACCATGGTTGCAATCTAAAGAGAAAGATAAGTTATGGCGTTGACTGCAGAAAACACATCAGCTCTTTCCAGGAAAGTGAATAAATTTTCCAAAAGAGTCACTTTTTGTCTTCTTGGTTTACTGTGTAAATATTTCAAATCATTTTCGGCAAATGAGCAAAATAGTCGGTACAGTACTTGTTTTGCGCTTTTATAGTTTACTAACAATACGTTGTGGTGGGTGCGTTGGTGGGTTGGATAGGGATTGGTTTGCAACACTTCGTTGATTGAGGCATAGTTTGTGTGTCAAGCCTTATTGAGTAGGTAAGAGAGCATTACCGTCCCACTATTCCTCGGGACTCACTTCTGAGCCCCGCCAACAGCGACACAGCGTAGGCAAGCTGACATTGTTCGAAAGGCAAGCGAGACCGCAGAGGCCTTTTTTGGATTATTCGCCGTCATCAACCAGCCATACCTAAGCACGGAGGTTGCAACGCTTGAGCCTCCAACGCACGGCCTGTTAGCTAGAGGTTCGGCGCAGAATAATAATATCGACCAGGAAAACAGGGGCTGGAATGGCTCTCTGATGGCGGTTTTAAAATCCTTGGTGGTAAACAATAATAATCATCGAAGGTAAACATCCGGTGTTTGGTTTTCTACTCTGCTGAGCCCTTCTGCCCCTAGTTAGTGCATAGCACGCCCATAAGCCGCCAAAATAGGTTTTCTTTAAGTTGAAATCCTGCGGACTTTACTGGAAATATTCGATTAACAAACAAAATAGGAGGAAACTTCATGTAGAGGGAATTAAACTAATCTTATTTCGTTTGATAAAGTCAACTTTGACTTAAAGATTTTGCCAAAATAACGAGTATGTATGATTTGTTCTGCTACGAGGCACAAATCGTGGGTTTAAGGCCTCTAAGTGTGGTCCGCAAGCTTCTCTTTGTGGGTTAGTGCATATGAAGTACGGACACAGGCCACTGCGTGGATGTTAGAGGCCTTCTGGATGATTTACAGGGTCCGCTTATGATTAATTCTCCAGCGTTTGTTGGTTACGACGGAGGCGGCTGCAAGCTGCTTACGCAAACTGATCCCGCGTGCACAGGAGAACTTCATACAAGCCCGGTAATTTTCGTAGTCCATAGTCATCAACCAAGCCCCCTGCATATACTTATCCGTTCCCGTGCAGACTACTGCCTTGACGTTGAACAGATAGCACTGACTATAACCTTATTTCATCTCCCACTTACCGTCATAATTGTGGTGGCAGTTTTGAAGTAAATAAATTGAAGAAAAGGCACATTTTCACAAAACTGAATTGTTAATTTACTAGGTTAAAGGTAAATGCTTAGATCTACAAATTGGTTTTAGTTGCCTGGGGCATGACCTTAGGGTAACAGTCGAGGACATTTAACTTGGCGCAATTGCTGAGGAAGTTGCCACCCTAACCGACAGACCGTGGATTTGTGGCGGAGGGCCATAATCCCCCCCCCCCTTCGTTTTGCAATGCCCGTGCCCTAAACGTCATTTGTCTTTACACGCGTCTGTTTCCACTTGGTGACCTGAAGACCACCACTTGACCGACTTCCACTCGCAGACATACGTGTGCACAACCGCCCGCATACGCGTGCCCGAGTAGTCGCGGCTCCCTTAGGACCACTTCACGTGCCACCCCTTTGGCCAACGCAGCAGGGAGCTTTTGCAGGCAACATCTTTTCAGGCAACTTGCAAAACACCAATAGCAAACCACTTGAACTTTCTTCCGATCATACTAAAGCAACTGTCATCACCACACACTATACACTGTCAACCTCCCTACGGTGGTTCTATCGCTCCTCCTCTCCATCTGTGTTTTGATGAATGAGCAGCCCCTACCGACCATGCTATTCCGACCCCTCCTCCTCCTTGCTGCCGGGATTGAAGCCCACCCGACGGGGCTCCTGATCCGACAAGGGCTACTAGCCATCCAGCGTCCGATCTGTCCTGTGGCTGTGCTTACCTGGTCGGGACACGGGGCCCAGGAAGGTTTGGCAGCCAGGCCATTAATGCTGTTCCCCCTCCAATGCTCCTTGTGCCAACGTCATGTGTCTTTGCAGGCGGCTCTTCCACTTGGTTACCTGAAGACCACCACTTGACCGACTTCCACTCGCAGACATACGTGCACACACACGCACGCACACGCGTGCCCGAGTAGTCGCGGCTCCTAAGGGCCAATTCACACACCACACCTTTGGCCAATACAGCCGGAGGCGTTTGCAGGCGACATTCCCTCACACCAATAGAAAACCACTTAAACTCGCAGCAAATTCATGTAAAAGTAACTGTCGTCACCCCACACAACACACAGTCAACACTCTCAGGACTGGCTGGACGCAGTCAGGACCAGCCCTGGCTTCGCCAGTGGCCACTGCCACATAAGACTGCAACTAGGAGTTCTGTGTACAATAAACCTCTCCTTCTGGTGACTCTTGCCTTGTACCTTCAACCTGGGGACGTCGACCTGATGCTTGTAGTGATCTAGGCACAACTACGACCTAGACTCCTATACGTTCTTGCTCCAGCGATCGCATTTTCTGCTTCTGAACTGCTTCCTGGAACTCGCATATTCGCCTCCATCGAGAATCACGTATCTGGGGGACATTACCGGTGTTGACACAGGAACACATTAAGTTAAAACAGTATGCCAATGCGTTGTGGAACATAATATAACATTTCTGAAACTATATCACCTGTTTAAATAGCAGTAAGCCGGATTTATACCTCATCGACACAACATTAGGTGTTGATAGTATTCGGAGTAACATACTCTTAGCTTTTTTTATTTCACTTTCCAAATGCAATTTGAAAATTAATGTAAACTTTCTAAACTAAATATGTACAGCGTATTAAGTTAAATGTAAGATGCAGTCGTTATCCTCTGAAGAGAACGTTGGAAGAATTGAATTGTACCATTAAGCAGCAGCTGTTTAAGGAATCACTCAATCCAGAACAAGAAGATGTGATCGCTGAAAGACGAAGTTTATTAGTCTGATGTTTTGGATTCTGTAACCGTAGAATAGGGTGATACGTGCACAGAAACGACAGTGAACTGCCGAGCCATCATCGCACCAATTCCGACCCCCTAGCGGGTAATTATAGTGCGCACGCGTTCGCGTGGCCGCTACGAACTAAAACTACTGCGTAATGTGTGCATATCTCGCCATTATCTGTGCAGTTATCACCCTATTCTACGATCACCTCTGATGAAGGCTTCCCAACAGAAGCCGAAAAGTCAGGCACATAGAAACGGAGCAGACAGTGGAATAATAATTATATCAAAATCTCGCTTTGCATATGGCCACTCTTTTGTGCGCTCACAAGCTTAGAACAGAACCTGGAATTAATCAACTACGGTGGAAAATAATCCAATATAAGGAGAAAAGTGAGATTTTTTCCTTTCCAGTCAAATTGAATAATTTATCTTAAGGTAAACTAAACAACTTGTCACAAAAATCTCAATTTTTTATTTTCACGTTACTTCGGAGAACGGTAACAATCACAGAAATTCGACAGCTGAATATCCAATTGAAGTACTCTTTAAAGAGGTAACCTATTACGGAAAAAGTTTTTACTAATCTTAGGAATAACAATATCAGACTTTTGTAGCGGACGTTCTTCTGTTCTAAATATGGCCCCCTGAGGCTTGACCTCAGCTGCTTCTGGCTAATCGCTAACAGCTGCGTCAACGTCCCCTGTTCTTCGGCGTGCCAGCGGACACGACAATGGACCTCAGTTTATTCAGCAAATAAGCGCGCCTGCCTAAGGGCCACTTGACTAAGACACCCCTCGGCCGATGCAGCAAAGGCCTCTACAGACGACATCCGCTCAGGCAATTGCAACACACCAATGATAGAACACTTGAACTCGCTTCACAGTAATGTAAAAGCAACTGTCATCACCCCATACAACTCTCTCAGGCCTGGCTGGACGCAGTCAGGACCAGCCCTGGCTTCGCCAGTAGCCACTGCCACCTGAGACTGCAACTGGGAGTTCTGTATACAATAAAAACCCTCATTCTAGTGACTCTTGCCCTTTCCCTCCAACCTGGGATTCAACCCGATGATTTTAGTGATCTAGGCACAATCACTACTTAGACCTCTACAGATTTGAGTCATCAGCCGTGCACTGTATAAGATGGGGTGGGGCTGACTGATAACGAATCATAAGCCAGAAATAGTCATTCCATGGTAAGCCCAAAGGTAGGGCGAGACGAGTGAGTTGCGTAAACGATCAGTAAGCATTCAGCTGCCAACATTCAACGTCTGCGAAATAACCGCATACCGCCCACAACAATAACAAGTAGTTCTAAAGGAAGCAAACTTTTACTTGAGAGAATTTTTAGTCTACATCTAACAAAGGAACTGGTTAGGGATCTGGGCCTGC
Source organism: Ligula intestinalis (assembly GCA_036362985.1). NCBI lineage: Eukaryota > Metazoa > Platyhelminthes > Cestoda > Diphyllobothriidea > Diphyllobothriidae > Ligula > Ligula intestinalis. Next base: position 73,836,385 of record JAYGXS010000003.1, read on the forward strand.
TGTTCACAGCTGTTGCTATAGCTACTTTCCGCGAATGCAAGGGGACCGAGTTCTCAATATTTGTCCCTCCCCCAACCCACATACTCCACTACCGAAACAGGTTTCTTGTTTTATAACAATAGTCTATAGCGGTGATACCATGAGCGCGTGGCTCATTGGTTCGAATATTGGAAATCAAATCAAGCGGTCGCGTGTTCGAACCTCGAATACCGCAAAACTTGGAGTTGGGCATGGGTGGCTGGTGATGGCCATTCCTGTCTCCGCCGGTAATGTTCTCCTGTCCAACCATCTATGCAGTTATTTGTTTGGCTCCTTATCCAGGCGGCCTGCCTCCATTTCGAACACACGTGAGATCCCAGAGTTTCATCTCATTTTGTGAAAATCTAGTGATTTTGTTGGGGAATATTCTCATCCATTGGGCTTTGCGATTCAATCTTTAGGCCTCTTAATCAGTGGCATACGTACAAAAAGCGGAGTCAACCACAACAAGAGAAACTGGAGTAGTCACGTCTGTCTTATTACTCGTATATAGCCAGTCACACCCAAAACCATGTCTTGCAAAGAAAACCATTCTGCCTGTTCTGTAGTGCGCCCACTGTTTGACCCTGTTGACTGGAAAGACCTGCCGTTAATAATAAGGTATTAAGTCGTCAAGTAAAAGAGTAACGGTTCGTTCACAGTAATCATTACTGTAATATCATTTGAATGGCGATTTTATTGGACACTGTTTTTGCGAGTTTCCGAGTGTTGACACACGCAGTATAGGCTTTAAAACTGCCTTTGCTTTGGCCTCGGCCGTTCAAACAACCGCTGATATCAACAAGACGGTGGAAAACACACCAGTAACCCAGTTTATGTGTTAAGTGTGTAGTTGCTTATGAGTGGACTGGGATCCAGGCAGTGGCGGCTCCTTCCAAGCTCTTGATTGTGTAAACCCTGGTGTATGTGTGTGTCAAGGACGCCAGGTCATGTTGTGGCGGGCGCAGATGGGTACGTCGGCCCTGTCAGCCACCGCGTTCACTCCCGCTCAAATCCTGTTGACTCTGTCTTCACTTAAAACTAATCCACTCACAAGTTATCGTCCCTGAACCACCCTATTTTAAAGCATATGTCGGGCATCGTCGAAGTGGATGGTCAATCCGTTAGAAGGCGTGTTAGGGTTATAACCTTGTCACGATGTTTGCTTCCTCATTCTAAAAATTCCTCTGAAACCGCTGTTGGCTGCCGTTTTGTAACATTTTCAACTATGTCGCACTTTTTGCAATTAGCTTTGCCGTCGCACTTGTGAAATCGAAGCTGACAGTTGGCTACAGCACACCAGCAGCTGGTCACCGGAACCACCATTGCGCTCCAATGTTGGCTCTAGCAGTGTGTCTTTGCTCGACAAAGCAGACTATTTACGGCACTCCGTGTATGAGAGACGGGGTTGTCGCTATCATAGTTTAGAATAATTTCCTCATATGTTTCTTTGCGGTAAATAGACGTTTTTAACGTTCGCCAGTATTTCGCTGAACGAAAACACCAAGAAGTGGAAGTTTGTCGTTAACCTCTTTCTCGAGTGTGAATTAAATGCCCGGAATAGTTGAGTTGATAGTATAATGGAGCTTTTCGACTTACTTCTTTTTAACGAAAACGAATTTGTCGTCTACATATTGTACCCATAACTTAGGGTTAATCGATGGAAGGGCCATTGATTCTAGTTTCTGCATTGTTATTTCGGCAAGGAATCCAGATACGGGTAACCCTATTGGAGCCAGTCAAGCCTTCGGTCGGCTACAAGCCTCCGTATGGAATCGTCATGGTCTTCAACTGCCAACGAAATTGAAGATGTACAAGGCTGTTGTGTTGTCAACACTCTTGTACGGAACGGAGACTTGGACTGCCTATGCTAGCCAAGCGCGCAAAATGAACCATTTTCACATCAGCTGCCTACACCGCATATTGAAGGTTAAGTGGCAGGAGAGGATTCCGGACGCGGAAATCCTGGACAAAACGGAAGTTCTCAGCATCCAGGTCATGCTCAGGCAGATACAACTGCGCTGGAGCGGACACGTGGTACATATGAATGATGAACGGCTACCCAAGCGACTGCTCTATGGCGATGTCGCCGTAGGTACTCGTCGCAAAGGAGGACAGAAGACACGTTACAAGGACACACTGAAGAACTCCCTGAAGCGTCTCCAAATCAACACACTGAACTGGGAGGAGCTTGCCCTGGACCGAACCGCGTGGCGAAGAGCGGTCAAAACGGGCGCCGCAATCTACGAAGCTAGTCGGATCGCCGCTGCCAAGGCAAAACGGACGGCACGCAAGTCTCACAATCGACAGACGCACGCTGCCACCACCCAAGCCCTTCCAACGTGTCCGCGTTGTCAACGCACTTTCCGTGCACGCATATGCCTGGTCGGTCACCTCCAGAAGCCGTGCAACCCTCCTCCGACAGGATCCACGTCGACTGCACCAAACACTCCGCCAGACCCTACTCCACCCTCCACCTCGATGGCAATCACCGACGCGAGAGATGCCTCGTTGCCCTCGTCCACCGACTTTAACTCACCCACAACTTCTTCCACTCCCTCCGACACATTACCGCCCGCAACTTCCACACCTGAACCCCCCACCAGCTCTGAGGGCCTGATATGCTCTCACTGCAATCGCACATTCACCTCACGCATCGGTCTAATCGGTCACTTACGAATCCATCGCACGGAGACTGGTGAACTAGTACCTGGATCATCAACACACAGGCGAGACCGCCGTCTTCACTGCCCACACTGCCCCCGATCATTCGCTCATCGCATGGGCCTACTAGGTCACATGCGCATTCACGACAGCGGCACTGACCATGATGTCGGCAGACCCAGGACCTCACATTTCCCCACCACCAGCCTCAGCAACACTCACTAGTCGCCTCGCGTCACGATTGCGTCGTCAAGTTTGTCGGGAACACAGGTGAGTGCCTCCTCCTTCAGGTAATTGGAGGCCTTTCTTGCTGAATTTGTCGAATACTGTCTTGCCTTTACTGTCCCATAATAGCTCCTGTAGTTATAGTACTCGCTCCATTACCACAATCATACTCATAATAGCAGCGCCTGCAGTTCTGTCTTTAGCGCAAACGGCAGCCTCAGTAGCTACTGAAGATTCTCAGCTGCAAGGTAAGCTGAGATTTTGCTCTCATTGTTCTTTTCTTTACTTCATCTCCTCCCCTCTTTCTCGGCCTGTCTGCGTTCCCCCCTCACCTCCTCTCCCTATCTCCCTCTTTCCCTTTTTCTATTTTTCCCCTTCGTCCTTTCCCCTCCTCCTTCTCCTTCTTCCTCTTTTTTTTTCTACTTCATCTTCCTTCTACTCCTCTTCTTCTTTTTCCTCTTTTTCTGCACGTCCACAATTGCAAAGTTCACCAATTGTCTCTTGCTCTCCTTTCAGCCTCGCCCACGGACGCCGACCGTCAACGGAGCATGGGTAGTGCCTTTCAGTCGTTGACTGACTGGTTACCCCTCTCAGGAGGGTGTTGGCCCAGGCTTCATGCAGGGCTGCTCTCACCCTTCTGAGATCCAATGGTCTGTATGCACATGCAATGCCAGTCTTCAGCCAACCACGGTCCCTGCGGCCTGGAAGGCGCTGGCACTTCTCTCACTTCTGATTCCCTGTTGGTGACTGCGCTCGCGCTCCCACTGGGATTCAGACCCCACTGCGGGTGCCCGAAAAGCTAGGCAGTCACTATGCGGTGGGGGAGAGAGTGAGGTCGACCTCGGCGCGTTTCTCTCCTCACTATAATAAAACTGAATGCGTCTGAATCTATCACGGTGCGCTAAAAGCCGTGGCTTGGAGGGTCTGCCAACTGACGGGAAAACTCGGGCCCCAACGTAGCTGCTCCTTCCGTACGCGTGTGTCTGTGTGTGCGTACGGGAGGAGAGGGAGGACTGAGAGTCAGGCTGCAATGGCTCCCTCTTAATATGGCCTTTATGGCGCTCCCGCGCAGTCGGGAGCATAGCTAGCGAGATGGCTGTGTCAAGTGTGCGCGTGCTGAGTGTTTATCACGCCAGCCATCTACACCCTCCCTCATCCCTGGCCTTATTGACTTTGTCTGTACACCGGAAACGGAGGTAGGAGTGGCAAGCGAGTGGGTAGATTCTGCGCGAGTCTGCCTCAACTCCTATTTTCCCTCGCACCAGTTCTCTGCGTCGGTCCTGCTTGCTGTCGCTTTCGTGTTGCTTGCCCTGCTCACCTCTGTGTCAGTTGCGGCTTGCTTCAGCGTTTGCTGTGGCTTGTTGGAGCGCGACGGGGGAACTGTCGAAGGTCAAATGAAAAATTAGTTTCTAGGCAAAGGTCCACAATTTCAAGTAAGGCACCTACAGGAACCTTCTTTTCGTAGGTCCTCAGGGCTTCCTCTGTGGATGGCCTTGCTACATCAGTTGGTATGGCAGTGAATAGGGAAACAACGTTGAAGAAGCCCATTACCTCATCATCATCTTTTCACGATGTTTGTTTTCTCCTTCAAGAAATCCTTCTGTAACTCCTTTAGGGTGCCATTTTGTACCATTTTCAAGCAAATCGCGCTTTTTGCGATTAGCTTGGCCGTCGCACTTGTGAAATCTAAGCTGACAGTCGGCTACAGCGCACCAGCAGCTGTTCACCGGACCCGGAGATGTGCAGCTGCCGCCGAGACGGCACATCTCCCGTTCCAGTGCCGAGAGAGGGCATGTTCCAGGTGGGCGAGCATGTGCTCCAGCAGATGCTAGCTAATTGCACACACACACACACACATACCCCATTTATCTCTACACGCAGCAGTCGTCTTAGAAACTAGTAAATGAACACACACCGGCCTCTACTGCCCCCATCTCATGAGCAGATTGCCTACCCGAAACGGTCTCGGGGTCAGGCGTGTGTGCACACCTGTCATTGTACATTTCAGCAAATGCGGCCACCTCCCCGCACCAGTCACCTGACCGGCTCGGACGATGACCCAATGCTGGAGGAGGGGGGAGAGTTAAATCGACGGCTCAGTGTGCTTTATTCACCGCAATCTGACGCGCTTGAAGTTATCCCGGTTCGCTAACAGTCGTTGCTTGAAAGTTTGCCAAATGATCGAATAACTTAGACCGCTCAGTCTGCTCAGCATGTGTTCGTGTGGAGTGGCCGCCTGGCACACTGAGAAGCAGGCTGAAATGGCTCCTTCTTAATGAGATGTTTAGGACACTCCAACTCCGTGGACAGTGAGCCGGGCGAGCGTTGGACTTCTATAATAACAAGGTCGCGAGTTCGAAACTGGAGCGGGGCACCAATTTTTGGGGCAACACTTCAGTTAGGCGTGATTAGCTGACGATGGCCAATAAGCCAGAAATGGCCATCCTAGTCTCCCTTGCCTTCGTCGGTATGTCCTTCTCCAAATAAAACTATGTTGTGTTTGCGTTGTATAAGATGTACTTTAGTTCAAAGACGTCGAAACGCAATGAAATAAAAGCAGCCGCGAGGCCGAATAGCGGCGGCAGAAGTTCAAACGCCTCCCCTCTCCGCCATCGGGGTGGTAACTCATACGGCACGTCGTTAAATGCCAACCAACTTTCTTCAACCGACCAAGATAGCGAACAAATGAAATGCATCAGGTCACGCCAAGCGACTTTTATTTTTCTAATCGATTTCGGACATTTAAAAAATTGAAAATATTTATCCGACAATGCTCTCCAAATTGTCAGCATTTTAATGAACCTGCTCTGGGTAGTCTGCCCCATTTCCTAAACTGCATAATGCATAAATATTCATTTTCAAACAGTGTTGTTTGTGCCTGCGGTTGGTATGAGGAGTGAGTAAATTACTTGCTAAATAGTTCAAACTCTATTAACGAAGGAGGAGGCAGCCATGCTATTTGGGCAAGCATTTCAGACTTTATCAGAGGCAGATATACCTATCCCAAAAGCTTTCGAACAACACCTTACACACTTCCTGATCTTACCCTCGGTAGACTATGCAATCGAGGAACAAATAATATCAGAAGATATTTGATCCAGTTGGCGACAGTTAGGCTCCTGTCTGAGCGAACCAATCGATCTTTATTTACTTGATGAACGCTCGCCGATCGCTAACGGAACTCACTCGTCCTGGTCTGCCTTGGAGCCCATTGTCGAGCCTCGTTAGTAGCCGCACAGCAGCTAGTAGTTCAGGCAAATAACTAAGACAAGGGAGCCTGGAATGGCCATTTCTGGTTCATTAGCCGTCGGCAGCCAGTCATAGCTCCAACCGAGGCTCGAGTTAGCGACCTCTTTTAATCAGAAGTCTAACGCACTAACCATTGAGCCAAGAATTTGTAGCGGTTCTACAGCCCACCTCCTTCAAACTCGAGACGCCACTGACGTGCCCTGGAATGGACAGTCTTAGTTGCCCAGTCGCGCCAACGCGCGACCTTTGTCCTCGCACGACCGGGGGGCATAGACGTGCCCCAAACTGGTCGACTTATCAGCTTCCCGAAGCGCTCGTGGCCAATCAGCACTCCTGAATCGCTCTCCAGTCCTCTAGTCAATTCATGCACCGAAGAACAGTGGCGAACCCGCTCTGAGCGGGACGCAGGTGAGGCCGCGCGCTCACGTGGCTCTCACGGCCATGCTGGACCGATTGGCCCCTTTCTCCAAACTGTTGTGTACACAATACAGTTTTCCTTCTACTCTGGCCTCCTCAAGACTTCTCCAATCTTTTAAGGAACCGGGGCTGGAAGATTGTCGATGTTAGGGTTAACCGTCTTAGTACTAACACCCATAAGTTGGTTGGCTTGCCGGTTTATATCGAGGGTTATTGTCACTCGTTGATCGTTCACCGATCGTTAACGGAATTCGCTCGTCCTCAAAACTAGGTTGAGCAGCTAGGATGCCTTTTGTGGTAGGCTGGCTGACTGTAAAAAGCCGGCCATGTGGGTCTGCAGAACGGTAGGGGGGTTATGCCGCTCTGCAACAGCAGGTGTACGTGCGATAGTTTACAAACTGAAGACCCGACAAATTTTTAAAACTAAGCTATGCCACCGCGACCCGCAACAGACTCTCTGTCTATGGGACTTCTCTATTTCACGCGTTATGCCGTCGGGAATCTTTTAGTTTCCTAGAAGATTTCCTTGCTGATGGTAAAAAAAGAAGAATTTTGCTGGTTACCATGCCGCATCGAAGTAACTCAAGCGAATGACTGGGTGGCTCCTGTGAAGTGGGCTACTCGGTGGGGGAAGGACAGGAATGGGCGAGACTGTCAGGACCTTCAACTGTCATATATTTCCGAGGAGATTTGTGAAGCAAACTTCCTCTCGGTGTCCCAAACCGGCGCTGACTTATTCTTATACCTACGCATTTTTATCCTCTGCTGGATAAAAGCGACCTCGTCTTTAAGTCCACCTTGGTTTCGGATATTTTTTATTTGGATCGCTTATTGTTTGGGCGTAAGCTTACACACTCTATGAACGGTAATTCTTCGTGCTCAGTCTGGTTAAAATTGGAGAATGAAAACTTTTTGAGATTGCCTATTTAGAACTCAACAAAAAAAAGGCATTTCTGTTTTGAGACAGCTACGGGCACTCCTGCAAGGCTTGATGCAGTTGCTGTATTTTTGAGGGAATTCAACTATCTAAATGCTTACACAGAGTTTAGGTGGCCTCTAAGGCCTTCCATACAAAGCTGTTAGGTGGAGGTATTGACAACTAAAATGATTGAAAGTTTGCAATTCGCTAAAGAGTTCTTCAGCGCAAGAAGTTGTTGTTTGGTTCCTCACTGGCAGGGAGTCAGTCAGGAGAGCAGAGTTCCATAATGGTAGTGATAGTATCAAAATGTATTCGATCCACTTAAATGGTTCGTCATTACAAATAAACGACAATTTCAGTCAAAAATCAGAATTTATTGCTCATTTATTGTCTGCGGTTTCAAACAATGGCCTTTTTCGGGCAGCTAAAGCAGGTCTGACTGAAAATGTCCACTGCACTTCGATTTCTGTAAAAGAACTACAACCGTTGGGCGACCTTGACGATTCAGTAAAAACCTCTGGCGGAAGATTGTAATGGCTAATGTCGTTGAAAGGGTGTTATCGTTGGAGGATTGTCTACTCGTAGGTGGACGCATGGCGATTAGCAATATGGTTTAGAAGGTGTGCCGGCAAAGGTCATACACAGGCCGTAAGCAACCATAAGGCATAAGATCATGAAACCGAAAGACCCACTGCCACGGAAGGAAACATCTGGAGTTGTCTACAGAATCTGGTGCAGTTGCGGGCAAAGCAACCACATCGGAGAAACTGGCAGACTTCTGAAGACGCGAATTGCCAAACACGTCACTGCAGTGCGGCGAAATGATGTAAATTATCAAGTTATGGCTCATTTGGCAAAACCCGGCCATGCATTCAAATTTGATGAGGCCTAAATTCTCGCAAGAAGTGACAATCGAGTGAGCCGAAAATTACTTGAATCATGATTCACGGGCCCTCAGTCCATCAAAAAGTGCAATGATTTACCCAATCCATATTCGGTGCTGAGATTTAATTTGTCCAAAGAAAATCGCCGCTCGGGGAACGCACAGGCCACTACCTCAGCTTATGCGAACACCAAAAGGCCAGATGGTCATTGCTGACACAACGAATCAGCGCACAATCAAAGGCATAAATTGATTTTTTCTGTACGTTTAAATTTTATGGCAGAACCCCGCGCACAAACACAAACTGTTTCTGCGACTGTTCTGTGAGTATGTCTCTGATGATGAATCCGCGATGGATTTCGAAACGCCAGGCGAATAAACATATTGTCCCAACGATCGTGTTGTCTTCTACTTATCAAAGGCAAGTGAGACCGAACTGACCCCTTCTGGATTATTAGCCATCATCAGTCAGCTATATCCAATCGCTGTTTGTGCAACACCTGAGGCCCGAACCGATGACCTGTTGGTTAGAAGTCCAAAGCCCTAACAATTAAGCCAGTGGTTAGTTGTTCTGTCGGTTGCGTTTGGGTATATTAACAACGGGAGAAGGCGGTTTATCAATTGCGTAAGGAGCCACGCTCGTGTGGTTGTTTCTTGGTGCTCCTTCACTCCTCCACTGTTGCTTCAAGTTAAGGAAAAATAACACTATCGACAAAGACAAGAAATGCCGAAATGTCTGTTTTTATTTTTTTGCCATCATGAATCAGCAAGCTTGGGTTTGAAATTTAAACTCCTTACATTGGTCACTGAAAGTGTTAAAGTCTTATAATTAACACCTGAGCCGGTTGAGTTAGGGTTTATTAACTATACAGAAGGATGAGGTGCGATCGCTAGAAAATTTTATTAACTCTGAGTTTTTGAATTTTTGCTCGAACCTATCATCGTAGACACTGACGCAGAAAATACTATTAAAAGGAACCAGGAGCAATTTACTTATAGTACGTAGTTGGCATGCGATCCTATGCATACGCTTATTTGCAGTTCTTGCAAACACAGCTGGGAGGATGCTTGATGTGATGAGAGTTTGATGACTGAAGGTCATCGCGCTTGTTTAGGAACTGCGGAACTGAGAACGATGAATCGAGCAGCTCACTTCATGCGTGGTTTTTCATCTCTTGCGAGGATTTTCACTAAGTGAAACTCTAAAAGGTGTCTGGGTCCTGTCGAATGAGCTGCAATCTGAGAGTTGGAATGATTCTTCCTGCGTTTTTGGCAATTGTTGCGAGGAGTTATCTCCCAGTTTCTCTGACATACTTGCTTTGTCTGTAACTGCACTAGATTCAATGAACTTCTCCAGAAGTTTCCTGTCGTAAAAAGAAATCTTTTTCCTCGTGACCTGACCGCAATGTCAATCCAATAACATTCCTGTTCGAGAAATCGTCTTTTCTTCTTTTTAAATTACTCATACCTGCGCCAATACTAGTCAACTGGCAATTGCCTTGCAGGACTATAAACTGGTATCCAGTGTGCAACGGCTAACGCCTTTCCATGGTAGTGAATGTTCCCCATCGCAACCGACAAGACAACGGGGTCGTGGATAAATGGTTTGGCGTTCGACATAAAAAAAAAAACTTCGCAAATAATATGCCAAGTCGGACCTCATTCAATACCAGATGTTGCGGAGACTAAGCCTACTAGGCTTCTGCATGATGTTCTAGCAAATTTCAAGACCAGTCCCATTCTCATTATTCATCTCTTCCCAAATCAATACTGGACCCTCTAGGCTTGTTAGTGTTATTAGTATCCTAGCTTTCAGATTTTATAAAAAGCTCTCATTATTAAGCTGTGTCAGAATACTAGAGAGGTTGGCTGATATATATAATTCATGTGGCCCAGTTGTGAAAACCCTGGCGACCTCAGTGGGATTCGACCCTGCACCAGCAATAGGGAAGGCTTCAGTACAGCCAACGCTCTAATCAACTCAGCTACGAGGTCCCCACCGGTTGTCATGAGATAAATCACACTTAGGTCAAGTTAAGCACCCAGCCTTATATAACATACGGAGACAGTAAATTCTGGCACAGTAAGCTGCCTGCCCAAGCGAGTTATTTTAAGCAATCAATCTAGAATCTGCCAAATGATTACCAGGTGCAAGTCCTTAGTGAGGTGGGACGGTCAGGGCAGATTTTAATAATTGATTTGACCACTTGTGAAAACCGCAGCATCTTTGATGGAATTCAAAATTACATCATTAAGGGAAAGCTTTTAGGCTAGAGCGTTGGCTTCACTAACGTCTTTCCACACTGTCGTGGATTCGAATCTCACCGAGGCCATGAATGTTTTCAAAAGTGGGTTTAGCGAATGCTGACGAGTGACAGAGATCTTAGGGTTTGGCATAGCGTTTCTTTTTCTCCGTAAATTGGTTAGTGTGTCACATGGATCGTCTATTGACGCTAAGGGAGCTTTCAGTCGCCTAAAATCCTGTCAATCTACAATTTTACTACTGTACGCCTGCCTGTAGTCCCCAAAAGCGCAGTATGGCGTATCTAACTGAGACCTCCAACCTGCATCTTTCGCCTGTGAACCTTGATGAACAGGTTAGAGCATGACCTACTGCGAGGAATTTTTTTCCAGTTTTAAACCTAAAAAAAAACTCAAGCGAGACTGACTGACAGGAAAGGAGATGACAATTCCGCGCAGCCTTTTGGCAATTCTGCCGCAATTTTACGCTCCGGGGCATTAAATGTGATTGACTGCTAGTCCCAGCACTGACATCTTGACATTAGGGTCCTTAATTTAACGACGAAAAGCGATTTTTTCTAGTAAGATTTTTGCCGATCGTGCTGCATCAGCTCACAAAAAACCAGCTGGTTTTTGAAATGGAGCCGCTATTTCCCTCTCGCCATTCGCATGGATATTTTCCTACTTATACGTCAGTTGGCTTACTTTGCCCATTATAAGCCGATGTTTGGCCCTTTTGTTTATCTGAACTAAATACGGTCATCAGTGCACTGCGCTAGCGCCGCTTTGAAAGCAGTTCATTTTGACCTATGTTTGACGAATTTGCCAAGGACATTTGTCCACCATGTCGAAAATTGCAGTCATTGACGATTATGGACAGCTTTTGAGCTCCCAATGTTGTAAGTGTGTGCGCCTGATTTTATTCATTGTGATTGGAGGACGTTTTCGGTCAAAATTTGGAGTTATATTTAAAAATAAAGCGCTTATCTCTCTTTCTACATTGGAGTATCACTAGATAGAGTGTAAAATCCGCCCCAATTGCTACTTAATAAAAGAAAACACCAGAAGAATGACTGGCCTCGAAATTCATTTTTATTGTGCGTGCAGCTCAGAGGTTGTGCTGTCCATTTTAAGACTTTTATGTTGAGCTTGCTCAATATCGTAGGATTAAAACGAAATTTATCTCAAAGGAGAGCCAATTAGGGGACTTAAAAATGGTCGCTAGGGTTCATCAATGTGATTATGATATATGTTGCCTGGTGGCAGAGTTAGTGTGCAGAAAAATTTCAATAAGCACCAGACGTTAGGGCACTTTTACCGGACCAAATTCCCTTTTCTCAATGTTTCACACGGATCGTCGTTTAAGCCCATCCTCACTAAGGGGGCTTTCAGCCACCGAAAAGCATGTGAATCCACCGGTCTCCTAATTAACGCTTGCCTTCAGTTGCCAACGCGCAGTATGGAGTATCCTACTGAGACCTCCAACCTGCGTCTTTCGTCTGCGAGCCTTGACGAACAAGTTAGAGCATGACCTTCTGTGGGGCATAATTTTCCTGCATTAGACCCCAAAACAACTCAAATGAAACTGACTGACAGGAAAGCAGATGGCAATACCGTGCAGCCTTTTGGCGATGCTGCCGCACTTAAACGTTCCAGGGCATTAAATTTGATCGACTGTTAGTTCCAGCACTGACTTATTGACTTTACGGTCCTTACTTTACCAAAGAATGTGCAAACTGCTTCAATTGTTGTTTGCTAAAAGAAAACACCTGAATAATGGCTGGCCTCAAAATTCATTTCTACGGTGCTTGCGATAAAAAGGTTAAGCTGTTCCTTCAAGGCAGCAACGTCGAGCTTACTAAACAATGCAGGATTAAAAAGAATTTAATCTCGAAGGAGAGCCCAGTAGGGAACTTAGCAGCGGTTTTTGGAGTTCATCGACGAGATCACAAAACATATTAAGTGGTGGCAGACTTAGGGTGCAAGAAACTTAAATAACCTCCAAAAGTCATGCAGAAGACTGTTTATATCCGTGCACCTCCCTGAAATTTTAAATGTTTTTTTAGTCAGACCAATGCATATAATGTTATGGCAATGTTTTACACTTTTAAATGGCTCCCTTTGGTTTAAAACACTGAACGAACCCCCCTCCGTTGTGCCTCGTTCGATAGATAAAAATGAGGAGACGTACAGGACCCTAATTAATGCAAAATAGCACTTATTTAAAATATTTTCCAGGACAAAAGAGAATGGTGTCCATCTCAGCTACTTCTTGACTTCTCTGCAAGCGTTTCTGCTTCTCTTCGTGTGAAATAAACTGCAGTGGTGCCACTGGTGTCAATAACAGCACCTGCTAAGTTTCTTCATCAACTGACCTAACATCTGGATGGATCAAAGAATGAACAACAAATTTCTGTTTTCACCTCCTCTGGCTTTCTGCGCATACCGGTGGCATTACGCATATTCAACCAACAGAAAAAAATGTGCACAAACCGCCAAAGTCTAGCACCCGGAAATCTGCACCAAAATTTCTACCCAAGTAAGTGTGAGTCATGTTTGCCGCCTCTGTCGGCGTGTGCGCAGACGTGGTTTTGCAAGCGCGTTGGAAACCTCAAAAAATCGTCCTCGCCAGTGGATTTAATCGCAGGTTAGGCGGATCGGGGCACAAAAAATCGGTCCGGGGTTGGCAAACGAAACCACCAAAAGAGGAAGTCAAACATGCAAACTAGATCACTTGGGACCCGGAATCTAAGATGGCGATGTTCTAAAGTGCTCAGTAACTGGTTGCGTTTCAGGTATTTTGGAAAATGCAATACGATAAAATCGCAAACATGAACAAACATTGTGATTTTTATTTTAGCACGTTCTTATTCAGCCTAATAGCTACGGCAAATCGCCTTGCCGGTAAAGAAAAAAAACCTCGCATGGCCATTTCTGGCCCATTAGCCATCGTCAACAAAGCAAACCCAACCCAAGTGCAGCATCAGCTAAACCTTGAACTCGCGAGCCTTTCTGGCCACTGAGTAACCCGCTCAATGGGGAGGCATTTGAATAAAAAAGTTCAAAATATCCTACACAAACAGCCATTTTTGAGCAAATAATCTACCATTTTTATATGACTATTGATACTCAAAGTACGCCACTTATTGCATCAATACCAACTCATCTGGACTCAAAAGTGTTTTCTGAATCAGAACCAAGGGGCCCGGGACTTATCGGCCGATGTCCTTACACGTCAAGTGAGACTCAGAGGAATTAGGCAAATAAACCTTCTCTTCCAATTGTCGCATCTCATAGTTCCGCATGCTGACTGCTTTTAATTGCAACTCACGAAGTAGTGGCGTCAAGGTAAGCAGCAGTCCGTAAATCAGAGATTCAACTGCTTCCTAGTTATTATGTTCGTTAGTAAGACCAACAAAAATGAAGTTTTCGTTCTTGTATTTATTAATGATTTTGGTGGATTGAATAGGCCTGTTTCCTTGTGGACAAAAACTGCACAGCATCACTGGTTATCATCTGCGTTCGTCGTAGCCGTTTTTAAATATGACTCCCCGTATGCATATAAGGAGGCTGTATGGCACATACAAATTAAATCAGGACCGAAACATTGACCCTGTGAAAGATGGTGATGGTTTAACGAATGAAGTGTTGGGCACAAACCAAAGGCCCTGGTATTTATGCAGTCGCTACCGTCTCACACACTCTCTCAGGTCTGACTGGACGCAGTCAACACCAACCCTGACTTCGACAGCGGTCACTGCCGCCTGAGACTGTGACTGGGAGATTTGTATGTAATAAATCTCTCTCACAGGTGACTTCTGCCTTTTACCTCCATCCTGCGATTCGATCTGATGATTGTAGTGATCTAATTATACACTACTTAGATGCTTCAGTATACAAGATCTTGTGCGAAGCTTGTGATGAGCTTTATGCTAGCCAAACGGGAAAATCAGCCTTCACAGGCGGCCATGAACATCAACTCTCAGTCAAGTGGCGTGACAATCTTTCTTAAATGGTCATGCACACCTTTACATGGTACAGAACTCGCATCTGTTGAGTCTGTCACCGAACGTTTATTTAGAAGATGCACTCCGATGACTTATGCATTAATCGGCACATTGAATTAGACACCGTGAAAAATAATCTCATCGAAGACGGAAGATATAAAAATTGATCACTATAGATTGACGCAAATGGCGGCGACTAAGTGGTGCACACCTCAAATGACTATCATTTTTTTGGAATTTTTTGCAATAACGTCAGTAACCAGCGTGAGAAATTTACTAACCAAATTTTCGTATTTTTCTCAACGAAACTAGTTGGCCTCAAAATAAATACAACCATAAAGAAGACCTATTTGGTTGTCAAAGGAGTATATAGACTGATTTTTTGCCAATTCTTTCTGGGACCTATGGCTCTATACATTCACTCGTCAAAAATCAATATATTATACCAACAGTACGCAAACAGCAATCAATGTCATTTGTTGTTTAGAAGGGTGGCGAAATAAAATACTTTAAAAGAGCTACTAGAACACCTTAATGGCATGTTTTCTGTTATTTGCCCAGATACTCCAATCCACAATCTTAGCCCACAGCACTTTTTGTTTAAAGACATTTCGAAATGTTCGCTCAGTCTCGCGTGAAATTTGATAAAAACTGTGTTTGCGTGTTAGCATGTGAACAAGTAGGCAATGGGAAATTAGTAAATTACTTGTCCCCCGGGAATTTTCGTGCCTGTTTTAGCAATTTTTACTTACATCGCATAAAATGTTTTTAGTTCTGCAAAGAGGCCTTTGGCAAGAGCAAATCAAATATTCCAGGGGGATTCTTTGAGGTGGACGGGCCGCCTGCCTTTAAAGTGACAACTTTAAGCAAGAGATCCGGGCCATATTGATTTGTTCCTACCGTTACAGTTTGGTTATTTAGAACTTTTCGTAAGTTTAATAGTCGCTTGTATCTGGAAACTTTTAATAGATAACTCTTCAACTCGGCTCTACATTGGCTAGTGTTTACACCGACTAGAACACGTGACAAGTTCACCTCCATCTACGTAATTTTAGATGTACATTTATAAAACGTACTAAAGTTCTTAAACATCTTAATAATAATTGTTAATATTCTAAACGATAGTTAATATCTTTTTTACTCACCTCCCCTCTCGCTGATTCTGCTGTAAGTCTCTGTCCGTGGGGGCGTTTTCTCTACAGTTCTCAGCACCGCTTCTAACCTATTCCGAACTTTCTCCACAGTTACCACCCAAAAGTACTGCTTTCCGACACGTAGGCTCCTTGCGCAGGCACTGGATGCAAGAATCCCATTGATCTGATGCCCCCTAGTCGCGGAGGTTAGGCCCAGATGATTTTCAAAAACCTCCGAAACTCGCACATCCACAAAGACGGTTGCTGCAGCAGTTTTTGCCACCGAGACGGCATCCACGATGCCCACAAACAGTGCAGCCTCCGGTAGCCGACGAGCTTCGGCCTCACTGATTTGGCAGGCTGGGTCCGCATAGGGCACCGTCGCTCCAAAAGCAGCCAAAACCACAGACAATAGAAGTCCAGTGAGTATTGTTCCACCGCTGTGCATAGCTTCAATGCATATGCAGCTGGTCTCTTAGCAAGACGCCAGTGGCGAAGAAGATTTAACTGAATGAAGTCGGGTTTCTGTCTCTGCTATTTCTGCTCTACCTTCTTAATCAGCACAATGCAGTTGAGCGAGAGAGAGAGAGAGAGAGAGTGAGAGAGAGAGAGATTAGTTGAAGGTCTCTGGCGCGTGTGTGCTTGCGAGGGTCATGTAGCTACTCAGGGCGAGGCGAGCAGCGCCCTGCCAGATTCCTATTGGCTGATGTAACCAGACTGATAACGCCACACAGAACGCATGCTCATCGGCGTGCGTGTGTAGGGGGAGGGAAGAGTGGGCCTGCTCACGAGTTCGCGTGGTGGCATCACCTCGACACGGCCGCGACAGTGTGTGCTCCTTGCGTCATCTTTCGTGCAATCCGCCCCCCCCCCTCCCACTCAGCAGCGGCCGTCATCTTCAGAGCATCGCGGCGCGTAAATCATCAATATGTCTGGCGTGCATTTTATGTTTGTGCATGCGCAATCGTATGATTCAAGTTGGTGGCGAACTGTGGGGGGAGGGGGGGGGGTCGGCGTTCCAGTTTGAGGCCATATTACATTCTTCCAGGTGTTGGCCTCTAGGTGTGCGAACAAGAGGAACTGCAACTAAGTTAAGCCGGTTTGTAGCTTTTCGGTCAAAATTTTCAGAACTTTCGAAAAAAAGAACCGTAGGATATTTTTGTTAGGGTGGAATATCAAAAATTAACTTCGGTATTTGTAATGAGGGCAGGACAGAAGTAAAACCCGCAACCGCACCCGTCCTTCCACAACCCCCAAAATAAATCTCTGCTTGCATGCTTCTTATAAACTCCCGTAACCCTCTTCCACAGAAACAATAATAATTTCAACAGTATATCCAACATATTCATGTTAGTAGACTTAAATAGTTTAGCTGAAGACGTTGCAATTTTTAAGCCAAAAAGGAAACATTTAAACATATCCCAGCCATACTTACTGGCTATACAGTAGCGTGTGACCACGGCTCGCGAAATAGGAAAAAAATACTTTTGCTGAGGATGGATTCGGTATAGTTTCGGAGTGTCCTTTTACATATTACGTCTCGTTGCACAATCGATGAGTGCCGAAAACGTGAAATATGCCGAAGTAAACGGAAAATAGTTAGCTCATCTAAAAAAATCTGGAAGCATCAACACAGAACTAATAATGAACGACCACAAAGCAAATAAAACTGCAAAATTAGTATTACATGAATTATTTTATTGTTTCGAGAAATAAATTTTTCATGAAAAAAAAACTTCGAGAACATGAAAATTCATTTTAAATGAGTAAATTGATGTTCAAGATGTAAATAAATTTTTTCTACGCAAATAAATGATTAAAGGAAACGCCATACACAAAATTTTAGAGCAATTTTTAAGGCAAATGTTAGGTTAATATCCTGAAGGACTTGGCGTTATTTACAATCTTATTCAAAGTCAAGTATGTTATATTCATAGTTAGATATCGACATCCTTTTCCGTTTTTTGTCCGAGGTGTTCTTGGTTAAAACAATGAAGATTTTGATTTATTTTGCTGACAGAGACGTCGTAGAAAAAACTTTCCAAAAGGTCACGTCTTTATACATTGTTTATCAACTCATAAATTTAAATTGAACTGACATGTGAAACAGTGAGAATGCAGTTTTGTTTATATCAGTATAATTTTTCTTCCGATAAATACTGTGCTGTTTTTCCTGACTCCGATAGGTTTTTCAGTGTCCTTGAAGTGTCATTTAATAGTTTACTATTTTCAATGGGTTTCATTGCTTGCCAATAAAGGAACGGGTTAGTGCTGTATATTCAGAAAAACCCTCCTAATTAGGTTCCTTCGGAAGTCATTTTAAATTCCTCCGGACTTTCGGCATCCAAATGTGAGAATCAGAGGCACGGCAATGGTCACAGGTCAGCAAAGAAACGACAGTTTATAGCTTTTCGGCCGGCATTTTCAACACTCCTGGGAAAAAGTAGAGCAGGTTTTATTGATAAGGATGGAATAAATGATTAAATTTCGCACTTACTCTGTGGGCAGGACAGGAAAATATCTCTTAACAGCCTCCCCCCCCCCCCATGAAATCCATATTTGCGCGGCTGTTGCCTGCTTTCGTTCATTCAGCCCCCGCCACCGATTATTGATCTAAGAAACAATACCTGCAACAGTATGGTTAGCATGTGCATCTACTTGGACTACAGTGGTTCACCTGACAGCGTTTGGGTGACTTGTCTAAAAAATGCTTCCGACCTTAATGTAGGATGGATCTCCAGCTCCCATTACACATGCCTTTGTTTAATCTTGAGCTTACTAATATCCCCTCATAGGTTAAGAGTGCACACTAGGTCGAAATTTCATACATGTACGTACCAATTTTAGCAAATATGATTACTAGAACTAGCGGTTCTAGCATGGGCACAGCAGTTCTTACACTGGTATCCTAGCCCTAGCCGTATAAACTTAGGAGGTAAGCAGAAAAAGCGCTGATGTGCTCCAAGCTCCAAACACTTGATTTAGTGGGAATAGCAAAAATCCAGGTCTACACTCCTATGTGAGATCAAGGGAAAATGCTTCTAGACACTTATTTAATCAGTTTCATTTCTAACCAAATATAAGCAGCACTACAATCACTTAGATAAACCGCTGGAAGCAGCAGTATAAACAGTAATCGAGGTAATATAAATACGAGACTCGGGCGCCTCAAAGATTTTTGGATGCCTACTATGGATGAGTGAGGGTAAATAGTGCAGTAATACCAGCGCAAAAAGCTACTGTAGCTCCATGTGACATGAGAGAACCTGTGATATTAATTACAAACGTCCAGTAAGCAATAAGGTGACACAGTCTGATGGATGGCGTTTAGAGAACGGAAATCAAAGAAAGCCCTGTTTTGCTAGTTTCACCACTATAATTAATACTGCCAGCATCACTAGCATTGCCCTATTCCTGTTGCACTGACGAAGACTGTCCTAGTATGCCTACCTAATACTGTATCGTCGTACTACTACAGATAGGTACTGAAGTAGGCCTAAATATAGTCTATAGATGGCAAACTGCACGGTAGGACTTGTGCATCACTTTAAAAAACGCTATGCTAATCCAACAGATTAGGAGTGCATACTGGGTGCGCCTTCTTAAAAAGCCCACACAGGCAGAACTTATAGCATACTATCTACTAGCCGTAGTAAGCAGGATTACTAGAAATTAGCACTTCTAGCATAGGTACGCACCTATAGCAGCAGTACCTTGGTCCGCACAGCTAGATGGATAGAGTTGAGAGTGGGAAAACAAAGGCAAACGCTGCTGAGCTCAGGACCCCAAGCATGCACTTACTCGAAAAAGTCAAACCTAGTCAAACACTCCTTCTTGAGATCAAGGAGAAATTAGCCCTAGTGTTGTCTTTATCAGCGTCACTTCTGACAAATGGCGGCACCAATGCTGGCACCAGTACGACTACATTCCTTGTTCACATATGAGGGGATCTGAGCCCATTGCTGACTATAATCAGCGTCACTTCTGACTTACAAACATTCACTAATAGTACCAGCAAATATTATCACTCAGCTACACCCTAGTAAGTTACATTAGAAATAACAGTATTGTTATTAGCAGTTCAAGTCCTGGCTTACTAGAGTCTGGCTAGACACCTGCTATAGGCGAGTGAGGGTAGACAGTGCAGTGGTACCCACGCGAAGTCTACTGTCACTGAAGGCTAAGAGAGGTGGTGTTTCTGGCTGCATATGGAGGAAGTGGCTTACGACTGATTCCTGTTCAGTCATCTCCACTTTGTCTTGTCACCGTTTGATGCGGATGGAGGGTCATAGTGGGAAAGATGACGGGGCGTCTACTTTCACTATGTTTGACCTCAGTCACCTGTTCTCGGGCCAATGATGGACATCGTCGCTTGCGATTGTCGAACTAACACACACAGCCCAAAAATATTACATTCAAAATAATGCGCAGAAAAAGATGGCGAGGAGATCTGATACTTGATCTTTGTGGCTTATGACATTTATGAGCAAACTTCGAAAGTTCGACAATTCAGGTTTGACAGGAAAATGCACAGTTTTTAAAGTGTGAAAGTTAGTGCGGGATGATGGCAGTGGAAGTCGGTTCTGCTAGTACCGTATTTACTAGCTCTAGGAGCAGCATTACTCAGTGAGGTTGAGTTGGCATCGAAGTTTGTGCTGTTTGCGGAACAGAATACTGTCCGAATTATGTTTAAGTGTAACTCTCAAAGGAACAAGTAAAGCAGCTTATTCCCTGGAATGGATTATAACACGTTTTTTTCGCGGTGCACAGTAGTTCACGAGGCGTAGCCAGAAATATTTAGCCATTGTGCCACTATTTTGGCTGCAAATCATTCCTGGATCACTGAAACTTTGAAGGAATATTTACTTACATATAATTGATGTTCCCAGGAATGTTGAAGTACACTGTATTCTGTAAAGTTTTTATTTGCAGCATGTAACGCAAATCATGAATGGGTGTCTTTTTGACAAAATTGACTAATTCACTTGATTATTAAGTTGGTTTGGCAGATTTGATTAATTTGAGTTGACCCAAGTGTGAAAACTCTAGGCGTTTGGTGGGATTTGAACCCGCGCATCAGAGAAAGCTTTTGCCGGAGGCTAATGCTCTACCGCTAAGCTACAAATGCCCGCTTCATGCCATTAATTTAATCACAATTGGATCAATATTACCCGCTCAACTTTCCGCTCATATGGAATCTACCAATACAGGAGCAAGTTAACTGCCCAAGCAGGATTTCCTAAGCAATCATTTAGAATCCAGCAGAGTGACTACTAGGCTGACTTAATTATTTAGTTGGTTTGGCAGAGTTAATTAATTTGAGTTGACCCAAGCGTGAAAAACTCTAGGCGTTTGGCCTAGCCTAGTAGTCATTCTGGTTGATTCTGAATGATTGCTTACGAAATCCTGCTTGGGCAGTCAACTATCTCCCGTATTGGTGGATTCCATATGAGCGAAAAAGTTGAGCGGGTAATATCGATCCAAGTGTGATTAAACTCATGGCATGAAGCGGGCGTTTGTAGCTTAGCGGTAGAGCATTAGCCTCCGGCAAAGGCTTTCTCTGATGCGTGGGTTCGAATCCCGCCAAACGCCTAGAGTTTTTCACACTTTGGTCAACTCAAGTTTATTCACTTGAGTAAATTTAGAAAAATGTGGCAGCCTTAGTTTCATCCAAATCCACGATAGCAAGTTCAAGACGTAAATACAGCTAAAACTCTATCTGCGCATGACCACGACTGTGTTACAATCACCTGTGATTAAGGATTCCCGACGGAATCCAAAAGGTGAACAAAGGGGGGGGGGTGTGCGTTCTATTTCGACCGCGTAGGTGGACCTATTAGAATTTCCCAACCAAGATTTTATAAGGTTATGCGTCAAACCACCTGCCAATAACTGAGTTATGGAAAATACTTTGAACCAGGCAATGCTGATTAAATATGCATAATTTATTGTCATCACAAAATGTGTTGTTTCTTGTCCACCTGTGCACGCTTATCGCCTATTTGTCAACTCAACTGTGTAAGCAAAAAACTGCCAGAGGGCAATCAAATGAAATAGGCGCACGAGAGTCCGGAAATGCTGTTTGTACATGCTAGGGTGCCTGGTGCGCGGTGAAGGCGAAGAGGATTTGTAAAGGTGAGAGAATATGGGTTAGAGCGGAGTCTAGTGAAGCATGATAGCGACCGTATAATAAGGGTTTTTTGTCATTCAGGTGGAGAGGGAAGGCATGCATGGGTGAGAAGGATAGAGTTTATTCCCTCTGTCGCCATGGCAGTGCTGAGTCGATCACGTGGTCTAACTACGCGCAACGTGGCGGTTTTCTCCTCCATATTGCTGTGGATTTTGAGTGGCCTGGGAGACGTCAAGCCGTCAACTGAAGTAGGCTGTTAAACACAATCCATGGATTCAACACGAGACGGTGGATCCCACGGTGGGGGCCACTTAACTCAGTTAATTGGATAGTTGGCTGTACTCGTGCGGGTTCGAACCCCGCCGCGACCGCAGAGCTTTTAACAACTGGGTGTCTGGTAGTCATTCTGGTGCATTTACGGTGATTGCTTAGGAAATCCTGCTTGGAAAGTCATTTAACTGTATCCAGATCGGTGGATTCCATACGGGCAGTAGACTGAGGAAATCAGTCGACCCAAGAGTGATTAAAATAAAGGCTTTCGGCGTGCCCTCTTAGCTCAATTGTAGAGTTCAGTTCAGTTCAGTTTTATTAGGGAAACAAAGGTTAATACCTTTAAACTCCCTCTTTGTACATAGCTATCACGCAGAACATGTGGCGTTGCCAGTAATGGAACTGCGGTAGGCGGACAGACAGTAAAAAAACTCCTTAGGCATCATTCATAAGTTTAGTTTTGAATGCCATTTGTGGGATTTTAAGGAGAAAAACTGTCGCCTGAGGGAGGGGGGGCGAAGAGAACATGTAAATCGGATGTCCTGCTGCTGAAAGTGTTTGGATCATATCAGGAGCAGGCCATCGCGGTTGTTCAATATCCTAATGGTCACATAGGGAGAGGACTGCGGTGGTCACGGTGTCGGAGATGCGCCCATTGTATGCACATGCAAACCAGAGGATGAAAATTGCAATCAGTTATTCTAAACAAACATATTACTGAAAGTAGCGAGCAGTGTGTTTTTTCCAAAAAAGTTACACTGTAATATAATAAGCTCGCTTCATTACGGATAATGTCTTTTTATATGCTGATCCAACTGCATCTTAAACGTGTCCACAGATGGGGACATGACAATGTTTGCGCGTAGAGCATTCGATGTCTGGATTACCCTCTAAGGGAAAAAATAATTTTCGTGTTTTCAATCTCACCCCAGTCACACGTAGTTTAGGAGGGTGTCCACGCAATCTAGTAGTAGTGGCCAGCTCAACGAAATCGTTGGATACTAGGCATCAATTCTGACCCAACGGCATGCAAAATGCCTGTATTAGGTCACCGCGCAGCTGTCTGTAATCCAGAGGAAATAAGTCAAGATTTGTCAGTCGTGTCTTATAAGGAAGGTACTCTTGGCCTCGCACTAACTTAGTTGCCTGTCGTTGTACCCTTTCAAGGTTTTTTTGTCTTTGACTGTCCAAGGTTTCCAGGCTGAAATGGCAAATATCACTTGGGATCGTACAAGCGTGCTGAAGGCCTTGCCAAAGACAACTTCATCAAACTTACCAAAGGCACGCTTGATTAGATACGAGCTCGACATTGCGGATTTAACCACCTTCAGGCTGTGGAGTGATGGCTTAAGTGAGGGAGTGAACCACACCCAAGATCCTTCTGGGCCTTAACGTCTGGCAGCTGTGTGTTATTAAGGTTGTAAACCCTCCAATACGAAGTGTTAGAACTACTGAAACGCATTATGTTGCATGTGGCGACATTACATGGCAGGAGCCACTCGTTCGACCATTGCTCGAGTCGGTGCAAATCTGCCTGCAGATTTGCTTTGTCATCTTCACTACGAATGACCTTCCAGAGTTTTAAATCATCCGCGAACATTGCGGTTTCGCAGTCTTATCCACTTATGCATTCGTCGATATATATAAGAAAAAGGATAGGGCCCAGAACGGAACCATGGGGGACCCCGCTATCAGCTGCCATTTCCGCCGATCGCTGATCACCAAGACTTACGGTGTGAGTTCGACCAGTCAGAAAGTTTTGGATCCATTGCAAAAGGTTGCATGTTACCCCTATACGTCTAAGCTTGTATAGAAGACGTTGATGCGACACAGTGTCAAATGCCTTCTTGAAATCTATGAAGACTGCGTGCACTGTGTTTCCTTGATCGAGTGCTCTGGTACATTGCTCTAGACAGAAGAACAGATTTGTCAAGCAGGATGGTCCTCTACGGAATCTGTGCTGTTTGTCAGAAAGAAGTCGATGATTCTCTAAGAATTGCATCAACTCTATCTTGATAATTCGCTTCATGATTTTGCAACATATTGAAGTAAGGCTTATTGGCTTGTAGTTGTTTCCGGACGCCCACTCCGACTTTTGTGTATGGATGAGATTCACGCTGTCTGCCAGTCGGATGGCAGTTGGCCTGTGTTTAGGGAGGCCCGAGAGAGTAAACGCAGGGGTTCTGCCAACTCCACGGCTAGCTCTTTTAACAGCTTTGCAGGTATGCCGTCCGGTCCTGGCGACTTCGTGTCTTGGAGCTTAAGAAGTTCTTGCAGGACCGTAACTTCTGTAAGCACAACTGCGTCAATAGTCGGAATCTCCTCGGTACTAAAATTGGTAACGGTTAGCTCGACCTCTCTCGTAAAAACCGACTGAAAGAACCCATATAGATGCTCGGTCGTTGCTTTGTTCTCGCAAATTTTTGCGCCGTCATCCGTTTTTAACAACGGGATGGGGTCTCTATTTCGGGAAGATCGGCTTATGTAGTTGTAGAAGACCTTCGGATTTCCTACTGCACGGTTTATTAGGTAACTCTCGGAACTTTGGCGAGTTTTTATTACAAGACCCTCAGACCTATTTCTCTAAGAGTTGTACTTGTTGTACGACTCGGTGGTCTTCGCTCTCTAAGATACGTTCGAAACAGCTTTTCTTTTCGGTTAACCTCCCTCTTCAGCGTGTTTATTAGCCACTGGAGCCTATTTGTGGCTTTCATTTTCGAGATGGGGCAGAAACTGGTGATTAGCCGGTGTAGTACAGTCTTTAACGCCGTCCAATCCTCGTGGACACACCCGGTGAATGCCACCCTCCAGTCTACCCTGCGCACTTGGGTTCTCATTTGGTTAAATTTTCCGCGCCATTTGTTGTGTCTAACGGTCGCACTACGATCAGGTACAGAGAAGAGTGAATACTCCCACTGTAGTACTGCATGGTCGCTTTTGCCTAGAGGAGGTACACAATTTACGACGTCTACACTGTCAGGCGCTTTTGACAGTACAAGATCCAGACAGTTGGCCTGTTGCCCTTCACGCTGCCTGGTCGGAAATAAGACGTGTTATGAAAGGCTTTTTGTACCGTGCTTAGGAGTCGGCGATCGAAACTTAATTCTGACCCGGTCGCGGAACCGGGAACCGGGGTTCCAGTCGATGTGCGGAGCTTTAAAGTCGCCTATAATCACGACAAGATGTCAAGGGCTTGAGACCCCGGCGTTCTGACGGTGAGTCAAATGGCCTCTATATCGGACGCGAGCTGGTCAGTTTTGTTTGACACGTGCAGGCTATGTCTAACATAGGTGAGCAAACCCCCACCCTGACGCCCAGCTCTATATTTTCGGAACAGCTGAAAATCGGGAAGAGCAATTAACCGATCGTCTACCTTTGTGGATAACCATGTTTCTGTTATACAGACCACATCTGGTTCCACTTGGCACATAGTAATCTTAAGGTCGTCTAATTTAGAGAGCAGGCTTTGTGCATTGGTGTACATGCACTTTAGTTTCCTTTGTCGGCTTGTTCGGGTAGTTTTTACGTTCGGGCTCAACCTTCCCTCTACTGGGTCGATTGCGTGGTTATCCGGAACGGACCTGTCCAAGGTGAGAACAATGGACGTTGCATCACTTGGTTGTTGTAAATAACCAAGTTATTTTCTTTTTTTGCTGTGTCGCTCCTTCATTTCTGTAACGAGTTGACGACGTTTGTCTCGTTCTCCAACTGAGAAATCCTGCTGAAAAGAACTCCCGGGTGAGAGTTTTTTATTCTAAAACGCTTAGACAGGATGAACTTTGCTTCTTGGCTGCTGGCCATGACCAACCTTCAGAGTGTTGGCTATACTAAAGCCTTCCCTGCTGAGATGGGTTCTAAGCTGTGTTTGTGCTGAGAGTATTATAATTATCTCGGCCCCGTTCTTTCTTCGAGGAGAAGGTCACAGACACTAGTAGAGGTAATTTATTCTCAACAGGTTTAACAAGAAGCGTCTTGACTGATGCTTCATATGCCGTCATCATTTCTGGCTGACGTTGGATTAGGCAGCTTGCGAAATTTGTTCTCCGGTGCTCCGTTGTGTTTGAAATTGCTTCAACTGAATCATCTTAATCTTTCAAACCCTTCCTAATAATTAAGTGTGCCTGGTAGTCATCTGGTGGATTCTAGTTTGATTTCTTAGGAAATCCTGCTTCGGAAGTCAGCTTATTGTATCCGAATTACTAGATTCCATATGTTGCTGTAGCCTAGGCGGGTAAACTAACCCAACTGCGATGTAACTCATGGCTCACGTTGGGGGCCTCAAAGCTCACTTGGCCACGGCGCTGACTGTACTAAAGCACGGCCTTGCTGGTGTGGACTCGAATCATATCAAGGCACTTTCCACGACCACACTGCTCGCAGTCACAGGGAGCACGCCCCGCGTCTGACGTCGACCATGAGAACGCCCCTCTCCCAGTCCTCAGGGGTGGCAACCCCATCATGAGTCCAGCACGCAGGAGACAAGGGAACGATGCGGTGACTAATTACCCCCTTCCCCACTTCAGGAACGATATAAGCGCTGTACAGAACTGCCCGCTTTACTCGCTTATTTTCCATGTCACACTGTAAACGCCTGAAGTGAATGGCCGAAAACAGCTGTTTGCCAATACTGTTTTTCAATCTTAAACTAAGTGAAATTTTCGGTATTATGATACAGCTAGGCATATGTTTGTAGCTCACTAATGTACTGCATTTCTGGGAAGATCTGAATCACGATTTTTCACTGAAGGAAATTCTAACTAGAACACAAAGTTTGCGGATGAATTTAAAAGGACGATTTTCACTCTATCACAGGAATATCAGCTCTACTTGCTCGGTGATCTTCGCCATGATCTTAAGCATAAACTTGCCGTAAGACGGAATGGTGGATTATCGAAAGTGGTCCACACCTATGAAATAGTTACGAGTTTAACTTCTCAGCTACGAATACAATTGCCCACTCACGAAGCAAGACAAGCCGACCACTTCAGCCAAATGGTGTGAAAACCTGAAAATCGAGAATCAAGGAAAATTTGGAAGTGGGATTAAACTCACGGCTCGTAACTCAACTGATTAGATTGTTGGCTGTACTCTCGCGGGTTCGAACCCCACCGAGACCGCTGAGTCTTTTATAATTAGGTCAGATGAAGTATGCCACCCTGCCAAAACCTCCTACTAATTAATTGTGCATGTAAGTCACCTGGCGGATTTTGAATCAATTGCTTAGGCATTCCTGTCTGGACAGGCAGCTTACTGTATCCGAACTGATGGATTGTAGCAGGCTGGATGGGAAACTTGACCCAACTACGATGAAACTCATGGCTCCCGTTGGGGGCCTCGAAACTAAATTGGCAGCGGTGCTGGCTGCATTAAAGCTTGCCTTTGCTGGTGTGGGCCCAAATTCCACCAAGGCACATTCGAAATTGATTGGCTTTCTTTAGCGATTCCGGGACAAGTGGCGGTTAGGGAAAGTTAGATCTGGTGTATGTGGTTAATGATGGGAGATAATGGGCAGTTTCAACTGCATTCTCTATTGCCTTTTTATCGTAATTTGTGTGGTGTGTTGCCTAACTATCGTGCTTTTGAATAGAATTCGATCGGTTTACTACATTAGATCATTACTCGAATACCAATGTGAATGCATTTAGGAAGATTTAGAAATAATAATAAACTGCATCAGGCATATTAGGTGCTTAAAAGAACTATAGGAATAACTAAGTGTTTGCCAAGAAAAATAAAATTTTCTCTATAATTCCGTGATTTTAGAGGCGTAAAAAAATTATATAAATTCGAACAATAAATAAAGATATTGTGTTAAATTGAAAACTTGGAGCAACCACTTTCTATTTATAGAAAGAACTTGTTTTAGTCAAAACATTCTGTTAACTTTAGTCTTAATGGACAAGTATTTATTGAATGTCATCAACAAAAGTGTCAGAATTTTCCTTGTTTTTACTGTCTTCTTTGATGAATTTATAAATTCTGCATTTGTTCGACGTTTACACCAAAAACTTTCAAATAAGATAGATATAAAGAGCATTTACCGAAATAAAGTGTTTTTCAATATCAGTTTTAATGAAGATGGCAACGTTTTTGATATACAGGAATGCCTGAAAACAGCAAAACACATTGTCGAGTGTAAAGCTTGTCCGCAATGGAGTTTTGAAACTAATATTCCTAAGATTCATAAAAAAACTTTTCATAAAAGGTTATTTCTTAGAAATTGCTTTGATTAGATATTCGGCTGAGGAACTTCTGCGTTTTTTTAACTTTTTCAACGTAATGTCACAATGAAATTTGGTATTTTTGAGAATTTATTTAGGTTTCCTGAAGATAAACGATTTAATTTGACTTGAGAGAAAAGAACTTTCGTTTCTCTTTATAATGGATTACCTTCCGCGTGAGAAGATTAATTCAACATTCAGTTATAAAATGGCGAATTCAAAAAAACTGGCCATATACATTGCCATTTTTTTAACTACTCATTATTTTTTCGTCTGTTTAGTTTCTAAATGAAGCAAAAGGGGGACGTAAAGTATACAAAAAACTATATTTCTTCACGACGTACATCCAATAAAAGCTTTTTGTTGAAGGACATTCGAGGTTCATTGGTGCATTCAATCAAATACTCTTCTGTCATTACATTTTGTGCAAAAAGGCTTAACAGAATAGAAAAAACATAATTTTTAAAATAAAACCCGTCAATGTTACTGCAAGTAAATTTGGTCCCTTTAACTTGGCTTCACTTCAATCTGAACAATTTTGGATGAACTTTACCAGTTCTGCAAGGGATATTTTCTATACCTATTTTACTTATTTTGCAGATCCTCCCTAGTATTATCAAAATTAAAGTGTAGTTTGGTTCTCTCGCTTGTAATAGCATTGGAAATTCCTTCCATATGAGACTACTCCCAATTTCCCCAAAACAAATGGGCATTTGTCTTAGTAAACCTAACGAAAATGACGATTTAGCTAAGTAAAAGGCTTTCGCAGCATTCAATAAACTGAATGAATCAAAATAGTGTTACTAAATATACGCTAATGTACCAGGTTGTATTTCATTATGAACGTTGCATTGTCATTGTTGACTACGGTAAGCTAGGTTGTTTTTTCTGCAATTTGTTATCATCTGCTCGCGCTGTTTGCAGTAGACTTCTCACGTGATCGATGAGTAGGGTTTCAGGAAATCATAAGGCGCCACCCGCGCGCCAGACCACCAAATGTTCATCATCAGATTCCTTTGATGAATAGCGCACCTTGGCCTCTCTTTTGTTGGATTCACCTTGTCCACTCATTGTGCCGAACATTGGTAGTTATTGGATTGGGTCCATTTCTCATAAAATGTTACGAAGTGATTCAAAAGTGAATCTCTTTTGGGACGAGAAAGCAACAACACGCAAGCTTCTAAAAGTTTTCGTTTCTGCTCTTTAGTCAGTGCATTTGGAACTCATATATCCGAATTTTACATTTCACTGCCTTCAGCTAGCTGCAGTTATTTGGTTTGCTTATCAAAACCAAACATTAAGGATAATTCAAGTGCACTCTGAAATGGATCCGGCTCGAAAGTGACTTTCTGTTCATCATCATCCTCCTTTGATTGTAGCCAACCAAGTGGCACATTCGTGAGAGCAAAAAAGCGAGAACTGAATAATGAAATATGACTGCTGTGTAGTAATAATATAGAAAAATACACCGTGATATGTTCCGAGCTGCCTGCGATTCTGTATTTCCTTGTAAGCACTATTATTTCATAATTGTACAAATTCCCAGCAGTTCCATTGTTAAACAAGTATAATAAACATAGATTTTTAATACAAATAAAGCACAAAATGATTAAGAAAAATGAAAAATGTGTGACTGCTTCCAAAAATAGAAGAATACCAAAGTGAAATAGCGAAGTGAAGATAAAAGCTGCCCAAGTTAAATATGTAAGGTTATGTTATGTGAACTCTTGGTATAGTATACATACACATAGATGGCTTACTACTATGTCGGTTATAGACAGAGGGTTTTCCTCTGTCTGCTACTTACTATATTCATATAACGA
Source organism: Ligula intestinalis (assembly GCA_036362985.1). NCBI lineage: Eukaryota > Metazoa > Platyhelminthes > Cestoda > Diphyllobothriidea > Diphyllobothriidae > Ligula > Ligula intestinalis. Next base: position 73,866,585 of record JAYGXS010000003.1, read on the forward strand.
CATACTGAAGGTTGTTTTATTGCGACTTTTTGAATTAAAATTTTTTTATGCATCACAAGTTGTTTTTTGTTCTTTGTGGTATTATTAGGTTCAGGGCTGTTGCAATATATAGGCCAAGGAAAACAAGTTTCGCGGAAACTTATTCATTTTTCATGTTTTCATGCACGCATTTCGCTGACTATACACGTTGAAGCCCCACCCCTCAAACCCTCTGTTAACAGCATTTCCTTTTTAGACGCTCCTGAGATAATTCGTAGCTGAGGAGGCTTGCATAACCTACCGTCGCCCCTGACCCTGGGCCTCATTACGAATTCCATACTTGACGATCCGATGAAATATAATTAGTGACTGCAAACATAGACCTGAAATTGAGGCAAAGATTTGCATCCCAGGTTTGTCTTTTGATTGAGATAAAGAAGCCGTGTCGATCACCGGCATCATAGTTTTATTAGTCTGAGCTTTCAAACTGTTGCGGGGGTCCAGCGTCAGAGGTAAAGTGTTCAACGGAAGCAAGCAACTTTTATAGGGAGAAGGGGCCAATTAACCGTCATAGAGGTAGGGGAGGGGGTAGGAAAAGGACAAATCAACCGAGAATAATTGTCCATGCCGGCAGCAAGCTGGCGCCCGCATGTTGCCCTGCGCACCTATCTCCAGACTCATGGCACCGGCGGTTAAAGAGTCCTCTCCCTGCCCCCACTCCCCTGTCTCTATGACGGTAAGTGGCCCTTTCCCCTATAAATATTGTTTGCTTTCGTTGACAATTTTGTCTCTGACGATGGGCTCCCGCAAGAGTTCGAAAGCTCAGACTAATAAAACTATGATTCCAGTGATCGAAACTGCTTCTCCTTCTCAAATCTAGAATTCTCTTTATATTCATGTATTTCTCTCGCATGAAATTGCTATACCGCTTTAGCAAGGAAGACGCATGCTGAGTTGGAGAGCGTTCTTGATATGTCGACGAATGCCCTTTGGTCTCTTTAACAGGCGGACTCTTTAGTTTATACCGGTTAAAACTGTCAAAGGCAAGACTGTTCTTGAAGGTTTTTGCCTACGCATTGAATGCTTGGACGTCTCTTTTTATGTAGATGGCATATAATTACCCATTCGGTAAAACCCGCTCGACGAACACGTCAAAAACGAAGGTTATCACTTTAAAAAAACTCTTTGGAGATAGGGATTCAGCTATCATTATGGATACCTCTAATTAATACATCGGACGACACAACTGACCGATGCGATCAAACTTAAAACGCTGATGCCCTAAAAATTAACTATGGACCAAATGTGACTGCCCACAGCAGATTCTACTGCTTGTCCATGTTAGCATTCTTCAGCGTCTATAACTTGGACACAACAACGAAAAACGCAGATTTCTGAAGTGTATTTTACTTTTGCTATTATAATGACTTTGACCGCGGTTTTATTCAAAATAAACTCCCAATTCGTCCACTACGGACAAAGCAGAAATACGAAACGTATGATTGGCGCTGTATAGCCGGAATTGATGAGTTGGTTTTCAGTCTTCTCCTGTGTTCTTAAGAGACTGCCAACGCCCATGTTGTGTTATAATAACCCAATTCTAATTGTGCTAATGGTTGCTTGCGTCACTCATCTTTCCCAAGAGCATAAGCAGCAAGAAAATGGAAACATTCTGCTCACGTAGGCCTTCCTTAAAAAATGCTTACAATGTTTCGGCCTCTCATGTAGAAATTACATTTATTGTTTATTTTTAACCCATTTTTACTAACATGGCACCAGTTTCAACTTAAACTGTAGAGAAAAAAGGCCATACAAAGGCGTCTTTTTAGAGTAAAAGTTTAAATAGTTCATTTATGGGTGCGTTAAAACCGAAGGATTACCAGTCGGCTTTTCTGCTGCATTTTGTGGCATGCACAGATTAACAAATTATAAGGTAATGTTTGAATATGCTATTCCAAGTTATTATAAAAAAGATTTAAAGCATCTAAAACCAAACTATAAGTGACAAGACATTTAGTGGTGATTGTTAGGGGTGTTTAGCAGATTTGCATAGTTCAAATGAGTCAATTGTGAAAAAGTCGCAGTTTTGGTGGTAGTCGAACCCACACAGCAGGGAAGGCTTTTGCGTAGCCAACGCTTTACCATTGAGCTACGACGCCAGGCCGTGTGCCGTAAATTTTATTACACTGTAATCGATTTTATCCACCCAGCTTACCACTCGTATGTAATCCACCATTAGAGAACAGCCTGAGCCTTCAGCTTGCTGTTCCGTAATGGTGGATTCCATACGAGCGATAAGCTGGGCGGAAAAAATCGATCCAAGTGTGATTAAATGCACGGCGCACAGCCTGGCGTCGTAGCTCAATTGTCGACCGTTGGCTACGCGAAAGCCTTCCCTGGTGTGTGTTTTGAATATCCACCGAGGCCGCGCGTTTTTTAGACTTGAATCAATTGAAGGCAAACGTAGCTTATGAAGCCCCACTCATATACCCCTGGTCCCAGCATGTTTTCCTGCAAAAATGCTGGTTAAAGAGTTTTGTGGGGTAAAGAAATAGGACAGACAGAAGGAAATTTTTAAACATAAGTGCAAAGTGAAAAAAATGCAGTCGAAGTTGCTTCCCGCGGCCGCTGGGAGCAGGTTGTTCCGCATTTACATTGAAGGTGTGCGCGGCGTTTCCCGCCGCGGAATATACTAATCTAACTCCACAGGTAAGAAGACGTACACGACCTTCTAACCACCATTTCAATTTTTCGGAAAATTCAAGAAACCTTCAATTTGATAATCGGGTTTTTCCGCAATAAGTTAAATTATAATACAGAGTAGGAAAATCCACTGATATAAATCAACGAGACTTCCGCATACAGTAAAATTAAGGTGCGTTTAGCATTTATTTAAGTATATCCCACTGCTTGTCCTACTTTCCCGCCCATAAAACCCGATTAACACTGTTTTCGTAGGAAAAAATGCAATTTGTTGTGATTAATGAGTAGGGCTTCATAAGTTTTTGTTGCTCAATTGAATTAAATGTTAAAATCGGAATTTCGGGTTGGCATTTGGATATTTCGTTCTTCTGCTAGCCATTAGAGGTTGCATTAAAAGTGTTGTTGATATGATTAGGGTTGAGGTTAGGTTTAGGGTTGGGTGAGGGCTGGATTTGGGCTAAGAGTCAAGTTTTCCTGCCGCATATTATCTTATCCAATCAAAAGTTATTCATCAAGAACCCTCGATTTCCGTCTATTTACCCGCCCTTTATTCGTGCATTTCCATTTGTGTGGTTTTCTTTCGATGCGTCGTTTGAGCGGATTCCGTCAACTGTCGCATCCAATAACGTCAATATTACCATTTTTCCTTTATTTAAGGAACCATTCACCGTGTTACCTCACTGAACGTCCATATTCGAACCTGGCCGCCAAATAAACAATATAAAGAGAAAGCGCACCCAAACTGAACGATAAGAGTATTTGGCGAGTATGCGTAGCTTTCGATAAATTCTATTCGGGCCGTTACAATTATATAGGGAGGGGTACACATTAACATGCTGCTAATTAAGTTACCACAAAACGCAAATTAGTCATGGGGATGAGGGAGGGGGTGTGGGGTTGGTAGTAATCAGCTGATGAGGGTTTGTTGAGTCCGGACAGGGGATGGCGATGGGATGGGATGAATGATAAGAGACATAAGTACCCAATTGTACTGAATTTCTTCCCACCACTTCTTATCTTTATTCCTTTAGCATTCTAGTTCTAGAGATTTCTTAAATTCCGATCTATTAGGTCTGCTTTGTTTTCTTGTGCGTGACTAGCTGTAGATGCTTTATAAAATTTATTTTATGTGAGTGAATGGAACCTTCGTAGCCGAAAAAAGCTTTGCCCAGAATAAACCGTTACATGTTCTTCCGCAACTGACCCATCGACTGTAAAAAAATGGAACTAAATACCTGATATTCCATGCAAAACAGCCTCTTTATAAAGCAGAAGAGTTGAAGCAGTTCCTCTGAAAGAATTAGAGGATTCAAGCAAGCGGTATTATCGAAAAAAAGTAGATGTGATCGCTGGCACAAGCATTTTATTCACCCACTGGTCAGTGATCTTACTAAGCGGCAGTTATATTTGCCAGGCAGATCGCGGAATATGGGAAAAATGCGATGTCTCCCTTGGTGGTTAGTCAGAGGGTATTCGAGATTCGCACAGTTTGGCATCCCATCCATTGTAACTCTATGATAGAGGACCCGTGGGTGTCTGAACCAACAGCTCGACCGTCGTTTTCGATTACGTTTACGGCGAGCTTTAAGAAGCTTAAGGCAAACGCGGTAGCTCAACGCGGGGTGATAGTTAAAGTAGACTCGCGTATGATCGACCTCACTCGCTCACAATTCCCACACCTGTACCCAGTGTCCAGACAAAAGTCGAGAAGACCTGAGATGGCAAAAGTGGCTTATGTAGGCGCACTCAAATACCCCTAGTCCGAGCATTTGTCCTGCAAACTCGATGGTTAGAGAGTTCTCGGTTGTGGGGAAAGAGAATATGCAGCGAAAAACATTTTTCCGAAGTTAAAAGTGAAAAGATATAGTCGAAGTTTTTTCCCGCGGCGGCTGGGAGTAAATTGTTCCGTATGTAAATTGAAGGTGTGCGCGGCGCTTCGCGCCGCGGACTATACTAATCTAACTCCAGAACGGTAAGTTGGACCTCAGGTAGGTTGAAGTAGACGACCTCCTAGCCATCATTATAATTTTTCAGAAAATTCAAGTAATCTGCAATTTGATGATCGGTTTTTCCGCAATAAGTCAAACAATAATCCAGATTAGGAAAATCTACAGATATTAATCAACATCACTTCTAAATACAGTAAAATAAAAATGCCTTTAGCCTTTATTAAAATATATTCCACTGTGTGTTTTAACTCCCCATCCATAAAACCCTATAACCACCGTTTTCTTAGGAAAACACGCAGGGAGTAGGGAATAATGAGTGAGCCTAGATAAGTTATTGTTGCCCCTGAGATGGGTGGAGGACACAGGTGACTGGCACGACCAGCCCTCTGAGCTGCGCCGCAGCAACACATGCCGGAGCGCCATAAAGGCCACCTTAAAAAGGAGCAACCCTTCAAGCCAGGGCTTTTGGTGCACCGTGATATCTTCGAGTGCTGGTGAGGAAATAAATGCGCTGGTGAGGATTGATCTGCCTCTCACCCTCCCGCCACACGCATCAAGCCGCCGCCTAGCTGATCGGTCAACCGGTGTGGGATGGGCATAGTGGCTGACACCAAGATTCATATAACCAGGGGATAGGAAGGAGCGGACGCCTTCTGACTCCCAGTCCACCCGTCAGCCCCTTCACAAACAATACACTGAAGGTGTGTCCCGTAAATGCGTCATCTGGCAGTACTGCAGAGAGAACGAGCTGGAGCTGGGCGTTGTAAAATAGGTTGTACAAGAGAAGAAAAAGAAGAACAGAACCGGAACCTTCCTTTTACCCAGTGGAATCTATGCGTCACGGATGACTCATTTCGGTGAGGATAACATGCATGGCTGCCTTAACAGGACACGGAAACAGTAACCGCCCATGTGGTTATGCGCCCAACTCCAGGATAAATTAGGCTAAGGATTAAGGTGAGGGTTTGGGTTCAGTTCCTGGCTAGGTTTTAGGTAGGGGTTAAGGTAAGATTTGGAACTAGGGTCAGGATAATGGGGGGTAATTAAGGTTTGTGTTAAATGTGAGGTTAAGGCTTAGGTTAGGGCTAAGGTTAAGACTAAGCTTACTTACAGTTTAGCTTTATATTAGTGTTATTGTTAGGATAAAGACAAGAATATTTTGCCTTCATGAAATTTGCCGCAAGTTTACCCATTTTAAGTTGGTGGAATGTTACTATTCCCGTCTTCTGTTTAGACGACTACCCAAATCATCCGTGCTCTCGTTTCTAAGTCAGACAACGTCATAACACAGATCGATATTTTAGTATTCACTGATTAGCTGCCATCAAGTATGACTCAGGCGCACGTTGGCAAATCATCAATGACTAATTCTCAAATTAGTAAATCTATTTCAACCACTGAGTGCCAAGATGTTTAAGGTCTTGCAGTCAACTCACGTATTCTCCTCTTCTTTCTGACTTGCGGATTTTCGACTTTTCTTGTTGCCTGCAAATCGTATCACACTAAGCCCAGCGTGACTTCGGGAAATCGATGAATAGACGGCGCCCGATTTTCTGACTGTGTGAGTCTTTCTGCTTTCCGTAGTCTGCACAGGGGAATTGCTCACTACCTACCCAAAGCTCGTTCACTGACTACACACTAAGCATGTGAGTTAAGGTTAGAAGACAGCATGCGGGATTTATGAGCTGGTGAAACGGGCAGACGCTTTGGCACAAGGTTGCATGAGCATCGGCTCGCAATCAACCGCGAGGACAAGCTGTCTTTGGTCTATGACCACGTAAAGCAGAAGAAACACAAATTCGCCTTTGAAAAAGCAAGGGTAATAGGCCGGGCCAACGACAAGATGGCCAGACTGCTGCTAGAAAGTTGGTCATCGACTGGCACACTAAACAGAGCCATGGACCTTCATCCCGCCTACCAAGCGCTCTGCAAAAGGCTAACATCAGCTCAAAATGAAGCAATAGATTGGGCGGAGAGAGATAAACAGGGCCGACAGCCGGTAGCCGCGAGCAAAGAGGATGGAAACTCTCACGAGTCACAAAAACGACTTGACATAGCTCACGACGGCGCGAGCAATTCAAACAGCCAAGAAAATCGATTGGCGCAATCGACTGACGCATGGGCGAATGGACGTTCACATCTATCTGACGCACACAGGAATACAGACACCTCGCTCTGACGATGAGAGCGAGCGAGCTTTTGAAACGTCAGCCTGAATAAACTTTGGTCTCAGAAATCGTCTCCTCTTCTTCCTCATCCGGGGATGATGTAAGGAATATTTTATCTGGACCTCGAATTTTCTCGCATAAAGTACATTATATTTGTTTAGTGTTACCTGTTAAAAGCGTAATTCATTTCTGCACAACCAAGGGTCCACGCTCTTTAAAGTAAATATCAACTACAATTGGCGCCAAAATTCGTAACTTGCTCACTAGCAAATTTAGACAACCGTTCTCCCCGATAATACTTTTTGTGGAGGCAGAGAGAGAAGTGTGCTTTATTTTGAAGGTAAATATCCAAAATTTTCAGCAAAGAAAAGCTACTGGAATGGGTCGCCATGGGCATGCCCTCAAGCTATGCTTTACATTACAGACAACGGTGTTTGTTTGCAAGTTTTCGAAATTAATATTTTCCTTGAATGTATACGCTCCTATAGAGAATCCTTGCTCGAGCATTTTGTTCTTACTACCAAAGCTAACTGCAACCTTCGTCTTCTAGAAGACGAAAATATATATGTGTGTGTTTGAGAATCGATTGTCAATGTGGAGGAACGTTCGAAGTTTCTAGCATGCCGTAAAAAAATATGCAGCATAAGGTGTGGTCCCTTCAATCGTCCCTGTTATTTCCGCCTCAGATTGCATTTATGAAGACTTAAATTCCTTTTAAAATTGCTGGTGTTAGCGTTTTAAGTAAAGTTGATAATTCTCAAACTGAAGACTTTTTTTCAAGTTTAATCCAACCCGGCACCAAGCTCGTCACGTGAAACGGTCGTCTTGCGAAAAGTAGCCAATCAAATTGCATCAGGTCACTTGTTAGCTGCAAGCAACTGAGGACCCACGCCCTGTTAGCAAGACTCTGTGAGATACGATGTGGTCCGACTGGATAATAGACGGTAAAGCGTATCCCAGTGAATATAAACGGCCGCCTACCCGGACTGGAGGAAGCCAAAACTAACCACCACCGACCGCATAATTACATGCGGGTAACAACAATTTTCTTCCCCAATGACCGAATAATCACATGCGGGTGACAATAACTAATTTTTACTCCAACCCACTATATTAGCCTCTGCTAGCCATCTACGTAGATTAACTGTTTCGTACGATTCCCATCCGTCTGATGATGGCCTGGTGAGCCAGTGTTGAAAATTCACTCAATAAAAAACATTTTCCCAAAGAATTTCTTCTACCGAATTAAACTTCTTAGGATGCTGACTTTCCATTTTATAAACTAGTAGATATGATAATGCATGGAAGGCCAGAGTGTTAGGGATAATTTAATAATGTGTAACAGGAGTAGAATGTAAGTAATAGGTATGTGACTTCCAGACAAGTGCAGCCCAGCCATGAATGGGCCGGAGTCCAGAGGCGCATTCCGGCAAGTAGATCACCGGGTCTGGACAACTACAACTGAACAGTACATTGTCGGTTTTGGGAGTACCTGAGCGTCAACAACTCCCCCACAGTAAGCTCCTGGCCTTGAGAAGTGGTGGGCCAGTGAGGCCAGAGAGGGGGGTGACATTGAACGGAGGTTTTGACAACCTGGGGTGCGCACGGGCTGGTGCACACGAAAGCCCAACACGCAGGGCATGTGATCAATGCATGGCTAGGAAATACAAGGTCACTGCAACTTCATGGCGGACACAGGCATACACATACGCGCACTGACAATCCGTTAACTGGACAGAAGATCGCCATTCTCAACAAATGTTCTGCTTGTGGCGCTCGGGTTACCTCAAATGCTGGTAAAAGGGGCTGCTCTTCAACCGTGACTCCATTTTATAACAGTACTAGAAGGTTTAACCAGTCTGATTTCGCAAACCCTCTTAGGATATCAGCCGGACCAAGTGCTAAACCAACTTAATAATTAATTCAGCCTAGCAGTCATTCTGGTGGATTCTAGATGATTGCTTAGGAAATCCTGCTTGGGCAGTCAACTTTCTCCCGTATTGGTGGATTCCATATGAGCGAAAAGTTGAGCGGGTAATATCGATCCAAGTGTGATTAAACTCATGGCGTGAAGCGGGCGTTTGTAGCTTAGCGGTAGAGCATTAGCCTCCGGCAAAGGCTTTCTCTGATGCGCGGGTTCAAATCCCGCCAAACGCCTAGAGTTTTTCACACTTGGGTCAACTCAAATTTGGAGGCTTTCCTAAGGCGTCGAGCCTAGCAAAGTGTCTTTGTTTGTTAGCACTGACCGCATAAGGGCGATGAGGGTCCATGCGAAATGACCCAAACCTCTGGAGAGGAAACAGATGCACGCGCTTGCCCGTGCGCGCCACTGGTCGCAGTTGTCCCAATGCGCCAATCAGGCTACAGGCGAACGCGCACTAGACACTCTTATACGATACTGTCCGCCTGACACAGTGGAGGTTGCAGCCACACCGAACAGCAGACGACAGTCTGCCCCCAATGTCAGGGCTTGCCTTCGGGGCGGGATAAAGAGCACGCTTGAGATCAAACAGCGGCAACAGCCACCCGAGACAGCTCCTTCGGGTTTTGTACACATTTAACCTCCCTCCGGTTAGATTCCAGAATTAGGTCCTTCTTATTATGTTCTTCCTTGGGGATTTGAACAGGGCGTAAATCGACGGTGACACACGTTAGATGTCATCCTTATAACACTAGCGATGCGGAACCCATCGTTATAGCAAAACAAAATTCTAGCGCTGGCACCAATTTCTGTTGATCAGGCAGGCGTCAATTTGAATACTGCGCTGCTTTCCTCACTTTAGTAAATATAAATGCGCTTGATTCTATCATGGTGCGCTCAAATCCGTGGCTTGGAGGGTTTGCCAACTGACGGGATAACTCGGGTAACCTACGTCGCTGCTCCTCCTGTACGCGTGTGTTTGTGTGTGCGTATGTGAGGAGATGGAGGACTGAGAGTCAGGCTGCAATGGCTCCCTCTTCATGTGGCCTTTATGGCGCTCCCACACACGCGGAAGCCTACCTAACGAGTTGGCTGAGTCAAGTGTGCGGGTGTTGAGTGACTATCGCGCCAGCCACCTACACACTCCTTCATCCTCAATCTTATTGACTTTGTATTTACACCGGAAGCGGAGGTGGGAGTGGCAAGCGAGTGGACAGGTCCCCGCGAGTCTGCTCTAACTCTTGTTTTTTTTTATTCGCGGCGATTCGCTGCGTTGCTTCAGCCTGCTCTAGCCTTCGTGCAGCTTGCCCAGCTTGCATCGGTGTCTGCTCGGCTTGCTTCAGCGTTTGCTGCGGTTTGTTGGAGCATGCGACTGCCCATCGTCGAAATCGACGTAGGAACTGTCGGGTTATACAAAACGCTTGGCAGATGTGTTCAACATCCTAGCTCCTTAATACGTAGTTCCACAGACATCTCGACAGGCAGCATGCTCTTTCCGACAACTTTCAGTTGAGACTTGGTGCTGAGTGGCTGTTTCACACTGTCCAACCGCTTCAGCAAACTAGCGGGCCCCCAGTCCTCGGCTGTTGTTATAAACTACAAAATGAGTTGGCTTTTCCCCCATCTCAGCAGATCATAGCGCTTACTCGCGTGATTTTCCCTAATGTAGGTAGACTATGCTTATTTTGTCAAACGGAACCCAACGCTGATATTGTCATCTGATCTTAACGCGCACATTTTAACCCGTGTTTTTTTTCAATAAATCGCTAAATCGCTAATGCAAGCGAACATGCGAGTCCTAGGGAGTAATTTAGAAGTAGAAGATGGCTCGATCACTGGGACAATATGTTAATTCGCCTGAAGTTTCGAAGTCCGTCGTGGATTTATCATCATAGACATGCTCATTGAACAGTCGCAAAAAGTCGTTTGTGGGTGCACAGGGTTCTGTCGCGAAATTTAAACATATAGAAATATCGATAAATGCCTTTGCTTGCGCGCTGATTTTTTGTGTCAGCTAAGTCCATCTGGTGCAGTTGCGGGCAAAGCAACCACATCGGAGAAACTGGCAGACTTCTGAAGACGCGAATTGCCGAACACGCGGCAGCAGTGCGGCGAAATGATGCCAATTATCAAGTTACGGCTCATTCGGCAAAACCCGGCTATACATTCAAATTTGATGAGTCCAAAATTATCGCAAGAGGTGGCAATCGGGTGAACCGAAAATTACTTGAGTCATGATTTACGGGCCCTCAGTCCATCAAAAAGTGCAATGATTTACCCAATCCCTATTCGGTGTTGAGGCTAAATTTGGCCGAAGCAAATCGCTGCTCGGGGAATACACAGGCCATCACATGAGCTTATGCCAACACCAAAAGTTCAGGTGGACATAGCTGACACAACGATTCAGCGCACAAGCAAAGGCATATATTTATTTTTCCTGTACGTTTAAATTTTGCGGCAGAACCCTGTGCACACACAAACGTCTTTCTGTGACTTTTCTGTGATATTTGTCTTTGATGATGAATCCGCGACGGACTTTGAAACTTCAGGCGAATAAGCATACTGTCCCAGCGATCGCGTCGTGCGACTCAGAAAAGGGAACTAGTTCTTCTTCTTAAATCCCTTAAACATTCAACCACTGTCGATCTAGTTATTAGTCATGATAAAAAACTACTGAACCAATGTCATAGAACTAGTTCCCTTTTCTGTGGCCTAATGCCGTTCGCTACAACAAAACTAATAAGTATGGAGGCGTACTTTTGTTTTTTGGGGCAAATAGTTTAACGCTGCCTGCTGAACTATCGTAATTTAAGAAAGGAGTATGTTGAAGAAACCTGTGGTGGTATGCATTTTGAAGTCGTGAATCAGGTACGGACGCGTACTTAACAATACTAGACATCAAACATGCAGCTAGGAATTTCAGGAGGGGCACGGATATTTGTCCTGTCCTGCCCTAAGTTTAAATGCAAAATCACCTGTTTGTATTCCATGCTACTAACAGAAACAGGTTCTTTGAAATGCCGACTAAAAACGTTTAAACTGTCATATCTTAGCTGAACTGAGACCGCTGCCGAGCTTCTGCTTTCCACATCTAGAGACCAAACCATTAGAAAAATCTTAAATCCTTTACAAATATGTCTTTGGGGTACTATTTGGATGATTACATAACGCAGACCTTATCTTTATTCCTTATCAGCTGAAGGCACCAAAAACTGTAAAGTATTCACTGATATTTCAAGGATACGCTGAAACTCAGAGGAATGTACAGTTAATATTTGCCGGACGTAAACTTCTCTAAATATAAACGAAATGGTATACTAAGAATTGCAGTTGCCAAGAAAATTTAAATTTGAGCCTCACCGGACGGCCTGGAAAAACATTTGCAATGTCTCGACCAGTGAACTCAAGTGACATACCCTGTGCTTTAGTAAACTTCATCCTGGACAAAACAAAAACACAGGAGCATTTGCAACACATGGCCCAACGCAGAACACTTGACTCGGTGTCAGATTCCGACTGATATGTATTCTTTTGAGTTTATTGAATTAAACTGGGTTTTTTAATACTGCAATAAACATAATTGTGACTATATTCTTTTGATTTATCTGTTTTGCACGTAAAAGCCTTGTGTGTCTTTGAAATATGCGTATACTTACGTGACATGTGTTTTCGCATTTTTGATATTTCTGTTTATGAGTAAAAATGTTTTTTTTTCGTATCAAGTCAAGTCAAGTCAAGTTTATTGAATGAAATGTAGGCAAACGCCTTTGAACTCCCTCTTGATACATAGGATTTAAGAAACGCATCGGCACAGCCGAACATTTCAAAGAAGTCTTTAACACAATTGCAGACGACTACTCGCTTGTTTCAAGTAATAAACTCACACTCACTTAACACGAGCCAGCAGTGTAACAGAGCAAGAAGAGAAGACAGTGAAGAAACTCCTAAGGCATGGCTCATAAATCAAAATGGAATATCATTTGTGGTCTTCAGGAAACAAAACTGTCGCTCGTGGGGGAAAGTATGTGAATGATAGGAGCAGGATGCTTCTGTGAATTTTGGCTGCAGCCATGACGTCCATGGTGAGTAATATCTACATCCGAAGGACCATACGAGGAGGAGACCTCAGAGTCACGAGAACGTCCCGAAGAACTGGAGATGCGACCATGATACGCCTTTGCTGTGTCAAGAGTAGAGGAACCCGCCACGTCATCAGCATTCGGTCTATACGAGAAAGGGCATGACAGGGCCGCGTACTCTAGGACCATAAGTACGGTATCTGCGACCTCAGACGCGATCAGCGCAGTTCGCATAGTGAGCAGAGACTTTGGATACCTAAGTTGGCCTAAACGCATTTTGTTAAATACTAATAATACTACTAAAAAATTACTCTCAGTATATATTTATGGCATTTCAGTGTTTGGATTCGGAGCACTTAATCGCGACGATACTCATCAAATAAGTTAAGTTTTGCTTTAACAATATTGACAGACGGGGACATGACAATATCCGCAGGAAGGGCATTCCATGCCCAGATTATCCTCTTAGAGAAAAAGACTTTTCTTGGGTCAAGTCTTGCCCCAGTCACACGTAATTTGAGGTTGTGTCCTCGTAGCCTAGAGGTGGTGGTCTGTTTAATGGTATCTGTAATATATTTTTGTGTTTTCATTAAGATACTGATCGTTGATTATCAGTTTGGTATTTAAGTAGATGTCTGTGAATAGGTTTTCAGATTAGTTGATGAGCCCTCGTTAATTTAGGCAGTTTTAACTTGTTTGATCACCTGCTGTAGCCAAGAAGGATTTATTATCGTCTTTTATCACCAGATGTGCAGCCTTATTACATTGCTTTATAAAATCCCCAGCAATTTCCTTTTATGGGTTGATGATGAACAATTCAATAAGATAGGAAGGCCTACTTTCAAATGCCGCCTTTTTGGGATAGATAGTTGGATGTTGTCACCTCAACCATTTTAATCAAATTCAATAAATGTAGTAAGCATTCTGTCGAAACATCCGGAGTCGATCACCAAAAGGAAACAGTTATCAAAAAAGGTGAGCAGCAATCATGCAAGCATGCATTAAAAAGTTATAGATTCAGGCATCTTGTTTTTTTAGTTCAGTCGTTTATTCCTTTTCGCGGATCTGCTTGTACTTATCTTCTGCACGACCTTACGATGACAGTCAAATGTTGGGTCCCCTACAGCTTTTGATTCGCATAACTGTCTAATTAATCGGGAGCAGTATGCGAGTCTTTTTGAATTATGGCCTAAGCTTGCTTTTAGTCTTTGTTTACTTCAATTTTCGTTAAGTTTATTTTTATTTCATTCAGCTTTAGTTCATTTTTGTTTCCCTTTTTACTGACATGCGGCTATTCTGTAGCTCAGAAGCTATCTCGATATAAACTCTATATCATCTCTATATCGACTCTATACCAAAAAGATTAGATGAAGGCCGGGCTATGTAGTTTCGCGTATATTTTGCATGGCCATTATTAGCTTGTGGAATACGAAGTAGTCTATGCGGGAATCTATGACAGAAGTATCCCAACAGTTATAGGCCAGTAAATAAGAAAAATGACGTTGGTTGTTAAAAATGAAATGGTGTTTTGGCATCTTATTGCAAGATGTGGCAAGTTACTTGCAAGGCATATTTAACCGATTAAAACAAAAAGTTGTTCAGTGCCGTTTCAATCTGAACTTGTGTTGTGAGGTAATCCATATGTTTTTGTTGAGGAATCGCATAAGAATTCATTGTAAACTTTTCACTATGTCAGTCGCAGGCATATTTAAAACCAAATGAATTGCATTAAATCAAGTAGTTGGCGTTAAAAAGTTATACTACTAAATTTCACTTTTGCTTATTTTGGCGAAAATATACTGTTAATGTATGCATACTTCCGGTAAGCGGAAAAGGCTGTTTACACTACTCTAGGTGTTTCTTTTCCAGAAGTAATCAAAGTATGCGGCCGATGTATGCATTGTTGTGAAGTAAATTACTAGGCTATTCAGTACTGCGGAAAATTTTCCTACTGCTTTATAGGTATAAAGGCCAGGTTTTGAGGCAGCGACCGACCTTTCGCAAAATATAAGATCGAATTTTTACACCTATGTTGCAAAAGTAATCATGCTGACAACACGGATAATAGCTAAAAGCACAGACTTGCGTGTTTCGGTGATCTTGTGCAGTTAAATGATGTAGATATAAGAGCTTCAGTTCATCAAAGGGTCCCTTAACGTCCCCTGTGGGATGATCAGCAAGTACTACTGGCTTGATTTATCAGCACCTTCATAAACGTTGGACATTACTTGTAAAACAACTGCTTATTTGAGGCAAACGTAATGTGTCATGTTTAACAGTTCCATTTAGTTTATCTTATCTTTCATCCTGTGGGGATCGTACTTGATTAAACATTATGCATCAAAGATCTGCATGTAAACTTTGTGTATCTAAACGAGACACGCTCCAATTTTTTAAAGATGAAAGTTCATTTTCTTTTAAAGAAACACATCGTAAGTACAAGACGTTTTACGGTTTTCGAATACATTCTTGTTTTTTTGACATCCACAGATTTGCTAATATTTTATGAAACTATTCAAGATGCTTGCGATTTATACCAACGTTTTAAAAAAGATCAAACTCCTCTACGTTGGGAAAACGTTTCTGGAAGAAACCGCAGGTCATGTTGTTAGGAAACTTAAAGTGTACGTGAGAAGGTAAGCTACTTGTAAAAATATGCATCAACGACCGACGATAGCCAAGGTCGAGATGTCACCACCTAATCACGTCTTGTGTGAGGCCCCAGGGAAGAATACGACAAGAAGAGGGCAAAATCAGAAGTCTTTTGGTTTTACTAGTGCAACATATTTAGAGAAACAAACGCGTGTAATACGATTTCCATCGAGTCAATCAGCTTTCATCCTGGCGTGGGTAGTGGCACGATTGGCTGGTGATTAGACGGTTGACTGTAGCTTGAATGTTAAATTATCGATTGATTGACAGCCAATATGCGTTCGCCTCGTGTAGGCCAATCGATAGCCTGCTGTGGGCACGGCCATTTGCTGCATGCTATCTGCATATTAGGCTCATCCTTACATTCCCCCTGTGAGATGAATCGAAAGATTTTTTGCAGGTTCACTTGTAACGGAACCGTTTGCATTCTTTGCCGGCCTGCTTGTCTAGAGGCTGACGTTCGTGCTTTTGTAGCACTGGGCTCCCTCGTGTAGAGATCTGGGGAGTCGGCGGTGGTCGTGGGGGAGGAGGATGATTGATTCTGGCCGGACAATCGACATGTCATGCTAGTTTTAACCTACAATTAGAGTTTTTCGCGTCTTCGGGACCAGTTTTTTTAATTCTCTTCTCATCTTCCTCTTACGCGATTGCCTTTGTCTGACCATTATAGTTGTGATGTAAACTGCCATCCCACCTAATCAAAAGTTACTCGCTGGTAGGCTACCAAGGATGTAGTGGCCATTGGGTGATGTATCTTGGCTCCTACGGCAGATGCGTTGGACTAAAACGAAGATGAGGTTAGTTGCTTTTTCCTGGCTGTGCTAAGTTCGTACGAGCCTATCCTTTCCCATCTCCGGTCCTCTTTACTATTGGTTTGACACTGGATCTAGTTTAGGGAGTGTGGAGCAAGTAAGGTAGATTCAGCGAAATTCTACTCTCACAATGATCCATCGCGAGTCACCGTCCCTGTATGATCCTATTGTGGAGGAAATGGTAGACGTATCGCAGGGGATTAAGTAATTTAAACCATAGCAACTGCGATCTTCAGACCACGGTTACTTAGTAGAGAAGAAGTCAGTGGAGACCGAAGTAGTTGGGAACAGTATATTGTGTACACAGGGCAACGAAGAATAGATGGGAAGTGATTTGACTTGGAGAGCGTACGACCAGCCAGGAGGCCGGGCGGGTCCAAGTGCTGGTTTGACAGCAGTCAGGCCTGTGAGCGGAGAAAGTAATTTACGCGTGCAGGCTTGCTATTCGTCACGGACCCAAAAAGCATCTATGCAGCAACTGTCATTGGCTGTTCGCAGATGTCGAGAACTGCATCGGTGGGCCTTTGGGCAAAGTCCACTTCGTCGTTGAACTGTTGCATGCTGCACTTGCGTATGGCACGTCCTAGACAAAGGCCTTACCACCTAAGTCACCACGCCCAATATCCTCACCAGTTTGTGGTCGTAAGTCTCGGACAACTGGCCGGTGGACGGAAGAAGGACAAGCGGCATGTCCGAGAGTAGGAAACCACCCACAATGCAAAGCAAAGCATTTCTCACGATAATTAACTGGACAGAACTTGAATCTATTACACGACGCGCTAATTGTATTTGCTTGAAATGTCGCTAACGGTAGGGATTTCTTGCAAAGCCGCCTTTGTACGTGATACTAACGAAAAAAATACTTCTACATTTGCAGTAGGTTGAAATCCCACCCATAAAATCATTTTCTTGATTATGCTGACCAATAGGAGTTGTTCTAACATTATTATTGGTCTATGGGCATTTTTTTGCTGAGCAGTAGGAGCTTTTGTTGGTTTAGTACATTCTTTCCGCATGGTTTTCACTTCTTATTTCAGTTCAGTAAAACAATCACAAGCGGATTTATTTCCTACTGAGCACTTATCACGCAGTAAACACGCATAACCTACGTCTGAACCAAGCATTAAACCTTTAATCACGAGTTCCTTACGAAAATTAGATGGAAAACTTTTGCCATTTAGCGACATAATAAGAAAAATTTACGTTGCTAACTAACTGAGAAGTTCACTTTTCTATGGACGGAGGGTTGGGCTCAATGATCTCGTCTGAGCATGCCCGTTGTGGCATCCCCACTTCGATAGGATCGAGACCAACCTCATCATTTGTGAAGTAGAAGAGGACTCGATCGCTGGGACAATATATTTATTCGCCTAACGTTTCGCTTGTATTAGCTCGCCATTTGTGTAAACTTTCTTTCGATCCTCTCTCTTTCCTCCTCTTTCTCTTTATCTTTATCTCTTCACCACCAACCCTTCTATCTCATTCTTCCCTTTCTTTGTCTTCGTTCCTCTGTCCCTCTCTCTGCCCCCCTCTCTCTCTGTCTCTCTCTCACCCTCCCTCTTTCTCTTCTTTTTCTTCTCCGCACCCACATTTACATGGTTCATCAGATTTTTCCCCGCTTTCCTTTCTTAGCCCCGCCCATGGACGTCAACCGGCAACCGAGCATGGGTAGTGCCTATCAGTCGATGATTGAATGGTTATTCTGTCTCAGAAGAGGGTTGGCCCAGGGATCGTGCAGGGCTGTTCTCACACTTCTGAGTTCCAACTTCTGTATGCATATGCAATGCTTGACTTCCGCAAACCAGGGTCTCTGCGGCCTGGTAAGCGCTGGCACTTCCTCTAGGCTCTTGTTACCTATCGATGCATGCGTTCGCGCTCCCACTGGGTCTCAGGCCCCACTTCAGGTGTCCGAGCAACTAGGCGGTCGATTGGCGGTGGGGGAGAAAGTGAGGTCGACCCTCAGCACGCTTCTTACTCATTCTAATCAGTCTGATACGCCTAATCTATCACGATGCGCTAAAACCACGGCTTGGAGGGTTTGCCAACTGACGGGATAACTCGGGCCACCTACGTTGCTGCTCCTTTTGTACGCGTGTGTTTGTGTGCGCGTATGCGATTAGATGGGAGGACTGAGAGTCAGGCTGCAATGGCTCCCTCTTAATGTGGCCTTTATGGCGCTCCCGCACACGCGGGAGCCTACCTAGCGAGTTGGCTGATTCAAGGGTGCACGTATTGAGTGACTTTCGCGCCAGCCACTTACACTCTTCCTCATCTCCGGTCTTATTGACTTTGTCTTTATACTGTAAACTGAGTTGGAAGGGGCAAACAAATGGGTAAATTCCCAGTGAGTCTGCCGTAATTCTTGTTCTTTTCATTCGCTGTAGTTCGCTGCGTTGCTTCAGCTTGCTGTAGCCTTCGTGCAGCTTGCTTGAGTGTCTGCTTCGGCTTGCTTCAGCGTTTGCTGCGGTTTGTTTGAGCATGCGGCTGCCCATCGTCGAAATCGACGGAGAAACTGTCGTGGGACTGATTCGTGTGTGGCATGCGGAGGCAAGCTATTTATCTTTGCCGATCGTCCTGACCCTCCTGCCGTGGGATCAATGGTTAGAGGGGAGAAGAACGAGAGAGTGTGGTAGATTCCGTGCAACTTAGATGGCCAGGGCTTTAGCTTATTTCTTTGTTTTCTAGTAATCTGGGTGTTTGCGTGCCAAGTGGGCCAGGTTGTGCTGCGGCGCGCGTAGATGGGTTTGCCTATCGCAGGGAGTTAAGTGAGTCAAACTTAGTAACTGCGATCTTCAGACCATGGTTAGTTAGTGCAGAAGAGAAGTTCGTGAAGACCAGAGTAGGGAGAGAGTATATTGTGTACACAAAGGAAAGGGAGAATGGATGAGAGAAGATTGACTTAGGAGAGCCCGACCACTAAGGAGATCAACTGGGTCCCAAGTGAAGTCTTAGCAGCAATCAGGCCAGAAGACAGAGAGAGCGCGTCCATTGGCTAGGTCGGCCTGGAGATTTTGGGTAAAGAAGCAGCTTGCGTCAGGAATGCGTGCAGTCTTGCTTTTCGTCGCTTGGCCCAAACCGCGTAGATGTGGGAACTGGGATTGGCTGACCGAGACGTCGAAAAACCGCATCGGTGAGCCTTTTGGAAAGTGCATTTCGACGCAAGCTAGTCGACCAGGCACGACCCACTACACGCCAGCCCCATCGGCCACTGCGCCTACCCCTCAGCAGACAACTGGCCAGCCTCGACGGTGGTGAACAGATGGTCATTGATGACGCAACAAATCAGCGCACACTTAAGGCATCAATCGATTTTTCTGTATTTTTAAGTTTTACGGCAAAATCCTGTGCACACACAAACTGTTTCTGCTTCTCTTCTGTGATTATGTCTCTGATGATGAATCCGCGACGGATTTCGAAACGTCAGGCGAATAAACATATTGCCCCAGCAATCGAGTCGTGTTCTACTTCTGAACAGAGTGAGGTTGACAGCTCAGCGCACTTTCCTCACTACCAACAATTTGAGGTGCTTGTAGTTATGACGATGCACTTAAAGCCGTGGCTTGAAAGCTTGCCAACTGACGACATAACCCAGACCACCCGGTCAGCCCACCGTGTGTGTATTTTTGTGTGGAGTGACTGACTGGCAGACTGAAAGTCGAGCTACCATGGCTCCTTCTTAAATCTGACCTTTGTGGCGCTGTCAATCAGCTGGGACCTAAGCTAGCTGTGGCTTCGGGGCGGCTCTGGCCGCGCCAGCCAACTGCGCCCTCGTGGCGCCTGAGGAGTCCTGTGCTTACATCACCACAATCTTCAGGTCAAATCCCAAGCAGTAGGTAAAAGGCAGAAGGCACCTGCGAGAAGAATTTATTGTAAACAGGCTGAGTTGGTAGTCGCTACTAGCGAAACCAGAGCTGGTGTCAACTGTGTCCAGACAGACCTGAGGGCGAATCAGGCGGTGGTGGCAGTTGCTTAAGTAGGATTGCGTAGCAAGTTCAAATGTTAAAGTGTGAATTACCTGACCTGAGGGGTGTAATGTCTGGTGGCATAGGCTGTGTCGGCGACAGTGGGGGGGGAACGGGCATCTTCACGTGGCGCCTGGACAGCCGGGACTACCTGGACGCACGTGTGTGTGTCCGAGGGGAAGTCAGTCATATATCTAAAGGCCAGCGCGTCTGAAAACGTTAACTGCGACAGTGAATGATCGTGAGGTAGCTAGCCCTGCACAAGGACGCCGGACCAAGCAATGGAGGCCGTGCGCCACACCTTCTCCAGCCTTCTGGTGTCTCGACTTTGTCTCGTGTCAGGCAGGGGGGACTGCAACAGAGAGAAGGACAGAAGCAACGCAAGTCTTCTCTTGCTATAATTTAGCGCAAGTCACAGCCCTTGCACCACCCTACTGTGGGGCACGTGAGGGACCTCATCGAGCCCGACGGTTGAACTCTCCTTCGCTTTAAGTTGTCATTATATGGCGAAGTAGTCTTTACTGAAATTAATTCTAATAAAATGAGTGATTGGTTTATTACAAGGTAGATGCCGGACAAAGCGAATACTTGAATTTGAGTTCAAAAATTGGCATCCCAAGATATTAATTACGAGGATCAAGCTTTCTTTGGGAAAATGTCGAGTTTCATTTCCTAAGTTTTCAACGTGGACCATCCGGTCGTCTTCAGACGTGGAAAACTGTACAACAAACAACTAAACTTTTTGGTAGGATTGCGTCGTGGGGTTGTCTGGGGATAGTCTGAAGTGCCCCCCGCAGGCAAACGAACGAGTGATTTTAAGGGAGAGGATGGGTGGAGCATCCCAGGGGAGAGTTTAGAACCCAATTTGAATGCCCAATAAAAAATTTACGAGGGTAAGTTGGGTCGCGTACTAAAACCTGGGGAGCAGACACTGAAGTTAGCTTTAATATCACCGCTAACGCCCCGCTCAACCAATGGCGAACGCGTGGATGTAGAGGGGTGTGCCCAACCCTCGGGCGAGGTCACTGCGAGACATTTTTTACTGGTATCACCAAAACCAACTAGAAAAAAAGCTTAACAAAGTACAAAGGCAGGGAGATTAGGCAAATCACCCTACTCAAAATTTGTAAGTAAGCGGCAGTTCCCGTGGGTAGTTTAAAAGGCCAATTTTGCTTAGTTTGCCGATGTTAGCAGTGTTTGCTTTCGGAGAACCATTCTGCATTCCAATGCCACTAGAAAATCCCTGCTAGATCGATGGATGGCGAAAAGGAAAACAGAAGTGTAAAGGTAATTCAACCTACTTAAAAATTCAAGAAGGTAGCTATAATACATAAGGACCCAAAAAAGACCGCTAGAGACAACTTCACCAAATTTTTAAACGTTCACAAAATCAATATTCATCCGACGTGAACACCGATTGGTAGGATTTTTTATCTGTACTGGTAGGTTTTATGTGCCTGTCGGCTGTGTTTTAGTGGTGCACATTCAATTTGGCTTTGAGGTAACCGTAGCTAGCGTCCAAATCAATATATTGTTGATGCATGCCTCGTCTGAGTGCATTGCTTCCAGGAATATACGGCCTTTTATAGTTGGACAACTGCCAACAATCCGTGTGTTCTCCCATGCGAATGTTTGGCCAGTTTCCAGTGTGTGCACGGCCACCTGGGATAAATAGTATCGCCTTCTGACCGTTGATTGATGTTGGTGTATGCGGATTGATGCCCATTTCCCAGTTTGGCCACAATAAATTGCATCACAACTGGAGCACGGGATTTTGTAGACAACCCCTTTTCTTTCAAGATAGCCAACCTCGTCCCTAGAGTGTATAAGCTATGAACGTAAGGTGGTTGCGTGCAGGTGTTTTTTGATTTGTCTTTCGACAAGCTCAAATGCATTCTTTACGTATGGGAGAGAACGCCAGGTTAGTGTTTTCGGTACCTCGCTGGTCGTACCAGTTGAAATGCCTCTTTCATTTCTCTTGCATTCTTGTTGTTTTATGCATTTGAGAACGAAATTTCGTGGATGTCCATTTTTTTAGAAGAATTGAAAAAGGTATTCAATTTCTTCCTGGTAAGTTTTGTCATCAGAACATTGTTTTGGCTCGGTTAAGGAGGCTGTAGACGGAGCTTCTTTTGTTTCTATAACCGAACATGCATTCTGAACATCTGATTTGAATAATTCGACCAAGCAAGGTGAAAATGTTATCCAAATCAATTTCGCTCTTTAATGAGTTCTATGAACTGCATTTATAGTAACCTAAACATTTCTTAAACAAAACTATGGAGCACGCAGTTCGTAAACTTTAAAATGCGGAAGGACAGGGATAATTGTTGCACATTCCTTAAACATTCAAAACTTCCCAAAGCGGAAACATTTCAGATTCCCATTGGCTCTATTTTTGGGTTAACGGCCTTCCTTACAAACTTACCCACGCCTTGCGGCAAACGGTTTCTGGCCGTATGATTTGTCCACTACCCCACACCCCACTGCATCAGGGACAGACTATATCTGCGCATATTCAGTTTTTTTTATTTTAACATAAAATCAGTGAAGCATGCACAAGTTGCTTAAGTAGGCACTTTCCTTCCGATCGTGGTTGGCGTATGAGGCTGAATGTGATTGGCTGCCGACAATAGCATGCGACGATGTACTAAGTCATTTGAGATAAATTGTCTTATTGGTGAGTAGGGCAAATCCCTTTATAAAATCATTTTTGTTTCGAACCCGTTTCAAGACGCAGGTTCGGTTTACATTATGCTTGGAGCCTAACACAAGTAGCTCAATTGGGATTATCTGCAAGCAGGCAGATGTGTCACGGATCAAGGATCACGGACATCCTCACTGAATAACCACAGAAGAATTAGTTTTCACTTGTAAAAATCGCAACACTGCCCTTGTTATAGGTTTTTACGTTGGATAACGCCTAAACACCATATTATGCTACTAAAAACAAGGTAATGCTTTGGAGCAACATACCTGATGTCGCTTGAACAACTAAACAAACGCAAGCAATCAATTTTACCAAACTAGCCTGTGATAAGGTTTCGGTTGGATTTCTAGTAAGAAATTAGCGGTTGAATGTGTAGATGTTTTTTTGAATTTAATTTGTGCCACGTACTGTTGAGCCTTCGCATAGATTTTCTTTAAATGAACGTTACTCTGGACTTGGGAAGAGCAAAAAGTCTGTCGGTTCATCTTGCATTGGGGCGCAATCTTGAACCCCCACAGGCCGTTGCGTAGTAACAAGCAATGAATGCAGAAGATGTAACACGTCGGCCAGAGCAAACGGCCGTCCAGTGACGCGGCAAGGTTCCCAACAACGAACCTCGTTAACGTCCGCCTGGGCATTGCAGACTCCCTACCTCTACAAAATGGCTCTACCTATCTTCTCACCTGCGAAGATCGAAGCACTCGGCGGTAGAATCTACTTTTTCAGGCCGATGTCAAGGTTCCGACTTGTCTGGTTCCCATCTTTGGTGCGCCCTCTACAAGCATCACTGATCTCGATGCTCAATTGGAATCGTGCCTCTCCCTCATATTTTTTTTACTTTGCGAAAATTCCCATTGAAAATTTCAGAAGATAAATTGGCGAACATAAGTTTGTTTTCGATAAATTCTCGTCAGGCCTTTACATTTATATGGTATGAATAAACTATGGTGGTTGGTGGACAGATGAAGTGTTCTCCATCTATTGTGTTCTCAGGATATATTGGTCGCACGAGCCGGCGCTTGTCCAAAAGAGTAAGGGAACACATACCCGCATGGTTAGGGAAGGGCCAACTTAAAGGTGTAAACAGTTCAATCTTAGCGCGCCTGGTGGACTCGAACCATCGCGTGGATGCCAAATAGGCCTTCCGAGTGATTTACAAGGTGCCTTCAAGCTTCTCAAAACTCCTCGGACAGCGTCTGTTGGCGACGGCAGAGGCGGCCGCCATCAGGCTACGCAGACCGCTGCTATGTGCCCAAAAGAATTTTGTCGCGGCGCCCCAGTTGCCATGGGCGAAACTAGGTAACACGGCCACCCACAGCGGACCACAGGCCTCGGAAACGGGCCCCCGCAGAGACGACCAAGTCCCAAGTCCAGCCACGCACACCTTATCGGCGGTCCTCGACGCCGGGCCGTCTAGACATTGACACTGATCTCAACTCCCCCAACCTCCCCCCACCCCCCTTTCTCCCCCCTCCTCCCTACAATGACACCGAGAACACTTCATCTGTCCACCAACCACCATAGTTTATTCATATCATATTTTTTACTTGGAAAAATTCGTTGATATCGTTTTATTACGTCCTCCAGTCTTGAAAGTGGATACCGAACTAACTCTTGTCTTTAGGTATTTGAGGCCTTTTCTTAAAGTGTGCTTGTGTTGTCGAACAAGCTTTTTTTCGCCTGCTGCAGGCCGTTTGACCTTTATTACGCGATTCTGCCAACAGAGTTATTCTGCCGACTTCTACGGGTTTGGGGCATATAATTAATGATGTTAGATTTGGGCAACTCGCAGTTCACAAGCCGTGATAGATGTTTTCAGACATAGCGTTCTTTCCATTCTGGCTAACCACTGCACCATCGTGAACTAAGATATCTATCTATCGTGAGCCCTACGGAATGCAGACAGCCCCTTTGATAGTGGAGTATACTGCTGTAGCCTCAACTGCACTTCCGCTAATCCATCTGCCGCCCTGTGGCGACGGTAAGGCCATGTCAAGCCGACCAGAGGTTAGCCCGGACACAACGGCTGAAAAAGATAAACGGTCGGTCGACGCGCGCCACGCATGATATAATCAAGAAATAATTCAGTGATTTGCACGCAAGAAGAGTATCCCATCGCGTCTTCATACTCACTGCCATTGCCGGTTTTACTCACATAGTTGCCATCGCTACATAGCAAAGGCATTTTCTTACTCTGACAGCCGTCCATGTATGTTTATTGGCATCTACAATTTCCTTAGGATCTAGTGTTTGAAGTATGCATGGCATACAGAAATATCACGGGAATTAGCGTTGTTAAATTATTTTTGATAACGTGCTGCATTCTGGTTGAACATAAATATCTACTGTTAAAATGTCAGTAGAATCTTAAGTTTCATTGTCATTGGCCCGACGAGCTAAAAGCAAATAATTCATTTGACCAAGTTCTGAAAGACTCCGTCACTTCGGTGGAACTCAGACGCATTTCAGCAGGGGCAATGCTTTAGTACAATTAGGGTTCAAGCCACATGAGCCACGAGGCCGCACCGGGAGCTGTGGGTTTATTCACGATAATAATGATTTGATAGCAAGGTGCCCTCAAACTATTTAAAATTCCCTGGGCATTTTCTCTCGGCTACGGTAGAAGTGGTTCCCGAAAGGCTACGAAAACCGATCCTGTGCACTTTAAAGCAATGCGGAACGGCACCGCAGCTATCATGGCCAAAAGTTGTCAATTTAACTGTCCGCAGCTTATCATATTATCGGCTGCCAGTCTCCCGATCAGCTTTTTGACTCCAATTTTGTCCACGCTCTCCCCCCCCCGGCCGACCATGAAAACCACAGCATTTGTTCAAGCAACCCGCATAGTTAATTTATTTAATATTTCTTGAATATTATCTAACTGTACAGGCCTGAATAGAATTTATCGATAGCAAATTGTGCTCGCCAATTTATATTTTGTCAGATGTCAGGTGCCATCAACGATCGATCCCCAAATGCAGTGGGTCTGAAAATGACATGGTACGTTCGTTCCCTAAAACTAACACACTTTCCGGGGCAAATTTATCGTTCCTTTTGCGTTCCTGTAATATTAGCTCTTCGAGTAAATGACTCGTTTTCAAACTGCACCGTTTGCCGTTTTATCTTACCCCCGGGAAGGTCTTCATGATATAAGCAGAAGGTGGCTATCATACACACTTTTGGACCTGAGATTATAGTTGAATGATTTTGCGAGATCCGTGAAAAATCTGTCCAATGGACCGGCAATTAACATTTTCAAAAAGGCTGACGAGTTTACTTCTATGGAAGATTTCCCCATTTTCATTCACTGCCTCAATTAACCACTTTGATCTATGCTTGCTACCCTTCTCCCAACTCCCTTCCTCGCTCCACCAGGAACCTAAGCAACTGGTTTGGTGGTATCGAATTTCTTTTTACAGACTCAAGGTGCTAAAGTCGTCCACTAAAGCTAAAATTTAGCATGTGCTCAAGGTACACTTAAGTGTTCGATAGGCTTCATTGTGTCAAGTTTATTTTACATTGTCGAATGTGGTTCTGACGACAAAGCCAAGGTTTTCCAGATCAAAAGTCAGGGTTGAAAGAGAGTAGACAGGAAAATCTTTTACTGCAAGAAAATGAATCATTCAAGAGCTGTGTCACACACCAGTGGTGCCCGTGAAACTGTGCGTTGTTGGGAAGTTTTGCCTGGGTGATTTGTGCCCTGTCGCCAATCAGATGAAGCGTGGCGTATCGATTGGCATCGAGCCTATGCGCGCATTAAGCAGCGTGTCGATCGGTAACGTGAGCAAAGCCGATACGAAATAAGCTGTTGCACGTGAGTGCAGTCATGGCAAATAAAGATGTAGTGGGCCGTTGCCTGCCGATGTCTGGCCTTCCTGTCGCGATCTTAATCTGTCTAGACCTCAAGGTCGTTGCGACCGCCAGACTTACTGGCGCACGGGACATGGACCACCCACAGGCTGTCGACCCGCACGGTGTCCAACCAATCACAGACTGACCTAGCCAATGAACGCTCTCTCACTCTGTATACTGGCCTAACTGCTCTCGAACTCGGACTTGGGACCCGTTCAATCTTCTGGATGGTCGTGTTTTCCCAAGTCAGACTTCCTTCATCTATTCTCCGTCCTGTGTACACAATAAACTCTTCCTACTACTTTGGCCTTTACCGACTTCTTCTCCAATAAGTAACCATGGTCTGAAGATCGCAGTTGGTGAGTTTAACTCACATCACCTCCTGCGATAAAGGCAGGGTGAGTCGGCGCGGAGGCGCTAGACGCGTGACAACCTACAATATCACGAATTTCTTCATTGACTCATAAGCATGTTGGATACGAAGTTGGCCGGCGAGGCGATAGAAAATGAAAGTATCCCAACGATTATAAACCAGTAGACAAGAGAAGAAGACGTAGAAGACCAGAATGTTAGGAAATAGTTTAATCAAGTGCAGAGGAAGTGGAGTATGAGTGAAGTCTAGTCGTGGAGGTCGGCCAATCCGGAGTCTGCAGACTGGCAGCGAGGTCGTCGGGTCCGGGAGTGGTCTGAGCGTAGGCAGCCGCCGCAAGAAGGTCCTTTGTGAACCGGTCTTGGAAACTGATTGACCAGTCAATGCAGAGAGAAGGGGAACACACGTCCATGACCTTAACCCGCGATTATGCATGCTCCGGTGTATACGTGCTTAGTTGAAAGGAGACTCGTACTTGTGGCCTGCCCAAGAGGCACCCTAAGAACACCATCGTGGGGCCTCACATATAGCTTAGCAGGCTAGATCACTACAAGTATAACTTATGCAGATAGTTTGATTTAAGTGGTGTTAAATATACAGTATATTCACTATCTCATACAATAGCTGCTGGGATTCGGAAATAAGTTTTCTATTGGATCACATTAATTGCGGATGGTTGTAATAGACATGATTAAACAGCCTCATTTCAACGTATTTAGACACGTCAGGATGCCGGCTTTCTAACCAGCTCCTTTCTGACCGCCAAGACAAAGCATGCACTATAAAAGTGACTACTTAAGTAGTATGCCTTTTTGTTATTAATTTCGACTGCCTTTAGAGATTCAAGTATATTTTTTGGAAAACATGCACGAAAAAATTATTTATTATGCTCCTTTGGTAGAAAATTACGTCTTCGTTGAATTTTATACTTAAAGGAAGGGTATCTTTCGGTTTGAAAAAATTTCTGATGATTAGCTTTTTTACAATTTTCAAGTGATCATTCCGTAAACATCGTGTCCGACATTTGTTAATGCTGTTTTTACTGTATAAAGCATGCTCCACATCTATTGCAACATTTTATGGGGACTATGTGAGATCTTCGTCAAGCTGTAGGCAAAAACGTACTTTTCCTTAAATATGATGTACACAGTGCGCAGTTTGTAAACCTTGGATTCCAGTGTAGCGGTCACTAGATTTCAAAATTATTCGGCAATTATGAATTTTTTTAAAACCGAAAGATACTCTTCCTTTAATTATAAAATTCAAAGAAGTAATTTTCTACCGAAGGTGTACAAGAAATAATTTTTTCGTGCACGTTTTCCAAAAAATATACTTGAATCTATAAAGGCAGTCGAAATTAATGATGTAAGGCATGCTACTAAAGTTGTCACTTTTTATAGTACTGCTTTGTCTTGGCGGTCAGAAATGAGCTCGTTAGAAAGCCGGCATCCTGAAGTGTCTAAAATATATTGAGATAAGGCTGTATGATCATCTCTATTACAACCATCCGCAATGAATATATTCCAATCGAAAACTTGTTTCAGAATTCTGGCAGCTATTGCATGAGATGGTAAATCTACTGTGTATACCAATGAGGTTATGGATGTGAAGGCTAAGACCGTTAACCCTAACAGCTACAATCTACCAGGCCCGGTTCTTTATGAGATGGGAGAAGTCTGGGGAAAGCCAGAGTAAAAGGACGAATGTATTGTGTACACAACAGTTAGGAGAAAGTGACCAATAGGTTGTGGGATACGATGTGGTCCGGCCGGATAATAGGCGATCTAACGTATCCCAACATATATAAACTAGTGGAATAGGATGAGGCGTGAAAGGCCAGATTAGTAGGAAGAATGTATTGTGTACACAAGGGACAGGAGAATTGATGAGAGCAGATTGACTTGGGAGAGACACGTCCGCTCACTAGGTTGACTGGGTCCCAATTGAGGTCTGAGAGTAGTCGGGCCGGAAGACAGAGAGAGAGAGAGCTTTCATTGGCTAGGTCGGCCTGTGATTGGTTGGATGACGTGTTGCTTGACACAGTTGATGGACAACGTGGGTGGCCTGTGTCTCGCGCCAGTAAGTCCGGCGAGCTTAACGACCTTGAGGTCTACACGGATTGAGGCCACGACCGGAAAGCCAGACATCGGGACATGCACCTGTTAGAGTACAAGGTCGCTACAAGGTCTTGCATGGCGTCCGACCGTGAGGCCCGGGCGACAGGGTGGCGTCGCCAACCGCAACGCGCCTAGGCGGAATACCAAAGGTCACAGGCCACCGCCACCAACTTGAGCTCTTTTGTGTGTGGGCCTGTGATTGGTTGCATTGCGCGTGATTAAGCCGTGTGTGTCAGTAGATTGCCCTGGTCCTTGAGCAATAGACAGGCCAGGGGTCGGTCATCACGGTAACCGCAGCGTTGGCTTGATGAGTCAACGGTGACGTTAAGGTCCACTACATGTGTTCACTCTCTGTCCTTATTGGCCAATCATTTCCAAGGCCAGTTCACAAATGACCTTATGATGGTGACTGCTTAAGCTCACACACTCACAGAACCGGCGACCTCACTGCCAGTCATGCAGACGCCTGGAATCGGCGATCTCGCTGCCGAAATGCGACTCTGGACTAAACCCGCTGGTGGTTGGACTACACTTGTTCGCGAGTCGATTACCCATCACTCATACTTTACTCTTTGTAGCGGTCGCTTCTGCCCAACGCCCACCCAACTCTTGACGCCACAGACAAGGTCACTCAGAGCATAGGACCTTACGCGAATGTACTTTTCGGCCTGCCTCCGACCAGACGCAAATCGGTGCACGAGACACTGACCGTTCACGCCAGTGTCTACCTTCGTGCGGTCCAACTAATCACCATCAAGGCCGCGAGACAGGGGGAGGATTCGGCGGCCGCCTCCGGTCACTGACACCAGAACTGACTCAACATTCTGCCCCTGAGCGGGGCGGACGCGTCGACGCTGCCGCGCTCTTATGGCTGTCACGGCGAACGCAACGCCAGACCGAACCAACCTTCGTCCTTACTATCCTTCTATCCTTCTATTTCCAACAATATGCCTATTTCGTCCCTTTACTTCTCCAACTGTATCCAGCAGTTACGCGTATGCCAAAACCAGTGATAACAAACATCAAGGTGGTACGGTAATATTAAGAGAAAATAGTACAAAATAAATACACAAACCTTAACAATGGATATTCCACGTCAAGAGCAAAGGGAATCCGTCAAAGGGGTATGGGTCCGGTTTTGTAGGATCCCAGGAGTCGGTTCCTGGGGGCTCCTATTGGTCTGAATGTACTAGCCCAAAGTCCGTTGTAACCTCTGCCTCCAAAACCTCTAGTGTGACATTCCCAGCCCTCACTTTTAATTAAGTCTGACGACGAACACGTGATACTTGTTCGAAAATTCATGAGTGCAACTCGATTTTCCGAAGATCTTTTTTCTTTTCAGAGACAATGTTTTGTCGGCAAAAGAAGGGGGAACGGACGCGAACAGAGACAATGTTTTGTTGGCAAAGGGGGGAATGCAAGCGCTTGACAGGCAGTTGTGGTGGGTTGACTTGACGAGTCGGTCTCGGATCAGCCGCGGGCACTGGGTCAAAAGGGGGGAACAGACGTCTGGGTCGACACCGCCGTCAAGCTGGTCGTAATGTGAGAGTGTCAACAAAGGGCCGAAACCGAGGGAGGGCAGTATTCAGTCATGGGTAGATAGCATTCCAGGGGGGAGTGGTAGCCTTCGGAAGCCGATAAACAATCATTTTTGGACGGGAGTCTCGTAGGATAATAGGTGTGGAGAATTTCAAACTTGTTCAGCCGGAAATAGCAATGCCTTTTCCCAAGACTTCTCTCATCTCGTAAGGAACCGAGCCTGGAAGATCGCAGCCGTTATGATTAAACCTTAATAACCGTAACACTTTGCGATACCTTCAGCACTTAGTTAAATTATTCCTAACAGTCTGCCCTTCCACGCCTTATCTGAGTTACTAGTTTATAACCGCTGGGATACGTCCATCTTATATTACCCGGCTGGACTACTTCGTATCCTACATTGTTGACCCCGACGTTTGTAGTCACCTTGTATTTCCTAGTCATGCTTTGCTCACATGCCCCGCATGTCTGGCTCTCGTGTGCACTAGCCCGTGCGCGCCACAGCTTGTCAAAACCTCCGTTCAAGGTCACTCTCTGTCTGGCTCAATGGCCAACCACTTCCCAAGGCCATTTCACAACAGGACCCCACTGCGGGGATCGCTGACGTTCAGACACCCCCGAGCGGCCCAATCATGGCTGGACTTGCGCTCGTCTGGGAGTCACTTACCTATTACTTACATTCTACTCCTGTTGCACCTTAGTAAATTATCCCTAACACTCTGGCCTTCCACGTCTTATCATATCTACTAGCTTACAGCCGTTGGGATACGTTCTATCGTCTATTATATGACTGGACTACTTCGTATCCCACATGTTTTTCTATAGCCTACACTTCTGCACCATTATTTCATTAATGTTGAATTCCCTTGCAACTTCCCTTTTCCCATGTTCTACTGCTGGCCTTCAGTTTGAAGTGCGTGTCTCTTGGCAGGTGCCATTTTAAGGCCCATTGACATACTATAGTGTTATGATGAAACACTATGTATATATTACTCCGCGACGCCCCTGACTACAAATTTACGCGCGCCATGCACCACACAAAATCGCTTCCAGCTTAGTTATCAGCATTAATAAATATGTAAGGCGCACTGTCGTTTTTTTTCAGAAAAGTAAAGGCTTTTAAGTGTGCACTATAGTCCGGAAAATACGATATCCTGATTACTAGAACTTTGTGCCTTATTAAACACTGTTGCCGGGTCATTGAGCTAGTATGAGCCACTACCAGCCCTCACATGCGTGCGCAGACCGAGGCGGACGAGGAAACGACTCCTTGAAATATTCCCACAAAACCTATTTCAGATGGGCTCTCACGTGACTTCTGCACTTTGTACTGCGATCCCTCTAACGCCTTTCGTCGTCACATACAACCGATGACCGGCCGAAATCCGGTATCCGGCTAGGATGCTCCGTTGGCCATCGAGTCTACGATTTTTGGCCTAGATTTGCTTTCATTCGGTTGAAATATCGCGTCATGTGAAGGCTAAGAAGGTAAACCCAAGGGCTGCGATCTTCCAGGCCTGGTGCCCTAGGAGATAAGAGAGAAGTCAAAGGAAGGCCAAAGTAGAAGGAAGCATATTTTCTTAACAGAATGAAATGGAGAAGTGGCAGGAGGAAAATGACTATCAGACGCCCACACAGCCGCAAGCCAGTGGACGGCGTCTGAAGTTAGGTCTGCTCGGCAGTTGTCAAATTAGGTCCTGTATAAATCGGTCTGTGATTGGCTGTTACAGAGACCGGAAACGGTGAGCCTTTTGAAAGTGTACTTCGACTTGAGCTAGCCTACAGAACCGCCCGAATGCCTCCTTGTCAGGACTCGTTTGCATGTATATCAATAATGCTGATATTTGGATAACGAAATGACCTGCGGAATAAATCGAATGAGGTATGCACAGTGGTTTGCGGGTTGCAGAACTGATGATTAATCCAAATTCTCCCCTGTTGTACATGAGAAGTTGAGGACTTATCCCGCATGTTCTTTTCTTGAAAAATGAACAAAATGAAGCGTAAATTCATTGATGTCAGAACATGAATAACTTTCTTGTCTGTGGTATCTGGGATTTTCATAAGATCCCAGATCGTCCTGCGCAGACGGTAATAGACCGGATGAAGAAGCTCCATCACTTGACATAATCCATGCCATTATGTAAGCTGAATTTACAGTGTTTGTACTATTTCAGGAAGTTTTAGCCAACATTCTGAAATGGACTTTCGATTTTGAAAGATTCTCTCAGTAGGCTTGTAATGTTGCTTACCGTGCAAGCTAATCCCAAGGTATTCCAGTCGCTGTAGAATGTCGGCTTATGAACGAGTCTTTGTCTTACCGTCTGGAATCACTTCACTCTGCAATTAGTGGCTACTTTGGTAGTATGCTTTCTTTCTTATTGATTTGTGAAGCCCTTATAAATTCAAACAAATTTTTATTGAGGGTGTACCTGAAAATATTATTTTACCTATTTATTTTGATAGCAACTTCAAATATGAGACCTCGAAAGGGGGGTGTCATTCGGATTTGGCGAGCCACATGCTCCGCTTTGAACACTTGCCTCTTGTGGCAATTAACGGGAAAAAATTTCTAAATTTTTGTACTTTAGAGGCATACGCGTCCTGGAATAAAGGCGGTCGAGCAGGCGCTTAAAAGTTGGAGGCACCTCGAGAGGTCTCTCGACGTCCTACGAAAAAAGCGCAGAAAACCTGTCTAGAGACTTTAGGAGGCTGATGGTTCGGCTTGATATATGTTTTTTTTCTAGAATCGAAAGTTAGTTCACCGATATACGAGGTCATTAAAAGTACTTTATGCCCAAAACTAAACATTTACACAATAGAGGTATACGCGACGTGGAACAAGGGTGTTTGCGTAAAAAAGGTTACTCGAGGTACCAAGAAAACTGCGGATTAAGCCGGATTACGCTGTGTAATGGTTCGAACTAATTCTGTCCTGAAAAACACTCCTGACCTTGAATTCACTCTTGGTCCTTCTTGCCAGTGCCAGAGCTCACCGCAAAACTGGGACAGTTAGTAGACGAAATGACTTTTGTTCGTTCTTTTTTAAATAAAGATTTTTCTCAAAAAATACAATGACTTCGGCTCCATTTCACTTTGGGGGGCGAGGAGTAGACGATATAATTAATAAGGGGTCCGCTGGCGAACAGTGAAATGCGACTGCTATGCCATGCATATCTGCATTTCGCGCCGTATCGCGACTTTTTGCCGTTCAATCCCTAGCGACTTAATGGAAAAAAAATCCGCTATTCATCGGACAGACCTATCACGACGTTTGCACAGCTACTTGCTCACTGATCCGCTATAGGATGCTACTAGGGGGCAAGCATTACAGATACAAGCCGGCCCTACGTTGTGGCAGTGACACTCCAAACTGCGAACTACAAAGATTACTCATATTTTTGTACATCTTATTTTGCATAACATACGCCACACATTCCTCCAACTTCAATTCTATAGAATGGACTAATAGGTTTATCTGTGGTAGCACACTATCACGGAGCATTCCCGAGTCACGCTGTGTTCCTGTCCGCCTCACGCTCCTGGTCAATTATCTTTTGGGACAACGCAAGGCTTAACATTAGTCTCGCGCGAGCTCGAAGCCAATCGATATTGCCTCTTATGCTGATTGGCTACAAGTGACGAAGTCGCAGACACAAGTGGAAGCTGAGAAGCTCAAGGGGAAATCCAGCCTGCTAATTGATTGGTTGTTAGGCGCGTTACACTGGCGTAACTAAGGGCGCAAAGCGATGCACGCACTCTGATCGATTGGCCGGTTTGCTCAACTGCCCGCGGGCACCCGTGAGCGCCACTTTCTACTCCGTCGCGCTGGCGTAGTCATCGCCTGCCCGCATGCCGTGAGTTTTCTTGTTGTCTTCCGCAATTACAACTAAGTTACGAATTGAGACAAATGTTCGCATCCCAGGCACACGCTGGCAACAAAACAGGCCGCGAATTGATTGAAGCCTGGGCCTCGGATAAGAACTCAGTCAATCGATTTATCGATCTGGCGCTGACGTACATCGTGTTGCGCAGGCATCTCCGGAATGATGGCACTTTCGGTTGACTGTTCCCTCTCCCCCTTCCCCCTCCCCTCATAACGGTTGATTGGTCCCTGCGTCCTATAACTGTTGCTTGTCGTTCGTGCTCGCCTTTTATTTCCGACGAAGGACTCTAGAAGGGGCCCGAAAGCTCAGTCAAGTAAAATTATGATTCCAGTGATCGCAACGCCTTCTTCTTCTCTATGACTAACTTAGTTTGCATGTGCACCTATCGACGTCCTGTCTAGTGCGAGGTCGACAGATTTTTTGGGAAAGGTACCCGTCAAAAAATATTCGCCATAATCGTCTTCATTTACTTAAGACAGCAAGAGCTCATTGGGTTCCGATTCTCATGGAGAAGAATTCGACTACGTCCATGCAGACACCAAGAGCCCAGTGAATCGAGGCGCAAGAGGCCAATATGCTCACGAGTGTCACACATTCACTTGAACAGCTT
Source organism: Ligula intestinalis (assembly GCA_036362985.1). Classification (NCBI taxonomy): domain Eukaryota; kingdom Metazoa; phylum Platyhelminthes; class Cestoda; order Diphyllobothriidea; family Diphyllobothriidae; genus Ligula; species Ligula intestinalis. The sequence continues at coordinate 73,901,895 of JAYGXS010000003.1, forward strand.
ACTTAAGATTGTCAGACCGTTCTTGCCCAACCTGTCCTTGGACGCACGAGCACTGTTGGGTGGGACAAGCAACCCGGCACCGGTGACCGCAATGGCCAAGGGTGTGTATATTCGCTTAGCATTGTTAAAAAAGTTGAATAAATAGTAAGTTAAGTTTTTAATGCAACTTGTAGCTGACGAGGTAGTTGTCCTTCTGGCAATCGATGGACTGTCAATTCAGAAGAAGACTAGATGGAAATTTAGGTTGGGTACAATTATGCAGCTCATTGTGAGAGGGGTATTTTTGTAGGCAGAGATTTTGGAGTGTCCCAAGCAGGCAGGCGTTCTGCAAACCCTTGCCGGCGAGGTAAGGTTTGCTTGTTGGTGTTTAGTCGACAAACACTACAGTTCTGGGTGGCAGCTGTATTTTCCCTCTGGCTCCAACTAGGACCTTCATAAGGCAACTGGAAAGTTTACTGCATATTACGGATGCGAGAGATGCCGCGTAAAAGGTGACTTTGTCGACAAGGTAGTATGTGCTAGTATCTCTGGACAAGCAAATGATTGCCATCGGCTAGGTATATCGCCGCCGGTAGCTTACAGTACTCGTTAGCCCTACAACCGCATTCCCCAGAGCTAGTCTGTGCGCACTGCAAGAATGAAATGATCATAGAGATAGGCTGAAAACTTTATCAAGGATTTTTAAGGCTAATAAGGTTAACCCTTACGGTTGCGATCTTCCGGTTCCGGTTCCTTAGGGAGACCTGGAACATAAATGTTGGAGAACCGTTAGGGAAAGATTCGACTATCGGATTGGTACATCCATTCCCTAATCGGGTCGGGTCCGGAGTGCTGTTTTGCGATATTCATCCGAGCAGTCACCATTAGCTGTCTTTGTCTTATGCAGCTTTGAAGGTGATTTGTTGGACCGCACGAGGGTACGCAACGGCGTGGGCCCACCCGAGACTGAGCGTGTTAGTAGGTCGCGCCCTACATTGAGTGAGAGGTGGACAGGGTGCGGTCGTCCTCCCAAGAGGGTGTGTTAAGGGTAGTCACCGAGACTGCAATCTTTGTTGCTGACAGCACGATGAGTCGGCGTTCACGGATTCCCACAGTGGCCGCTAGCGGCTAATACAGCCGTACACCTTTTTATGGCATGTTAGTTTTCCTGTGCGGTTGTAGACTGCCTAATGGAGTCCCTCAGGCACTCTAAGAGAACTCTTCGGGGGAACTGACAGTGACTCAATCTGGCTGTAGAATCAGACTCCACCGTTGTCGTTGATGGGTTGTGGTTACTTACTGCTTTTCATTTGCAACAGGGGAGCATCCAAGAAGGCTGGCTGAAGCAGACGATACAAGAGATACTATAGCCGCGAGTGACCGTTCTGGCTGTCATGGTAAAACTCGGCCTCAGGGGAATCCGCCGATGAGGTGCATAACAAGATAGACATCATCGGCAGGCGGCTGGCGTGGCGTTGCTGAAATTAATTGGACGTCGTCTCCGTCCACCTTCGAATGTTGAGGTGATGCTTGGAAAGCAGGTGACTCAAGAAGTTCAATAGTCATCAATTACTGAAAAGCCGGTTAATCGCCTTGACCCGCACATCTTTGGTCGGTCACAATTTAAGTACCTCAACGCGTCGGCAATTGGTATGCGCAGTCCTTCTTTCATTACAAATCCGCATAGGGATCATACCTCGGCTGCTTCGGTGATCAAAACACAGACAAAGAGAATATTCTACGCTATGTTTAATGACTAGACAGCAAACACCATAAACTTTAACGGCTGTAAACAACAGGAAGGCCTCTGTACCTACAAAGCTTTTATGGACAATGAAGGGATAAAGTCATCATTGAATTAAGCAGAACATTCTATACCATGACGTCCATTTCCCTTGTGAGGTTATAGGCAACGGTATGGATTCGCCGAGACTGTCAACGAAGACAGCTCGGCTTTAGACCCTCACTGACCCGATCTGGTTATGTGGAATAAAGTTCTACCATTATCATTGATACTTATTACTTCTCATTTGCAAAGGAACCTCAAAAAGGTCGGCTCAGCCAGACGACAGTAGGAAAGCAATACCTACCAGTGTTTAGCCTGACCGCCATGGTAAGATTGTGTCGTTTTTTGAGTTTTTCTGCAGCAGTATAACGCTCGTCAGGAGACCCTTACAGGCAATCGATGGATGAGATGCTCCAGTAAATGAATACCCTTGTCAGACGCCAAATGTGTATAATGAGACTGTTAGGAAGTTTCGTTGCCTCTCGCCCGCGCAGTTTGAAGGTCGGGCATGCAGAGGTGACCACTCGTGCTGTACCATGGGTCGTAGAAACGCCGGTAACTCCAACTAACCAACCTATAACCAGTCAGTGGCAAGTTTAGCATCTACACGAGGGGTTACTTCGTTATAACGGTGGCCAAAAGCTGCGATATTCCCGTCTGACTAACGCCTCTTGTGAGCCCCGAGGGAAGAACACAACAAGAGTGGGTAGAAAGCAGAAGTCTTGGAAAAACCTAGTACAGCATAACTTAAAGCAAGCGGATGCGGATGTACAAGTTGGGCCAATTAGATCGTAGTCACAAGAAAGTCACGACTTCATTGGCCGGATGAGTCATGGAAGTTGACGTGCTAGTCTGAGCGAGATATCACACACTTGAGTGGGTAGAGCTTGGTAACGTGACGGCCGTGTTAGCGCCCTGCGCCGGCCGCACCTGCGTGACGTTATCGAGTGCATTGTGACTGAGTGAATCGATCGGTTGCTGTGGCAACTCTTCGTCAGGGCTGTTTGCGCACGCCATTGAGTCGGCCCCTGACACCTCCCTTGTTTGAGTCGAATCGTGAGATTAGAGGCGGGGGTTCACCTGCAACGGAACCGTGTTCGTCTTTTTTCGGCTAGATCGTTTGGAGGCTTCGAGAGGTCGGCTGGCTGCTGGAAATGTGGGTTTCGGCAAGTCAAATGTGTCCAATAGTATTTCCAATGATAAATCTGGGCTTGCTTGTGGTATGTCAGTGCATTCAGTGTGTTTCAACTGAGTGGCATGGCGCACTCAAATGTCCGAGCCAACCTGAATCTCGTAGACAACGTCACCACACTTCCTGTGAACACGTCCAAGCGTCCACTTTTCCTGATTATTCCTTTAGTCTTTCGCAAGCACCATCTGGCGTGGTTGGAACAATCGTTGCTTTGCACCGTGGCGTCGGTTGAATTGCTTTTCCAGTGCCGTCGGACGGGCCGAGTCCAAACCAGCACCAACGGATGTCAGCGGATGGATGACGTAAAATGGTGTGCGAAGCTTTCTCTGCATCAAAGCTTCTGCAGGGGAGACACTGTTTGGAGTGTTAGGGTTTGGCGTGGCTCGGTAGTTCAGCAGGGATAGTTCTAGGACTTCTTCCGTCGTGCCCTCCCCTTTTGACTTTTGAAGAGCCCGCTTGAAAGTGTCGACGAAGCGCTCGTCCTGCTCATTGGACTGTGGGTGATATGGTGGCGAACGGACGTGGTTAATACCGGACTGTTTGCAGAACTGGTCGAAGGCGGCTGATGTAAACTGCCATCCATTATCGCTCACCAAGGTTTCTGGACAACCAAATGTGCTGAACGGAGTGTTGATTGTGGCTCCGGCTGTCGTGCTTTCCATGAGGATGACTTCCGGCCATTTGCTGCATGCGTCATCGGCAATGAGGAAGTTCTGGTCATTGAGCGGTCCAGCATAGTCGATGTGGACCCTGGACCATGGGCTTTTGGAACAGGCCATGGCTTTAGTGTGGTCTACACTGGCGTCTTTGATGCAAGAGCGCAGCTGGTGCATGAGCGGGCCAGCTGTTCCAGTTGTTAGTCCGTGTGAGGCAAATACACATAACTGCGAGCGAGGGCCTTAATGCGGTTGATGTCCGGATGCCCCGTGTGGAACTGTCTCAAGACTCGGGCTTGTAGTTTCTGTGGGACCACAACACGATCGTAGAAAAGGATACAATCGTTAACGGTGGACAGAGAAGTTCGTCGTTGGTAAAACTGTTGCAATTCACCATCAATTTGTGCGGGCCACTGGCTGCGTTGGTACTTTATGACTTGCCTCAACAGTGGGTCCTGTTGGGTGGCGTTGCAGACTTCCTCAAACGCGACAGGGAGTGCACGAATGGAATCCATTAATAGGCTGTTGTCCTCGGACTCGACAGAGACGGACATGATGACTGTGTCCTCAGTCTCTTTAGTCCGAGAGTTTACTAGGCGTTAGAGTGCATCTGCCTGGCCAATTTTTGTTGTACACTGGTACCGGATGTCGAAGTCGTAGCCTAACAGCGTGGTTTTCCAGCGCTGAAGGCGATTTGCCGAGTACATAGGAATGCCTTTTTTCGAGCCAAAAATAGCAAGAAGCGGCTTGTGGTCCGTGAGAAGAGTGAAATGATGTCCATGAAGCATCTTATGAAACGTCTTCACAGCAAAGATGATAGCCAGGGCTTCCTTCTCGATCTGTCCGTAGTTGTGTTCAGCAGATGTTAGAGATCTGGCTGCATGACAGATAGCCTTCTCAGTGTTGTCTGGGAAAACGTGTGAAATCACGGCGCCAATTCCATAGTTGCAGGCGTCCGTTGCAACAACAACCTTCAGAGCAGGGTTGAAGTGCGTGAGTAGCAAGTCAGAGCTCAACATCTCTTTCACTCCTTCGAACGCTTGTTGGCACTCTCGCGACCAGGACCGCTTGACGTCTTTCTTGAGTAGTTCACTCATCGGGTGACGAAGGCGGTGCATGTCCGGGAGGAACGAGCTATAGTGTCTCAGGAGACCCAAGAAAGTGCGCAAGGAATTTACGTCCTTTGGAGGTGGCATCTGTTTGATGGCATCGATGTTGTCTGGATCTGGGCGACGACCCGCTTTGTCGCTTTTGAAGCCAAGATATTTCACGGAAGGCATGAAAAAACTGCACTTCTCCAGACGTAGACGGAAGCCATAGTCTTGAATTCGGCTGAGTACCGTTTCCAGACGTTGCAAGAGTTCATCTGGATTTGAACCAGTGACGATGATATCATCCAGATAGGCAGTGGCTCCGTCAGTGCCCGTCAGCATGGTGTCCACGGTTTGCTGGAAGTTCGCGGGAGCAGTCTTAACCCCGAATGGCAGACGGGTGTACTGGAACAGACCACGATGGGTGTTGATGGTTAGCAGCTCCCGAGAGCCTTCGTCAACCCCGATTTGAAGGTAAGTATCGGATAGATCCAACATAACGAAAAACTTTTCACCATTCAGCTTAGCATAAAGATCTTCCGGCACGGGCAAGGGATACTGATGTGTGTCCAGTGCAGCATTGAGACCAGTGGAAAAAGCAGCACACATTTGGGCTTTACCGTTGGCTTTCTTGACAGCCACGATTAGTGCGGCCCATGCAGAGTAATTGACTGGTTGAAGAACACCATCTCGTTGCAGACGATCAAGTTCTTGGTCAACCACAGTAAGTGCGGCATGAGGAACTGGTCATTTGGGTCTGAAAACAGGTTTTGCATTTGGTTGAAGTTGGAGAGTGACCTTCATCTGGTTGCAGCAGCCAAGACTGTCTTGAAACACTGGAGCAAACTTCGCCTGTAGGGTCGACGTCAGCTTTGCCACCAGCTGGGTCGATTTGGCAGGACTAGGCCAAGTTGACTGCACACTATTGCAAATGTGATTAGGTTGCAATCCAGGAAACCGAGTTTTTCGATCCACTCGAGGCCGATTAAATCCAGCTTCGGGCGGTTGGTAAGGTAGCATGTTCCCTTGAATTGAGTGCCCTCAAAGGAAAAGTCGCATCCAAGCTCACCAGTGAGCTGGAGGAACCCGCCAGAAACGTTCATAGCCCTTTTGTCCGATGTGGTCATCGGTGGCTGTCCAATCATCCGCCAAGTGCGTTTGAAGATCAGGCTGATTTGCTCTCACCTGCCTCGCCAAATGTTATAACGGTGGCCAAAAGTGCGATATTCCCGTCTGGCTAACGCCTCTTGTGAGCCCCGAGGGAAGAACACAACAAGAGTGGGTAGAAAGCAGAAGTCTTGGAAAAACCTATTACAGCATAACTTAAAGCAAGCGGAGGCGGATGTACAAGTTGGGCCAATTAGATCGTAGTCACACATTGGCTGGATGAGTCATGGGAGTTGACGTGCTAGTCTGAGCGAGACGTCACACACTTGAGTGGGTGGAGCTTGGTAACGTGACGGCTGTGTTAGCGCCCTGCGCCGGCCGCACCTGCGTGGCGTTATCGAGCGCATTGTGACTGAGTGAATCGATCGGTTGCTGTGGCAACTCTTCGTCGGGGTTGTTTGCGCACGCCATTGAGTCGGCCCCTGACATACTTGATTCCTATTTTCGGTCGACAATTTTTGTGCAGCTCTCTTCGGTTTTCTTGTCCATTCAGGCATCATCCGCAGGCTTTTTCAGTGATCGAGACACCGATGACTTCACAGAGAAAAGAGGAAATTCTACACCGTGTCGATGTCGACATAGCCACTGGTATCAACCTGAAAGGTTGGAAACAAAGGAAAGCCTTTTTTTGGTTCAACTCTTCACGAGCTGTGATAGCAGGTCCGTCGCCACCTAGTCCTGTCAATTTCTCTAATGCAGACCCATGCGTGTAGTGGAACAGAGGTGGTCGGGCGGACCTCTACGAGTTGGAGTCCTCTAGTACGCAGTACCTCAAACAATCTCTGAACGCTGTTGGAAAGTGGTTTCAGCGAAATCCGCAGTTCCACAACCTCGGAGGTGAGCCACTTAACTATTATTCTAAACATATGTATTTAACTTAGAGGTCAGTGTCCAGCACCCTCGATGTCCACTTTGGAAGTCGATACTTTCGAAAACGAGGACGTGTGAATCCAGCGCAATGTATCCGCGCTAGGTTCACCTCGCCGACCAGTAAGCCTTCTCACTTCTATCAAGGTGTGCTTTTTAGATGAAAATTAGGTGAACCACCAGTACGTCATCTGCCGCCGTCTAAGTGTTGTCATGGCTGTGGCTCGCGGAGACGGGTCGAAAAGAAACGCAGCCAACCCGTCGAATGCTGCAGTCCATGCGTCAACCCGCCGTCCAACTGGCTGAATTAACTGTTCAAATGCTATCTTTGCGTTTGTATTTGCAGGGGGTTGGCGAACGCTGGGTTGCACGGGTCATTTCTGACGTCCAAACGAACATTTTAAGACCGCGCTAGTCGATGCAGACCCGTGGTAAATGATCTATTCATATGGAAATTCCTCTCTACGGGAAGTTTATGCATTTTCCATACATCCTGCTTGTCCTCATTCGGTGGCGACAGTATTTGAAGCTTCCTTGGACGAATGGTTAGTGCACTGTTCAGAGAGTCCATAGCCCAGTACCTGAACCTTTACGGTAAGCTGCCCGGCAGGAGAACTCCCCCTACACACTCAAACCGGCATGTAATATGAGTAATAGATTCGAAGGAAAACGGTGGAGATGTGCTAGTTATTTCTCCAAACAAAATTTAAAATGTTCTGAGGATATGTGTGCAGGTTGCGTCCCTAATAACAAATCGAGTTCGAGTCGAGCCCGAAATGTCGAGTTTTATTATTTGCTTCCTACGAAAACTCCCCTTTTTCCCAAAACCCAGTAATACTGGACTTTTCTGAAGATCTTTTGTACTATTAAGCGTTCAGTGTTAGTATTCAAAAATATTGTTGTAAAAATGTGTAGAGTAGTCCTGTGTAATTTTTAATTTTACAATTCTAATATTCTTGTGATTGGGTGTTGTAAGCACCCGGCTGTGTTGTGGCCGGTCTACTTGAGGGCCCAGGGCCGTCATTATCATGCGAAGCATCTCGGCTTTCATCTAAGAGCAAGAAAGGAGGAAATGAGTATGTCGCAACTTAGCTAATTAAAAGTTTATATGTGCTGTGGACTTACCGTTACAATGCATACTATAGGGCGAACGCAGCATGCCTTTTTTTAAACGGTCGCGTGTGCGGTTAAACGCCATTCTAGAGACTCTTATGAGCTCCTTCTCGCAATTGTGGTCGAAACACAACTCTTCGAAAGCCTCTGCGTTGGAGACGTCATCACTAACCAATGATAACTTGAAATTTAAAACACGCTTATACGACAGGATTTATTGCCGTCGATAAATTTCGTGACAGCTTCTTAGCTGCATCTTCTCGCTGCATGAGGATGATAACGAACAGAACATGCAACCGTTTGAAATTACACAGAATCAATGCCATAATAGCAGGGTTCATAGTTCAATTTAAATAATGATCACGTAGAGGACACCGCATTAATCAACGTATGGGAAGGAAGGGGGTTGGGGAGTGAGGGAAAGTAAACGAAAATCACTTGTGGATTAAAACTAAGTAACCAATTACCAGGGTAATTGGGGGTTGACCACGTGTTCAGGCTCTTGCATAGGTCAGGTTCCTCTCGTCATGTGTAGGCAACTTCCAAATACAGCAAGGCTCAAATTGTTCGGGCCCGAACATGTACTCAAAACACTGTTTTGACTTCGAGAGAATGACCGCTGTCTAGTAGATGCTTGGTAATAGAGGACCATGGTACACTGTCTTCTTGCTTGAAAAGCCAGTTGGGCAAGAGCTCAGTGCCCCTGGCTGCCAGTTGCCTTTGCGTTTACCCAATGTACTTGTATCCTCAAGTACATGTGGATTCATACACACAATTTGAGGTGGCGTGCAATGGCAAAGCATCCTTTGCCCGTTTTACTGGAATGCTTTTCGTCGGACTTGAGAAGACTAGTTTTACTGCGTTGTGGGTTCTTTCTAACTAACTTGAAAAAACTCGTAAGTCCCTGAACTAACTTTTCTCTGATCGTTAACCGTTAATAGTGACGTGCTGGGTAATCTAATCTACAAAAAGGGTCATGAAGAGCCTATCTGCAAATGTTTCGCTGTTGGTCCCTCCAGCTAAGTGGGCAATCTGCTGATTGATATCATACAGTATATGCAGTTGACGTCTTGTGTCTTGGTCAGATAACTCTGACTCCAGATCATCAAATTGCGCTAATGTATGCACCCTGGGAAAATCCACGCAGGGGCAGCAGCATTTGGGTTGGGTGTGATGTTGTTGCCAAAAATAAGCTGACGCAATTCAGAGCTTTGCTGTTGCGTTGTGGTATGTTGTCGTTCGAGTGATTCCAGTCTGCGATAAACACGACATGTATTTTTTAATTGAAAACCCGATTATCTACTTATGACAAGTCCTATCAACTCATGGACTGCGTTATTGTGTTCTCTGGTGCTTGCCGGTGTGGTGCGAGGTACCTATGCAGGAAGTCACTGTCATTTACATACTGACCGGCTGGCGTTGGAGATGAGGCCGCCACTTTTCCCTTTTGAGTCAGTATGCTCTGCCGAGTCCAGATGAATTTGAAATCTAGTTGCACACTATACATACCGAGTCGTACGACGACGAGTGTAGAAGTCGTCCAATTCCCGCGGACGTCTTAAAGTTCTCCACGCACGATAATTTCGCGAACTAGCTTGCGACCTTATGACACTGACAGGGAAGGGTCGAGTTTAGTGCCCATTACAGTGCAAGGTCAACATAAAAAGAGTTATATGGCATGCCAGAAGTCGCCTCTCCCACAACAGGAAGCTGCGCAAAAGTGTTTATTCGGGTAAAACAGCATGCATGCAAAAAAAGCAATGTGTTAAAAGGTCGGCATCTCAATAAATATAATTTTAAGTCATTCTTTGGGAAGAAATGTTTATTGCGTACATTTTCGAGACTGGAGCCCTGGCTCGTCTTCAGACGCAGAATAAAGTGAGAGTGCCGAAAAACAACTAACTTCGAGAATGTATGAGAAAATCGATAATGGCATGGCGTGGTGATTGCGCCAATTTGCTGTTGCCGTGTTTCTCATCCCGTTCGTATTGACTCGCGTCGCGCCCATTTCTTCTTGAGACTTTTGTACACAGCATCGAGCTCGATGTGCCTATTGATGCATGACTCGTCTATGTTTATTGCCTCGAGGGATTCTCGGCCTTTCTTGAAAGGGCAGCCACCGACAATAAGGGTTCTGTCCCAAGCATAGGTGTGCCCGGTATCCAGGGTATGCAATACGAGATAAACCTCTCTTTCCAGAGAAAGACTTTGCCTTCAATAGCAGCAATATGTAAAAGGTGCAAAAGTATATGTGAAAGTGACATTGAACGTAAAAACTTACCTAACACCCGCCAAACCAGTAGTTAACGCACGCATGCATCGAGATCCCAACGTCCATAGTGAGCCCCTATTTGGAAGCAGGTGTAATTCCGCATAGATGACGACAATGGGCACGCACTGAATGATGTTACCATCCTAGCCTGAAAAACTCTCAGATTTGAAGAATTTTGGGGATAATCAAAGTAATCCCCAACATTTTTATAGTCTACGTACACTAACTGTACGTAACCGAAAGGTTAGGGTATTATATTCTGCTCTTGCCATCGACTGAAACCGACCCGTCCAAAGGCGTCGTCTCCATAAACAGCCTGTCATACGAGGCAGACTTGAATTGCATGAACTTTCCACCCGTTGGTGGTATTGGTCCATCACGATGCTCTAACTTAAAAGTCCACTCTGGAGGACCGGGTAACTTGCTGTGCTTGCACCTCGTCTAACCTATGAACTAACAGTTGTAGTGCTTGGCATTGCTTCCTAAGCGACCGTTTTAATTTTCCGAAGTAGCTTTCGAATGGAAAAGATTAAAAGTTCCGAAAGTGCCCATTGGTGAGTTGTTAACGGCCTGGAGGAAAAGGCCGGGGTTGGGCATCGAGGGTTGTTTGGCGAAGGGGGAATGACGCTCAGTTGAGCGCCAGTATCAACAAAAAAACGCCTGCCACTTAGGGTGTCGCAGACGTAGAAGGTACGGCCTAGACTAGGGAAACCTGGAATACTGGTGGCATTCAGCTTCTTGAGTACTGGCTTAGCTCGTTTGTGCCGCTTGGAGATGAAGGAGCAGAATGAGGTGCAGTGACGGGCTCTGGCACCAAAAGTGGAGTGATACCAGCATTTGTTAGCTGAGCTGGGATGAACTGAAGCAGCAGGCTGGACATGCTGGGTAAATGACCTCGATGAATGCCGGGATGAAGAGCTTAAGTGCTGTTGATAAGCAAGTGCCTGTTGGTTAATTTGGGAAATTTCAGCCTTAAATTGAGGGAGAGCTTCAAAATAAAAACAGCAGGAGTTGGTAGTGCGACAGGTGATGGTTTGACAAAGCCGTGCCTCACCATCAGTTGTTTGCCCAGAAGAAAAAGTTCAGCGGCAGTGAGAGCGTCAGAAGCGGGCGCTAAAATGCGTTGAATTTCTGGAGGAAAGCTGTCTATTATCAAAGCCTGACTTCATCGTGAATTTGGGAGAATGACGTGTTCGGAGGGAGTCACCAATTGTCGCAACTAGTAGTGTCGACAAACAGAAGGTTCCGCCAAATCACAAGTCAAGGAAGACGGTGTTGGTGGACAAAAGTTTACTGCCAGAAAGTAAACAGTACAGAGGTTCAGAAGAAAAAGATGCGTGTGTAGTGCGTCAACTGCTAATACGTCTGCTCTGCAGCTGTGTCTGGGAGGTTGTGTGCTTGCTGCAATCAGGTTTTGCCTGCCGGGCCATTTAAGAGTAATCAATCGTCTGCCACCAGTCAGACGAGGCGGAGTTATCGATTACCTATGAGTGTATGCGCGTATGAAGCGGCGAGCTGGTCGATAACAGGCGGGGTAGATGACTAAGCATGGGTGTAAGCCCTGACAGGGTAAAAGCGTAGTCAGTGCGGCAAGTTCCCACAGTACCCCCTGGCAAGACCGAAGGCTGCGGCTATCGACGCCAAAGGCAGGATAGAGATCTTAAAAATATGGGTAACAAAACGATCGGGTAAATAAACGTGGCGTCCACTATGGGTGATACACAGGGTGTCCCAAAAAAATGTATACAAATTTTGAACAATTGTAACTTTGAGGCTTATGGTAATTTTTTATTGAAAAAAATGTAAAAATGTTAAGCAGTATCATTTTATTGTTTTTCCACTGCATTTTAACTATAGTTTGAATAATTAGAAAGAGAGAGGCCACTGAACATGAATGCGCCCAACTACGAATGGAATTGTTTTATGGTGTGCGCGATTCCATTTCTAAGTATTGTCAGCCGTGTCTGGGTTAAATGGACGTCAGTTTGACAGCATGCAGTAAAAAAAAACAATAAAATGATATTTGTTAATAGTTAAATTTTGAAATAATAAAATTACAATAAATACTAAGTCTGCAATTAGTTGAAGTGTGTTTACATTTTTTTGGAAGACCCTGTATACAGGGGTCTGAGTAGAGAATTTGGCGTGGGCAGTGGCAGAGGTGTTAGAGTTGGAGGCAGGGGCAGGTTCGGCTTGCGGACAGGAAAGAAGAGGTAGACTGCGGGATGGTGGAATAGCGGGCGTGGAAGGAGATGAAACAGGTGGCAGAAGACCAGAGAGTTCGTCCAGCGAAGTGTCAGGGACAGCAGCCTTGAGCCGGTCAACGCTCACGACCTCGCGAGTACCACACTGGATGCGGTATGTTTTTGTCCCACGGGAAATGGCACGGAATGGTCCCTCGCAGGGTGATTCCAAGGGCCGCCGGACGCGATCACATCGTAGAAAGACGTGAGTGCAGGTCGCCAAGTCTTTCTCGAGATAAGACTCTGAGACAGAGGGCCTGGGTGGAACCGGAGATAACATTCGCAGAAACTGCCGAAGGCGATGCAGGAGGTTGGCAGGATCCTCGACCGCACCTGGAGGAGATGGCGAGATCAGCTCACCGGGAAATCGGACAGGGGCGCCGAACATCATTTCAGCGGCAGAGCAGTCAAGGTCCAATTTGATGGCGAAGCGGATGCCTAGGAGGATCAGGGCGAGGTGTTCTATCCAGTTCTCCGGACCGGCTGCGGCACCTAGGGAGGCCTTCAACTGGTGATGAAACCGCTCGACGATCCCGTTGGCTGCCGGGTGATAGGCTGTAGTGCGGATGCGAGTACAGCCTTAAAAGGAGAGAACAGACTGAAATAGATTAAACTCGAACTGAGCACCACGATCAGTCATGATGGTGGATGGAGCGCCGAAGATGGCAACCAAACGACTGAAGAAGGCATTGACCACCGTGGAAGCCTCGACATTGGGGAGAGGAATAGACTCCGGCCAGCGGGTGAATTGATCCACACAGGTGAGGAGGTAGGAACAGCCATTGAACAGGGGCAAGGGGCTTACACTGTCCAGATGGATGTGACTGAACCTCGTACCGGAGCCGGGGAAGGTGCCAATGGGTGCCTTGTTGTGCCGGTGGACCTTGCTCCGTTGACAGCTCAGGCAAGCCCATGCCCAAGCTTTGACGTCTTTGTGCATTCCAGGACAGGCAAAACGATCAGAGACCATCTTGTCGGTTGCTTGACTCCCAGGGTGCTGTCGGTTGTGCAGGGAGGACAGACTCTTCTCTTGTCTTGGTTTCCTCTTTACCTGACGTCCAGAGACGAAATTTGCTGTGATAACTCAAAATGGATCCCATTTTTCTCACATAGCCCCGCCGGTCAAGGATGACCAATCCATGGCCTGTGTCAGGCTTAGAAATCCTAATTTATTCATTATTTTTTCAGTGCTGATAGAGCAGCTATGTGTTCTTTAGTCAGAGGCGTCGGTTGTGTCACAGGAGCTTTGGGGTACTGATTCGAACTGACAAAAAATATTTCTTTCACCAAGCTGACATCGTCAGTGGATCGGGATACTAGGTCTGCTAGCTGAGAATTGAAGTCTTAAAATTGCGCCTTAATTTCAACCGGGTTTATTCTTCTGTTTTGGGTGCAGAAAATAAAGCCTCTTGTTGAAGCTTAGCAAGTGTAATGTCTGAGGGGAATTATCGTCAGCAGATATATTGTGTAATGTATTCGTTCATTTCAAACGGTATATGTCTCTTGTATTCTTTTGTATGATACACGCATGTTTTATGAACAGTAACAACCAGAAGAAACTTATCTTGTCCAGAAAATGCTCTGTCTGATCCAAGCGAGATTTGTTGGGGTAGACAACCACTACCAGGTCTTTAGTTGTTGATTGCACAAAACGGTCCAGATCTTTAATGGCTGGACGTAATTTACCTCGACGGAGGATCTTATAGAATTTCACTGGATACTTCTTGTTGTTTACTCAGTTTATGAGAAATTCAATGTGTTTATTTTCTTTAGTAATTCTGCATCGCAATTGTTAAAGTCCATCCAGAGACTATTACATCCGACATGAGGTGTTATTTAAGAAATTCGAAGCATTTACTTCCCGGTAAAAATTTAAAACAAGCTTATACAGCAGGATTTATTGAATTCAATAAATTCCGTGACGGCTTCTTAACTGCATCCTGTCGTTGTATGAGTTGCGGATGCAAGTACTTTGGGCGAACGCAAAGGCAACTGGCAGCCAGGGTCGCTGAACACTTGCCTAACGTGCTTTTGAAGCAAGAAGATAGAGTACCACGATACTCAATTACTAAGCAACGGTTGACAGTGGTCATTCTGTCGACGTCAAAAGAGCTTTCGAGTATTTGGTCGGGCACGAACAAATCGAAACCTGCGCTACTTGTAAGGAAGCTGGAATTAGCCACAGAAAACGGTTATGGATAGAAGCTCCCGGTGGAAGGTACAATAGCGGTGTTCAGATTTCGACAGTGGTTTACTGGGAAAACAGATGGGATGTTCAACTATCGCAAAGGTGTTGAGGCTAAACCGGTTAAACTCTAACTATTGCGATCTTCCAGGCCCGGTTCCTTAGGAGAAGATAGAAGTCGTGGAGGCCAAGGTAGAAGGAGCTTGTATTCTGCACAGAACGAGTAGGAGAAGAATTAACAGAAGGGTTGACCCGGCCTGGGGTGGAGTTCGACCATGAGGAGCGAGAGAGAGAGCGCCGCAGCCTTTCGTCCGCCACGCACCGGGGCGAAAGGCCGAATGAGTGTCGTTTGCCTGTTGAATGGGCTTAGTGTGAATTGTGTTTCTGCCACCGCTGACAACAAATCCGGCGCATGTCAGTAATCGGCGTTACGCAGAATCGATTGACTGAATTGACTACCAATTCACGCTTAGCAGCTCAGTCATCACAAGTGACGAGGCGAGTCCAGTGTGGACCAGTAATCAGCGATGCGCCAAAAATCGATTGCCTGGCCACGTTGACAGAGCAGGCAGATGAGTGGTCATGGCAGCGCTGAGGGGGAGGGCAGGCTCCTACACAACCTCGCCTGCGTTGGTCTGTGATAAGACAGCGCCGATAGCATACCCGCTCGCATCAGTGTCCAGTATGAAAAAGAAGCATCGGGTGCAATATGAAGGAGTGCCAGCAATGGGGCGGAGCAGAGATCGGCTCTTAGCTCGTTAAATGCGCTTGACGAGGCCGTTACCTTCAGGGTGGTAGGGGGTTGTGCGTGTCTCACGGATGTCAAGCAAACTGCAAAAGTCGTTAAACAGGCGAGAAAAAAATTTACGGCCGCCGTTTACATGGAACGACAGGGGTGTGCCCCAGCGGCTGACCCAAATATACGCTATAGCATTAGCCACCGAGGCAGCATCTTGGCCTAGAAGGGGTACGGCTTCGACCCATTTCGTGAAATAGTCTACCATCACGAGGATATACTCGCAATAACGAAAAGACTTGAGGAGAGGGCCAATGATGTCCAAACCGACTCGTTCCCCTGGGAAACCGGTAGTCATGGCTTGTAATGGGACACGAGGACTGGGAGTGGGATAATGGAAGTTAGCGCAGGTGGCTCACGACTGGCCGAAGAGCCGTACCGAGGAACGGAGCTGGGGTCACCAAAACCGAGCACGAACGCTTTGTTCTGGGTGATGTTGGCCGCAATGTCCGAGTTGTGAACGATAATCGTTAAGTACAGTGTCTACTAGACAGCTGGGGACTATCAGATGTAGACGGCCGGTGGAAGGATCCCGCCTGAATAACACTTCGTTGTCGACTACTAGGTGGGGCCATTGGTGGAGCAAAAGGCGAGCTTCGTAACTGGGACCTGTCATTTCGTGTTCGGTCGGCTTTCTTAAGCCTTGAATGATGTGTCGGTAGATGGTTGCCGTATCGGGGTCGGTACTTAGGGCAGATGCCCAGGAGTGGCGGGTGGTTTCCGAGGCCGTGATGGCATTGATGGAGTAGGGGACTGGTGAGTCCTCTGAGGGGCCTGGCGACGGCCGTCGAGAGAGGGCATCGGTGTTCTGGTGTTTAGACCTTGGGCGGTACTCTGACTTATAGTTGAAATCTTGTATGAACTCCTGCCAGCGTGCCAACTGGCCCACTAAAACTTTAAAAGAGCCTTGCCGCTGTAGTGCTAGGTGGTCCGTGCGGAGTACGAAATGTTTGCCAAGGAGGAGGTTTCGGAATTGGCGGAGAACGACAACTGCTGCTAGGAGCTCCTGTTTAAATGTGGAATATCGTCGTTTGGATTTCGACCATGTCTTACTAGCAAAACAGATGGAGTGTTCGACCCCGTCTGCTTCGGCCTGTGACATGACTGCACCGATGGCGTATCCGCTCGCATCGGTGTCTAATATGAAAGGTGGAGCATCGGGTGCAATGTTAGGGAGTGCGAGCAAGGAGGCGGTCAGGGAGCGTTTCACAGTATTTTAAAGGCAGTAGCACATTCGCGAGACCAGACGAACTCGCGGTGTTTCTCTGTGAGTTTCTGGATTGGGCTAGCAATATGGGCGAAATCACGGATGAATCGGCGGTAGTAGGAGGCAAGTCCCAGGAAGCTGCGCAGCTCCGTCTGGTT
>JAYGXS010000003.1:73918616-74044615 GCA_036362985.1 Ligula intestinalis
ATGACTATGCTACCATCACCTGTGATTAAGGATTCCCGACGGAATCCGAAACGTCAGGAAAACAAAAGCATTGTTTCAGTGATCGCATCCTCCCCTTCTGAAACGGGGGGAAGGAAATTGGTCGGCAAAGGTGTGCCGGTATCCGGTGTTGGGCGACGCACGGCATGCTGATTCTGATAAGAGGCAGAATTCCTTGGCGTCGGCAAGGGTGGTGAGGTGGCTGACGACCAAAGCGCCAGCTAGTTTGGAGTCAAAGAGGCCGGTGATAAACCGTTGGAGAGGATCAGGCGGTCGGTTGATGGCCGTTGAGACAGGGCATCGGCGTTCCGGTGTTTGGGTCCCGGACGAGATTCGTACTTGTAATCAAAATGTTGTAAAAATTCTAACCAACGAGCTAGTTGGCCCATAGGATCTTCGGGAAATAGGGTTTTTTGCGTGAAATGTCGAGACTGGTGCCCCAGCCCGCCTCGGGACGCAAAGTGAAGTGAAAGAGCCAAAAACAGCTAACATTGGAAGTATGAGAGTCGGGGGTACAAATAGGCGGTTGACTGCGGTAGGGTTTAAGTTTAGAGAAATGGGCGGTAAATGAGGGTAGTTCGGGGTGGGCCGTATCGCAGATGACGTATGTGGCTGGCGGTATGACCTTCAGGACCGTAAAGAGCCCCTGCTACGAGAAATGAATTTGGAAGTAAATACCACGAGGAGAGTTCTTGTGCATCACGAGCTCGTCACCCTGGAATGTTTTCCCGGTTGTATGTCGGCCGAAGTATTCTTTCTGGCGAGTGGATGCTATGTTAAGGATAGCGCAGGCTGCGTTGTGGGCCGTGCGTATGGTCTCGTGGAGGTCGAAGTCGAGGAACGTAGTGTTGTCGGAAAATAAGAAGGGGAAGGATTACTCGATGGGAAGGCGATGATCGCATCCGGTCCACAAATAATGAGGGTGAACCCGGTGGGTGAGTGCACGGAACCCCTGTAAGCCAGGAGACAGAGGGGTAGGTGTAACTCCCAGCTGTGACTGTGGTTTTTCTTGCAGAAAGCGAGAAGCTAGTTGTTGATGGTCCGGTTCGTCCGTTCTACGTGACCGTTACCTTTGGGTTGGTAGGAGGTAGTGTGGGTTTTCTTGACCGAGAGAATCTCACACGCGTCCTGGAAAAGATGTGACTCGAACTTGCGGCCACAGTCAATGTGGAATGGTAAAGAGGTGCCCCAACGGCTGGTCCAGGTTCGAATGATGGCGTTCGCAATGGATAGGGCCTCTTGATGGAGAGGGGAGATGGCATCGACCCACTTCGGAAAGTTGCCGACCATGACCAAGACGTACTCGCAACCACGGTAAGTGATAGGGAGCCGGCCAATAGTGTCCATGCCGATGCGTTCACCCGGGAAACAAGCGGTCATCGATTCCATTGGTGCACGGGGACGGAACGTGGGATTTAAATGCAGCGCATGTGGGACAGGACTAGCAGAAGCGGCGGACTGCGGTGCGGAGTTGTGGCCGCCAATAACAGGCGCGGACTGCCAGATCTGTTTTAAACTGACCACAGTGCTCTAATTCCACCTGAAGGCCATCAAGGACTGGTTCAACCAGGTAACCGGCTACCACTGGGTGCAAGTGATGGGTGTGTGGGTTACGCCAAAATAAGATATCATTCAAGACGAGGAGGTTTGCCCAGTGGTTGCGTGGAGGTCGGGCGTTTTGGCAACACCCTCTCATCTGCCATTCAGACGGCCTGGGCAGCCCCTGCGAAACGTAGTGATAAGCTAACTCAGTGTCGAGATCAGTGCGCTGCGCTTCGGACCATGTGTGGCGAGCGGGCTCAGAAATATGGATCTCGTTTATACTGAGAGGGTGGGTGTCCTTGTCGGATGGCAATGGACCAGGGAGGCGGGAGAATGCATCCGAATCGCCATGTTTGTGGTCGGGATGGAACTCGCATCTATAGTCGGAGTCTTGAAGTAACTCCTGCTGCCGGGTCAGTTGGTTCATGGGGTCTTTAATGGAATGGAGCCACTCTGTTGCCCGATGATCAGTGCAGAGCCTGAAGCGGTGTCCGATGAAGTGTTTATACTGCCGGATGAAGGTGATGGTCGCCAGCAGTTCCTGGCGGAATGTGCAGTAATTGCGTTCGCTCTTGGGCAGGGTTCTGCTTGCAAAACGGACCGGGTGCTCGACGCTGTCGTTATCCTCCTGAGATAGAACTGCGTCAATGGCAAAACCACTAGCGTCAGTGTCGAGAATGAAGAGAGGTGCCCCAAGTTTAAGATTAGGGAGAACGAGTAGGGGTGCCAAATAAAGAGCGGCTCTGCGGTCATAAATGCACCATCTTACTCTGGGGTCCAGCTAAAACTCTGACCATTCTCAGTCAGTTCATGAAGCGAAGCCACGATATGGGCAAAATTCTTGATAAACCGGCGGATGTAGGATTCCGATCCGAGGAAGCTACGAACCTTGTTCTGGTCGGTCGGAGTGGACCAAAAGCGGATCTCATATAGACGCTCAGGAAGTGTAGCTAAACGGCCGGGTGACACTTTGTACTCCATGAATTGTACCTCCTGTTCTAGGAAAATTCACTTCGCAAGCCGGCGTTATGGAGAGCTGTAAGGGCGGCGATAAAATTGTCGCTGTGTTGGGAAATAGTCTTCCCGAAAGCAATAATTTCGTCGAGGTACACAAGAAATTTGCTAGGTATAAGGTGACTTAAGGCATGATACATAAGGTGTTGGAATGTAGCAACTGTGTTAAAAAGGCCGAATGGAAGCGTTTTAAACTCATAAAGGACGCTTTGAAACTATGAAGGCCGTCTCCTGGCGGTCTTTAGGGTTGATTTCTACCTGTCAGTAACCGGACCTGAGGTCCAGGGTATAGAACCAAGCTGCACAACACATAGTATCGAAGTTGTCATCGTGGCAGGGCCCCTTTACCATTCTGAAGGTCCTACCCTCAGCCACCTGTGTCATCCGCGATACCACTCGCCCCGAACTACTTTTGTTTACCGCCCATTTATCTAAATGCATACCCTACCGCGGTCAACCGCCTATTAATACTGCAATCAAGCGGTGATAGTTGATACAGATTTTATTTTGTCAACCTCGGCCGATACTTATGGAAGAGGCATCTGGGAGGTAGCCAAATTAGTTTGGCATCCCCTGTATCGATCGTGTGCTGTACCAAACGGGTACGTCCTACCGCCGTTGGAGACCAGGTTGAAAGACCGGGGGAGGTGATTATGTCTTTTAGTTTGGAATAAGCGGTTCCGCCAACTGTTGAGATTGGAGGGAGCACGGAGTCTAAGTTAGTGACCCAAGGACTTTTGATAGCTTGGCGGGACCTCGTAAGTCATCTTGAAGGCTTCGTTAGGGTCCACACAATGTCCGGAGTCAACCATATGGGCATTAATGATGCTTTTGATACTCCTGACTTCACCTTTGCTCAGCCATGCTGTGAGATGCTCCTGTATTTTTTTGGATAAACGCCAACTCTTGCGACCGATATAAACTGCTCTATAGGAACAAGTAAATGAGTAAATGCCCATAGAATTGGCCTTAGCTGGCAACTTATCCTTACCTTCGCCGTGCAGGACTGCCTTGGTTGAGCATAACGCACGAACATTCGCTGCTAGGAAGGTTCGTGACCGTAGGAGATGCCCCAAGAACTGCCCTTCAGCCCGTAGGAATAGGCATTTGGTGGAATTTAGTGTAAGACGGGCCTCGCGAGCGGCTTCGAGTCCCCACGCGGTGATTGTTGTTATGTTCGTTGATGGTACAGCCGCCAACGATGAGGTCATCCAGGTATACTAGGCATTTAAAGGGTATGAGATGGCGGAAGACGCGGTACATTAGGCGTTGGAAAGTGACTGCGGCATTACAGAGTCCAAACGGTAAGGCGTTGAACTCGAATAGAACCTGGGGAACCGTGAATGTGGTTTTATGGTGGTTATTAGGGTGTACCTCGATCTGCTAATAGCTAGACTTGAGGTCTAGCGTGAAAAAAAGGAAGTTGCATCACCTAGCGCATCAAGGATATTGTACAGCTGGGGCAGTAGGAAGGAGCCGCGGACCGTTACCGCGTTGAGGCGGTGGTAGTCAATACACAAATGTAGAGACCCATCTTTTTAGGTACTAGTGTAATCGGGGAAGCCCAAGGTGGGGTGAAGGGCATGATGATTTTGGCCTCCAGTAACTCATCAATGAGTTGGGTCACCTGCAACACCCCAACATCAACCGACTTCGCGACCGAACACTTCGCGTCGTTCCACCAAAAATCCCACCTGCCAATTGATGACTTTAAGCCTGAGTTAACCCAGTTGGCGTCTTCTGTTTTTTCCTACACTCCCGCGCACGAACGGGAACGCCTTATCCTACACCGGCCTTTTTGACTCCAACTCGGCTGACGTATTGGTCGTCAGTCACCCCACCACCCTCGCCGACGCCAAAGAGTTCTGCCTCTTTTATCAGATTTACCATGCCGTGCATCGCCTAACATCGGATCCCGCCAACCTCTTGCCAACCACCTGACACCCACCCATTTGTGCCACACCAGGCCCCCAGCCGTCACCGACCTCAGGGCCTATTCAGCGTCCAATATCTTCCGCACCCGTGAAACCAGCCATACCAATCCACTTCCCCGACCAGAATCGCGCCTGCCTCTACTGCACGGCGTTCGGCCCACGCGCTCACTAGCCCTAGGCATCTCCAAGCCGTTAAAAAAACCCGTAACTATCTCCGGCCACGTTTTCTTTCACTTCGTCATACAGAATACGGATTTAGCACACGACTTCCTCGTGACTCCCCACAGCCCCTGGCCTATCGTACTCGGACTCGATTTTCTTACCAAACATGTTTAAAGCTTCTTTATCCTGGTGAAACTTTTAAGATTGTAAACACAGCAAAATTTAATGGATCCATCAGTTTCGAGAGTGCTCTTCAGCTGCTTCCTCTCATTGCATAACGTGAATTAACGTCAGAGGTAATACACAATTGAATTCATACAGAAAAAATCGATACAAAACGGCAAGGTCACTGTAAATGGCCAAGAGGCAATCGATAAAGTAGATAAAGTCGATAAAGTAAACGCTGTAGGCAGCAAAAACTGCGTATTTTCTCTGACGTTAATTCAAGTTATGCAATGGGAGGAAGCAACTGAAGAGCACTTTCGAAATTGATGGATCCATTAAATTTTACTGTTTATACAATCTTCAAATTACCAAACGTAGTCAAATGGCGGGTGTTGTTTCCACTGAACAGAGAGTCAAGTCAATGGTTGAATCTTGATTCGAATTGACCGAATCCACAAGCATCCGCCGTGAACGCAAGTTACGCGGCGCCAACTTCTGAACTTTTGACGGCTTAGGTTTTTGCTGTAGCTGATCGTTCAAATTCAAAGTCAGCTCCACGGTGCAATCTGAAAGACATGTTGCCGAGTCGACGAGCTTCCGTCTGCCTCGAAGGATACGGCATGCAGGTTGCTCTTTTGCAGCCTTATTCTGATCTTGGGGTTTGGTTAGTTTCGGCTGTGAAATTCCCTTTGACATACCTCGTCGGACTGACGGGCGCCCTGGATCATTTTCTGGGCTTTCAGTGCACGATTCCATTGAGCTCAGCTCTTTAGTGGTTGCTGTAGAATCGATAACAGTCCGTCGTGGGATAAATACTTTAATAGAACGAGCCCGATTTGAAGCAGGGCTCTTGTTCTCGCCACTGATAACTGAATCCAAACTTTTTTCGCCAACGCGGAATCTGTTTTATCAAAACCTGGTCCCTATACGCGTTTCACTGCGACGGTTCGTATTGGGTACATCAGTAGAAGTTTCGTTTAAAGTTGTATCAGTAACAGTAGAAGATTGCTGCAGCTGGGCTCCGCATTTAGACAGTGTCCGCCCTGACCGCTTCATCGTTCGCTGTTAATTTTGCAATAAAATATCGCAAGTTAACCCAATGAACTAAATAAACAACCTCAAATTTGTGTTAAAACCCCCAATCCCCAACCTTTCATTAGATATGCAATCTACTGTATTGTATATTCCTGTCGGTCTTATAAATACGGAGAAGATTCGCCCGCGCCCCCCTTAGGAGGAGCGTTTCCAGAACGTTCGAAGCATCGCTCACGTGCCTCTACCACACGTGCTTCTGAAATATGCAATCTGTTGATGGCATTCTTTGGAAAATAGGGTTTCATGCGTGAATTTTCGAGACTGGAGCCCCAGCCCGTCTTCGGACACAGCGTAAAGGGAAAGTGTCAAAAACAGCTCAAATCGAAAATGTAGGGGAAGATCGATAATTGTATGGCATGGCGCTTGAGCCAGTTGGCTGTTGCCATGTTTCTCATCCCGTTCGCATTGGCTCGCGAAGCGTCCATTTCCTCTTCAGACTTGTACGCATCACGTGCCAGTCTCGAAAATTTACGCAATAAACACTATTTCCCAAAGCACGCCATTGACTTCAAATTATATTTCTTGGGAAGCCTACCTTTCAGCAATCGACTCTATTAGGATTTTTGGCAGATTTTCTTATATTAAAGTTGACCTAATTGTGAAAACTATCGCCAAACGCCTCGAGTTTTTTCACAATTGGGTCAACTCAATGAAAGCAAATCTGCCAAACCTCCTAATAATTAAGTCAGCCTAGTAGTAATTCTGGTTGATTCTAGATGATTGCTTAGGAAAACCATGCTTAAGCAGTCAGTATGCATGGTGGATTCCATACGAGCGGCAAATTTTGGCGGGTAAAATCGACCCAAGTGTGATTTAATTCATGGCGCGAGTTGGGGCGTTTGTAGCTCAATTGGTTAGAGCTTTGGCTTCCGCTAAAGGCCTTCTCTACTATGCGGGTTTAGATCCTGCCGAAGGCCTCAAGATTTTCACAATTGGGTCAACTCAATCTACTCTATGTTAGAGGCGTGAACAGGAAGTCTCACCCAGAACAACCTCCTACATTAACTTTACGTAGAGCGCTTGCCTGCCCGACAAGCAGCCGTAGAAGGTTAAATATTGAAAGTAGCGGATTCCTTAAACACACGGGATTAAAAATGTGTCCAACGAAGTTTCCAAAATTGTCGCCACTGAAATAGGTAGGATGTCTGTGCAAAGATCAATTACTACTCACTTTCGATAATCGGGGGTCAGACAGCGCGGCCACAAACTGCTCCATACTGCTGGGTGTCTCTTTGGCAGGGGCCGCGGCTGCTCCAGTCGCATCGACGCCATTTGGACTGTGAGTTCAGCTAGTGGGGTACTGCCAGTTGGTGCAATGTTCGTGCATTATCCACCTCATTGGCAGATTTTCTTTTTGGCCCTGTCTCATCGGACTACCGTCAGGAGGACGTTTTCGACGGGATGTTGAGGTCAGCCTACTCTCACCTAAGGTGGACAGGTACGTGAAGGAAGTGCTTACCGGTGACAAGCTCAACGGCAACGTGACGCCGGGTTCGAAGTCTACGAGTTAGAGGCCCATCACAAAGCGTAATCCCCTCGGTAGGCTTTTCTGCTTATTTTTTTTAACCTACTTCCATGTAGAGGTCTTTAAACGCGAGAACGTGGACCAGCGGTCGTAAAGACGGGAATTGGAGAAAAACTTCAAAAAGAAAGCTCATGGTCGCCTCAAAAATGATCCTGAAGGCATTGACTAGCCAAAAGGCAACGGTAAATCCTACCAACTACAGTGACTTACCGTAACAAATAATATGTACAGTATGTCTACGAACTCGTGCAACAGTCATGAAAAAAATTTAGGGGTAGTATAGCATATACTTAGTCATTTTATTTTGGTGCACTGGGTGTATTTAATCCTTAGAAAACCTATTAATTAGGAAAATCGCCATTTTAGTTAAGTTAATTAATGGTAATGAGCATTAATTTTGGCGAACTTGGGAGTATTCTCATATCGAGGGAGTTTCCTATGTTATTAAGTACGACAAAAAATCTTTTAATATGTGTTATCTTATGGAAAAATTCCAAAATAAAATATTTCCCCTCCAGAACCGGCAATAGTTGTACGAAATTGTTAAAATTCAAGTGGGTCCAAGTTTAAGAAATCGCATTTATTTTCAGAAACAAGGCACAATTTAAAATTTAAAAATTACTTTATGCTGATATGCGAAATTCTTGCCAGAAAATACAGTTAAAACGTATGTTGTATATAAGTAAGGCCATAATATCCATAAACGTTAACTATATAACAGTGCCTTGAAGTCGGAATCGTTGACGAAACTGGTCCACAACAAAACATGATGACAATTTTATTCGTCAAACATTAAAAAATACCATCATATGCCCGTTAGGGCTATTTACAGGGAACATTTGTCAATGATTTCGCGGAGCCTAGTTACAAGAAGGATGCGAGAATTCGGCCTGCATCAGCAAGTGGCTATGTTTAAGCCATTTTTTAAGTACGAAACGTATTTAGGAACGTTTCCTACCTGCTCAGGAATATGTTAGTCGGAGACTTTCATATTGTGATGCAATACTTTTCTTAGACAATCCTACAAGGTCGGCACATGTGGTCATGTGCGGAGAGAACTTCCATAAAGAAGGCACTGTGTTGAAACCAATGTTCAAGAACTGTCGATGCCTCGTGGTTTGGATGGTGATCAAGTTCGGTGAGCGACCGATGTGACGGTCGACAAAGGATACCATTAACAGCAAGGTATATATTGACAGTGCCAAAAATGCCTTTTGTTATGATGACATTCACAGGCGTCGAATGGACCCTGTCATGTTGCAAGATAATGCTTCTGCTCACCTACCAAAGAAGGTATGATTATAATTCACCTTACGATTACAATCAAATATTTAGACTGCTACCAGCCTTTCCGCATTTCTCCGAACAGTCTAGACCGCAATCTTATTGAAAATCACTTTGCGTTAATCAAGAAAAACTGGGACAAACCACCGAAACATATTTCAACGGAACAGAAATTGGAGTTCAGGCTTAATAACTGTGTAGACCAAACCACAATTGACACCATGGTTGTCTCTATACCCTCCCGACTTACTGCCTTTCTAAACGTTAAAGGACACTCAAAAAAATATTAGTTGGTTACATATTTATTACTTATCCTTATTTTGTCCTTTTATCTTATTTTCCTACACTTTTCATCTCTATAACGACTTTAATCACTGACCTGTCGTGCAGCCTTTTTTGGATTTGACAGTTTTCGATAAAACAACTGAGTTCCTAGATATAAATTATACCTTGTACATCAAAATATGCCTCCTTTTAAAGATTTTTTCCTTTTACGTAGTGATACTTGCGGGTCCATTGAGTAAACGCTTTGCTAGCTACAAGGGTTTTCATGCAGATTCGAAGGTATTACGCGAAATATGCGCCATACTGTATTTATAATATGAAAATGTTTCACTAGTCTATGCGACTCTTCCGTCTTCTTTTTGACAAACAGCGAATGGCTTAACGATCTGGTCTGCTGGACCAGTTTTAATACTCGCAGTACATAGTTTTAAAAAAACACTAGCTGTTGTAAGCTATTTTTTTACAAATAATTATTCAACGTCAGCGGTCTTCCTCTGCATCTAGTTCTTACATTATATAAATTTTTACGTGTGGAGTAAAGAAGGAAGGGAGGCGGCACCCCTTTGGACGGAAATCGATGCATTTTCGAACTCGATTTAATTGGAAAAACTGCACTCAATTCGCGTTCTAGCCAGCACCTCCGGCACCATTCACGCTCAAATTGCTATTAGGTGGACTCGCACTAGCATAAGGTGTCGACTATTGGCAATTCCTTGGCTGTACGCTATTTCTCCTAATAAAGCTCCCTCATCCCAACCTGTCTTTTCCGACTTTTTATTTGGGAACCTTGATGTTGTCGATCATTGGGAGCTCGTGTTGGCGTCCCATCCCACAGCCACGTTCATGTACGCTATCGCTGCGACATCCGCTGACTCTCCGCTTGTCACTTATCCGTAGTCTTCCATCATCATCTTAAGCGGACCTCGATACTATTCATTGATTTGCCTATCGGAAGCATGACCTAAAGGCGCCGGCCGCTTAAGTCAGCAACGCACTCCTTTGATAGATAGCAACCAATAACTTTTGTACTGTGACTCCGTCTGGACTATCAGCCGGGCCTGAATTGCCTCGAGCAGGTTATGAATAACTGATAATTTGTTATATTTCCCTTACGGCTATGGACCACTCTTATCCAGCCCGTTTATTATTATGTCTGTGGGACTAAATAGGACCCCAAATGGCTCGCCTGAAAGATGCGCTAGACAAACACGTGGTCCAGATTAGTGCGCGGCAGGCGTTATTCGAGTTGCGTTCTCAACAAATGGCGCGCCTGAGGTGGCTCGGTGGCACGCGTAGGTACAGACTTTGAGTCAGAAGGTTGCATATTAATATCACGTCGGGGTCGCCAATATCACAGAAGGTTAAGTGAATTAAACCGTGGCAATTGCGATTTTCAGGCCCGGTTCCTTAAGCGGTGAGAGAAGTCGGGGGAAGGCCAGAGTAATAGGAATAGTGTCTTTTGTACAGACGGAAAGGACAATAGTTAGGACAAAGTGTTGACTACCGGAGCGCAGTTCTAGCCCCGAGGTGGGTTACGTCCGGAGTGATGTCTAGCGGCCTCCACGGCCTTGATGTTTGTCCAGACGGATTGAGGTCGCGTCACTGTGGGTTGAGACCAGGACGGGGAGACACGTTGCGTGAGTTAGCTAGCAATGAAGGTCGCGCGTCCGTTTGCACGTGGCCCGAGGCACGAGGGAAAACTGCCTTCGCGCGAGGTCCTATGCACCGAATGACCTTGTCTGTGGCGTCAAGAGTTAGGATGGCGTCGGGTAGCAGCGACCACCACAGACTCACGCCGCTCCAGCCCCCGATTCTCTTGACTATGGCTTGACACCAGAGGTGGGCTAGGGAGGAGAGACAGAGAGAGAGTGGTTAATGCAGCGTAAGTCTTCTATCATTGAGAATTAGTCCATGCACAAGTCACTGCCCCTGTAAGGCTTCGCTATGGAGCACACAGTGTCCCCAGTCGAAAGTGACGCTCGAACTGTCGGGGCTGAGTAATATGATCCTTTAAGACATGTGGTCGATAATGCTCATGTCTTCATTCAATTGAATCTTGGGAATGGGGTTATGACGACCAGAGACGGCTGGTTAGGCGGTAGTGAGGGTTCGGTAGAGTCATTCCAGCGGGGGAATAGTGAGAGGGCGTGGAAGCGTACACGCACTTAAGCAACCGTCCGCCATGCCAGGCGCGGAGCTTGCAAGAAGTTCTTTTGGCTCACACAAAACGGGTTTCCTCAATTTTGATAACGGTTGCTTCTGTTATTGCTAGCAGACTTCGGGCATTTGTGCATCTACTCATTTACTTAGTCCTGCGCAACAGGCTATATTGGGAGCATGAGTTGGCGCCTATCCAAAATAATGAGGGAACAACTCCCGGTATAGTTTAGAAACGATGAAGTTGGGAGCATCAGCGGCGCTGTCCTCGCGCACATTGTTGGGTATGGGCATCGTGTGAAGCCTGACGCAGTCCCTGAGTCAGCGTCTGCTAGCAACGGCAGAAACAATCGCTACTAGGTTGAAGAAGCTGGTCTTCTGTACGGGGAAGAACCAACTGCAAGCTCTGCGCCTGACATGACCAGTGTTTGCTGAGCTGTCTTACAGTTCTCCCTCCCTACGAAGAGACGAATATTATTGATCGCATGTTTTACCTTGTACCTCGTTCTCGCATAAATGTACTTACCCAATAAGAATTTATCAAAAGCAAGTCTATGCTCACTGAGGGGTCTCCTGAATTCTTTTATAGACATTTTTGCAACTCTATCCTTTAAGTTGCAAATAATTCTGAGATCTGGGAAGTGAGTGTTGAACTCAGACTGTTGCACATTTTCGCTGACCACACCACAGAGAGTATGTGCTCGCTTATGTTCCACTCTCCCACCCCCAGGTCGAACATGTCAGTAGGAATTCCCCATAATGGAAGTGGTTTACGCTAAATTTCAGAGGAATTAGTGTTATTGCTATGACACGGTAATACTCATTGTTACTAAAACGTAGCACAAGGCTATCAGAAGTATGCGCGGTGTTCCCATGGCATGTACTGGGTCGGGGGTTGGATCAAGGAAAGGAGAGGAGAATACAATTAATTTTTACCCAAACAAACCTGAAACTCGCTTTTGACACCTGCAGAGACGGGGGAAAACTGTGGAATTTCCCTCTGAAAAGTTATCTCAGAAGAAGTGTTAGCCCTTGTGGTAGACGCCAAGGTAGGTCTCACTAAACAGAGGAAACGGGTAAATTGGACATTTCCGGAGGGAGGATCCGAGCTAATTGAATGCGTCGGAAGTCAAATAGGGTGGTAATAGACGAAAGAACTCTAAAGGTACTGTCACTAACACAGGGCTTTCAGTTAGATGTAGAAGTGCAGCCCAGCAGCCGTTTAAACAACGATTATGCGATGGAAGAGCAGTCATTTATTTTTAAAACAGGTGCATGGAAAGAGGCATAGGGGAGGAAATTTGGTTTCAAGTTAGGGTTACGCACAAGGTTTGGGTTGGGACACAGAAATAATTAAAAATCCTTCAATTTAGCTTAGAGTCGCCTGTATTGTGGACGTTCTCATTCCAGTATTCAGTCGGGTTGGGGTCAAATAAACTATCCTAGCTGATATCCCTCTCTCTTCCACATTAGAGCGTCTAGTCAGACAATCTTATTCGGTTCTTCGCTTGCGCGGGCTGAGTATCACAGGAAGGAGAAGAGATTATTTCGTTTGTTTATGCAAATTAGCCAAAAATAGAAACTGATATTTGCATCTATATGGACGGCCAGCTGTTGGAGGTAAAGTTTGGTCTCAACTCTGAGGGTTCTTCTGCTTATTTCCTGCCCTCTTGCTTCATTGACATCTTATTAATATAGGATTTTCCGTAGTTTGACTTCAAGAGGTTGCTAAGTATTGATTTTCCTACAGTTCTAATGTACGTGAGATGATTGTCAGCGTTATTCTAGAGAATTCTTTTTCAAGGAAGGCGAAAGTTGTTTTCTAGAATCAGAGTTCGTCTTAGCTTAACAACTAAATTAAAGATGCACTCTCCTCGGTTTTTAGACCTCTTTCAATTGAATGTTGCACAGCCGAAGTAAGAATCTGAAATTGGATCGACGTAAGTACAGACCGTTTTACGCGGAAAATTAGAATTTGCAGTTATTGCCTTGAAAAACAGTAATGGTCTCAAGTCCATTAGAATTATTTAAGCAACAGAGTAGAGTACATTATGCAAAAAAGTAGAGCCATTTTACCAATCAACTGATCGCTTTATTTCGAGCATTTGAGCTCCTTGCAGGCATCAGCAACCTAATTATGGTGGAGGTAGCTTCGCATGAGGAATGGGTTTCGCAAAGTCTAGCATAGGCGAGAAGAAAAGCGGTTATCGCAGTCAACTCGAGGGCTATATCCCCTCGCCCAGCTCTTTGCTTCAATTTTGACAAAATAAAATGCACCTGGGCGTGGCCTGTCTTGTGGAAAGCATGTCATCTCCCCCCCCCTCTCCGTCTTCGAGGCATGATAAAGGGGTAGGTGAGTGGAGAAGGCGTAATTACAGGCTTCACGGTTGTTTTCGGTCCCGCCCACTTTAAAAGTGGGAGTCTAAACGGAGAGGCGAGATTTTTTGGGGTGCGTAGTTTTAGTCGGCATCAAAACCAGATGATGGTAAGTCGCTTGTTTGTGCTAAACAGCCGTTTTCTTATTAAAATTTTTCATCTTCAAGTCTGTTTCCTTGACCATCTTAATTGATCTTCGGTTCCAGCCATGGGATGTCAGGGGTGTTCGGTGCTCTAAAAGGATCAAACAGCGATCCTTTTGTGATACAGATTATCAAAGTAGAGAACTTACGCTGCCCAAAAAGGACGTTTTGTGATGCATTTTAATCGCAGAATTATTTGTTGTTTGTTGGGGGGGGAGGTGGAGGGTTTCGTTGGTGGGCTATCAGTGCCCTTGCACGGGCTGTGCAAATAATCGATAATCCCCCGCGCAGCGGGTCCACCGTAATTTGGGATAACATTTCCACCGGAATTTCAGTACAGGCCTCTTACAAGCAGAAACCGCATTAGCACCATTTAGATCATTATGAATGTGCTCAATTGGTTGAGTTTGAATTTGTTTTGTGCATAGGTTGTACTGCAAATAAGTTATGCTTGCTAAAACTTCGTAATGTTTCCAGTTTATACATACCATATTTTATTAATGTCCATTGGTGCAAGTTAAAGTCATAATTAGTTGATTACTTTAACACCAGCAGAACTTATTTTTCTTGATGTACGTTAAATTGACGGAATTTCTTATCGACGTTGCGTTTACAGGGTGATGAACTCGCAACGGCACGCTTTAATGGACTACTTATTGACCTCTGGCTTAAGGGATATAACATGAGCGCTGAATCGACTACTTGAACGGCATCTAAAACACACTCATTCAGTCCTATAGGCGCAAGTGAGGGTCCAAAACCGAGGCAGTTTCTTAGGGATCGCTTGTTTTGGAGCATTTGTGGTGTATTACAAAATTCGAAAATTCAGGATATCAAACAGGCAGGCCAGCACGTTTTTCGAGCCTGTGGAGGTCAACATATAGTTAAGCATAATAAGTTCATCCCGTCCGATTATAGAACTTAAAGAGTAGTGAGAGCGTATCGGTTGTCGGTTGGCAGTTTTGCTTATGGATAAGAATAATACGCCCGTTTGGGAGCGCGTGTATACCCCAGTGTTTATCACGTGGGTTTTACGTGCCCTCAACAGTGCTAGTATCGCAGGGGGTTAAATGAGTTAAACCCTAGCTACTGCGATCTTCAGACCATGGTTACTTAGGAGAGAAGAAGTTGGTAAAGGCCAGAGTAATAGGAACAGTATATTGTGTGCACAGAGGAATGGAGAATAGATGGATAGAGATTTGACTTGGAGAGCATACAACCGGCCAGGAGAGCCAGTTGAGTCCAATTGCTGGTTTGACAGCAGTCAGGCCAGTAGGCAGAGAGATAGACCGTTCATTGGCTGGGTCGGCCTTTAAGGTTAGTTGGACAGCGTGTGGGTGGAAATCGACGTGGGCGGTTCATGTCTTACGCGCCAGTAAGTCTGGCGTCCGCCACGACGTTGAGGTCTAGACGGATTGAAGTCACGACAAGAAGGCCAGGCTTCGTGCGAGCAACGACCACTATACTAACAATTGGTGGCCCAGGGTTAGCCATGGGACTGACTATTATATGGCCTTAGTCTAAGGTACATCTTCACGATAGACTGAAGGTCAAGGTTGGCAAACCACCTCAGAAAATGTGTGGAAGTTGGGGGGTAGAGCAACTGCCACTTTTCATAGGTATTTATCGCGGGGATTAAGGCTAATTGCGTTGACTTTTACGGCTACGATCTTCCAGGCTTTTATTCCTTAGGAGAAGATCGAAGTCATGGGAAGGCAAGAGTGATAGGAGAAGTGTATTCTGTACAGACGGAAAGGAGAACAGTTAGAATTAAGTTTTGGCTGCCAGAGCGCACGTCCTTCCGCTAAAGTGGCGTGGCTAAAAGTGATGTCTAGCGGCAGCCACGGCCTTGAGGTCTGTCCAGATGGATTGAGGTCACGCCACTGTGGGTTAAGGCCAGAATGGGGGAGACACGGTGCGCGCGTTCGCTAGCAGTGAATGTCGCGCGTCAGTTTGCGTCTGGCTCCAGGAACACGAAAAAATGCCCTCGCGCGAGGTCTCACGGTCTAAGTGACCTCCTCTGTGGCGCTGCGATTTAAGACGGCGTCGGGTAGCAGCGGCCACTACATATTCATCCAAATTGGTCGATAAATTCGAAGGGAGCACAGAAAGCGAGAGAAGGAACGTCACTGGCTAGTTTGGTTGGACAGCAGAATATGGACCCTCCCCCTTCCTTATTACGGATGGTCTTACGCTATATTCCAGGGCAGCACACATTTCCATGTCCTGAAGTTAGCCCTAACGCTAGCCCTGGCTCCCTTAAACCTAACCTTAAGTCTAAATTCCCTAGAATTTTGTGCAATCCCACCTGCATTATCAGGGAGGGGAGGTGCTGACTTTTATACTTTTAGGAGATTTGTCGGAAGAAGTGATCGTAGACTACAATAGGTTCCCCCAAGTCAGCCTCCGATAAGCACGGAGTTGACGAGACTAGTAGTGTTTCAACATGGCAGAAGAAGAAACCAGTGTTCCTTCAAGGTTTCCATGACCATTCCCTCAGGGTTGTTGAGGGTGGCATTCTTGCAAGAAACGTCAACTGCGTGATCCGTTAGTTGCTTGAGTCATTTATCGCAGGGGGTTAAGTGAGTCAAACCCAGCAACTGAGATCTTCAGACCATGGTTACTTAGTAGAGAAGAAGTCAGTAAAGGCCAAAGTAGGAGGAAGAGTTTATTGTGTACAAAGGAACGGAGAACAGATGAGAGAAGTCTGACTTGGGATAACACGACCAGGAGGAGAGCCAGCCGCAATCCAAGTGCCAGTCTTGAGAGCATTTAGGCCAGTAGACAGAGTGAGAGAGCGTTCATTGGCTAGGTCGGCCTGTGATTGGTTGGACACCGTGGGGGTGGACAGCGTGTGGGTGGTCCATGTCTCGCGGCAGTAAGTCTGGCGACCGCAACGACCTTGATGTCTAGAGAGATTGAGGTCACGACAGGAAGGGCAGGCACCGTGCGGGCAACGACATACTACACTTGTTTCGTCAGCCCGCCTTGCATTAACAAGCTCGATAGCCTTCCGCCTCCGTATCCTATCAGTATCAGTTTATTGAGGGATATGTAGGTAGATTGCCCTTGAGTTCCCTACTTGTACATGTGTGTCGTGGTAGCAGAAAAATTGCATCTAAGTTTGTTGACGAGGCCAATTGTCCTGAGCAAAGAGGTGGTACATAGTCGTTTTAAAAAAACGTTAGCAGGCAGTGAAAAAAAAACTAAGGATTTTTTTAGGATAAAAACTCTCGCACTTGTGGGGAGAGGTGTGGGGTTTAGGGTACTAAATTACTAGCCACGTAGGGAGGGTGTGGTTGCGGAGCAGTCCCAGTGACAGCGAGCCAACTTGCTGAGTAATCGTCATTCAAATAATCGATAACGGGGATGAAATCACGGCCAATAATGACTCGGGTGCTGACCGACAAACAATAATCGCATGACCGCCAACTAGGATCGAAAATACTCTAGGCGGTTGATGGCCTAGCAACCGCACTCTCTAAATACTGAGCACTTGGTGCCTCCTTTACCTTTTTATGCGGCTGTCTCTGATGATGGGTTCGAATGGGGATCAGAAACGTTAAGCTGATAAGAAAACTACTGTTCCGGTAATCGCGTCTCTTTCTTCGAGAACTCTACTTCAAAATGGTATAGGCTACCAAGCAAATATTTCTCCTTTTCAATAAAGAAACCGAGAAAGCTAAAATTAAGTCTGCCTTTCTCAGGGATAGTTAACCTGATCGGGAAAAGTTAATCCCAACATCCCAGCTCCCCTTCCGTGAGGAGGCGGTTAAATGTGGGGGGGATCTGTGTATCAAAAAAACACTTGATTGATTTTATGGGATTCTGGGATTCCTTGGCTGGCCGAAATCGGCAAGGGAGACATAAATGGAAGCTTCAGAAATAGTTATCGTCGGCCATCGATCATACACTAATCGTAAATTCTGATATTGTATTTTTGGTCGGCGCTGGACTTTTAAGTTTGCATCAAGGAAATGAAGTGGCTAAAGGTCGTTAATCAGATCAGAAACATTACTTTCAATACCCCCACCAGCTTGCTATCATGTCATCTTCTGTTCGAAAACGACCAAATGGCGGCGGAGTTGTCTGTATCACAACACTTAATCGATTATACGGGCATGGGGTCCCGTTATTTTGTTGGGCCAAAAGAGTTCTAAATTTGAGTATCGGAAATATTTATCAGCTTCGTTAAGCCACATACTTATCACAAATTCCTAAAACCTTCCTGTATTTTCGCCCGGATATGTTGTTTACGTTCTCCCATCTGTGATTGGACGTATTCGAGGAGCTGTTTGGGGCGTTCAGCAAACAGATTTGGTTGCGGGTTTTAACACGCGTATGCTGTTTCGTATTGAACTCCCATTAACCTTCTGCCCTCTTAGCTTCATCCGTCTGAATTCTGAGTTGGGATAATCGCTGACTTAGGTTATTAAGGAAGTCTTACTGCGTTAGATCTCTTCAACGCTTGGCCATTGTAAAGGCGATCACTTACTGTCCATTAGCCAGGTGGAATAGAGTCCTCTGTCTATACAAACTCCCCACTTACACCTTGACTGACCCTTATACTACTAGCTTAGACCATCCCGATGGACAATGGAAGCCCTCAGCCAATCACATGGATGAACCAATTGAATATAAACGATGCGAAGTAGTCATTTGATGTATCTTTTATTTAACTAGGCGCATTGCCTCAACAGGCAGGGAACGAAAGTGGAAGAAGTATTAAGAGAAGACCTAGTGAAGGTGAGATAAACCAGGTTTGCGCAGCTGCAGCTGAAGAATGAAAGGTATATGAACGAAAGGTAACAAGTATGAGTGGGCTGGACGAAGGACGGCTGTGGTTTGCGACGGTTAATGCGCTTAGAAGCACTTGCGGTGAACGATGCCAGGGCCAGACTCGTCATACTCCTGCTTCGAGATCCACATCTGCTGGAAGGTGGACAGAGAGGCCAGGATGGAACCACCGATCCAGACAGAGTACTTGCGCTCAGGGGGAGCCACAATCTTGATCTTCATGGTGCTGGGAGCCAGTGAGGTGATCTCCTTCTGCATACGATCAGCAATACCAGGGTACATTGTGGTGCCACCAGACAACACAGTGTTGGCATAGAGATCCTTACGGATATCGACATCACACTTCATGATGGCATTGAAGGTGGACTCGTGGATACCGGCAGATTCCATACCCAGGAAGCTGGGCTGG
Source organism: Ligula intestinalis (assembly GCA_036362985.1). Taxonomy (NCBI): domain Eukaryota; kingdom Metazoa; phylum Platyhelminthes; class Cestoda; order Diphyllobothriidea; family Diphyllobothriidae; genus Ligula; species Ligula intestinalis. The sequence goes on from JAYGXS010000003.1 coordinate 73,937,523, forward strand.
AAGAGTGACTCAGGGCAACGGAAACGCTCGTTGCCGATAGTGATGACCTGACCATCAGGCAGCTCGTAGCTCTTCTCGAGGGAAGAGCTGGAGGCGGCAGTAGCCATCTCCTGCTCGAAGTCCAGAGCCACGTAGCAGAGCTTCTCCTTGATGTCACGCACGATTTCACGCTCGGCCGTGGTGGTGAAGCTGTAGCCACGCTCAGTCAGGATCTTCATGAGGTAGTCAGTGAGATCACGACCAGCCAGATCCAGACGGAGGATGGCGTGGGGCAGGGCATAACCCTCGTAGATGGGCACGCTGTGAGTGACACCATCACCCGAATCCAACACGATGCCGGTAGTACGACCGGAGGCGTACAGCGACAGCACAGCCTGGATACCGACGTACATAGCGGGGGTGTTGAAGGTCTCGAACATGATCTGGGTCATCTTCTCACGGTTGGCCTTGGGGTTAAGTGGTGCCTCAGTCAGGAGGACTGGGTGTTCCTCAGGGGCAACGCGGAGCTCGTTGTAGAAGGTGTGATGCCAGATCTTCTCCATGTCATCCCAGTTGGTCACGATGCCGTGCTCAATGGGGTACTTCAGGGTCAGAATACCACGTTTGGACTGGGCCTCATCACCGACGTAGCTATCCTTCTGGCCCATACCCACCATGACACCCTATGAACGGAAGAACAAACAGTGAATAACCTAGATGCACGTCTGCTATTAATAATCCGTCAGTTTCATCGTATCTCTCCGCAGGGCTATAAAAACCTCTTGAATATAACTGGTAGAAAATTGACCTCAAATTGCGCAAAATGTCGTTGTGCTAAGAGAACGACATGTAGATCCCGCTTCACAGACTCCCGTTCGGCGAAGGGTCGCTATACTTAAAACATGATATTTCATAACGTGCCTAACCAGACTTCAGTTGGATTGCTTGATTAGGGCCGATGAAATCATACACATACTTTCTCAAAACTACTTAACAATGAGAGTAATTCTCACTGTCGAGAACTTATACATGTAACTTGCTTAGAACTGATCAGATGCCAACAATTTTCCACGACTGATCAATCAACTCCAATTACTGAATTAATTAAATTCGTCAAGTCCTGGAAGACTTTGGACGGTGTGTGGCCAAATAAAAACTTTCTGATGCTGCAGTGAGGGATTACCTGCAGATAATACGACCCTATACAAGTACTCCAACGAAGCTTAAAAGCTGAAAAGGCAGAGTTCGCGGATATAAACGCTGATGTAGCCTGAACAATCAGATCTGCTGTTTTCCAGTCACTAAATATAATATAAGAATTTAACTACTACGGGATGAAGCATTGGCTCAGTACGGAGAGAAAAACTTTCTCCTGTTTATGTCTCACGTTTTCGACTGAAATTATACTTTTATGGTTAAAATCTGGTGCCTGTTAGTGAGTCTGAGACCTATTGGGCTGGACTTCCCTGCTTGTATCAAGCGAATAGCAGTGAAAAAATGTGTTTGCATTGATGAATGGTAATGTATACGAACACCAGGAACTCACCTGATGACGCGGGCGACCAACGATGGAGGGGAAGACGGCACGGGGTGCATCGTCTCCAGCAAAACCGGCCTTGCACATACCGGAACCATTGTCGACAACCAAAGCCTGGACTTCTTCGTCACCCATGACTGCGCGGATAGAGAGAGAGTGGTGCTAGCAGCTGAATGCACACTAACGTGTCCTCTGCCGTCGCGGTCGCGAGGGCGGCTTTTATATGCGGCCGGTGTTTGTGCTAGACGGTCGAAAATGGTCATATATGGCCTGTTTCTCTCCGGCCAGCCGGCCGCCCTCCCAATGGCTGGCCGGCGATCGACCGGCTATTGGCCGGGGGGAGGGCGAAAACAAGCGCTGTGGGCACGCGCCACGCGTATGGCACTTTTCCGCCGCGGATGCAGGTCCTCCGCGTGACGATGACTCGCTGTCGCGATGGCGGGCATCGTCACCAAGCCAACCGCTTGAAGGTCGATGCAACGACCAATCAGATTACAGGAAGGAATTGATCCCCGTTCCGGGTGCAACCGCCATCCGGCGGGCTGGCTGGCTGGTTGGCCAACCGCAGCGCGCGTACCGGGTACGACAACGGGCAAAGTACACTCGATCGGTGGCCAATAAATGGCACGCATGCCAAGTAGGGGGGAGGGGCCTGAATTTAGATGCACAATTGAGCAATCAGACTCCAGTTTCTACACAAGCTGCTTGTTAATCGTTAGCTTCTAAAAAAGCTAAAAGTCCCAAACGAAATACTTGAAACCTTGTTCTTAAGTTTTAATCCCGGTTTCCAGATGGTTAATCCCGCTCATGCATAGTATCCATATCGGTTAGAATTGTGTAGAAATAGGACTTAAGTGTCCAAAGGCAGACGCCATTAAATGGCTGATACGTTTTGCGTGTTCCGATATAAACGAAGATTGGATGCAGATTGAAGTACACTTTGTAGCAAATTCCAGGGGACAACCTATAACAGATTCTGCCTCAGGAAACTTCAGTGAAAATTCTGAAATGTGTTTTAGATTCGAACAAACTACTTAAGTAGGATTGAACTATTGATTATCGTGCAGCCTTATCTCAAGATATTTCAGTCACGTCATGATGCCGACTTCTGAGCGATTTTCCTTCTGAGCACCTGAAAAAAGCATTCTGTGTAAAAAATGGCCACTCAAGGAGTATGCGTCTTTTTCCTTGATTTTCGTGGTCTTTAGAAATGCAAATCTATTTCCTAGAAAACAGAAAGGAACATATTATTTTTGTACTCGTTTGGTAGCAGACTACGATTTCGAATTCGATACTTGAAGTAGCGGTATTTTTTCGTTTTCAAAAACTTCCTAATTATGAGGTTTTTTACACTGTAAAATGTTTATTCATATAGCATCTGCTTTTTCAATTTATTCATGTCGTCTATAATGTATGCAATATGATGCGCATTCTTTGCAAGTTTTTTTATGAGTAATATATGAGCTCTACTTCATAACGTAGAAAAATGTGTGATTTTACTTAGGTGGGATAGATACAGCAAGTAGTTTGGAAAACTTGAATTCGAGCGTAACGTCCGCCTGAGTCCAAAATTATTCGGCAATTCGGGAATTTTTTTAATTCAGAAAAGTATTTGGCGAGCATACGTAGCTCTAGGTAAATTATCTTCGGGCCGTTACATTTATATAGGGAGGGGGTACAAAGTAACATGCTGGTAATTATGTTATCACAAAACGCAAATTAGTCATGGGGATAAGAGAGGGGGCGTGGGGGTGATAGTAAACAGCTGGTTGCGAGTTGATTAGGGTTTGTTGAGTCCGGACAGGTAATGGAGGGAGGGGGGTTGAAGCGGTAGAAAGCGCGAAAAGGTGCAGGTAGTTACGTAACCGTTGGCCATGTCAAGCTCGGGGCTTGCAGGAGGTTCTTCTGAATGCACAAGACCGGCTTCATTAACTAGATCGCAGTTGCTGCTGCTGTTGTTAGCAAACGCTTACCCAGGGACTTTGGGTAGCTTGGCTAGACCTTGTAAATTACCTTAAAGGTGTCCGGAGTCATATTCTTCTTCTGATGGTTCGTATTCTCGCTAGAATTCGTCATCAGAGCTGGTCACAATGCAGGATGGAGGTGTTCATTTACTTCGATCGAGATAGCCAATGGAAGATTTCCGTCAATTATATCTACCCACTAGCACACTTAACTGAGTAGATATAAGTCGTTCTGCTAAGTCCATCAGACTCAAAGTGTACGTTCTTATCAACATAGCGTGACCAGAAATTACAAAAGTATTTTCCTAGATCCTCCAAATGTGTTGCATGCAGAAGGACCATATTATAACATAATTAGTAGCTGGAATTTTTCTTTGGCAGGAGTACTGGTGACAATGCTAGACGGGCGCTCAGTCCTTGGTTTTGGGTCACAATCGCCCCGTTGTATCTTGGGGCTCACTCTCGACAGCAGCTCATAATGGCTAGGATAAAGGCAGAACGACATCACAGAAAAACAAGGGAGGTTGTAATGGCCATTTCTGGCTTATTAGCCGTCACCAGCCAGCCATACCCAAGCCCAGGTACTGTGACACCAAAAAGAGCTCGTGGCGAAGCAGCTTACACCTTTGAAGTTCCAAACAAGTTTGTGGGTTCGAGCCTCAAGTAGAACACCACCTGGAGTTTGGTATGGCTGGCTGACGACTGATATCAAGCCAGAAATGGCCATTTTCGATCTCTCTTGCTTTTGCCGGTGATTTCATTATATTACTGCCAATGCTCGCATTGCGTGCAGAGCATAAAATGGCACTTACGGCTGCTCAGACTAGGCCTTCGGTTCCTGTTTTTAACCACTATGCTGCGGCCTGGCTGATGTAAGGCCTGCTTAGATCGGCATTGGCGAAGCCGATGGTTTTTGGTGACTCACCACCCACGAAAAACGATGCTACCAGGGCGTTTTCCCACTGTCCGTAGGTGGAAGAAATTGTATCAGGCTAGTTCGAACCCTTTTTAATTTAGTTTGACAAAGAGGAACTGCACACGTACCAACTATATAGACAATTAGACGGCGTCGCTATAGGCTTGCCTCTCGGACCTCTCTTGGCTAACATCTTCATGGGCAAGCTGGAGAAATCGCAACTCAGCGAGCAGATCCATGAGTTCAAACACTATGGTCGATAGGTTGATGACATCTTCGCCATCGTCCCAGCAGAAACCGACATAAATACGCTTCTAAGTACTGTTAATAAAGCACGCCCCTCCACTAAGTTCACCATGGAGGTGGAGACGGCAGGTTTGCTTCCCTTCTTGGATGTCCTCCTAAGTTGAAGACCTGACGGTAGCGTCCGCAGGAGCGTTGATCGTAAGAAAACCTGGTCCGGACAGTATGCAAGCTTTAACAGTTTTGTATCCATCCAACATAAGCGTAACCTGATCTGCTGTTTAACGCAAAGAGCCAGAAAAATCTGCTCGGTAGATACTATTGAAATGAAGCTCCAGGAACTCTGGGACCTGCTTCAGGAGGACGAGTATCCGGACAGATTCATCATGAAGAATATGATGGAGAAAGAACCAAAGTCCCCTACACCCACTGTAGAAGACAAGAACCTATTCCATAAAGCTCCCATTCAAGGGCACGCAGTAAGCGAACATCGCAGCAGATGTCGCAATCAAGCCGTACCACGAATCTTCCCAGCAGCGAACGTTTGGGTGTTATTCTCAGCAAACGCGGTCCTGCACAGCGAAGGTTAAGATAGGCTGCCAACTCAGACCACTTCTATGTGAGTATATGCATTCGCTTGTTCCTGTGGAGCAGGTTATATCGGTTGCACGAGTCTGCGCTTATCAAAAAGAATACGGGAACACCTCGTGGCGTGGCTGGCCAAAGGCGAGACCAAAAGCATAAACAGTTTGATCCTCGCGCACACAGTTGACACTGGACATCGTGTGGACCCGAGCGAAGCCTTTAAGGTAATTAATAAGGTCTCGCCAAATTACCCAAAGTTCCTGGGTCAGCGTTTGCCAGCAACAGCAGAAGCAACCACGATCCGGTTGAGGAAGCCGGTCTTGTGCGCGCATAAGAACCTCCTACAAGCCCCAACTTGCAACCAGCTGATTACTATCAATCCCACGCCCCCTGTCTTATCCTTATGACTTACTTGCGTTTTGTGATAACATAATTACTAGCATGTTGCTTTGTACCCCCTCCCTATAAAAATTTAACAGCTCGAAAAGAATTTATCGAAAGCTACGCATGCATGCCAAATACTCTCCTAAAAGACAGTTTTTTTTAATTGAAACTTTGCTTTGTATTGTAGCCAAAAGAGCGCCAGCCTGTGTGCATTGCTCCGTCAATAGACTTTGGTTCGCTTCAAAGGTACGGTTTTGGTTTCCTGTTGCAGACCGTTATCGATAAATTAAGGTGAATAAGGTTAACTCGAACAGCTAGTATCTTCCATGCCCAGTTATTTGGAAGGAGAAGAAGAGGTGGAATGTCAGATTAGTAGGAAGAGTGTATTCTGTACAGAAGGATTGGATAATATATAAGAGGATATTTGAATCTCGGACGAGTGCAGTCTGTTTCCTAGTCGAGTCGGGTTCGAAGTGATGGCCGGCGGTAGTCACCACATTGAGATCTGTCTCCAGACGGATTGAGGCCAACCTACTAATCGAGACTAGCCTACTAACACGGACATCTCATTGGACACATTGAGGTCAAGTTACTCTGCATTGATACTGGGACGGGGAGACATGGTGCGCACGTCCGACAGTGTCGGTTTGCACCTGGCCCCATGGGCATGCCTAGAACTGCCTTCACACGAGGTCATATGCGTGGAGTGACCTCGTCTGCGGTGTCACGAGTTAGGAGGGAGTCGGATTGCAGAGCCATTACCCCGTCTCAGTCTGTGTGTAGAGGGGATCAGATGTTAGCACCAAGCCACAGTCCTATTGAGTAGCACATGTCGCTAAGTAGAAGGGGGGAGGGTGGCGACTGACGACATATGTTCACGATGTGCATTGAGCTAACCTGACCTTTGAAGCTGTTCAAATTACCTTTTGGCCTTATCCACTACGCTGAGATCTGACTGGCGTCAGGTTTTGCGAAATCGTCGTCGACAAAACCGTGAATATTTAACTTCGCGAGATCAGTCTACCCGGGCTTATGAACTTCGCTTTGCCTCAAGGGTGCCGTTTTGAGTCCACATCGCAGGTGGCGTTGGTTTGTATTTGGACATGGTTGTCTAACGAAGGCCATTTAATCCGAAATAACATAGATCTTCCCTGTCTGTAAACCGCTTTTGGTTTCTCCTATCCATCCGTGTTGGTCAACTTTCATCAGAAGTGTGCAACCCCTTGTACGCCTGCATTAGAGTCTGCGGGAAAATATACCAGTGCTGTCAATTTAAAAGTAAATCTACATATTTGTCGACACGCGGATATTTTCAAATCAAAAGTCGGAGAAACAGAGCTTATAGGACAGTTCCTATTGTGACATTAGTTAGTAGAAGAAAGAGAGGTGTAACAAAATTTGATGCTAGCAGTAGTAGATGTTCCAGGTGTATCCTTCACTTCCGGGCCTGTTTTAGCATCAATGTCTGTGTCCTATTTTTCAGTACTGTCTTAGATTGCATGATCGTCTTGGCTTGTCGCCTTTAACGCCATGGCAGGATTATTCCGATGGCCAAGTACTGCAGTCCTCAGGCAGTCGAAAGGCGAGGATCGTGGGTAAAACGTTTTTTTAAAATAAAAGTAAACAAAATAAACACTGAACGTCAACTCCAAGTATCGTGGGTGTCCTCAAACGTCTTAAATTCCCTCCGTATTCTCGTAATATCACAAACTCTCCCTTCTGGCTTCCATGGCCGTATCCAACCTGGTTACTAAAAAGCGGGAGAGCAGGAACTCATGAAAATTCCATAACAGTTAAACAGCAAAAAACAATACAGTAAAACAACGGGATAAATTTAGCCTCTTACAGCCTTCATCAGCGTGCGCCTCGGCGATGTCCGATTGTCACCAATCCATGAAGATTCAAAAATCGATAAGGCTACGCCATCGTCAAGCCAAAGGCTCAGTCACACGTGACGTACGCATTCAACTAACGGGGGTGGCGGTAAGCCGCCGTCAGCGCGTGGAGTAGATCACATCACAGCAAATTCGAAGAGCAACGATGAAACACAGTAAATTCACTCTGGTATTGCGTGGTGCTCATCACACGATTTACCCATAGATGCCTACGTATTTCTCCCCAAGTTTTGTAAAGAAAAGTGCTTTGATCGCGGAACAAATATGCAGATATTTGATTTTTGACCCGTACCACCAGTCCGACTTCATCTTCATCTGTCCAACTGGATGATCATGTTTCTTTTTCTATTTTGCTAGTTATCCACAAACTGAATAACCAACGAAAGGATCCATGGAAAACTCCGCAAGCAAAGTAAGTTTCAAATGGTACTTGTTCATCTACATTAGCTGCAAAGTGGGCATAGGCCTAATTGTTCCTGCAGTTGGATACTGCAGTGGTCGATGAGTCTGATCAACACGGAAAACAGATCATGGCACGATAGGTGTTTAGCCTTCAGTGACTTCTCTGACTCTTTATCCAGCAGCCATGCGTACGTCAAACCCAGTGATAGCAACTATCAAGGCAGTACGGTCCTATTAAGCAAAAATAGCACAGGACAAACAATTTACAAACCTCAATAACGGATTCACGAGGTCAAGACCGAAGCGAGTTGACCAAATCGCCTGACTCTAGAGAGGAAACAACACAAGTTCAACAAAAACGCCACACAGGGCGAAACTAGTCTTGAGAAAGCGTGCATGTGTTAGTGGGAGAGGGGCGTGGTTCTGCATTAATATAATTTCAGGGGACAATTCATGTGGTCTCAGGATTGGTCTGAAACACCAGCGGGTGTGGCTGGACGAGTGGTTCTTGGAGTAGTCACGGCAACTGGGTCGAGAAAGGGGGAACGGACAGCTGGCTATTCACTTCACAGGATTTCATTTCCGGGAGTCGAAATGACTGTCTCTGGCGTCAGCGGGGAGCCAACAGCTTCATGGAAAAGGTGATAACAAGCGAGAGAGTCGAACCGGGGAAGCTGGGGTAGTATTCACTCATGTGCAATTGAGTTAGAAGGGTTAACACGGGAGGGAAGGAGGACAGCATTCCAGGGAGGAAAGGGACATGGGCAAGCGGCTCAGGGAAAGGGAGACAGCCTTCGTAAGCGGAAAACAATGCAGGTCGGACAGAATTTTCGCTGGAGAACGGACGTGGAGAAGTTCAAACTTGTTCCCTTTGAATTAACAAGAGGTGTTATTGGGGACGCACGCCCATAACAAATGCTCAACATATGAGGAGTGCACTTTTACTTGTTACGGCTGTGATCATGCTTGATCCAGTCGGCCTAAACGATGTCACGGACGGTGCCTCCTTCTGTGTGACGGTTGGCAGCAGCGGATCTGGAGAGCTCCACATAGTCTCTTCTCTAGCGACGGGGACCCAAGCTAGAAGGTCCAAGAACTGCTTCCATGTCTTGGTTGATGGTGTCCAGCCAAGTCTTCAGTTGACCTCCTCTTCGACGTTTCCAGGTGTGCTGCGGCGGTGGGTCGAGGGCAGCATAACAAAGCTCGTGGGGCGGACGACGGAGAACGTGTCCAAACTACCTCAGTCGCCTTTCTTGAATGGCCTGAGGTATCCTTGTGATACGATTGCAGCGGATGCGGACTGGGTTATTTGAGAAGAAGTCGCTATACTTAACTCGCAGGATCGTCCTCAGGCATCTGTGGTCAAAGCCCTCCAGTCTTCGTTCATCTTCATCGCTCACAGCCCAGCACTCACATCCAAAGAAGAGGACTGACCGCCTGGGTGCAAGGTATGCACGAATCTTGGTGGCGATGGAGATGTTGCGTCGGATCCCTCCTCCCCCCTGAGGAGTGCGGTGACACTCGTAGACACCAGCGTCCGATCCCGCGTCCGACTCCCTTGACTCTGTGTTGACACCACGCGCGGGCCGATGAGGGAGGAAAGAGTGCGGTAGAAGCAGTGCAAGTCTATTTTCACTAATCCACGCGTAAATCACCATCTCTGCACCCACCCCGATATGAACATTGTCGTACACGATCACTGAACAGCTAAATACTGTTGCCAAAAGAGGTGCATGAATATCTCCGCTAACTACTCACCAAGGGCATAGATTACGCGCTGGTGTCCAATATTAACTCCAACAGGTTTTCCGTTAACATTTTCCATATAGTGTATACGATTTCGACAGCAACACGATAAATATACTCATAGTGACCCTACCTATTGGGAGCCATGGCTGACCGCTATCACTACCCCGGCTTCGGGTCGCAAACAGGTCAAGGTTGGTTCAAGGTTTCTGCTTCTGTTCACATAATTCCCGACACGCTGACTTTCAGCCCCAGCATTGACTTCAGCACGGCCATGCACTCGCCCAGAAAGGCATAGCTTTTCATGTTGCCCCACCCCCCCCCCCGAACACACCATTCCTATACCAATGTAACAGATGACAGTTGACCGATACGGATGACGACCTTTAGGGAGCGGTGCACTACAGTGACTGGCGCATTAATTTGTTTGTAGTGAGACAGACTTGCGCCGCATCTACCACACTTTCTCCTCCTTCGACCATCTAGCTCCAAGAGCAAGGTAGCTTTAGGCAGCCGGACGTGAGTTGCAACGCAATAACTCAAAAAAGATTAACAGCTCATCTGACCTGATCTGTATCCTGAGAGAGAGAGAGAGAGTGGCTTGGATGTTAACCACATAAGAGGGCCATAAAGGCGACACATTAAAATGGAGTCATTCAAGTTGACTCTTTCTCTCCATTAGTTGGTAAGGGTCAATAGGATTATCTCTTGTCACTACGATCTTCCAGGCCCAGTTCCTTAGGAGAATCGCAGGGAAGGGGTGGGAGGCCAGAGTGGTAGGAACAGTATGTTCTGTTTAGAAGAATTGGATAATAGTTGCGATGGGATTTGATTGTCATACCGCATGTCTATCTGCTAGGACGGCTTGGTCCGAAGTGATGTCTGGTGGCATTCCCCACATTGAGGTCCTTGGCATTGACAGTCGATGATCAGATGGATTGAGGCCAGCCTACTAAGTGAGGCTAACCTACTAAGGAGGGCATCTCATTGGAAGGATTGAGGTCAGAAGAGACTGGAGGAGGCTGGTAAGCTGATGCGAGAGGCCAGAGATTGAGCATCAGTGCGATCGTGCATACTGGCTGGCCACGCGAGATCGAACTTTGATGCGGTTAAGAGAACAGGGTCCGGGTGACCAAGGCTGCCATCACATGGCCTCGTGTTCGGCGGGACGTGTTAGGAGGAGATAGGGCTAGAGCCACTCCAACTCTACAAGTATTCATACGAGCGTTCTGCCGTTGATTTCAATGCTGTTCACCGTATGGTGGCGCAGAGCTAACGCTCTCTCGCTTCCTCAGCTGCTAGTGCTTGGTGTCATAACAAAAACCAAGAAAACTAGACTCGGGAGGGGTCGCATCCGCAACCACCCCGAAGCGCGTTCCAAAACAACCCTATGTATGCCCCGCACACAGTGCCTATCACGAGGAACGAAGTACACCTCAGATGGCAGCCTTCCAAGTCACGACTCTTAGCCAGTCGGGGGATATATTCAAGCACGTCGGATTTATTGGCGAGGCGGCCGCTGATTGGCCAGTGGATGATGATTACGGCTGCTTTAGATGACAACTCGGGGCCCTGTATCCAATAACGACTTTATTTCGTTGTCCTTTATTCCCTACTATTGATCGGAAGATGGCCTGATGCTTGTGGCCCGGAAACTATACCCAGTACTTGAGTCGCCGCCTGCTTTGAATGCACGTACTTAAAAATGTGTAGCGAACACCAAGCAGGAGATATAGATGGTCGAATTCGCTTCATTACTGGCTGTCATTTTTTGCAACCGGATAAAAGCACTTAATGTTCTAGACGTCGTGTAAACTTTAATTATATCTTTCAAAAGGGTATAATTTAAATATTTTGGCCACTTGCAACCATAATCATTGCCCAATTAATCAGAAGGTGCCTAGACTCACTAAAAAGCATAGTGTTGTGGGAAATAATAGCGTAGTGTCTTGTATGGGAGCGTAAACTCGCAACATCGATTATTTTTGGGTAGGCATGACGGAATCAGGAACTGTGTTTTGTGTTAACTGTAGGTTTTATGTTTAGGGTAGGGCTAGGGTTAGAATTAAGGTCACAGGCTAGTTTTATGTTAGGTACCCATGGAGCTCAATGGTTACTTAAGAATCAACACCAAACTTCTGGAGGCGAAAGCACGGGCCATTTTTATGCTAGGGTCAAGACACATAAATATTTGCCCTTTCTGAAATATATCGCAAGACGCCCTATTTTAAGTGGGTGGGCCATAAATATGCCCGTGTCCTGACTAGGTGGCCATCCAAGTTAATCCTACTTATTTTTTTCGTCCAAAACCTATTTTTCTTTCTGTTCACTTGTACATTTACCCCCACTAACTTGAGTAATCCTGTCTATACACCTTTTCGACAAATCAGGAACCGAGCGGCGACCGACCAACGCGGGCCTCCATCGACCGCGCAATCAAGAAATTCGGTAAGGTATACAGCAGTTTTTAAGCAAGTCTCAATCTATCACATTAACATCGACGCCAAACTATTCATAAATTGATATTCCACCCTGTTTTGAAAACCAAATTATTCACAACTGACACTCGGCACTCATTAGCTACGGGGCTCTTGCATCCAAAATTTTAAATTAGGTAAGTGATTATGGGCAGACTGTTCGAGAAATAATCCCTTAGCGAGCGTGTACCTTTCGTTCATTGGCTTTTTTAGCTGCGTTGTGGCCGCCAAGGTCAAATAGACGGATTTGCTGCAGTGCGTGTGACAATGGTGGATTCTGATTTTTATAATGGCAGCCGATTGTGCGCTCCGATGAATTTAAATACTTCCGAGTATCCTCACTTCAACAATCAAACAGTCTGGTAGTCCTTTTCGACTCTAGTACCATGTAAGAGCCCTCGGTTGGTTCTACCTCAAATGTCCTGTCTCCTCAACTTTTGCGTATAAATTAATTTTTCCAGTTGGTCGGCTTTTCCAGATAACTTATCTGTGGCCCTTGGATGGTGGCAATTTTAACTGAGCCCTACGGACGAGTTTGGATCATCACCGACGCAAACCGCCAATACATCTGAGTATAATCAAAATAAAGAAATGACGTTTTAGTCTAACCGGCTGTCGCTTTTGATTGGCTAGGGCAAACGGGGAATTCGCCCTTCAGGTCGTGATGTAATCATTGCTGTTGGATGTCAACTTATTGGATCCTCCTTGATTGATTGATAACTGAACGGCGCTTGCGCGTTGACTGGGAGAATTCCATCGACAAAATATAGTGAAAACATCCGAAGTGGCAACTTCACGTGACACTCGTTTACTACAGATACAACATCCCGTTGCGGAATCAGTAAGTTTGAACGCGGGTATCCTCTTGAAAGCATGCCTCAAGAAACCCCTTCGCTAACAAAAGGACTTTTGTTCGTTTAGTTATGCATGGCTATCGATAAGCCAATCCTACGGTTAGAGCGCCATAAAGGGTTTTGATGTCATTGACACCCAGAAAGAACGATAGCACTCGGTGAAAAGCCTTTTCATGAAACCAGAACGGATAGTAAATATAAAAATGAACAAAAATTGGTAACAAATGCATATAAAGCCCCAATTTGGAGATGTGTAATGCACGATCGGTGGTAATACGGGTCATCTGGTTGTGGAATATAAGTTAGTCATAGAAGCCTAATATAGGAAATCACTGCAAACCACGATTATATAAAAATAATGAAACGAAACCGGCTTACTGCAACGAAATAAGTAGCTAGCTATGCATAGTGAACTACGGTACGGTGATGTTTATAAGGAACCCTTGACAAAAATATAACGATAGGGCTACCAAGCGCATTCTGGGCACTTCTGCTATTCAGTTCTTGAATATGTTTGGTAGCCAGAACCTAGCAGACATCCGTTATGAAGACAAATAAGTTCAGATCTCAAGTCACCGCGCAATCTGCATGACCGTATCACGCTTGCCTCCGTTCAAATGTCGCGAATGACGACATCCACTGTGCACCCCACAGCGACGGCTTGCGCATGAATTAGTTCATAGTGATAGTAGACTTGCGCCGCTTCTACCGCACTCCCGCCTCCGCCTGGGAGACAGGACGCGAGATTGGACGCAGTTATTGACAAAGCTAAACAACCTATCTTAGGGGGCCAAACCCTAGCAGCTGCGATCTTCAGACCATGGTTACTTAATAGAGAAGAAGTCGATGAAGGCCAAAATAGTAGAAAAGTTTATTGTGTACACAAAGGGATGAAGAATAGATAGAAAGAGTTTTGATTTCGGAGCACACGTCATTCCGCTGGAGCGCCGTGGTCCTAAGTGATGTCTGGCGGCTGAGTGTGGGGAAATGGGGACATGTTCGAGTGGTGCTTCGGCGGTCGCAAGAACCTAGACGCACGTGTATGTGTCCGAGTGGAAGTAGGTCAAGGCTCTGCAGGTCAGCGCGTTTGCAAGCGCTGACTGAGGTATTGGATGACCTTGAGGCAGCTGGCCTTGAACAATTACGTCGGACGGCAGAGACCACTACAAACCCACCTAAGCGTGCCGCAATGGGTGTTTTGTATCCTATATGAGTAGGAGTAATAAACGCGATCAGGCTACGAAGGTTAACCCTAACAGCTACAATCTTCCAGGCCCGGTTTCTAAGGAGATTGGGATATCGTTCGCAGTAGAAGTAGGATCAGGTTTTGGAAGGGAGGTCTGGGTATTGGTACTCATAGCGGGAACCGCTCCGTGGGGTGGGAAAGAACCAGAGCCAGGAGTGGATGGGCTGTGAACAGATGAGCATCTCCGTATCGTTTCGTTGAAGTCAGTCACATCAGAAGTTGAGTTGAGAGCTTATCTTACGATTGGGGTCACCAGTTATAGGAGTTAAGGCTAAGTTGTTTAACCCTAGCAGCTACAATCTTCCAGGCCCGGTGTATTAGGAGATGGATGAAGTCTTGGGAAAGCCAGAGTGGAAGGACTAACGTATTGTGAACACAACAGTTAGGAGAAAGTGGCCAATCTGTCTAGCAGGTAGTCCGACCGTGAGGCTATTGGGAGTGGGCGGTATCGGTGCGACCGCACCGCGCCAAGGCGCAATCCCAAGTGTCCGTCGGTGCATGAATTGACCATAGGACCGGAGAGCGCTTGGCCAGAGTTGATTGGCTACGAGCATTTCGGGATGCAGATAGGTCGACCAGTTTGGGGCGCCTCTATGCGCCGGGTCGTGCGTGAGTGCGGACATCAGCCATCGCGCAGGGAAAAGCGTGACTGGGCGACCAAGATTTACCCTTGGAGAACATGTCAGTGGCGTCTCGAGTTTGAGGGAGGTGGGCTGTAGAGCCAGTACAGTAACAAAGAGGCCGCAACTAGAGCCACTGGGACTGACTTTCCGTTCTCGAGTCTTTGACAGCCTTCGAGGCCGCGGCTTTCAACCGACCGTGATATTGTACATGCGCATCAGATTGATTCTACTGAGTAAATGCGCTGCACTGACGTAAGAAGGGAGTCTCAGGGTTTATCTCACTATCTCTTCTACCTCTCAGGCATCAATCCGCTGTCCCAGTTGGTCAGCCTTCTGATGCTGGGCTTAGGAGCGAATGGCTGACAGAATTAAGCAGCCAATCCATAAGGGTCACACATACACAGCCTGTCTGTCGCACAACCCCCAGGTTTTCATCACGCCTAAATGGGGAAACAACTGCATGAGTGGCGAAATGAGCGTATCTGTTAGGATGATCGAGCACGTGAGCCACCACCCTTGTTATCCAGACAGACATCCTGAGGTCACGCCGGACAAAGGCGCGCGAACAAAGGAGAGTACAGACCAGTCCAGTGCATACAGAACGGGCCAAGTCACGTTACCTTCGACGGCAGAAACCACGCAAGGAGGCAAGGCGTTATGCACACGCAAGACCGCTGCCATGTTGAGGTACCGCCTGGCCAGGGGCAAAGCGCAGGCATGGCCACTCATGGATAGCCAATGGGGAGCGAGGCAGCGAGCAGAATGGGGCTCTGTTGCCCTAGACTAAAGACTGCTACCGAGGCGGGACGACGACAGAACACTAGCTGCTGACGGACACAGAAGACAAGCTGCTGGACACACAGGAAGCAGAGCTGATGTGCTAGTACAACTGACAGTAAAGTACTATCTGCTAGCTTGTTCTGCCTTCTCTTCCTAACACGTAACTTGGGGACATTACTGGTTTTGACACAGGAACACACTAGGTTATAACAGAGTCCGCTGCCTCTTTTGTGGCAAAACAAATCAACAGTCTTTTTAGGTCTTTGAAGCGCAATTGCAGAGCACTCAGAAGTTTATGCATTCTGCATAAAAAGCTCAATGGGCTCGGTTTCATCAGGAGGTTCTTGACGACAGAAACCGAGAATGCGTATGTGTCCGACAAGAGGATATAGTTGATTAAAAATAAGGGGTGCGTCTTTGATATGTTTACTCCTTCTTCCTTTTAGAGAGCTGTAATTTGAAGGCGAGTTTGGATCAGATGTCTTATCGCGGTCCCCTTCTGCCGCCACCTGTTCCGGTGCCTACAAGGTACACACAGCCTGTATAAAGGTTTTAAACTGGTGCTTTCTCTAAATTATTTTAATGACAACTGTATTTTTATTCAGTAGAACATTTAGGGAAGCAGGACCGATAAAGACAAGGTAAATCGGGATGGTCGTTTCTGAGTTATTATTCGTCGTCAGTCAGCCCTATACAACTCCAAGTTTGGATAATCTGAGATTCGAACTCGCGTCCTTTTGTCATTGGACGTTAAGTAGCTTAGAGGTGCTGTTGGGTATATTTGGTTGACAGCGGTTACTAAGTGCAAAATGACAATCTCAGGCCTACTTATCGTCGCCAATTATATTATCCCGTCTAGTTGATATGTGACTGATGCTGGGGCTCAGTAGTGAACTCCAAGGCAGAGCGGAACGAGTATGTTCCGTCAAGCGATTGGTGAGCGTATAGGAGTTAAGGCTAATATGGTTAACCCTAACGGCTACAATCTTCCAGGCCCGGTTCCTTAGGAGATGGGAGAAGTCTTGGGAAGGCAGAGTAGACGGAACAGTATACTGTTTACAGAAGGGATAAGGGGGAGGTTGCTAATAGGTACCGCAGGGCGTTCGACCGTGAGGCCCGTAGGACAGGGCGGCGTCGCCGGCCGCGACGCGCCTGAGCGGAATCCCAAGTGTCCTCTGGCCGCAGTCATCCCGGGCGGCCGGCGAATAATCGCTTTGTCTCGGTAGACTAGTGGTGATTGGTTGCATTGCGCGAGATCAGCAAGGCGAGACTGGGTGTGTTCGTAAGTGGCTCAGACCGTTGAGCGAGAACGGACAGGGGGTGCCAGCAGGTAGCGCCTGACCCCAAGCGGCATTAGGCGCGCAGGCCAAAGGCGCCATCCTTCAGATCTTGGGTTCAAAGTGGCTGCTAGGGCCACTACAAGCGTCCCCTCCACCTAGTCGAAACCAACAGGACAACGACCTCGTGAGAGCGTGGTTACTGCGTAGGACTTCTCATCAAAAGGTCGCATGTTCGACTCTCGGGTGACGCAAAACCCGAGGTTAGTTATGGCTAGCTGATGATGGCCAATAAATCAGAAACGGTTATTCCAGTCTCTCCTGCCTTTGTCTGTGAAGTTATTCAGTGCTTTTTAAATCAGTTTTTTGATGGTACATCGCAGGGCTGGTTAGGAGTTTGGATGCTCATTGTTTCTTTGACAATACTGGCGTTGTTAGCGGCCGAGGTCACGTGACACGTGTTTGCACTTGGCAGTAAAATTTGCCGTCTAGTCTACCTTGTTCTTCTCTAGTCGCTGTACAAATGCCTGCAAGGACTTGATACCGAGCTAAACAAAACGACATGATGGGTGTGTCTCGCAACTAGACCAGTGAACTCTCTACCGCTATGACAGTACTTTTCAATACAAAGAGTGTTCAGTAGTCGATGCTGGACGCCAGCGTGAAGATTGACAGCATTCGCAGCCTTTCGGAACAACTAGTAGGCGTCCATCTGTTTAACTGAAACCAGGATGCGAAAATCAGCATTTTGGCCCGATGTTTAAGAGTTAACACGCCTTAGGTTCTAACTTGATTCTGGTTTAGGTAGGAGATGTATTGCAGGAAGGTAAGTCAATAAGTTAAGCCCTAGCAGCTTGTGGGAAGGAAAAGAAGCGGGATGCCTGAGTAGTAGGAGTACTTTATTCTCTACACATGAAAGTAGGAAGAAGTTTACCATGGTACGAGCATACGTCTGCACCCGAGCGGGGCAAAATCCGAAGTGGTGAAATTGTAAGCAGTCATCGCAGTGAGATGCTTTGTGAGTCAGTCTTGAAGGTGATTGGGCAGACTGGTGGGAGGCAAACTAGTGCAGGCATGTTAGTAGGCCATGCCAGACAAACGTTCACGAAGAGTATGCGACCGTCTTAAATGTAGGTCGAGACTTGCCATCACGTGACCGCATGTGTGGCGTACATGGGAGGTCACTACATATGCTTCAAAGCCGGAAATATGCAGGAAATTTGTAGGGGCCATAATACGCCCTAAATATACAGGCAAATCCATTTAAACGGTAGGAATGGCCTATTTAGCCACCGGCATGAAATGGGAACAGAAACTGCACGTAATTCCATACGTTAAATTCCAAGTAAACTAGGGTTTCTATGTAGGTTAGTTTTCGGTTGAGGTTAGGATTAGGGTTAAGTTTAGCTTTAGTGTTAAGATAAAGCCAGGTTTAAGGCCAATGCCAGGATTATGGCGGGGGTACGGTTAAGGTTTGGGTTAGGGTCAAGACACAGAAAGTTAGCGCAAAGCCACCTGCGTTTCATCTGGGGGGGGAGGGGTGAACATTACTCTCTGGGGCGCGTATAGAGGCAATTCCGACCACTTCAGCTGGAGCTGGCTAAGCCTATTAAGAGCACCAGGCAATTGAAGTGCTATCCCGACGCCTTCCAAGTAGAAATTCTTTTAGTAGGCGCTGGGATGAAAAATATCAGAGGTGTGGAAGTTGACGGAAAAGCTGATAGATAAAAGCTGCTCGGCGGTTCTAGTGGTCACGGAAACCCTAAAGGTTGAAGAGCCCAAGTGGACTAACGAAAACAATGAGAACGCGAACAGCAAAATAGATGAATAGCTATCAGATTGTAAAACAAAGTCCTTTCGGAGGTGGATATTTTAAGGTCTATATACTCCTCGCTGAACAATTCACATCCCTCAAAACGCAGGCAATTTGAGTTCATGCCATAGTTTGCGTAAGGCCGTAGTAAAATGGGGACAGAGTGGATTATAACGAGTGATAAAGAAGACAAATGATCGAGCACTGGAACGAAATATATTTTTTCCTGAGCTTTCGAACTCCAGTGCTCGATCATTTGTCTTCTTTACCAATAGACATACCTGAAATGTGAATATTCTCTCTCACTCATATAACGAGTGAAATGTCGCATTTTTTCAATGACTATTCAGTTCGCCATGACATAGACTGGCGCATCACGCGACACAGTCTAACCTCCAGCCTGACTCAAATTTACATCAAAGCAACAACATTATCATTGGTGTCCTTGAAAAATGTAGCAATCCAACAGTCACGTTATTATCCCTCAAACTGTTGATCAAGTATGGAAAAGCCACGGATTATGCAGTCTTAAGTGTTATTGTTTCTACGCTGTCGACGTCAAACTATGTTTACTGCATTTAGAAGCAATATGAATTTGGCCAGTTTGACGGCGCTCGAATTCTTTCATACAAGCATGCTGAAACGGTTGCCCTTGAAATATTTCTCCTTCTCCCCAACATTAATTCATGGTGCATCCTTTCACCGTGCCAGAAAGCGGCTATTATATGCCCTCAGTCAGAAATCTCCGATTTCCTTTAAGCCCCACACTACCAGGTCTAACCAGGGTGACATTGAAAATTTATGGTTCCCGCCTGTTTTGCACCTACCCTCGACTGCCATGGCTAAGGGCTGCCCAATAGCGACAGCCGAAAGACGAGCCTTCTATCGCGCTTCCTTTTTGGATCAGACTTCTTTACAACGCATTGTCCCTATTGGTTAATGCACGCCAGCTTGACAGCCGAAAGAAACGACCACTTCGGCCCCAAAAGCGTGGTAGTGACTTGACGCAATTCTGTTTACAGTGAAAGAATGCTGCCCCACATCAACCTCGGCACGTTTACAGGTTTCCTGATGATAACTTTGGGCCAAGACGAATGCGTAGACGTTTGTAGGGCATTGCCAAGAATAGGCTAACAAGCCTACCAATGTGTGTGCTAGAGGCAACCTGGTCCCTTGCATTGCGTTAGCGCCTTCGCCTACATGCGCCATCCGCGTGCCGTTATCACATTCCGTGCCCCCTAACCGGGCGGCGTGGTAGAGACGTTGGAGGAAAACGGGGGAGAAGGCTAGATCAAGGCACGCTGAACGTTATTCCGATTGCGCTCCCATAACAAATGCTGAATATAGGAGGGGGAAAGTCTATGGCACGTTTAGTCAGTATCAGTCAGTATATTTGGAGTAAATGACCGAAGCCCTTAAAAACTCCATTGAAACGGTACAGGAATGCATAAATTGCAGTGAAATATGCAAAAATTTTACACATTGCTTTTGTTGTGCTAAAGTGCATAAAAATATTTTCGAAACATGAATGGTTGAGAAGGTGAAGCTTTTGCTGAATGGCAGCGTACAAAAAGTTCACTGTGTATTCACGTCTGCACATCTTTATTGTAAATTTTAAAAACCTATTGAAAGCAAACGAGTTGTATGTTTGTTTGTAGTATTGTTTGTTTGTAGTGCTGTTTGTAGTGTTTGTCGTCATTTATGTTAGGGGGCTGTTGGGCTTTAAAATATGATTATCCAAACGTCTCTTGAAGGAATTCACAGTGCGTGAATGCACAACAGACTCTGGCAAAAACTTCTATTGTCGAATGACCCTTTGAGAGAAGAAGGATGAACTTTGGTTTGTTCGGCTTAGTTCCTTCTTCACCTGGCAGTCATGTCTTCGGAGGTTCAGGCTCACACCCCACCAACCAGCTGTGGCCTTATGACACTCCCACTCGGTAGGATCTGACTCAGACTTGACGGATCCGGTTGTCTGCGCCGATCCCGCCTCCGGTCTTCATGACTCTGCCTTGACGCCGAGCATAGGCGTGTGAATGAACGAGAGAGAGAGAGAGATCGGTAGATGCAATGCAAGTCTACTGTCACTTAAGACTAATCCACGCGTAAGTCATCGTCCCTACGCTACCCGGCCGTGGAGCACACGGTGGGCCGCGTCGGAATTGATGGTCAAAGTGTTATAGGAGTTAAGGCTAGGACGGTTAACCCTAACACCTACAGTCTTCGAGGCCCGGTTCCTTAGGAGATGGGAGATGTCTTGGGAAGGCCAGAGTAGAACGAAGAGTTTATTGTGGACACAATGGAACGGAGAATAGATGGAGAGAATGTTGACTCAGGGAGTAGTGCATCCGCTCCCTATTCGGGTCGGCTCTGGAGTGATAAGGATATCGAGCGTCGCCGGTGCATGCTTTGTTCCGGCGGCCAATGACGCGGATGATGTCTAGACTCGCGTGGGTGCGCGACCTTGAGATGGAGTGGGATTGGCTAGCGTGAGCGTGCGGTCACGCTGAGGCGTATGTGCGCGTCGATCAAGAATAGTTGGCGCCTAGCTCCAGGAGGCAGTGGGCGCGCAGGCACGCTAGAGGCGCCGAGTGTCAGCGGCTGGTCTTGGGTTCCAAGTGGCTGCAAAATGGCCACTACTGTGTTGTCGTTACCGCCATTCCGCATGCAACAGACTTCACTAAAATGTAAGTCTCACATAAACGAAGGATGTTCATGCTGGTATATGATGTTTCATGTTTCATCACGCCGTTAACTAATTGTATCAAAAAACTGCTGCATAGATGAGGTTTTAGCACCTCAAGTCCGTCTATGTCACATACGCCACGTTAGGACCCGAGTGTTCATGTCACCGATTCATTCGCGTCCGCAGCATCCTACCGGGCAAACGCGGTCATCGGCTCAGAACTGGCCGCGCAGCTGTCCTCTGAATTGCGCCAAAGCTGGAGCAACTGTACTTCATCTTACCCTCTAAAACTGCACTGAGTCCTTATCGCTGTGATAGTTGGAAGTTAACCTACTATCTGGGTCGCCTTAATGAAGGACGCGTTCATGTGCATATAGAGTAAAAGACCTGAGTCATGCAAAATAGCGGAATTTACGAAAGCTCGATTATCACTCACGAACCGGAACAAGCGTGTTAGCCAAACCCGTGGAATCATAATGAACAACGCTAGGCGAATGTATTAGTTAACTCGGCAGTGAAAAGTTCTACTACTTTATTCATAAATACTAGTTATTTTACAAAAATTTGTGAATACTGGAAACGAGGAAATCGCCGTAACTACGACTTTTAAATTTCAATTGAATTTCTAGGTGAAACTGTCAACATTAATACGCCTAAGATCAAGAAAGAAACGTTCAATAATAAGTTAAGTCTTTCAAAAGTACTTTGATTAAATATCAAGCTGACGAACACTTGCGTAATTTACCTATTACCAAGGTCGCATCAGAGTATAACTAGGGAAATTTGACCATTTCTTGATTTTCCTGAAAATTCGGGCTGTAATTTCGAATGGAAATTGAATAAGCGTACTTTCTTCTTTAGATTGGAGCGTTTTAATATATTTTATTACATTTAGACCCACTTTTAAGATTGCAAATGCGCAAAAGCGTGACCAAATGCATGCTAAGGTTTTGTGAGAAGGGTTTACCTTCTATCTCTCCCATTTCTTAATAAAGTATTAGTCGAAAATGCACTGTACAAAAAGTTATCTTGCCACATGCTTTAAATCTAACAAGATTGTTTGCAATGTCCAGCTACGCGGTAAAATATATGCCTTTTTGTTTACCGTCCCAAATCTTAGTTAAGGTATAAGACAAGTTTATTACTGCGTTTTATGACATCAAAAAGATCATTTTTTCGTTCCTTGTTTTTGGAAAGCAATCCGATTCCTCACAATTGCTTCCACTTCATCTTCACTAACCTGAGATCATATTACCCGTTTCTGTAAAATATTTACTAAAAACAGTTTCTTGCCAATAATGGTGTTTTTATCGTACAATGCACTAAAAAGGCTTGGTTCTGCCATATTAAATAGCATAGACATTTCTTTGGATATCCGGCAACCGCTTATTGAGTCAAAATCCGAACATAAAAACAGTTTAATTAGCGGGCCTTATATACACCCAGCCCCTAGAGGTTTTGTGGATGGGTGGGGAAATAGAATAGTCTGTGAAGGAAACTTGTGGAAGTAAGTGTGTAGTGGTAAATAATATTCGTTTTTTGGTTCAAATCAGTTTGGCATGGACGACGCGGTGCAGAGATATGCTGGAATATATTTTTGATAACTACTGAATGCAATACGGAACGGCAATCTGACTGCCAAAGCAGGATTTCCCAAGCAGTCATTTGTTCCGTATTGGTGGATTCCATAAGAGTGGTAAAGCTGGACGGGTAAAATCGATCCAAGTGTAATTAAATTCACGCCACAACGCGTGGTGTTTGTAGTTCAAGTGGTAGAGCGTTGGCTGCGTAAAGGCCTTCCCTGTTATGCGGGTTTGACTCCCGCCAAACACCGTGAGTTTTTTTCACAATCGGTCAACTAAATTCAACTTAATTGTACCACTTTACACTTCTACACATTTTCTTCATTGCCTTTCCCATTTTCCCCCATTTACAAAACCCTTATTGCCACAGATTGCAGGGGCTTTGAGTATGTAAGGTTCACTACTTAGACTACCTTTGCCCAAAATCCTGTCTGCTTTTCTCCAATATCATGACTGAAAGCAGACTTATCTTTCCTAAAAAGCTTTATGAGCACCCAATCCGCTGTACGGATAAAAATATCGAGACCAGATATACGCTTAACTACGCCCTCATATTTCGACCCTGACATCTCATGAGTCAGATAATATACATATTGCTGAACAGGCCAAGATATTAACTCAGTGTCCTGTTATCATGTTAACCTGATATGTGTGCGGTTTCCGTCGTCATTTTCATGCATATGCACAGAACCGAACAAGCCAATGCACCGAAACAGTGCGACCAGACGTGACGAGTGGCCAGACGCACTGGCACTGGTTTTTCCAGTCGCCCGGCGGCAACGTCGAAGGTGACCGCTGGAGGCTGGTGTGCTCTTCGCGGTTAGGGCATGATGTTGCTGCCTACACTGCTATAAATAGTCCTCCAGTGCCTTGTTGGTGTCCCCCATGACGGTAGCTGACAAGACTCAACTGAAAATGAAACGTGGTACTGCGGTGGAAGCCGGTGCGGGGGCTAGAGGGGGGCGGGGGTTACAGTAAATTATGCTGATGGTGTCCCGTGGTGTGTGGGATAGGTTGTGCCTTCATAACGGCTCATGCACGGGGGCGCTATGTGTTATTGCGGATGCGCACTCAGGCTAGATGCCACACATAGCAGGGGGGAGGTTGAGGCACGCCTAGGTTTAGGCTCACGCCGGGCCAACAACCTACGCATGATCCCAGCTCCGGTCTTCGTGACTGTGTCTTCACACCGCGTTCGGGTGAATGAGGGAGGAGCAAGTGCGGTAGATGTAGTGAAAGACTACTATCCCTAAGCTAAGCTAATTAAGGTACGCTTCCTGTTCCCACCCTGTTGTGGGGCACATGGGGGACCCCATCGGAATCGACAGGCAACGTGTCGTGAGGTTGGTCGCCGTTGTAGGTAATGCAGTGGTCCCCTAGGAAGGGTGGGTGGGACAACGCCGTTAATCCGGGCCATGAACGTCAGTTGGCAGTAGTGACCACTAGCAGCGATTGGACGCTGACGGCGATATTTCTCGTTAGTTCCATCTTGCGTGTATGGGGTTCGGCCTTCCGTACACGGAAAGCCTCAAAGATCGTTTCTCAAGTTTTTACTTGAAGTAGGCCAAGTCCACTGATCCTGCGTAAAGGCCATCTGGGTTTCTTGATCGAGTACAAGAGGCCCATTAGCGGTCACGCTGAGGAACGATGCATAGGAGCTAAGGCTACGACGGTTATGGCCTTAACACCTACGATCTTCCAGACCCTGGTTCCTTAGGAGATTGGAGAGAATTCGGTGGAAAGGCGAGAGTAGACGGAACAGTGAATTGTTTACAGAAAAGTTATGGGAAAGTTGCCAGTCCATCCGGCATGGCTGCACGGCCGGAGGGCGCCTGAGCGCGCGGCCTCCAACCCGTCTCGCTCATAGCCGATTTCCAAGTCAGGACTTCCAGTAGTCGGGCCAGAGGACAGATAGAGGGAGATCTTTCATTGGGTAGGTCGACCTGGAGATTTTGGGCAGAGAGGCAACTTTCGTTAGGCACGCGTGCAAGCTTCCCATTCGTCGCCTGGTTTTTGAGCGTAGATGCGGGGACCGTGATTGGCTGATCGAGACGTCAAAAACCGCGCTGGCGAGCCGTTGGGAAAGTGCACTTGGATGCGAGCTAGTCAGCCAGGCACGAGCCGCTACGGATGTATAGGCGCGCGTAAGCAAGCGCGCGTCCGGCCACTTGTGGAGAGCCAATGGGGAGCAATGACTACGGCGCTTAACTATGATGCCACCGCAGAAGGCGGCCACTCTGTTGCTGGAGACGCTGCCGATGACCCGAGCTTCTGTGGCCTTAAACAGGAGAATGCTTCCGAGGCGGGAAGACGACAGAACACAAGCTACTGACGGACATAGAAGACAAGCTGCTGGACACACAGGAAACCGAGCTGATGTACTAGTACATCTGACAGCAAAGTACCATCATCTATCTTGTTCTGCCTTCTCTTCTTAACACGTAACTGGGGGAAATAACTGGTGTTGACACAGGAACACACTCGGTTATAACAAGCGGTGTTTTGTGTGACGTTGTATCGGTGGGCTTTTTCTTTTGCGCGCGAGTACCCGTGAAGACACCGTCGTCTCAGCTACGGGCAGGCCTATTGCAATGGGTTTCGTTAAAAGGCAAAATCATAGCAGCTGCGATCTTTAGGCTCGGTTCCATGGGGACAGAGAAGAAGTTGGAAAGCAGATTGGATGGAGTAGTTTATTCTGTACATTCTGGAGAATTGTATGAGTGTACATCCGCCCCCTAGCGGAGTGGCGTCCAAAATGTCGGAACGTAGGCGGTCATTACAGTGAGGAGCTCTCTGAGTCTGCCTTGAAGGTGATTGGCCAGACCGGGGGAGGCATGCGTTGCCTGCAGTTTGCAGCACCTATTATTGGTTGTCCCCGAGGTGAGTTGAGACTTGCGATCACGTGACCTCATGCATAGCATGACGCCGAAGGTGGAAAGTGCTACGGGGCAATTACGCTAGCTTAAAGTCCAGCCACGCGTGTTTCGCCGATATTCTGTCGCTGTGGGGCAGAGCTTAGAGGGTTTCAGCTCATCAGTGTGTCCTCCAGCCTTCCCTTGTGTGCCTTCTGGTAAATGCTGCGGTTTTTTACTTGTAACTTTTTAAGTTCCCCATCAATTAATTTCTAACCTCGATTCGATCACTATACTCTAGGTTCTGCATTTTTTAATAGCAACTATATCGAAAATCGTTTAGCTTTTACACACGACTCCATCTCGTAGAGAAGCTTAGCCAGGACCACGGCCCGTCAGCGATTGCGGACTGAATTTTGTAGCCTAATAAACGGACATTGAGCGTCTGGACAGCAATCTGATTTTCAAGCTTAATGTTTATACAGATGATACAGCCCAAGTACGTCGGAAGTTTCACCAAGTTAATTCTCGCTTCGCTTCAGGTCACCCTCCGAAATAAGCACAACGATGCAGAGCAAGCTTAGAATGCTCAGATCTCGGTTCTCCAGCAGAGCAGATGAAATTCGTCGTCAACTTTTGGAATCCAAGAGACCCTCCAGTGACCAGGACATGGACAGTGAGGAAGAGGAGGATGGTAAGTCATAGTTCTGAGGCACGAATTAGCACTTCACTCACTCTACAGTTTGGCCCTTAGTGCCTTGGTTCGCGCAGATATTTTGCGGGAATATCAGTATCAGTTTATTGAGGGAAAGATAGGCGAACGCCTTTGAACTTTGTTGGTAGCAAGATGATAGGGAATAAATTGATACGAAGAAAAATTTGAAATTTACGTCAATTGCATGCTCCAGGAAGACACCAGGGTCAAATTTTAACAAAATATGATAGAAAAATAGATGATTACTCGCAAATCGTCAGTAGTATAATTTGATGCAGTGTATGTGATACAATAAGTGTGGTTCAGTATCATGTGCTGCAGTAGTTTTGGATGATTTGCATTTGTGCTTGCTGCGTGTCCAGTCTACTTTTAAATGAACTACCGCAAGTGGAGAGGACAACCTCTTCAGGAAGGGCGTTCCACACTGAAACTACTCTGTTGGTAAAGAAGAATTTCTGTCCGTCGATTCTTGCTTTGCCGGGACGTAGTTTAAGGGGATGCCCACGCAAAGTTGGCGTGTTAGCCTGGACAAAGAAATCACTGGGAACGAAACAACAATTCAGGTTATTTATAATACGGAAGGTAAGTATGAGGCCCCCTGGGAATTGTCTGTAGGAAAGGGGAAATAGGTCGAGGATTGACAGTCTGCTTTCATAGGGTAATGTTTCTAGACCTTTGACCATTTTTGTCGCTCGCCTCTGGACCTTCTCTAAGATGGTACAGTCTTTGACTGTCCAAGGTTTCCATACCTGTATAGCGAATTCCAGGTACGGCCGAACGAAGCTTCCAAAGATTTTGGAACAGCTGTCTTTTTCAAACCCCATAAAGGCTCGTCTCCTCTGGCCGACTTCGCCGCCTTCGTACAGTCCACTTTTGGACTGGATAAAAGTTGGTATGCGGTGTTGATAGCACCCTCATCCAACGTAAAATGATTCAGCTGAAAGTCACAACACATTGAGTAACGAGATAAAATTGTCAGAAAGGATAATAAAATGCGTATCCAACATGCTTGATGATCTTCAATCACAGACCTCTATTAAAGCTCCGCGGATGTGTATAAAATGCATATTCTACACATACGTAAAGGAGTCTCTTTCTCGTAGTAATGAGTCGTCCTATGATTCAACTAAACTGTGACAGCTCCAAGCTCCTTACCTGGCCAGCTGTGTCGCCGGCATTTCATAACAAGCGGCTTGCCCTTTTACATTAGCCATTACTCACCTGCTCTAGAACATTAAATGTGGCTCAAATTTGTTTTGCGCTGTTTTTGAACATGTAATATAGCCTAAAATAGTTGATAAGCACTAGGATGCCGGCTGTATTTGATCATCCTTCCAGTCATTTGCGCAACTCCAACTTACCATAAAATCCCCATTTAAGAAGTGTGCATTTTTTGCCAATTTTCTATGTCTGTATCAGTCATATTCATATAAATACTATCATGGGAAAGTAAAGTAGGTGAGAAAATTCTCGAAAATCTTAACTTGAAGTCTAAAATGTGCTCCTGCTTGGGAAAGATAGCTTGAGCTTGACTGTAATATTTCTTAGTATGCAGCATACTACTTTCTATGGGCGTTTTTCCCGTCACCTGCAGAAATCACATTCATCTGAACGGTAACTTTAACTGCTCGGCGGATTGAAAAATCATCCATTTTTGCCAGCAAACTCATCTGATCTCTCAAAAATCTTACAGCCATTCGAACGAAAGTTAAAGCTCATTAATTTCCATCATTAAAGAAGGCGGAAGCTGTTCACTCGCTGAAATCATATTTGATGTGGGTTTTCGAAATCCACCGTCAGAAATAAAAGCAGCAACAGAGCAAGCACTAGTGATGGGCGATAGGAGGTCCAGCAAACATTAGTACCGCCAAGCTGGACGTGACTGCGTACAACTGCGTATGCTGGCGCCAGATTGATAGATCGACTGACTGAATTCTCATCGGAGCCCTGGATTGTGTATCGCCAATCTAGGGCCTACTAAGTTATTGAAAGTAGACTTCTATTTAAGTGAGAAATTATGGGACTCGAGCTAACTTATTTCAGTCAACGTAAACGCATGATTTCAAATAATTTATTGACGATAAAGGCCCAAATATTAACAACCACAGAATATCGTTGGCCATTGGAACATTTAAGTAGAGTGGATTGCAGTGTCATAAGTATTAAGCAGTCTTCTAACTGGTACCCTGAAAAAAGTCACGTGGCCTGATGTTGCCCACTTTCGGCCCAAAATATATTAAGCAAATTAACCTGTGAGAACTGGGGTAAAAATCGTTAAAACCCTACTTTGAACTTCTGTGTCTGAAGTGAGCAGAAAATTGTGCAAGTGGAGTCATCGTCTTCCGCTAGAAACGGTGGGATCAAACTGTAACGGCGTCGTTGCCATTTATCACCAATCGTCCAGCATACGTTGTCAAAACAGTCCTCTATGAAACTCTTCACTTTATTCATGAATTTCATAGTAACCACTGCGTGAAGTTTACTTTTGATAGCTACGCACCGTCTTTGGCGTTTGTCAGCTCGGGAAACTAGGGCTCAAGCCATTAGAAGTTTCATCTATGACTCGAACGCTTATAGAAAGGGCTAACTACATAACTGGAAACTGATTTTCCCCTGCTCGAACTAAAACGTAGAACTCATACCAATCGGTGGAACAAGACTGAGACCCGCTGCATGTCAAAATGCTCCTGAACAAGTTAACGTCGTATTTTGTTAGTTCCTTTCAGTTTCACTATTGACACAATAGGTGGACACCTCTGAGTCCCCTATTGGTACCAAAGTGGCTAGAAAATGCATCGATAAAGAAGATAAATTCAAAAAAAGATGTCGTTTACATAACTGCAAGCGCAAAGCAAGAAGCCGTTGGTTTAATAGCAAGAATAAAAAAATAATGTCTTCTCTCTTTCTACGAGTAGCATAATTAAATGAGATTTGGCTGATTCATATATCGGCGTGTAGCTGACGAATGTTTCCTTTACGTCTAAAAAGTATTGATTTAATCCTAAAATCAAGCTGATTACCTGCCATCTGAGACTGTCTGGAGAGCCCAAGTGTCTTCGTCAGCCGAGTCAGTGGTACTCGGTTATTAAAAGTGATTCGTTACGCATTATTGCCTATTTTTGCCCAAGTTCAGTAAATATGCATTTTTTCCCTTTGCAGTATCCACCACTATGGCTGTCACATCCACCTTTGAGCTAAATATCGACGGTCCAGCAGACAAGGGTGACAACTACGGACTGTGGCATCATCCTCCTCGATCCCTGTATATTCGTCGACCCGACTGTCTCCTCCCAGTGAGTCCGCAGAGGCGGCCCTTTGTAAAGGCGGTCGACAAGAGACTCGCCTACATCGCCATTGACGACGGCGGCGACCTGGAAACGGAGAAGTCGACGGCTGAAACCGTCGGTAAGTGACTTTCCCCGTTGCGGGTCCCCAACTCGCTGCTGGAGCGGCGATCTGGTGCTGGCGGACAGTCCAGGCCACATAGTTAAAGGACCCCCCTGTTAGTACATTTGTTCGTCCTTTAGGGCTGGAGCAAATAAGGATGGACGAGGTCATAAACCCATCCCAGAGCTTACTCCGCTCTTACTTTAAGGACAGTTTTTAGCAATATAGATAGCATTTTTGCGCTCCTTGTGTAGAGATCCTTGTAGAAACAATCATAAGAGAAAACTATTCAGCATTACTTCATTTAGAACGATCGTAAAAACATTGGCAGCCTCAAGGGACTCTAAGCCATGACACCAAGGGCAAGGTTTGAGTAACCTAACACTAGGATACCAATAACTGCAAACCATTCGTTTATGAAAGTTCACTGATCGCTAATGGAACTCACTCACCTAGAGCTATTAGCTTAGGCAGATAGCATTGCCGGCTAAGACAAGGTATTGATGGAGATCGGTGAGCGTTCATCAACAAGTGTCAATATCTCCCGATTTAAGCCGGCAAGGCAGCGAGCCTGTGGCTCAATAGTTAGAAAGTTAGACCTCTGATCAAAAGGTCACGGGTTTGAGCCTGTGTGGTACCACTTAAGGTTAAGTATGACTGGCTGTTGACAGTTAATGAGAAGAAGACAACTCGATCGCTAGGACGATACATTTATTCACAACGATCGTATCTCCGTCTTAATTGGAGCTCGCATTTTCGCTAGTATTGCTTGTGGACATAGCCAAAGTCTGGACCATCATAAACAATAACAACGGTCAACTTTACCTGAGTTGACATGGCACAGTCACAATTAGAAACTTTTAAAAATCAAGACATAGCCTTTGTGCGAGTGCAAAATTTGAAGACATGACTTGCTATCATACATTTGGATTTGTAAGGTGATCAAAATTCGATAGAAAAAGCACACTACTTATGTAGTAATGCTGTTTATAGAGGGAGGTTGTTTCGCGTCCGACCGTGTGCTGCAGAGGATAGGGATGCAGTGAAGATGATTTTGATTATTGCCAGTGTTCTGCAAATATTCTCTTGTCTAATTTGATGAGTTGATTATGCAAACATATGTTTTCAGCAAGTCTTCGTCAGGCCAGTACATTTGCAGAAATAATGAAAATTGAGAAGAAGACTCGATCGTTGGGACAATACATTTATTCGCGTGACGTTTCGATATCCGTCGCAGATTCGTCATCAGAGATATAGTCAGAGTCCAATAGCAGATAGGGTAGCACATGCACAGAAATTTGCAGTATTTACAGGATACAGTAATTACTAAAAACATACGCTAAAACTTAACCGTAATTGCCGTCTTGAGTGTTGGTGTTTTGTTGAACGGCATGTGGGCTCTGACCTGCTGACCCTTCATCACGCGTGGTGGACTCGGGCGTGATGGTCCCCGGTCATCTGGCCCTCCGGTACTGGTATAGGATGAGGCGGTGGCCTCTCCGTTCCCTAAGCGGCGACTTGCTTTGGCCAAATTGGATCTCAGCGCCAAATATGGATTGAGCAAATCGCTGCACTTGTTGATGGATTAGGGGCCCGTGAACCATGACTCAAGTAATTCTCGGCTAACCTGATTATCACCTCTTGCGAGAATTTCGGCCTCATCAATTTTGAATGTGTGGCCAGGTCTCGTAGAATGAGCCGCAACTTGAGAATTGGCATCATTTCGCCGCACTGCTGCCGCGTTTTCGGCAATTCGCATCTTGAGAAGCCTGCTAGTTTCTCCGACATAACTGCTTAGCCCGCAACTGCACCAGATCCTGTAGACGACTCCAGATTTTTCTTGCCATGGCAGTGGGTCTTTCGGTTTCACTACCTGACGCCTTATGGTTGCTTCCGGTCTGTGTGCGACTCCAACTCCAAGTGATGGGAGAAGGCGGTCGTGACTATGTCTTTGATGGCAAATCCGCTACGGATATCGAAACGTCAGGCGACAAAAGTATCGTCCCAGCGATCGAGTCGTCTTCTTCTCAATTACTTCCTGGGACTCGCACGTTTGCTTGTATAACGAAAATTGTACAGTTGGATGGGGTTAATAAGTGTACTTTGATTATAGCTCATCGTTTTCACGCTTAGGCAGAAAGCATTGCCGGCAAAGACAAGGTATCGTTAGAGATCGGCGGGAGTTAATCAACGAGTGTCAATATCTCCCGATTTAAGCCGGCAAAGTAACAGGCCTTTGGCTCAATAGTTACAGTATTAAACCTCTGATCAAAAGGTCGCGGATTTGAGCCTTGGGGGAGCATTGACAGGAGGGAAGGCTAAGAAGGTTAACCCTAACAGTCGATTGACGTTCAGCCCCTATAATTACCCCCCTTTTGCTGCTGTTTCTTATCTCTGAAGACGGACTCCTGTACGAGTTCGAAAGCTCTTTTTTGTACAAAAACTACATATCCAGAACAGCTTATATCCAGACTGCTCGTTGTATCTGATGGGCGGCTCAATCGTGAATCCACGACACCTGACAAGTAAAGTCTCTATTCCGGCAATTGAATCTCATGTCATAGTTGCAACCTGATCTTTTCCATAATTTATTTTCCCAGCTGTCTCCAATAATTGAACACACATTTTACAAGCGCTTAATCATGGAGTTAACTGCTAGAAAAAGATCGTTACAGGTATGGAGATGCTTTTGAATAATTGAAAGCATTTTTCCCGGTATGCGTTTGAAACAGGCCAAAACAGCACAATTTATTTGCGAAATAAATTTCGAGAGCGCTTATCAACTGCATCCTCCCTGTGCATGAATGACGAAACAATTAGCGAACACATCATTTTGAATTTTCACAAAATCGATCAAATCAAGGTCATGTTAACGTGGCAGCTGGTCAATAGTTATGGCAACTTTAAACTTGGTACGAAAAGTAGGGAGGAGAATTAACAAAAATAAAATTGTTGAATGTATTTTCCAGGGCAATTGAAGATTAACTACGTGGTCTAGTTGCATACATAGGTCGGGTTTCTCCCGCCGTATGTAGAATGCACGCCACCTCAAACTGCGTCTATGAATTTACCTGCACTTGCAGATGCAAGTACATTGGCCGAACGCACAGGCAATTGGCAACCAGGGCTGCTGAGCATTTGCCTGCTTGACTTTTAAACCAAGAAAAGAAAGTGCCACGGTCTTCCATTACAAAACACTTACCAGACAGTGGTCATTCGGTTGACACTAACACATCTTTCCGCGTTCTTGTTTGAGCACGAGCAAACCGGACCTTACGATACATGGAAGCATCCTACATACGGCGGGAGAAACCCGACCTATGTTAGCAACTAGAGCACCTAGTTAATCTCCAATTGCCCTGGTAATTATAAACCACACTTTTATTTTTGTTAAATCCCCTCCCTACTTTTCGTACCAAGTTTAAAGTTGACATAACTATTGATCATTTGCCACGTTTACATGACCTTGCTATGATCCATTTTATGAAAATTCAAAACGATGTGTTCTCTACTTGTTTCGTCATTCATGCACAGGGAGGATGCAGGTGATAAGCGCTCTCGAACTTTATTTGCGCAAGTACATTCTGCCTATTTGGCCTGCTTCAAATTTATACCTGAATATTGCTTTAAATTATCCAAAAGCGTTTCCAAAGCTGTAACGATCTTTTCCAGTAGCTAGCTCCCTAATTAAGCGCCTGTATAGTGTGTGTTCACTGGGAGTAAAACATAAAATTATTGGAGACGGCTTCGAAAATAAATGACGATGAAGATGAGGTTATAGATATGACCGGAACGGAGACTTTATTTGACAGTCGCCATGCATTCACAATTGAGCCACATACCAGATACAGCAAGAAGTCAGGGCGTTAACTGTTCTGAATGTGTAGTTTTTGTACAAAAAGACCTTTTGAACTCTTACAGGAGTCCATCTTCAGCGATAAATTCTGCTCTTTTGGATAAGGTATGGGAATAGGTGCGCCTTGCCAGCATGCCACCTATCTGCCCCCTATCCACCTCCGGACGTCTTGACAGCCGGCACAGGCGGGTGAGATAAAAGTAAGGACGGTAGGTGCCGCGCACGTCGCTGCGGGCTGACGGCCAAACTGTCGTGTGGGCATTAGGGGAATAAATACGTCAGCCGATGTACTTCTTATGCAGGCTGTCAGCTCCAGTTATCCCCGGGCCTGTCTTTCGCGAGACTGAAAATTATCTCACCTGTTTCTGCTACTGCTGTCTGCTTATCGACAGGAGTTAAGGCTAAGAAAGTTAGCTGTAACACCTACGATCTTCCAGGCCCATGGTTCCTTTTAGTGGAGCGAGAGAAGACGGAGGGAAAGCTAGATTTTTAGGAATAGTGTATTCTGCAGAAAGATAGGAGAATAGACGGCAGGAGTTTTGACTTGCGAACTAGCGCGTCCGTTACCTAGTCGGGTCGGATCCGGAGTGATACCTAAAGGTAGACACTGTGTTGTCGCCGTTGTCTCACGGAGTAAGGCCAACCTACTAAATGAGGTCAGTCTACTAAAGCGGGAATCTCATTGGAGGGATTGAGGTAAGGCCAGTGTGGGTTGAGGCCAAAATGAGGAAAACATGGTGCGTGCGTTTGGTTGCACGTTAGTTGTGTCTTGCAGCAGTAGCGGTTTCCCGCCCGTTTGCGCATGCCTCGAGGCACGCGGGAAAGCTACTTTTGTGCGACGACCTATGCTCTGAGTGACCTTGTCTGTGGCGTCTAGAGTTATGATGGCGTCGGACAGACATGACCAGGTTCCAGGTGGGTGCGAAAGGCCACTAAAGGGGTACCACTTGAGGTAGTGCATGACTGGCTGATGACAGTTACTGAGCCAGAAATGGTCATTTCAGACTCCCTGGTCTTTGCCGGTAATGCCATCTGGCAGGGTTCTAGAATTATCGCCGAGGTAGATCGGGACGAGTGAGTTCCGTTAGCGATCTGTGAACGTTAATCGACGAATGCCGTCATTAGTGACTGTGAGGATGGAACAACAACTGAGCAGTTTTCCTGTTCAAACCAAAAGAATGAGAGGTGTTGGTCGGCTGAGTCTTCATTTAATTATGGACTGTTGTACGAGGCAGAGGGCTTAGACTAATACACATACTGTTCCAGTGATCGCTCGCCCATGTGGCAAAATAAGCTTATGTAGGCCCACCCATACACTCCTAGTTCCAGCATTTCGTCCTGCGAAAATGGTGGTTATAGAGTTTTGGGGAGATGGGGAAATAGGACAGATTGAGAAGGAAATTTTTAGAAGTAAGTGCAAAGTGAAAAAAATGTAGTCGAAGTTGCTTCCCGCGGCCGCTGGGAGTAAGTTGTTCCGCATGTAAATTGAAGGTGTGCGTGGTGCTTCGTTTCGCGGACTATACTGGTCTAAATCCAGAACGGTAAGTCGGACCTCAGGTAAGTTGAAGTAGACGACCTCCTAACCACCATTATAATTTTTTGGGAAATTCAAGAAACCTGCAATTTTATAATCGGGTTTTTCCGAAATAAGTTAAACGATAATACAGATTCAGAAAATCTACAGATATGAATCAACAACACTTCTAAATACAGTAAAATAAAATGCATTTAGCATTTATTAAAGTATATTCCACTGCGTGTCCTATTTCCCCACCCATAAAAACCTATAACCACCGTTTTCGTAGGAAAACATGCAGGTTGTAGGAATTAATGAGTGGGCCTACATAAGCTACTGTTGCCAACGTGCGTTTGAAGAAGCGCAGCGAATTCACAATACACCACCGCAGGCGCTGTAATGTGCGAGAGTTATCCTTACTAATGGCTAATAGGGACCCATTTATGCCCGCGTTCTGGGCAAGTCGGATGACCTTCATAGAGGCCCGAGATCCCCTAAGGTGTATATTCCTGGCCAAAATTGTTGTCCAAGGACGGAAGGTGAGCCAGCAAGGGCCATTTCTATGTCCCCTCTTCTTCTGCGAATCCCTTTTAAAGGCAATCAGGCTTTCGCTGATAGGCGCTACACTTGCCGGGTAAACAGAAAGACCATCTCATTACCTACTTTATCTTAGATAGTAGCATTTATTTATACTTATTTTTTGCCTTTTTTGACAGAAGTAATCGGCCAAGAATTCAGCGTACCGACAACGTGGAAAATACCGCTACCTCGGTGGCTGCCGACCCCGAGGGAAGTTCTAACATTTACTCTGGCCCCAGGAAGTAAGACACCCATCTACTTGTTACTGTGTAAATCCTAGGTGATCATTTTCTGTAGCAACCGAACGCATTTCGAATTTTGAATCATTTACTGTTCTTTCAAAAGTCAAATACGTGTCAATTTAGGAAAAGTCCGCCTGTTTGAGTCTGCATCGGACTCAAAGAGCCAATCACAGCACGCACATTTCCTGAACACATACAGGGCAGGATTTCAAGGTCGACTCTCGATCATTCATCTTTCAATCTTGAAGTGATTTGATGTTGTAAATTATTATACTTACAGCCCAGGTACTAGCTAAAAGGCCCAGGCACGTGTTTCGTCGGTATCCTGCCGCTGTTTGACACGGCTGCGAGAGGTCCGGTTCATCAGTGCCCCCCCCCCCAGCTTCTCCTTTTGCTTTCTGGTTGATATACCCGAATTTTTAAGGAACTTAAAAAACTGAACTTGAAGTGATTTGTCAGTCGAAATACGACTAACAATCAGGACCGGCTTCAAAGCACGCCATGTCACATAGTGGTGAATTGCAGGGGAAGATCTGTCTTGAGTTTTCTAGGGTTTACGCAGGCGACCACTGGGGCGACGAAACAATACGCAATTGGACACTTGTCCAAAAAATCATTCAAGACTGGGGTGAGCGGTTCTGAACAACCTGCTGACATGAAGCCGTTTAATACATGCCAAAACATGTGATGTCAAGCGGCGATCTCTGTCCTGTACTCAGACTTAGTCGGTGCACGATAATTCCACATAATGAAGTCAGCAGTTATTACGACTGTAATAAAACAGATGTGTTATTCTCTAGCGTGACAGGAGGCTCAGTGCTTGTGTCTGAACAATTCACTGTAGGATTTGTTTTGAAGTCAAGTTGAATGGATGTGATAACCAGCAGTGAATGATGATCATTTTACCACACGGACCGATAATTTGATCGTCAGAAGTACCCATAAACAGCTGATGGCATACTTTCACCCCCTTTAGGCGGGCTGGACAGACTGAAAGTTCAGGAGTACATAACTTCAGCAGATTTCTAACATGCACACAGTCTGAACTCTGCTCCCCTTTGCGGGTGACCATAAACGACCGGACCCATTCTCCTTTACCTTCTGTACTAGGTGTCCTCTGCCTCGTGTGGATGTTTATCGTATTCCTGTCATTCATTTACAATGCTGTTACAATTCCTTTCCGTGAGGCCTTCGATACCTATGACACAGCGGACTACATGCAGATCTGGTTTATCATGGACTGCAGTGCTGATGCCATCTACGTCCTTGATGTCTTGATTTTCAAGCCCCGGTTGCGCTACATTGATGGTGGAATTGTGAAGGTGGGGTCCTGCAATTAATAATGAACTGCTTTATAACCTTACTCGGCGGAAGCTGTCAATACTATACATACTGTAACTTTAAATCGTGTCTACTGAATTATTGTAAGCAGCTGTTTTGCTTAACATTTGTGTAATGGTTTCTACTCGTCTATGGGAAACCAAACTTCGTGAAAACTTCCTTTGTAGCGTTATGCCTTTCGAATGTTTCAGACGGACTTCCGGAGCTGTGCAAAAAACTATACCACGTTGAATACTTTCAAGGTAAGCCTGCGCGTGATCTGAATTATGCATACTCGTAAAAGCAATCGTGAAAAGAAGTAGACCGCGAGCGTCCTGCTTTGAAAATTTAGCTCCGATCGCACAAGTTCTTAAATTTTCTGGAATAGTAATACCTTTGTTTCATCTGCCTATCATACTGTCCGCTGTGTGGACTCTGGCAGGGTCCAAGAGTGAGCCTCAACACAGAATGGGACGAATGAGTCCCGAAGTAGATTGATGGGCGTTCATCCCTCATAGTCAATATTTCCCAGGTAAATTGGCAAGAAAGCGATACCAACGGTTAGCACACTAGACTTCTGACCAACAGGTTGCGGTTTCGACCCTCGGAAGGAGCATCACCTGGGGTTGGGTATGGCTGGCTGAGGACGGCTAATAAGTCAGCAGTGGTCATTTCATTTTCTCTTAATTATTGCCGGCAATGTTCATCTGCATAACTGCTTGTTGAATTATCATCCTCTCGGCAAGGTCCCTGGCGTATTGATTGCACTCAGCTGTGCAGCCGCATGGGTCCAGTCTGAACCCGAACTCCAGGCCAAACTAGGGTCCTGCTCTGAAATCAGACTAGGTTGGTAATCATCACTACCTTGGAACGGGGAATTCTCGATCACATTTGACAGAGGGTGTGCCCGTGGTCAACTAGTAAGGTGCTGTTATCGCAGGGGATTGAGTAAGTTAAACCCTAACAACTGCGATCTTCAGGCCCGGTTCCTTAGGGGAAGAGAAGTCATGGGAGGCACGATTGGAAGGAAAAGTGCGTTCTGTACAGAAGAACTCGGAGAATAGGTAGGTAGGAGGAGAATTGACTGTCAAATGACTAGATAATCCCTAAGCCAGCAGACGGCGTCTGAAATGAAGTCTGCTCGGTAGTCGTTACATGATGTCCTGCGTGAGTCGACCTGTTATTGACTGTTCCAGAGGCCAGAAACAGCAAGCGCTCACAAGTGCACTTCGACTTGAGCTAGTCATTGCAGGTGCACACAAAAGCGCTTCGTTCGGAGCTAGACACTACAGTGTCCTCGACTATGACAAAGGCCCTACTGCAAATCCCATAACACCTACGTCCTGTAAGGTTAGGCGATAATGCAGTTTCATTTTACCACAATCAACCCTATGCGGTAGGCTTCCATTTTTCGAGAAAGAGAATCCAACTGAGCAATTGTATGTTTTTTCCTTGCTTATAAATCTCCTAATCAAGCGTTAAGAAATAGTTTTTTTCTTTTTCACTTCGATCACTTTGAGCTGGATCTGATCGCTCTAGTACCGCTGGATCTCCTCAGTTTCATTTTCGGTCGACCCCGGGCCTGCTTCCGACTCCTACGACTTTTGAAGGTGGGTAAGCTCAGACAATTCTGTCCTGTAAATAAACAAAGCGGAAACCAGTTAGCTGCTCTGTAATTGCCCCGTGTTTTTAACCCACAGTTCCCCATCCTGGTGGAGTTCTTCGACCGAACGGATCAGCAAGTCAGTGCTGGTTTTGCAGTTCGCTTGACCAAAACCCTCCTCTATCTGCTCTACATCATTCATGTGGAGTGTTGTGGCTACTACGCATTCAATCGCATTCAAGGGTTGAATGCGACCTCGTGGTCCATTGGCCAACAAGACAATAACCCGTTAGTGCTGTGCTTAAGAGAGAGCTCTGAAATTAAGGGCAAGGCGAGGTCTAACCATCCTTCTTTGTGGTTTACTATTCTGTCCCTTTTTTTTCTTTCCACCAAAGGTATATCTACTCCTTCTACATTGCCACCAAGATGGCCACTTCGATCGGAAATCTGGCTCACGCTACTAACCCACCGGAGTTCATATTCATGACCACATATTGGTTGACTGGTGTATACGTCTCTGCTATTCTAATTGGCCAGGTTGGTTACCTGTACTTTAAAAGCTGCTAGAAGAGCTCCGGTTCAACTATAGGCTCTGCTGATTGGTCCTTTTTCGCTGTAAGAAGTTTGAGACCAGAACTGAGCAACCTTGAACCATGCTGTTTTTGCCATTACCTCTACTAATTACCCATGGCTCCTTGCACAATCTGCTCAGTACGGTCTTATTGCAAGAGGGTTTTTAAAGGGAAATCGGTCTGCAGAACGAGTTTAAAGGAGCGGCTCGATGGTCATTTCTGGCTTATAAGATATTGTCAGTTAGCCGGGTCGTTGTGCGTCCCGTTCCTTTATAATTCTAAAATCTTGCATAAATTCATTTTGAACATTACTGAAAACTGCTCAGCTGTGGCCGCCGTTAATTTACCCATTAAACCACCCAACCAGAGCGCTTCACTCATGGCTTGTTATCATTCTCCCGCAAAGCGCATGGGCATTTTCGGAGCTATGCTCTCCGGGTGATAGTTGATTACCACAGCGGGAATGTCAGGTGGTAAAGAGAAATTGAAATCGTGTTTGAATTCCGCAGTTCCGATTATTTCCTAGTCGCTTTTGCATGGAATACCAAGTACATACTTCCATTATGGTACAGTAAATGAGCCAATCATGGAAGCACATAGAACTACACCATTCTGAGTGCGGCGTTTCTTCGGCTGGGAAGGTTTCATCCAAGACGGCAAAAGAGCCTTTAGCATTGCCGGCAAAGCCAAGGAAAGCTGGAGTGGCCAGTTCTGGCCAATTAGCCATCGCCAGCCAGCCATACCTAGCCCCAAACGATGCACCACTCGAGGCTTGAGTCTTACGCCACGACCATTGAGCCACGAACTCGTTGTCTTACCAGTTTAGTTCGCGAGATATTGACACTATCAGGGCCCGAGAAAGGAGGCTCAAGGCAAAAGTAGAGCGGAACAGGTGAGTTCCTTTAGTGGTCAGTGAACGTTCGCTAACGAATAGAACAGGTTGTCAACAGACGCGGCGGTAAAGTAAACAATGACGATACGGGAGCAGCTGCGCACCAGGGGCGGCTGAGGGCGTGTAGGGCTGCGGCGACATAAGTGACAGTGATGTGCAAGCCATAAGCAGCGGATCAGCCGATCTTGGCAGGCTACATGCACGGAAAAGGGCTGCGGAAACAGGCCGCGAGCCTAAATTTTCAGGCTCTGAATAGGGGTGGACGACACGACAACTCGAAGCGTCAGGTCTCTAATAAACCTCTCCCGGTGAACACTCTTCCGTCTTCGGGTTTACCGCCTGGGAGTCGCCTTTTCATTGCTTTCAACATGGTTACCTAAATCAAGTAAGTAGGCATATTATAGTAATAAAAAGTATGGACTGACATTTTGTCGGTGGTCCATTTGGTAATTGGCTTTGCTGAACACATCAACATCTACCTGATCGACACAGTGAAAATAAACTTAATCCTCTACGTATGGTGAGGAATGCACACGTATTGAGTCCGTACTAACTGTAAACTCTGCGATGGCGAATACTAAGAGCTGACAGGTATTTGGGCATACTGGCTGATCGGGAGGGTTCGAAATGTCAGGCAAAAATAAACTTGGAAGACTTGGTGAGTTTAGATAGAGCGGTCGGATATTTCCTTATCTAGATAATCAACTACTCACAAATTTTGAGCAGGTTGAATTACCTATAATCTTCCGGTTTTCTACACGCCACCCACCGTTCCAGCTGGCATTTGCTGATGGCATTGAACTGCAGAGCGGTTCTTCGAAGGCAACTGCATTCCATAATTACTATAATCGGCAAACCAAGAATAGTTGGCCTTTTGAACTAACCACGGGAATTATCGCTTACCTGCAATTTTTAAGTAGGGTGATTTGCATGATCTCACCACTTTTGTTCTTCTTTGAACTTTTTCCCAGTTGGTGTTGGTGATACCACTGGAAAATGTCTTTCAGTTACCTCGCCCGAGGTTTGGGCACACTTCCCCCATATACGCGTTCGCCGTTGGTCGGGGGGGTTAGCGATGGTATTAATGCTCATTCAGTGTCTTCTCCCAAGGTTTGAGTACGCGACCCAACTTGCCCCTATAACGCTTTTATTTAACAAAACCATTGGGATCTATTTTGTTCCCTGACATGCCCCGGCCATCCCCTCCCCGAAAATCAGTTGAACGTTAGCCCGCCGGGCGCGCTTCACACTTTGTCCATACGAGCCCACTATATAATCTTACCGAAGACTCTTAAAGATATTTGGTTGATATTTTTGCTTTATGCCTCTTATTTTCACCAGGTGATAGATATTCTTGATAGTCAACGAGCAGACAGAGAGGCCTACAAGAAGCTTATGAACACCACAGTTTCGTACATGAAACAGTTGCGTGCCCCCGAGGCCGACGTGGACAAAGTGCGCACCTGGTTCATGTTCAACTGGGAGCAACAAAAAACCCTCGGTGCGTAAGGGCGGGCGTCACCTTGTTAGCGGATGATTTTTAAC
Organism: Ligula intestinalis; assembly: GCA_036362985.1. Lineage (NCBI taxonomy): Eukaryota > Metazoa > Platyhelminthes > Cestoda > Diphyllobothriidea > Diphyllobothriidae > Ligula > Ligula intestinalis. The sequence goes on from JAYGXS010000003.1 coordinate 73,979,592, forward strand.
CCATACTATAGTACCTACTGTATGCATTTCAGTAACCGTAATTATTATTACTATTGCATCCTCAAGACAGAAATCTTTAGCATCCTGCGGTTGTTTTCAGTTTTATTAGTTTCAGTTAATTTTGATTTTTGGTTTATTGCTTTATTTTTAGTTATGGCTTTATTGAATTTAATTTTAATGTTGAGCTACATGTGGTTTTTCTTCGGTTTCTCGTATCTTTCCAAACGCATGAGAAACTATTAGGGGTTTTAAAAAAATGGGGAAAAACTTATCGTTCACTGTTTACCCACTGTATTTTCTACAGATGAAAACCTTCTAATTGAGACCCTTCCTTTCAAACTGAAAACCGACCTACTAATCAACGTTCACTTTAAAACTCTCAGCAAGGTCTCACTTTTCCAGGTAGGTTGAGCGGTAAGTTCATTTCATTTCAGTTTAATTTAGGGGAAGATAGGCAAGCGCCTTTGAATGCCCTATTGGTTAAAATATCGTTAAGGAAAAGGATCGATAGGTAAGAAAAATGAAAAAAGACTTTGGTTGCATTACAGCATGCAAAAAGAAAGTATTCGAGAGTAAGACGACTACTATGATAACATATCATTGACACAATTGTTAAAATTTCGTGGCCCCGGGGGGATTCGAACTCACACAACAGGGGAGGCTTTTTTAAAGCTATCGCTCTGCCATTGAACTACGAAGGCACGCCGTAGCTTTGAATTTAATCAGACTTGGGTCGATTTATCCACCCATCCCGTCCATACGTCATGTTTCGTCATCTAGTCTGGAGTAGTCTACCTCATCAGGTGGAAGCTCCACACTCGGTTCTGGATATGCATATTCATACTGGTCGGTTGTTGTCCTGTAAACCGCGGGATCACTCGCTAATCAGAAGCCCGCTACCTCAATAACATGTCAATGGGGAGCAGAGACACGAGACTGTCCAAGGGTCAACAATACCAAGTTTGCCCAATCACAAATCACTGAAGACAGATTTTACTGGACGAATTAATTACTGAGACAAAAGCCTTATGCCAGCGTGTTTCAGTGTCCGCTCTTCAGATTCATAGCCCTAAGCGCGTGTGCACTGTTTGGCTTTTCGTCTGCAGCCAATCAGTGAATGAGGCAGTTTGATTGGCTACGAGTTGTCGCGTGCCCATTGTCAAGTCTCATTGGGCGTCGGCAGCGAATGGGCGGAGGGCGTCAGTGGCCAATGCTGCCTGAGGGGACAATGCACAACAAATTCCCCACTCTGGTGACTTCTGTCTTTTACCTACGACTTGGGATTTGGCCTAGAGACTGTAGACGCTGCAGACCCACGCCAGCAAGGGGCCTCGATTGATCAGTTGAATAGAGCGTTCTCTGTTTACTAAAGCCTCCCCTTGCTGGCATGGGTTCGAATCCCACTCAGGCCACCGATTTTTCACAATTGGGTCGAATGAAGTAATTCAGTTTTGTTTTTGGGAACATTCTCACTGCTGACCCGTCGCATCTCGGCACGGCTACTTCATTTCATCTCCTGTGTGCGGGAGGAGAGGAAGGGAGGACAGCATTCGGCCATAAAACCCCTATAACCACCGTTTCCATGAGACAAAATTCTGGAACTAGAGGTATATGAGGTGCACTACTTAAACTACTGTTGCCAAATCAACATTTTGAAGCCATGCAACGTTCGAATTGTCTAAAACCCGCTTTCTGGTCCGGTTTAGGACTGCGAACGAACAATGATATCTGACTTGATCTGCAAATTAAAGCCGGTGCTGTTCCTGCCAGGTGCAATTATCTGTCAGAAGGTGGGTGACTCCTCTTGACTTTGACACATGCCTATCTAGGGTGAAGTTGGGCTGGAGATGTACATCGTGAAGCATGGTTTCGTTGAGGTGGTCGGCGGTCCGGACAACTCTCTCATCTTCGTGACACTCAAGGAGGGCAGCGTATTTGGAGAAATTAGGTAAGCCCCACTTGAGATGGCACCTCGAGTCTTTGGTTTGGCGCCCATCACCACATCAGTCTTGCGTAATTTATGGTAAAACATTTAATTCTTGGTAAGCGAGTGTAAATGAATATTTAATTGTGTTGGGAGTGATCAAAAATATTAAATTAAAAGGGTAGGGTTTCTAAGTGGCGTCTTCGAAAGGTCCTTGTGTATTGCTGCCACCTACTCCAATATTTTAAATAGGTTGGATTACCCAAAATCTTCCAGTTTTCCATACGCCATCCGTCGATCCAGCAAGGATTTGATGATGGCATTGAACTGCAGAGTGGTCCTCCGAAGGTCACCGCACACCATAGCCGTCAGTATACTAAGGAAAATTAGCCTTGTAAATTAATCACGGGAATAATCGATTACTTACAAATTTTAAGCAGCGTGATTTCCACAATCTTCCCACTTTTGTACTGCGTTAGCCTTTTTTCTAGTTTGTGTTGATGGTAACACGACAAAATGTACCTCAATGACCTCAACCGAGGTTAGGGTGCACTTCCCCAACATACACGCATTCGCCGTTGGTCGGCGGGGGGGTAAGCGATTATATTAAAGCCTACTTCAGTGTCCTCGCCTGAGGTTAGAGTACGCGACCCGACTGGTCCTCGTAATTTTTTTTATTTTACAGAATAATTACGGTCTTACTTGTTCCCTGAAATGCCCCGTTCATCCTCTCCCCTCAAAGCAGGTGCCCATGAGCCTGAGGGGCGCGCTTCACACGCCATCCAAGGAATCTCTACCAATTAAAGAAATTTATATTTGTTTCAATGTGTTAAATTGAATCAAATCCATCAACATAAACTCCTGTTGCTCAGGCAACTGACGCCTATTGAAAGAAATTTAACCCTATATTGGCGGAATTTAACGAAAAAATGGAAAGTTGGATTACTGAAAATGTAAAAGTAGGTTATTGTTATAAGTCAAAGGTAAATATGACCTCTAAAGACAGTCCTATCGACAAAACAACCCAAGATTATTGCGCAAATGTGTGCGCACGCTAGAGTTCGTGAAAGATGATGCAGAACTTTTTGGAGTTGTGTTGACCAATCTGAGTAAAGTTGGTCAGGCAGAGGAGACATACATACCAGATGGACACGAAGTGCATCGAATCAAGTCCAGAACTGAGGACTGCCGGCATTAATCGACTCAATTTCCAAACAACTCGCCCAACTGTCAACCAAGCTTGCAGACCTTGATGGCATCAGTAGGCATGCCATAATTTAGGGCCTCCCTGAGAAGGAAAGAGCTATGAGTAATACACTTTAAACTCAAATAATCAAGTCGTGGATTGCAACTGTCAGCTTTCATTGATATTTAACTCAAATCCCGTAGGCGTTTTAAGCAGGTGACTTCTTGTCCGATGTTTTTCTCAGATATTTAAATTTTTGCGTGCAAAGATTCGTCATGAGCCAGTCATTTATAGGGTATGGATCCGACTAACCGAAGTGTTGGTAGATAACTTGGAGTTCTTGAACCTCCACCGAGCTGGCAGAAACTACGAAACGGTTCAAACAACGACAGTAAAATGTCCCCTCCATGGGCGGGACCAGAATTTAAACTCTACTCAGAATCCAGTTCCATTGCGAACCTTTTTAACGTTCTTTCTGTCCGTCAGTTTGTTGGCATTTTCCGGTAAGAATAGACGCACAGCCACGGTGCGCTCCAAGGGTTACTCCACGCTCTTTCGGCTGACAAAGAAGGACTTTGAAGAGGCGATGAAAAACTACCCAGCGGCCTATAAACTTCTCGTCAGGAGAGCACAGTAAGTTCAAGCGATCCAGCAAACTACTTAAATCTACCTTCTTCGGGAGGTTAATGTTTACTTAAGCCGTTGCAAATTAGAGCTGCCTGGAATACAATTCGCTTCTTCTACTTCTCGATGGCAAACTCAACCGGGCATTGCATTTCCGACGACTCAACAAAAACTCGGACAGACCAATCATAGTCTAGTTTCCATCGTGAGACGGCCGATCACCGATCTAGTTACGGGATATATGCTCGTTCCATTGCAATTTGTAGCTCAGGCTAGAGTCCCTGCAGGCAGTTAAGGCATAGCGTCCAGTTATGGTGTAGGGAGAGGCACTGCTGAGCAGGCGGCTGACTGGGTTAATCAGTCATGCCATATGCAGGCTTAAGAACTTTAGAATTCAAACCCGGACTCTGTGTTCATCAAAAATTACAAAGTTGAAGGCTTCATCATGGCGCCACCGGTCCATCGTCGGCAACAACGGCAAAATGCACTTTCAAGAGGACATTCGGCCAGGACAGCCATCTCGGACAGCTAAAGACTTCCCTATACTACTACTCATAGTGTTTCGGTGGAATTTTTCGTATAGTGCAGTTCACCAGCTGTACAACGCATCGTCCCGCATATTTCGGTTGATATTTAGATGCTTATTGTGTAATATTTTTAAGCAAGATGTTTTTGGCAGGTCCACGATTCTGCCCCATTGACACACATTTGTGACATGACAGCGCCTCATATGTTGCTACTGTTTTCCGTACTCCACTAAAGCAAACTTAACTGAATCAAAATGCACGTGGCTTTGGGCCAAATTCCAAGAAGACTAGGCTTAAGGTTGAGGTAGAAGTGAGATTACGTTAAGGGGGGACTGTCAAGGTATGGACAAGGGTTAATATTTTGGTTTGACTTAAAGTATGGACGTGGATACCCTTCCTGGAATCATGTACATACCTATCGCAACGGGTTAAGTAAGTTAAACCCTAGCAACTACGATATTCAGACCATGGTACCTTAGGAGAGAGGAAGTAGGTGGAGGCCAGAGTAGTAAGAATAGTTTATTCTGTATAAGAGGAATGGAGAATATGCAGGAAAAAGTTTGACTTCGGAGCGCACGACCAGTCAGGAGGCTAGCCGGGTCCTAAGTGTGGGCTTAGCAGCAAGCATCCCAGCGGCCAACGTGAACGGTCATTGTCTGGGTCGGCCTTGAAGGTTTTTGGCCAGACAGACTGCACCAGTCTACGCGTGCAGGCGTGTTATTCGCTGCCGGGTCATGGGCCCGCTTGGACGCATTTGTGATTGGCTGTTCAAAGAAATCGAAAACAGTGACCGTGAGCTTTGGCAAAGTTCACTTCGACGCCAGCTAGCCACGACATCCAACTTGTATTCTTGGGCGTTCCTATTTCCATTTTGTCCCCTCGGTTTCTTTCGGAAATAAAAGTTATTGCGAGGAGTACGCAGAAGCTCAGGCTACGGGAGGCTTTTGTCCTTCAACTACTTATTCTCACCAATCTTTTGCCATCTACTAGCCATTGCTTGAGTTATGTAAGGCACTTATGCATATAGCCACGTTCCGATGATATTAAGGTGACTTTGCGGAAATTGTTTCAGTTCCCAGCTTACTGCTTGATTTTAACGTCAAGTTATACGTATTTTTCGCAGAAAAATGCTCAATAAGGACAAGAAAAAGGCCGCGGAAGCAGCTCAGAAAGCCGAGGAGGAAAAGGCAGCAAAAGAAAAAGCCGGAGAAAGTTTTGGACCGGCTGCGGCAGCTGCTGCGGCTGGAAGCAGCGATGAAGAGGAAGCCCCAGCCATCGAGGTCATTAGGGAGCGTAGTTGGCCCTCGGGCATGCGGGCGGTTGCGGAAGAGGTACGACAATAAAAATCAATATTGTCTGTCCTACTGACAGTTTGATAGTAGGGGGTATTTTGGGTGTAGAATATCACACTTTGTGTTGCCACCTTTACTTCTCCCCCAGGTGATTCGTAGAAAGAGTATGTATCCCAATTTTCTGAGGGACGTCCGCCCCGATGAATCTACCAAGCGCCCACAGACAGCACGCTCCTGTGCAGGTCCAAGAGCGTCTTCGACTGAGAACAACCGCCAGTCAGAAAGTAAACGGGTTAGTGATATTCCTTTCAATTGGATCATACGTACGATTACCGTGCATGTCTGTTAAATTCGCACCAAATGGAAGCTAGTTGTGCGTTTTTGGCGGACCCTTTACCTTGCTTGACTATTTTGAACAGCTGTGTTCTGATTTTTCCTAAAAGAAAAATTTTAATCTTCTGATAATATCCATCGCATACCTCACAACAGGGTGGCCCCAGGGACGGTGACTTACGGCTGAATTTGTGTATACTAATCATGGATTTTCGCTGCATTTACCCCTTTACTCTTCTGCTCTGCGTCCGGTGACATGAGCGAGCGAGAAGAATGCTTTATTTTAAAGGTAATATTTAAATTTTTCAGAAAAAATGGCTTCATTCACGGAGAGCAAGGGATAAGGTAAGACAAAATATAAGGTAAAGTATCATTAAATAGTCAAAATTAAGGTTTACAGAATATCCACATCTGTTATGAAGACAGGTCGGCTTTCAACGTCTCCATTTCTGTTTCTTCACACGTGAGATAGCGTGCTAGGAATGGGAGTACAGAGTGCTGATATGCCGATATGCCGGTGTACGGCAAAACATATGAAGTAAACTTCGGCGCACAGTACGGGTAGACTTTGCAGCCATTAGTTCAGAGTGAAGAGAGTGAACGATATCACTAAGGATGCGATCAGAAAATTGCTTAACCGTTTTAAAATGTCACTGTATTATGATGTTAGCTAAAAAAGCATAGGAAACACCGACATCTGAAAAGAGAATTCGGAGGATGCGTTTAAATATGACCAAGTCTTTTTAAGTATGGCTGGAAAAATAACTGGAGAGCAGTAAAGAATGAGGGAGCGAATGCAGGCATCTATAAGTCGCCAGATTAGGGCCTGCGGTGTGTGATATGAACGCAAGCGGCGGGTATAATATAGAAGTTAACGGATTTTAATGAAAAGGCCTTCAATATGAAGATAAAAGGAAAAGTTAGATGCCAGAGTAACACCACGATACCGGAACGAAGATACCTCGTTGGGCAGAATGTCAACGGGCCCCGGACTGGGAGGGGGTCGCAGTCGAAAAACATGCTGGACGCACACGGACCAATGAAATCCACAGCGGGATTGGACGTAGTGGCTGACAGAGCAAAACAGCTGACTGAGTGTGCTACCTGGAGAAGGTTTTCACACAGCAACAACAAAGGCGTGTATGAGTCGGATCCCACTTAGTGGGTGAGCGATAAAGATCACAGGGGCTATGACAGTCCTATTCTATGTCCAGAGAGGAGGAGGAGGAGCCAGTTGCCCAATCAGTTGGCTGCCTTTTGAACCACTGCTATTGGCGCAGCATAATACATTCAACAGTGTCAGACTCTTTATAGTGAGAATCATGCTCTGCGAGTCGATCCCACTCACCCTCTCTTCTGCAAGTCAAGTCTCTGCAGGTCAGCGCAGCTGCAAGGGCTGACTGAGGTATTGGATGACCTTGAGGCAGTTTGCCTGGAACAATGACGCTGGACAAAGCAATGGAGGGCGTCGGTTGGCAGCGCCCACTACAAGTGCTCCCCTCCTAGACCGCAGTAAGGATAATGAAAGAATCCGAACGGAGGAAGACTAGTTAAATTTATTAAGGAAGTCGCGTACCAAGGTAGAGTTGCAAACAGCGTGGGCGGCTGCTGTTGCTATAAACGAGGATCATAAATTGGGAAAGAGATCTGGGTGCTGGCACTCATAAAGGGACATCTCTGTTGGATTGGGAAGGAAGCATGGCCTGGACTGAATGGGCTGTGAGCGGTTGAAGATCTCGACCTCGCTTCAGGACAGGATGTCCATGCAGAAAGTCTCCATATCGCGGTCACATCAGATGATACAGGCAAAACTCAATTGAAGGCGAGGGATGTTTGAAGATGATTGAGATCAACCACATCAGAAATCACGACTGCAGATCACCAAATACGCAGGGACGAGTCGGAAAGTCAGAAAAATGTGCAGGGACAGCAATGCAGGGACAGCTGGCCACATCAGAAGTTGCGTGTTCAGATCACGTCGGACGGTCACCAATATCGCAGGGGGTTAAGTTAGTTAAACCCTGACAACTGCGATCTTCAGACCATGTTTACTTAGTCGGGGAGAATTCAGTGGAGGTCAGATTAGAAGGAATCGTTTATTGTGTACACAAAGGAACGAAGAATAGATGGAAAGAAGTTGGACTTCGGAACACACGTCATTCCGCTGGAGCGCCGGGGTCCTGAATGATGCCTGGCGGCCGAGGGTGGGGAAAAGGGACATGGTCGAGTGCTGCTTGGGCTGCCGCGAGAACCTAGACGCAAGTGTGTGCGTGTGTCCGAGTGAAAGTAGGTCAAGTCTCTGCAGGTCAGCGCGTCTGTAAGCGCTGACTAAGATACTGGATGACCTTGAGGCAGCTGGCCTTGAACGACGACGCCGGACATAGCAATGGAGGGCGGCAGACGGCAGAGACCACTACAAGTGCTCCCCTTCTGGACCGCAGTATGGATACTGAAAGAATCCGAACGGAGGAAGACTAGTTAAATTTAGTAAGTAGTTAAGTACCAAGGTAGAGATGCAAACAGCTTGAGCGGCTGTGGTTGGCACAAATGAGCCAGGTTGCAGGGGCAACTGGAGAAAGCCGGTGGTTCGATAAAACGTCAACAGCAAATCCGTATGCCATGTCAGTATGAGTGGAACCGAGATGTATCGTTGGCAGTAGACGGAATGTCAACGATTGGGAAGGAGATCCGGGTGCTGGCACTCATAAAGGGACATCTCTGTTGAATTGGAAAGTGACCATGGCCTGGGCTGAATGGGCTGTGAGCGGTTGAAGACCTCGACCTCGCTTCACAACAGGATGTCAATGCAGAAAGTCGCCATATCGCGGTCACATCAAATGGCACAGGAAAAGCTCAATTGAAGGCGAGGGAGGGTTGAAAATGATTGAGATCAACCACATCAGAAATCACGACTGCAGATCACCAAATACGCAGGGACAGCAGGCCACATCAGAAGTTACGTGTACAGATGACGTCGAGATCACCAATATCGCAGGGGGTTAAGTAAGTTAAATCCTAGAAACTGCGATCTTCAGACCATGGTTTCGTAGGAGCGAAGAAGTCAGTGGAGGCCAAAATAGTAGGAATAGTTTATTGAGTTCACAAAGGAACGAAGAATAGATGAAAAGAAGTTGGACTTCGGGGCACAGGTCGTTCCGCTGGAGCGCCGGGGTCCTAAGTGATGTACGGCGGCCGAGAGTGGGGAAAAAGGGACCTGTTTGAGTGGTCCTTGGGCAGCCGGGAGAACCTAGACGCATGTGTGTATGTCCGAGTCGAAGTAGGTCAAGTCTCTGCAGGTCAGCGTGACTCGAACCGCTGACTGAGGTATTGGATGACCTTGAGGCAGTTGGCCTTGAACAATGACGCCGGAACAAAGCAATGGAGGGCGTCGGCTGGCAGCGCCCGCTACAAAACCCTAACAACTGCGATTTTCAGGCCAAATTCATTGGGAGGAGAGAAATTATCAGAGGCCGGAGTGGAAGGAACCGTTTATTCCGTAAAGAAAGAATCGAGAATAGGCAGTGCATGATTGATTTTCAGAAGAGCGAGCAGCCGCACACCACGGGGTCGCGTCTGAAGTGAGGTAACCGCGGGAATCGCCACGGCCTCTCGAGCGGCCTTTGTGCGAGCCATGAAAGAAGGCGTTGCTATTGTGAAGGGATTACTCTTAAAAGTTTCGCCATGATTTTTTTCATACTCTTTGATGTTGTTTTTAAGACTGCCAGCAAGACGGAAATTTCGCCGTTGGATTCTGACACCTTCAATGAGGACATCAGCAGTCTGCCTGACGAAGCAGACAACACTTCATCCTCAGATACAACCAGCTGAACTGCCGTGCGTTGAGGCGACCAAGCAACCGACATGAAAAGGCAGCACTGGTCTGCAAATTTTTTCCCGTTTATATTGAGTAGTTTAGTCGCTTTATTTCTTCTTGTCTCGACTCGTAACCTAATTTTGTCAATAAACATTGTTATTTTCACTGGGAAATGGAATTCAAGCTTTCTTCTGTCGTGCACAGTGGCACCGTCAGAAGTCTACCTTTGAATCACTAAACTGCCAAGTGATTTACCACAGACGGGAGGTGGCATAATTAATGACACGTGATAAGGTGACACATAAAACGTCAAATAGTAGAATTAATTACGCGACTCCTTCTGGAACATGCTCTCTGTGCCTGAAGAATAGGTTTCTGTGTAATTTTATCAAGAAACTTTGGATGGAAATCAAGCCAAGCCTATATTCAGGGAATTGCTTATGTGCATAGCTATCCTGGCCTAATTTTGTGTACCTTGCATTATAGACTACGAAAAAAGAGCAGCCTAGAATGGATTGCCTTACCGAACATGTCCTGACGCACTGCAAAATTCCTCTTTTCTTAAATCTGGACAAGTCAGGTGAAACAATATATGTGTGAAAGTAGTTTATTTTTAGAAAATCAAACGTTTATCCATCTCAAAAACAAAATTTGTACAATTTTACTTTGAAGCGCTAGGAAGCAGTTATCACGATCACAGACAATCAGTTGTGTAAACGTACACATATTTTCATGCTATTAGTCACCACAGAGGGCCCACAACTAACTGATCATTTTAACTTTCTGGCATATGATAAGATAGTTTTTTTGTGTTTTTTATTGCCTAATACTGCGCAATTTAGAAACTGACTGGACAATGTCTTGGTCATTGAGTAATAAGTAAGCTTTTTTACGACCATTCTGCATTACAGGTATAATCTTAGAGTGGCACCTAAAAGTGAGTTGAGATAAAGAAAATAGTTCCGTCATCAAGAAAAACTCTGTCGTTTGGTTCACAGCAAAAAGCGTTCTATACATATTTCAGAAAAGTGAACATAGCCAGCCATATATTTCCATTTTTACTTGCCTTTACCTTGAAAGTTTATAAAGCATGGAAAACGTATTCAGCAAAATTTCACATCAAAGCTTTTTATAGGGAGGTAACTTAATGGAGAAGATTTTGCCACTGATCACTAGCGTAGTTATCGCAGACTTTCGTTGTGGACACTCATTTTTCACCGATATTGTATAATAAGTTGCATATATTCTTAAGTATTGCATCGAATACTTTCACGCTCAAAATTGGCCAATCCTGGCCCGATTTATGTCGTTCTGTAACGGGTGCGAACGGTATCTTAAGCGCTCGTTACTTAACTGATTTCTCGGAGGGGATTTCGTTTAGTGAATTTACTGAGTCGTATCTGCGCGGAGGCAGGTTGATAAAACGCCACCTGATAAAGTTTGTTCGTCAAGGAAATATGAATTTAATATTCTTAGTCTGGTGGTTGACTCTTTACGCTTAACCACTGATCTTGCAGTTAGGTCGAACCGTCTAGCGCCTCCTTCAAAGCTCCAAACCTATTCGCCAGGATCAGTTAGGGACAGCCATTTATCACATTCTTTACCACCTCATCTTCAAGATGATCGAGTGCAGTTTGGTCTAGACTTTTACGGCAGCCTTTGACGTAAATATGCGATGTTAGCGATGAGACATTTATTGCCAAATTTCAACCCGCCAGATGCTTACAGGGACGAAATCACCCGGCAACAGAAACCTATGTAGGCCGACTCATTAATCCCAACACCCTGCATGTTTTCCTGTGAAAACGGTGGTTATAAGGTTTTATGGGTGGGTAAATTAGGACACGCAGTGGAATATACTTTAATAAATACTAAATGCATTTTTATTTTACTGTATTTAGAAGTGTTGTTGATTCATACCTGTAGATTTTCTGAATCTGTATTATCGTTTAACTGATTTTGGAAAAACCCGATTATCGAATTGCCGGTTTCTTGAATTTCTCCCAGCGGCCGCGGGAAGCAACTTCGACTACATTTTTTCACTTTTCACTTACTTTAAAAATTTCCTTCTCTATCTGTCCTATTTCCCGACCCCCCAAAACTCTATAACCACCGTTTTCGTAGGAAAACATGCAGGGAGTAGGAATTAATGAGTGGGCCTAAATAAGCTACTTTTGCCATCGCCCCCTTAGTATCCTCCGTGGAACGTTTAACCACTTCTAAGGGTGAAATCTTTTCGCTTGAACAAAATTATTTTTTAAGATATTATTTGACTTTCACACAGCCTACCTGATCCTCTCTGCGGCGTTGAGTTACAGCGAACACTGCTTGGTCTCTGCTAGTTTCCTGATGGAGGAGCGTCTTCCATCATTTACAGAGCTTTCTGCTCGACTGCATAACCGTTTTTTGGATCCAGTATAAGGACTGTGGCATAGCAATCGATTTTTCTCTGAGCTGAGTATGAAAACTGCTGAAAATCGCAAATGAAAATCAAATTGAGTGTAGACCATGTGGATGGTTTCACTACCTCCAATGTGTAATTCTGCCAAAGTTAATCTAAAAATGCAGACTAAAAGGGCAGATTAATATAGTTCTCCGCCTGATCGCACCTAAAAAACTTTTCTTCAGACAACTGAAGCCCATTCACATCCAGAAAGCGTACAAATGACACAGAGCTTCTTGTTGATTGTATTTGTGGCTTGATGCTCTTTACTACTCCGCCCTCTTAGCAACGTCGGCTTCTCGATTTCTAGTGGTAAGTTATCCTGATGATAGATCATGTTCTTGTGAAACTCAGACCTGTTTAGCATCACATAGAAAATGTTTCGTCTCGTTGACTTCTCAGACTCTGTATCCAGCAGTCACACGTACTTCAAACTCAATGATAACAACTATCAAGTTAGTGCGGTACAATTACGCAAAAATAGTAAAGAATAAATAGTGTAAACGCCTCAACAATGGACACACCACATCAAGAACCAAAATTTCCTGACTGTATAGAAGGGAACGACACAAATTCCACAATAACGTCACACAGGACGAAACGAGTCTTGGGGAAGCTTGTGTGTGTTATTTGGAGAGGGGGTAGCTCCGTTTGTATATGATTCCACGAGACAATTCGTGTAGCATCAAGATTGGTGTGAAACACCAGCGCGATAGGGGAGGCTTCGTGAACAAACGCAATATGAAAGTTTAAAGCATTTTTTCCCCGGTAATAATTTGAAGCAAGACAGGATAGCAGAATTTATTTGCGCGAATAAATTTCGAGAGCGCTTTTCAGCTGCTTCCGCTCCGTGCATGAACAACGAAATATTAAGGGAACACATCAATTTGAATTTACACAAAATCGATAAAAGCAAGGTCGTATCAACGTGGCAAGTGACCAAAAGTTATGTCAACTGTTAAACTTGGGAACAAAAGAAATGGGGGGATTTAACAAAATAAAGGTGTGGTATGTATTGACCACGGCAGTTGAAGATTGACTACATGGTCTAGTTGCTTACATAGGTCGGGTTTCTCCCGCCGTATGTAGGATGCTTCCATGTAACGTAAGGTCCGGTTTGTTCGTGCTCGAACAAGAACGCGGAAAGATGTGTTAGTGTCAACCGAATGACCACTGTCTAGTAAGTGTTTTGTAATAGATGAACGTGGTACTTTGTTCTCCTGTTTTAAAAGTCAAGTAGGCAAATGCTCAGCAGCCCTGGTTGCCAATTGTCTTTGCGTACGGCCAATGTACTTGCATCCGCAAGTGCAGGTAAATTCGTATACACAGTTTGAGTTGGCGTGTAAAGGCTTGGCCGGTTAATCGAGAGCCTTTTTGTTGGAGTGAGGAAAACAAGTTCGGCTGCATATTAAGTTCTTTGGATAGAACACAGTAGTCTTCGCTTGATTGTATTCGCCATGTCGTCTCCTTGCTTTTATCGATTTTGTGTAAATTCAAATTGATGTGTTCTCTTAATATTTCGTTTTTCATGCACGGAGCGCAAGCAGCTGAAAAGTGCTCTCGAAATTTATTCGCGCGAATAAATTCTGCTATTCTGTCTTGCTTCAATATGAAAGTGTCAGTGGCGGGGGGTGGCTGGACGAGTGGTTCTCGGAGTAACCGCGGCGAGTGGGTCGAGAAGGCGGAGGGGGCGACAGCTGGCTCTCCACCAAGGTCATTTCACTGGACTTCATCTCCGGTAGTCGAGGCGACTGTCTCTGGCTTCAGCGGGGAGCCGACCGCATTGTAGTAAAAGATGATAATAAGCAAGGGAGCTGAACCGAGGGGAGAGGGGGCGCGTATTCAGTCATGTGCAATCGAGTGAAAGGGTAAACAAGGGAGGGTGGCCAGTATTCGGGGGAGAGAGGGGACAACCTTAGTAAGAGGTAAACAATCATTTGTAGGTCGGACGGTATTTTCGCTGGAGAAGGGTTGTGGAGAATTTCAAACTTGTTCAGCTGGAAAGAATGTACCGCATTTCGCAAGACTATAAAGGGGTGGTGTAAACAGTATCAGAGCCAAAACGATGAAAATAGGAGAGGTTAAAACAGCAAGTAGTTTAAATCGCGAAGCTCTCTTATAACAATGTTCCATACTAGGATAAAATCTTTTAAGAGACACCTCTATGACTGTAAAGGATCCAAGCTGTCATTGCAGATCACAAATGAATTGTAAAGACAAATTGTAGCGGTCGAGGAGGTTGAAGTTGACACACACCTAAAGGGGGTGGTTCGCCTCTATAGGTCTCCAGGTGTAACATCTGACGAGGTTGTTAAACACTGCAGACAAACGAAAAGGAATAAAGAAGAATAATGGGCTGATAACATAAAATATCCGTTATTGTAAAGTATCAGGTGAAGGAAAAAAGACAATGACATACGGTAATATCAAGGTTATCTACAAAGGGCCTGTGGGAGCCTGCTGTGGTGACCCATTCTGCTTTCGTTCTGCCAGGGCTTACATCCATAGCTAATCATCTACACCGTGCGTCATCGGCCTTTCCCACGTTATCGACCCACTTGCCGCTTCATACGCGCGTATGCCTAAAGGTAAGCTATACTTCCTCCTCATTTGATTGGCGGCAGCCGATTGATTACTCATCCCAAAACGAAAACTTGACACATCCTCACCTTTGCATCTAAGGGGCTTGTTTTTTACGCGGCGCTTGCAGCGGCTTCTGTAAAGCTACTTGAGCTCAGTAAAGTTGTTCCAATTTTTTCCGTCTTCCCAGACTTCTGATTTAAGGGAAGGTTCTGCTTGTCCAAACAACTGCTCGCCACAATTGGTGACCCCGATGTGATTAAATCGCAACTTCTTGACGCGCTGCATGCAAACGTGAAAAACACTCCCACTCTACTTCATCTACCTGTTTTACCATGGCACTGATCGTGTCCACTCTTATGAAAACGCAATAGTCCATATTTTGTGACGAAATGTCTGCGGGGAAACTTTGAAGCAATTAAGTGGACGATAAGGCCTACAAGATGGACGGAATTATTCCGAGGGGGTATAAATGGATTTTGGAATATCTTTGAATCAAGAATGAAAAACTTGATCGAATTGTACTGTCCTCTCAAGAAATGTTCGACGGGCAACAGACAAACATGGCTGACAAAAGCGATAAAAAGGAGATCCGTAAGAAACACAACCTGTGGAAGATATTTCAACAGACGAAGGATCAAAAAAAGTTCCAGGAGTACAGACAACAACGCAATTTCTGCAAGAAAAGCATCAGAGCAACACGAGCCTCGTATGAACTACGACTCCTGGAAGAGGCGCCGTAAAAACCCAAAGCCTTCTACTCCTACATCAGAAGTTCTAAAAAGAACCGTGACCATCTCGCAACTTTCAACGACAAAAACAACGAAACTGTGAGTAGTGGCCCTCAAAAAGCCCCACTTTTTTCAGAATTCTTCCAAGGTGTCTATAAGACGGAGCCACCTCTCCAGCCACGCCCTTTGTCACAAGCCGTCAACAACTCGATTATAAACACTGTATTATTTATACCGCAGACAGTTTTGACAGAGTTAAAGAAGTTGGATCCGGACAAGTCACCTGGACCAGATAAGATCCCAAAGGTACTTCTACGCGAACTATCTGAGGAATTAGCGGAACCACTCGGTATAATTTTTCGAAAATCTCTCGAAGCTGGTAAACTACCTGAAACATGGAAGTTGGCAAATGTCGTACCCATCCATGAGGGGGGGGCATGACTCTATCCCACCAACTACCGATCGGTTAGTTTGACGTGCATCTGCTGTAAGCTGATGGAAAGGATAATCAAAAAATCTATTTTATCGCTCGATTCATTTCGCCGCCAAATCAGCTCAGTCCAGCATGGTTTCTATGAGAAGAGGTCTTGTCTTACAAATCTTATCACAACGCTAGAACACTGGACAACATCCATGGATGAAGGACACCCAGTAGATGTTATTTATGTTGACTTCACCAAGGCATTTGATCGAGTTCCACATCAGCGACTCATCCAAAAACTGACTGACTTTGGGATAACAGGGCATCTCCTGAACTGGATTAAAGACTTCCTTGGAGACCATAGTCAAAAAGTTACTGCAGGTGGCTACTGTTCAGAGTGGGCACCTGTCAACAGTGGAGTTTCACAAGGGTCGGTTCTTGGGCCGCTCCTTTACATCATCTACGTAAATGACATCGTGCGAGAAATTAAATCTGACGTAGTGCTCTTTGCTGATGATCTCAAACTGTGGAGAGGGATAAAAGACGAAAGCGACTTCCAAATATTACAAGAGGATATAGACCGACTGCACTGTTGAAGCGACAGTTGGTGTATGAACTTCAACCCCAAAAAATGTGTAGTAATGCACATACTATCAGCAAGACGACGCAGAACTGCACTCTCGCGACATTATATCTTGGGAGGCCAACCACTTGAAACCGTAAGTGTGCAAAGAGACCTAGGTGTTCTTATTAAAGACGATCTTAGTGTCACCGCACAGAGTTCCAAAGCCGCAGCTAGAGCAATGTCGGTCATGGGCTCCATACGAAGGACGTTCGTTAACCTGAATTCCAATGTCTTCGGAAAAGTATATGGAACGTTCGTGCGGCCGCATCTGGAATATGCGATGCAGGCTTGGCGGCCCTGGCTTCAGAAAGACATGCGGATTCTTGAAGGTGTTCAAAGACGTTCTACCAAGGCGGTTTCCTGAACTTAAGCAGTCCACCTATGAACAGCGCTGACTGCTTTAAACCTCTTTTCCCTCCATAATAGACAAGACAGAGGGGACCTTATAGCAACTTTTCAGTTACTAAGGGGAACTGGTCTGGATGTCAAATGGGAAGATCTATTTCAAATGGCCCCAAGAAGGAACCTCCGAAGACATGACTGCCAGTTGAAGAAGGAACTAAGCCGAACAAACCAACGTTCCTCCTTCTTCTCTCAAAGGGTCATTCGACAGTGGAACTCCTTGCCCGAGTCTATTGTGCATGCACCCACGGTGGAGGTCTTCAAGAGACGTTTGGATACCCATATGTTAACACCTTAAACCTATTTGCCATAACATTACAAACAAGCACACTACTCGTTTGATTTCAATAGCGTACTTATTTACACTAGAGATCACAGAGACTGGATATTCAGTGAACATTTGTACGCTGCCATTCCGCAAACGCATCATCTCTTCAACAATTCATTTTTTCCAAATTATTTCTGTGCACTTTTGCATAACAAAAGCGATGTGTAACAATTTCTGCATATTTCACAAAAACGTATGCATTCCTGTACCATTTCAATGGAGTTTTTAAGGGCTTCGGTCATTTACTCCAAATATACTGACTGATACTGACTGAATGAAGCCAAGGTTACCACCCGGTTTCAGTCACGGGATTCCAACCGTATTGTGAGCGAAGTCCTCCAACCACACAAACATTGGCTGTTTTTCTCTCTTCTCGGACGCTTTTTTTCTCTACCACCGGCATCTTTACTCGTGATATCCTCCCAGAGGTTCGATCGCCTCCTGTGCCTAACTCGACGAAACTCCACTGCGTTTGACACGCTCTGTAATCTTTCCCATCTTCGACTTCAGACGACAATGAAACTTTTCATTGATGGATTCGTCAGTCTCAACATTGACTGGGATGCACTATATCGCGCACACCCTGTCCTCTCACACCAGCGTGCCAGTTCACTGGCACAAATTGAGGAGATCACTCTAATGCACCCTCAAACTGCACCTCTGCACAGATCACAGCATCAGTCTTGCCCCATTTTCGAAGAAAATCTGATGCCATCGACAAACTCTCAAATCGGCGTGTGCACTGGACTAACTTATGCGTTTCATCATTCACCGCAATTTCGACAGCTCACATTGGTCGGTGTCTGGGGAAGGGGAGCTGTATCACCGGCGCCAGGCCCGAGGACCGTCACGTAATTTCAATCATCTATCTCCTCCTGGGACAGCCAATCACAGGTGCCATAGACTGCTATTGGCCAAGCAGTTGATCAAGCGGCCAGTGACTCACTCTCACGTGACGTTTATTCACTCACGCCCACACTACGCCAACAGACAGACGCGTGCGCAGGGCCAGGGACCTTCCTTGCATCGGAGCTTCAGTACACGACAAATACCTCCTACTGTAGTTCTCCCTCTTCTTCCTGTAGGAAACTGGGCGTGATAATTGTAGTACTTTGACCAGACTCATTGTTTAGTTTTCTACAAATTGGTGACCCCCACTACAAGTCAATTTGTAGTTGAGAGTGGTCAAGAATTACCAGTGAAATAACAGTGGGGGCGCAACCCTCACATTGTGACTGCGAGGGCGGGATATGGGAATGCTTATGGTAAGAGAATTGTGATGCGGAACGATAACGGCAGCGAGGGGAGTGATTTTAATTAGGGTAATGCGAAGTTAAGCTGGTTACCTTCACCAAGAGATGATCACGCCATCCTTTTCCGGATCCGCGCGAAAGGTGACCCTCACACATTCAAAAAACCCTGTCCGCTGTGTGATTTTGTAAAAAATCATAATATTTTATTCAATAAAATCCATGACAACGTGTGTCCCTCCATGTTGCCAGATTTAAGTAGAGCATATGTAGCAAGAAGGAAGAGTTACCCGCGCGAACATGACGTTTTCTTAAAAATATTTCAAAAAATGGCAATGTCGTGTTATTTATTTTTTTGATCTATCGTTTCCCCACATCTTCATGGGGATTTTGCTCATGAAGACTAAGTTAATTAGTAATACGAAAACAAGGCCGATATTTAACCAGGTCAATAGTGATCTGCATATCCATTACCTACGCACGATTAAGGAGATCCATATGTTCATACAGTAACACTCACGTTGCTTCTTTGACCTTCTGGTTTTGTGAGTTTTTACGGAATATGCTCGCACCTACTGCATACTAGGGCGGAAAATTTGGACCGTTTCAGTCGAGGTGTTTTTGAATGGCCATAAACACTAGAAGACGCTTGGCTGTTTCGGTGAATGAGTACTTTTAAAACCCAAGGGCAACGTGTAAATTGCGAAAAACATGTTTGTTCGATGTATCCAACACACGGTCGACGGAAAGATGGAACGTTATGAACCGTGTGCTTGAAACGTCTCGGTAGGAGGGAGAACACCTTGTACGCTTTAATAATAATCAGTTAATTGATATAGCACCTTCCGGCACCGTCAATCACGTAATAGAACATCGGAGACTAGCAAGGGTCTGTCAGTTAATTTGCGAAGGTTAGTTGGAATTTATCTATTTTCTCGATTAGTGCATGGATGTAGATTGAAATTCGGGTCAGGTTAACGTGCATGAAACTTACTCTTTTGTGTATTTACCGTATTATCCCACTGGTCGATCGTAACATTTACTCAAACCACATATTTTCCAATAAAAAATTAGGCTCTGTCTTCCCTTTAATATGTTTTAGCACTGGCAAACTGAAGCAAGTTTTTGCACCTACAGCAAATAAGCCATTTATACAGGGCAATTTTTTAACGTAGATTATTGAGAAACCTGATCTTACCTGGCAATATCTGTATAAAGCTCGTGGAAAACCCTGTACGAATTGATTATCAAATCTAACTGACTACACGAAGATTGACAGTATCCATAACATAGTTATGCAGGTATATGAAAGTGAAACGTATGAAATATAACGCTGGTAAAAAATATGTCCGAGATAATTCAATATCCTGTTAGGGGTTCAGTGCGGATAAAAAGGCTCGTTAAACTGGACCGGCCTCTAAAAGCCATGTTCACTAAGTTTTTAACGCTTCTGTTCATTGTATGAGAGTGCACACGAACACACGAGGAAGCTTTTTCATTAACGTACATAATAAGCTATTCACTATACGACTAGAGTACTTAATATCCACAACTTAGAGTTTGGGTAGGGTGTGGTGTTAATCTGTAGGGACTTTATCACTACAAATATACAAAACGTCTTAGCAAATACGCAATGGAAAACTTTCGAGGGTAGACTAACTGCTAATAAGGGATTTACTAGACTATTCTAGTGGAAAAGTCGTAAAATCCAGTAAAGAGATTGACGGTGAAGATTAGAAATGATACAACTCACTTAGATCCTTCTCGATCCTAGCCGGCAATAGTCAAGTAGTCGACTTGCCAAAGGATAACTCTGCGAGGACTGGGATCCAAGTTTGTTGGGCTGTGAGTTGCAAAAATGCAGAGAAAACTAGTTTGCAAATTGTCGCTGGATTCTCCTGGAGCCCGAGAGTGATCAACAGAGCGGTGTCGTTGAAGGGCAAAATAAACAGCGGCAGGTGAGGAGAGAATTGAGCTGTGGAGGGTGATTAGCAAGATAGTTGCTAGCACGCGTCAAAACCGAACGTGTGAAAAAGTGTTGTATTTAGTTTTAACAAACTTGGTTATTGATAAATTTAAACAACACGTAAGTAGGGCCAAGAGCCCACATAACTCCCCCACCAGAGCGTTGGTGGGTTACAAACGCTTGACAAACGAGGATGTACAAAAATGTTAAACAACAAAGTCTCGCAAGTTGGTAGGAAAGCGAACATGTCTACCAGAACGAGTGGAAGGGGGGATGAGTGGGAGTGGTTAGAGGGGTGGGGGTAGGTTCGGATGGTAAGGATGGCGGTGGGCCGGGGGCTGCAGGTGGAGTGCAGGGTGAAGGTGCCCCGAAAGTGGACGGATCAGGTGATAGAGGAGTGCATTCAACGTAGGCCGGCTTTAGTCTGTCGATGGAGACTGTATCAGTAGCATCAGCCCTTTGAATGACGAAATATTTGTCCTTCAGTTCAAGTACTTTGAAGGGGCCATCGTATGGTGGGCAAAGGGGCTTGCGAACTGCGTCGTGCCGGATAAACACGAATGGGGTTGTGTGCAAATCGTCGTGCACGAAAACGCGTCGAGTTGTCACGCGGGTGGAAGTTGGGCGTAGTGCGGCCATGCGTTGCTGCAGCTGTTGCACGAAGGTGTTCGTGGCGTCAGGGGTGACGGAGGAAGACTGCACGAGCTCACCAGGTAAACGGAGGGATGTGCCGTAAACAAGATCGGCGGCAGTGCACTGAATGTCTTCCTTAACAGCCGAGCGAATGCCGAGGAGGACGAACGGCAGGTTGTCACTCCAGTTGTGCGGGGCAGGTTGAGACATCAACGCGGACTTCAACTGACGGTGAAGGCGTTCCACGAGGCCGTTTGATGCTGGGTGGTAGGCAGTGGTTGTGATATGCGAGCACCCAAGCAGTTTGGTGAACTCACGGAAGAGTGCAGATGTTAACTGACTTCCGCGGTCAGTGGTGAGTGTAGCTGGAACACCGAAGTTGGCTATCCAGTGCGTAAGGAAAACCATGGCAACATTCTCTGCCGAGGTATCCGAGATGGGAACGGCGATGGGCCATCGTGTTAAACGATCAACAGCAGTCAGAATGTGCGTGAAACCGCGAGGTGGGGGTAACGGTCCGACTAAATTCATGTGGACGTGTTGAAAACGGGCGTCGGGAACCGCGAACGTGCTGGGAGGTATAACGGTGTGTCGCTGGACCTTATTCTTTTGACAGGCTAAGCACTGCCTGGTCCAGGTAGCAATGTCGGTGTTCATCTCTGGCCAGACGAAACGGGCTGCGATGAGTTTGCGGCCGGCACGAACACCGGGGTGGGATAGCGAATGGAAGTGGTCGAAAACAACCTTCCGGTAGGATTGGGGTACTACAGGACGAGGGATACCTGTAGAAAAATCACACACGATAGAGCCTGGTGCCGCGGGGAGCGGAGCCTCACGCAACTGAAGCACAGAAGACGCAAGCATTTCAATGATGGAGTCATCAAGCGCCTGCGCTTCCGCAAGCTTCGCCAGATCTAACGTGGTGATAAGAGCGTTGACCTCAGGACGGGACAAGGCATCAGCAACAACATTCTCATCACCGCAGACGTAGCGTATGTCTGAGGTGAATCGAGAGATGTAATCCAGGTGACGTACTTCGCGCGGCGAATACCGATCGGGCTTAGCTTTGAGGGCGTAAGAGAGAGGTTTGTGATCCGTGTGGACCTGAAAATCTCTCCCCTCGAGCAGGTGTCGAAAGTGACGGATGGCCAGATAAATGGCGAGAAGTTCACGCGAGAAAGTACTATAGCGAGTCTGTGCTGGCTGAAGCTTCTGAGAGAAAAAAGCTAGCGGCTGCAACTGTCCGTGGACCTGTTGCTGCAGAACTGCGCCTACGGCAATGTTGGAGGCATCGGTGGTCAGAATAAGTTGTGTATCAGCATCGGTGCTCAGATGATGAAGCAGGTTGGCGTCCGCGAGTGCTATCTTGGCTGCCTCGAATGCTTCAAGAGCACTGGGTGAAAGTTGAAGCGACTTGGACTTTGACTTCAAAAGATCCGTCAAAGGTGCCAGGATGGCGGCGCAATTTGGTATGAAACGCCGGTAGTAGTTGATTAGGCCGATGAAACGGCGAAGCTGAGTTATGGACTTCGGAGCTGGAAAAGACAACACGCTTTGCACCTTGTCTGGGAGGGGTGTGATCCCGTTTTGGTCAAGATGATGGCCAAGAAAATCCAGAGAAGTGACGCCAAAAAGACACTTATCGACGTTGAGCTGTGGACCATTTTGTTGAAAACGATCGAAAACTTGGCGTAAGTGTTCAACATGTTCTTCGGGTGACGAGCTGGCGACAAGGATGTCGTCGATGTACACGAACGTGAAGGAGAGACCGCGCAAAATGTCATCGACAAAACGCTGAAACGTTTGGGCCGCATTCCGCAAACCAAAAGGCATGCGAAGGAATCCAAACAGGCCGAATGGAGTCGTGACGGCGGTTTTAGGGATGTCTTCCTCCGCGACCGGTATTTGGTGATATGCTCGCACGAGGTCAATCATGGAAAAAATGGTCTTTCCAGCCAGCATGTGGGAAAAGTCATGAATATGGGGAATCGGGTACCGGTCCGGGACTGTAGCTCGATTGAGAGCACGATAATCACCGCATGGCCGCCAATCATCAGATGACTTTTTGGGAACCATGTGCAGTGGTGAAGCTCATGGACTGGACGAAGGACGGATAATCCCCAAATTCAACATGTGCTCGAATTCGTTCTTCGCGATTTGTAGCTTCTCAGGATGAAGTCTACGCGGATGAGCATGGATCGGTCTGCCGGTGGTAGTGATATGATGGCGAACAGCGTGTTGAACCTGCTCCGTAAACTGACAAGGCTAAGAGAGGGAAGGATAATCCCTCAAGATGTCAGAAAATGGCGGGCTTGGCACGGCCAAGTGGATGCCAGCGGAAGGCTCACGCGAAACTAACCCGACAGTAAACAGCTGAGTGGTAGGATCTGGCAACTTCTGATGTTTAAGGTCGACTGTGAGGCCGAAGTGTGATAGGAAATCCGCGCCAATGATAGGCGACTGGACGTCGGCCTGGATGAAAACCCATTGGAAGCGGCGACGAAGCCCAAGGTCTAAAGTTAGGGACCGTTGACCGAACGTGGCGATAGAAGTGTTGTTCGCAGCCTGCAGTGTAAACTGCGATGGCTGGTGATGATGACGACGAGGGGGTGGTACAACGCTAACCTCTGCACCTGTGTCGATCAAGAAACGGAACCCTGTGGACTTGTCGGTCACGTAAAACAGGCGACTGTGTCGCGAGTGGCCAGCACCAGTCGTCGCCATTACTGGCTGGCGGCGCCGTTTCCCGAACGTGAACGTCGAGCGTAAGAACAAGGCGGGACGCATTTAATAGCATCCGGGCCGAAAGTTCGGTGGTACCAGCAGACTTTGTCGTCTGCACGCTCTTTTGAGTTAGAGCGGTTGCGGCTTGTAGCGGGACGACCGGTTTGAAGCCGGTTGGGTGTGGAACACATCGTGTTCACTTGAGAGCACAATAACCTGACAGTATCTTTAAGATCCTGCAGGTCGTCATCTCTGTGGTCTGTAACGTCTCGAATCGGTTGAGTGGGTGAAGTAGACCGCGGGGATGAGGTACCAAGCGATTTAGTGGACTTTCGCTGTGTACGGCTGTCAGGTTTACGGTCGGATCGTGAGGCCGAAACCTGGGAGATGGCATGCTGAGGTACTGAGGTCGAGGCTTGGTTTACAGCGTACGAACTAGTACCGGGGTAACATTGTTGGATGCGGTCTGCGTGCTCCGCGAGTTTGGTCAGCGGAACATCATCATCGAGTAGGGCGAGTATTTGTTGCATTGGATGGGGTAATTTATCCATCCAAATGCGATGAAAAATAGAATCATCTAAGGTGCGACCAGCAAGCAGGTGACGCATGTGGCGCATTAGAGCGGAGGGGGTTTGGTCGCCAAGCTCGACGTTGCTGAGGAGTTGACGAAGTTTGCTGTCGGCAGATTGCGCCGTACGTTCGAGAATAGCCTTTTTTAAGCTAGAGTAAGGTTTGACTTTAGGGATAGGATCAAGGAGATCCTGAACGGCGAAAGCGATGTCGAACGGTAAGTACTGCACGACGTACGCATAACGCGAACGCTTGCCAGTAATCTGACGTGAGGCGAAAACAGCTTCGATCTGTTTGAACCAGACTGTAGGGTCGCGCACTTCGTAAGGGGGAAGCTTAATAGATATCTGGAAAGCCTGAAGCTCGTCGTGAGCAGATGGTGCACGCGAGTGGTTAGAACCAGCATCATCGTCGTCGCAATCGTGAAATGGGTGGTATTCGTCGCTCATGGTGAAAAACTTATGAACGGCAGATTCAAACGGGAAAAAAAGGTGAATGGAATAAATAATAAGACGTGGATAACAATAGAAACGGGGTCACCAAATTTGTAGGGACTTTATCACTACAAATATACAAAACGTCTTAGCAAATACGCAATGGAAAACTTTCGAGGGTAGACTAACTGCTAATAAGGGATTTACTAGACTATTCTAGTGGAAAAGTCGTAAAATCCAGTAAAGAGATTGACGGTGAAGATTAGAAATGATACAACTCACTTAGATCCTTCTCGATCCTAGCCGGCAATAGTCAAGTAGTCGACTTGCCAAAGGATAACTCTGCGAGGACTGGGATCCAAGTTTGTTGGGCTGCGAGTTGCAAAAATGCAGAGAAAACTCGTTTGCAAATTGTCGCTGGATTCTCCTGGAGCCCGAGAGTGATCACCAGAGCGGTGTCGTTGAAAGGCAAAATAAACAGCGGCAGGTGAGGAGAGAGTTGAGCCGTGGAGAGTGAGTAGCAAGATAGTTGCTATCACGCGTCAAAACCGAAAGTGTGAAAGTGTGCGTATTTAGTTTTAACAAACTTGGTTATTGATAAATTTAAACAACACGTAAGTAGGGCCAAGAGCTCCAAATCCGAATATTTCAGTCATTTGGAACGCAGACGGTTCTATGGATTGCTTTTATATCAACACAAAAGGGCTGGCCTTAAAAGTTGTTGTGAAACGTAACTGCGTCTATAACGCTTTCAATTTAAGACAAGACAAATACTGTCGATATTTCTACGGTAGGGGCACCATATCGCGTAAAGCTGAAATGCGGTCTGTATATTTCCTCGACTGATGGGCAGTCTGACCATCCACAAGACCTGTCTGGAATAATTAATCTGCCCTTGTACAAATTATTTCCTGTAGCCTTGATGCACATGGCGTCACATTCCTACAGTTAGTTGTGAACTTCATAATATTTTGAACTGAGGAAATACCCGAGATTAAGTTCTTGTTTCCTCCAACGGATCTACCGTCTTCTAGAATCCGCCTGGGTTGTCTATAAGATTTTGAAATAGGACAATTTAACTCTCTTGGACTGTGCAATAACTCGATGAATTAAACTAGGTAGAAAATTGTAACTTCGTATAAGCTGACATTGTGGCGGACTGTCCGAATTGATTGATGGGTGCTGGTGCGTCAGCTACGGTTTTGAGGTTTGATGAGTCCAACCTTATATGCCTCGAAACTGTCAATAAATTGCCAACGTTTGAAGTCAAACGATGCTTGTGCAAGCATCCTGATTTTAAGGATATGGTTCTTATCCAATATACCCGAAAGAACGAAGTTAATTTGCCTCAGCACATCGTAGGGAGCGTTACACTGAAGGCGGTTGTCGATAAGTACTTCTCGCACGAAACTATGCTTGAGAGAATTAACTCCGGTAATGTCGCACGCTCCTTGTAACTGTTGCACTTAGACAGTCAGGCATCTGAATCATCCGTCAGTCGTTCGTGCATACTCTTCTTTTCTGGATTCCAAACTATCGTCACTCTTCCTCACTGTTGAACCAGTCCTGCCCTGCAAGACTTTGTTGAGCAGTCTACGGTTCGATGAGTTTATTGGCGGATTGCATTCAATTCTCGAAGCACTTGACTTCCTGCACACTCGAGTAAATTCGAATGCGTTTCTCATCTTTCTTCCAGGCTATGCTGTCACACAATAGCGTCGAAATCGAGAGCATTTTTCTCGACTCAAAAAGAAACTGGAAGCTCTGTGGCTTCGAGTTTTGCATTCCTTTGAAGGATCTTGATCCACATAAAATTGCCGTTATAGAGTCCTTAAAGAATAAGAAACCAGATGAAAAAGTAAGACGGTTTATGAATACTTATTTCAAAGGCTACTAGGTATGACAGCAAATCACCTCATTGTTACGATATATACTGCTTCAGTCGCATGGTCCTTGGCATTTTACAGGAACAAGGTACGCATACCCTTTGGCATCCAATGCGTTCTGCTTAGAATATGATGCTGCTACTCTTTCTCCGGTATTGGCAAAGTCATGTTTGCACGAGTCACCGAAAGAACGACTGTCTGCGTCGAAATTATTGCTTCATTCCATTTTCAAAAGCGCTTACTCAACGGCCTTTTCTTTTTTATCGAACTACATGCTCAAATCCGACTCTGATAAGTTTTCGTTCTTCGAGTAAGTAGTGCAACGATTCTCCATTTTTCAGCCAATGCTGTTTCCCTCTTTATGTCTGCGTCCACGTTATCGGGCGATATTTATAGTTTTACTCAACGATTTGTGCCTAATAACTCATTTCAAAAAGGGTCTGTGTCATCCTATTAAAAATCGCAAAATTTACATGAATAGAACGAGGTTCTTGCCGTATTAATTCGTGATGGTAGACGCATTCAAATTCACATTTAAAGAGGTCTTTTTCCTCGCCCGTTAGTGCTAAAAAATTTGTTTAGGTCTGCGAAAAATCGGTAATTTGTAAAAAAAACTGAACTAATTTATTCCGTGACTGCATAATACGAGTCTTCTCATGAACGCTTCGCTTTTCAAACCAATGTTTTATTTTATTGCTTCAGGAACTTTCCATCCTTGGCTGAGGATATTGCCGAAGACTTGTTCTGCAATTCCATTGTTCCTCTGCTGCTCTCCCCCTCAGTTTTTACTGACTTCCCCTCCCAAAAGACTATAGGTCTTCTTCTTACTCCATTCAAAAGTGAGTAGCTTGTATCCAATGTTATATAAGCTATTTCTATCAATGTAACAAGTATAGCCGTGTAGATGTTCAAAACTCAAATACTGCCAATTAACGTCCAGAGCATCATTTTGATCTCATTGCACAGATTCCGAAGATCGATCTTCTATGGGTTTTGTCTCCGAGAGCGCTTTTCGCAGTTTTCTTGCCCCGCGCATTACGCTCCTCTTCCGAACCCACGAACTGAACACTCGCCTACTTTTACTCAAACACTTTCCATCCTACGCCCGCCTGTTAGGAGCTGATGCCCTCCAAGGGATAATTTTACCAGAGGTAATTTTCGTATAAAGGATAATTCGGCACAATTGTTGGCTCCTGTGTATTTACTACAGTTTTCATTAATATCTAGTGTTGCCGGTAACTTCTTGAAATACTCTGTTCGAAGATGCTGTTTGCTTGAATTTGTTGTGCATTTTCCTGCTCGAAACGTGAATATAAAAGTGCTTCTTCGTGATGCTTACATTGGACCTTGTGATGTGTCCCACTAAGAGTAATAACTATCGGGGGCGTTTCGTTAGGAATAAGTTGCCCCCTTTATATACGGGTCCCGTGTTTGTGCCAGTGAAAGCACTCCGAAAGGAGTGCGGGCCATACTGTTAGGTCGGCCATCCTGCACAAGGTAAGAAGCTCGTTGGTCCAGACGAACCCTACGAAAAGTTTCCTTTAATCTGCCATATAAAGCGTTCACATTGTGAAAATTATGGACTATGCCAATATCGATTGTTGCAGTTCGGTACTTTTTTCACTTTCGAACACGATATGTTCATGAGGCCTGCCGTTTCCCGACCACAGTTGAGGACGTCTTCTCACATTGCTAGGACGAGAAACAAAGACACTCGTGAGGCATTAAGGTATATATGGGGTAATTGCTGCCTTGAGGAAGCTTCCACCTCCCATAAGGTTTCCAAACCAGGACAATTTATTCTTTCAGATACACCATTTCAGTCATTCCTACTTGCCATCTAAATGAACTCTCAATCTGTCATTTGTTACGGACTAATTCTATGTATACAGACATTTATTAAGAACAAGTAGACAAGTAGGACCTGAGTGAATAATATTTGGTGAGCATGTTGACCGTCGTCAGGCATCAATATCAAATCTCGGGCTTTATAAGTCAGAAATGATCAACCCAGTCTTCCCTGCTCTTGTTGGTTTATGTCGCATTTAAACGGTGAAAAATACAGTCAAATAACACAAGTAGTGACAGCACACATTGGTTGCGTCTGAAATACACAATCACAGAATTACACTGGCAGATACTAAACATGTTCTTAACACACGTGAACTACTTACGTAGATGTGGAACAAGTTCTGTGCCTCCTAAGCAGACTTACTAACCTCGTACATTTTAAAACGCACTTCTTTTTGGTAAATGGTTTAAGATAACTTAAAAACAGCTTCCTCGGAAGTTGTTTATTTTTTTACTAAAAATAAGTCCATGGTTTTTGGCCAATATTTCATAAGTTTTGACGTATTTCGTTAGAACATGCATCAAGATGCCTTTTAATGATGCATAAAAGAACAAACTTACGTTTATCCTAGAAATCCCGATTTTAATAGTCGCCGGTGTTTTTTGCTGAAATCTAGCTGGTGCGTCTCCCAAGCCTTTGTATATGATGTTTAAGCCTTATTCATGCTCCTTGCTATCTTCCCCTTCAAACTCAATCAGATTTGTCTGGGCCTGTACGACACCTGTGACACGCTTGTGACCGCCAGCTTCACCGGTCTTTCCCAACTCGCAGTCATCTTGGGTCCAGCACCAGTTTTATGTCACCTTTCTAGTCTGGGTGATCAGTTGAAGTCACGTGGCCTACTCAATGTTGAGTCACCGCAGTCAAACCACTACACGACCACTACAATTTCTCTGGGCAGAGGCAGAACCGTCCGTTATACGCCCACCCCAAGAGCTTGGCGGCGCTGTGCCAACTTTCCCGACTCAGCTCCCAAGGTCAGTGCACAGGCGCGAGACGCCGTCAATACGGCGGCCGCACCACCACCTCGTCGTCTGTGCGACGTCGCGGCACTCTCGGCCAAATACACACCACGTGCTCCAGCCCCCGCTCGAGTATCATTCCCGCCTGTCACCAAGTGAGTTAATTTTTGCTACTTAAACTATTTGGCCACATCCATCTCCTTTACTGGATGATCTAAAACTGGAAACCCCAGGAAGTATTATTTATAATGACAGGATTTTGATTTATTTATAACCCTCGGTCAATTGTAATCGAACCCCGAACTGGGAAGATCGCGGTTCTGGGCTCGGGTTCACGAGTTCATATGTTGTCGGCTACGATTAAGGATGCTCAGTTGCCTTGGTATTACTTTCATTGACCTGGCTTGGTTTTGGGACAGATTATGAATGTCCCAGTTTGTAACCCTTGTTAATATTGTTGTCGATTTTCACGATTCAGGGCTAGTTTATTCACCGGAGTAGAAGCACCCAAGGTCAAAATCTATATCAGAAAACAGTCAGAATAACTCGGATATTCTTTGTTGTTCTGCGGAAATAAATATTAACAAGATATTATAGAAGAAGATGCGATCACTGGAACAAGGACTTTATTTTTCTGACGTTTTGGATTCCGTCGGGAATCCTTAGTCATAGGTAATCGTAAACAGGTCTGAGGCATGCCTCAGGTTAAAAGGCGGGTAGAAACCAAAAAGAGGGTGGAAATACATTCTCTGGTTTCTATTCAAAGAACGTGTTTGCTGTACTGGTCCAACTTCATCTTAACCGTGTCCACAGATGGGGACGAGACAATGTCTGCGGGCAGAGAATTCCATGCCTGAATTACCCTCTTAGAGAAGAAGAATTTTCGTGTGTCCAATCTTGCCCCAGTCACACGTAGTTTGAGAGAATGTCCGCGCAAGCTATTGGTAGTGGCCAGCTCAAAGAAATCGTCGGATGCTAGGCAACAATCCTGACCCCGCAGCATGCGAAATGTCTGTAATAGGTCATCGCGTAGCTGTCTGTAATCCAGAGAGGTAGACATACATTCGAGCTGATAGACTAGCAGCCGTGCGAAGGACGCAGACGCGTGGCTGCCAGTTTGTAAATCAATAAGGATAAGGGGTAGGGAACAAAGGACGAGGCGGGTGAACGAATTTGAAGGCAGAAAACAAGGTCAAGGGGCACAGGACATGGGGCATCGATGGAGAACTAAGCGGGAATGAGGACACCTGCTTCGGCCAAGTCGGACTACTACCACGCACGTCTTAGCAACTAAAAACCTAAATATGACATTGACGTGCTGAATGTTGTCACAGTTTCCCTAACAGTGATCTTGGAACCCCAATTTGCTGGGATGGAGCTAGCATGCTTCTTTATCTCATTGCTCGCGCTGTAGTTTTCTTTATGGTACTACCTTCGATAGCACAGCTAATCTACCTTGAATAGCCTATCGTCCACAGAGAGGTAGACGCGCGCAGCATATACTGCATGCTCTTCTCTTTCGTTCACCTAGCATGCCAATATCAGGACGACCGGAGATAGGCGCGGGCGCAGTGCCTGACCGGCCTAGGTGGCCCCTCTACGCGTACCACACACACGCACACGACTAAAATGTACCATACTTCAGTAAGAGTGGTTCGAATCTCAATCGATAAGGATCCAGTACAGCCTGACTCTCAGTCCTGAGAGGACCGAACTGCCCCGTCAGTTGGCAACCTTTCAAACCGCGAATTTTGGCGCGTCGATATAGTTTCGTGGTGCGTCAGACTTATAAGGAATGCGTTTATGTGCCGTGGGGCTGGACTCCCTAGTTTCAGACGCACTCGCTCCCCAATGCACAAACAAAACCAGTGATGGGATTGAGCTAATTGGTTGGCGCTGCCACATGCATACGCAGCAGTGATTATGCACTTTGGCGAACTCGGCGCAGTCGGATAAACGCATACTGCGAGCTAGCCTGAGCCCCCCCCCTTTTTGTCCAGTGGAGTGCAGAACGTTAAAATTTGCACCATTTACTTCTAAGTTATTTTTTTCGGAACAAAAGTGTTTTTTTTCTTCGACAAATTATGAGCACAATTGGCCCTGAAATCTTCCTCGTTTAACGGGAAGTGCGGTTTTGTGTAAGGCCTTGTAGCCTAGTTTGAGACCGTTGAATCTGGAAACATTCTTTAGGATCATGTTCTGCGCACGACTGACGTGAGACTTTGGCAGTTTTTGAAAGTTTTGTTTTGATTTATACCCTCTTTGGGGGCATTTTTTTCTCCCCTAGTTGGCGACTTCAGTTCTCGTTTTCACTGAATTTCTTTTTTAGTCCCAGGAGTTAACTCCTAAAGGCTCTTAATTTTTTTAACCTTCTAGAACCTCACACTCCCACAAAGAACCTCAACGTAAGTCCTGCAGTGTGTTTTTTTTAGCGGCAGTGTTCTCTGTTTATTGTAACAAAGCTTACGGTCTTCATATTTATTTAAGAAATGTATTAATTTGTCTGAGGAATCAAAGATGCTTGCTGTATGCACAAATCATGTATATGGCACTGTTCACTCTGGTGTAGGTAATCAAAGTCCCTCTGTACCTCTCCTATGCTTTTGGGAATAGGTAAAGAAGATAAAAGAGGTTTGACTTCCGAGAAACCATATGTATCTGCGAGAATAAGCTTTAAGTGTTAAAATCTGTATTCCTAGTGACCGTAATCTGAGTCATCAGCCCTGTGTCTGTCTCTGTCGTATGTGGCTGCATAGCACGTGGTATGCGGGTTAGTGACCCTTCTGGTGTGTCAAAATGCCAGGAGGGGTTTATAACGTGGTTATCGATTTTGACTAGTTGGTCAGCTTACGTAACTGCTGTCTGGTACTCTTTCCGAGTTTTCCAGTCTACGGTCTACCCGACAGGTATGGTTGGGTAGGCGGTTATCGTACAGGACGTTGTTGACCATTAATGCGGCGTCGAATTGACAGCTGCCGTCTGTACACCGAATTCTATGGCTTTTACAGCCGTCGCCATCCGCTGGTCCTATTTTTAAATGGACCATTTTATTATCGTCTTCTCACCAGGCACCTTTTCGACAATATTTGCGTCTCTCGAAAACACATCTTCTGGCACGCCAGTTAGCCCTCAGGAGGCTGACTTGCCGGAAATTTCCAATCCCACCGTCACCCTGCCAGTCGCTGGCTCTGGGGATATGGAGTCCGACACCACTTCACCTGGGCCAGAATCGCCAATTGCACAGCCTTCCACAGCCCCTTACGCCGTGAGCAATGGTGAAGCAGTCTCGCCGGTTAGTTTGAAAAAAAACTTAATTTAAGTCTGCTCGCTGCTTAAAGCTGTTGTCAGATATTCCTTGCTCCAAATGCACTCCTTGCCATAAACATCGATTATTAGGCTTAATATTTCTGTGGGACCCGTTTCGCGTTTCCTACTAATCGTCAGCTGATATTGCATTTCAGTAGTGTAGCCGGCGCCATAAGACCCCGTTTGCCAGTCAGACCCGAATGGGTGTCTCCTGGGGCATTGGAAGGATTTATTAGATTAGAAAATTGCACGCGTTAGAATCGCAGCGCATGTTTTAATCATAATTTTTTAACTTTCAATTGTACACTTTTTTATGCACGTTTGCGCACCCGGTAGCCTTCACCATTGTTTTGCCAATTCTTCTGATTGAAATTAGATCAGTCGGTCCATACACCGATAAATCGTGCAAACCACCTGTCTTCTTATTTTCAAGGCATAAAGGGGCATTTATTTACGCATCATTGAGTGTTTGTCGTTAATTTGTAAAAAAAATCGATGTGGCAGAAGACAGCCGTGTGCAAGTAGACTTGTGGCAGAGGTCACCAACAAACGACCACCTTCCAGGTTGAACTCTGCTCGGGTAAGTTGATGCACCCTTGTTTTCAGTTCATCCTACCCTCATTCAGCCAGTCACAAATGAAACGGCCCTGGGAGTCCACAAACATGAACTGACACACTATAGTTTGACCGTTGTTAGCTCTGAGAGTCATCAACGTCCCACAAAATGACCTCACCAGTGACCAGCACGTAGATTTGCTCATAGTAACATTAAATTGCACTTAATTTACCGTACACATGCCCCCTGTTTTTTTCTTATGGCAAGCCAATTTGGAGACGCTCGTGTGCGGGCGAAATAAGACGAACTGCGAGAACTATCGCGGCGTGAGCCCTATCGAGGTTGCTGCGAAGTTTTTCACTATCGTCTAATTTGTACGAGACTCTAGGACGAGGCTCAACCAAGCCGGATTACGAGCTGAGCGTGGATGCGTAGACCAGTTATTTACACTGCGATACATTCTGGAATTCCGCCATGGCGACCAGCAACCGAGGGCCATCTGCTTTGTCAATTTCGCCGCTGCATTCGATTCCATCCATCATGGCGAATACAATAGAGTAACGGCCAAAAGAAGTTTCATGATTAAGGCCTACTATTATTCCAATACTGCGCGAGTTCTGGTCCACAACAATCTCAACTTTTCGACATCCGGTCTGGTGTCCAACAAGGCTGCGTCCAGTCACCACTGACTGGATTCTCGGGAAGGCCCTGCATGAAGAGGACGGTGTTAAGCTTGCACCCAGACGCCGACTGATTGATCTGGACCACGTCGATGATATCGTTTTACTAGCTTCAAGCTTTGGCGATCTACAGTCTGTGGTGTCACAGAGGAACGAGGTCGCTTAATCCGTCGGTTTGTTCATAAACGCTGGGAAGACCAAAGTGTTTTCGTGCTGCATCCCCACCTAAGAGAAGGCACCTTTGGGGATTAATGGCCATCAACTTGAAGAAGTAGACCGTTCCAAGTCCTTCGGAGCGAGGTTGCTGCCGAATAGACAGAGTAATGACCACATTGCCTCCTGAATCAATGCAGCCCTTGAAGTTTTCACCAGTCTTAGAAAGTGCTTGTAGACCCGACGTGATATTTCTATTGCCACGAAAGTTTGTCTGTACTGTGAATCCGTTCGGTCTGTCCATCTCTATGGCTGTAAATGCTAGGCTATGCGCGTGGAACATTAAATAAAGCTGGAGGCATTTGACCACTTCTGCTTAAGGGACATCCTTCGAGTGAAGTATACCGACTTAGTCTCAAATGAGACCGTCTGCACTCACTGCGAAAAAATCGCTGGGATATCCCAGGCCATCCACTAAAGACACCTGCAGTGGTTTGGACACGTTCTTCATCGTCCCCCTCACGAGCTCAGTGTTACTGTCCTCTCTATCCGACACCGTTACCACTTCGAGACATCGAAGAGGAGTTCAGTCCAAAACTTAGCTCGAATCATTTCGTTAGGACATGGAAGTGACTCTGAGCCCTAGTTGTTTGGCCTCCGGCGTTGACGAAGAAAATGGATTGAATTGTCCAGGTCTGCTGCCACGGATCGCCACGTGTGGAGAGGTACCTTCTGTGACATTGAGACCGGCTAGATCAGGCATGCTCCTACCTCGCTCGAGTGCAAGTGAGTAGGCAGAGGGCGTGATGGCTGGCAAAGTCTACGTGAGCGCGCGCCGTAAACTATCTGTATTCTAATCACAAGTGCCAGGCTCGGCTCCCGTGTAGGTGAGAGTGCCATGAAAGTCGCCATAAAAAGGCATCATCCTGACTTGCAGTTCTGAATAGGATCCAGTTACTTCGCCACTTGGCAACCTTGCAAATCACGGATGTTAGCCGCTTATGATAGCTTAAAGCGCGTCCGTTTGATTATGGTAATGCGTGCGCTGATTTGTCCAGCGGTGGGTGATGCATGTGCACAGTCAGGGGACGAGGCATTGATAAACTCCGGTTCGATGGCCTGCGTATAATCCGTCGGTGTACCATCTGCGCTGTGTGCCTCCATAAATTTGTGTTTTTCTGGTCTCTTATACGTGAGCGTTCAGACCGCCTCAGGCACAACGTTCGGCCCCATTGCCTGTTTGTTGATAAACTCGGGCGGTCGACTGGTGCATGGGGAAGGGGGGGGTCAAAGCTGTGGAATCCATCCCTATGGCTCATCAGCACACTCATCACTCGTTGATGAAAGTTCACCTGACCACTAACGTACGCTATCTGTCCCGCTCTGTCTTGGGCCCCAACAGAGGTCCTGAAAGCCGTAACAGTTGGAAGTGTAGACAGATATTATTGCCGGCGAAGACAAAGGACGCTGGAATGACCAATTCTGGCTCATTAGTCGATGATATTGCGCTGTTAGCCTCAAGCTTTAGTGGTCTACAGTCGGTAGTGTCGCAGGTAAATGAGATAGCTATGTCGGTTGGCGTGTCCATAAATTCCGGAAAGACGAAGTTGTTGGAGAAGGCACCCCAGGGGATTA
Organism: Ligula intestinalis; assembly: GCA_036362985.1. Taxonomy (NCBI): domain Eukaryota; kingdom Metazoa; phylum Platyhelminthes; class Cestoda; order Diphyllobothriidea; family Diphyllobothriidae; genus Ligula; species Ligula intestinalis. Next base: position 74,015,429 of record JAYGXS010000003.1, read on the forward strand.
ATGGCCATCAAGTTGAAGCAGTAGACAACGATTTTTGGAAAGTAGTCTTCATCGAAAACTGTAAATGCTCGCTTCATGGCATGCAACATTGATGTTGTAGCTTTCGCGGCCTTAGAACATTGTGGTTAAGGCTTTAAGTTGTCTGCTATCCGGATGCCGAGATTATTCTGAGCCGCCAGCTTTCCGTCGTCCTGTTGGACGAACAATCGATAGGCGTTAAGGCTGTGAAGGTTTAACCCTAACAGCTACGATCTTCCAGGCCCATGGTTTCTTTAGATAAGTAGAGAAGACGGTGGGAAAGCAAGATTGTTAGGAATATTGTATTCTGCAGAATGATATGAAAATAGGTGGAAAGAGTTTTGAGTCTCGGATGAACAGGGTCCACCTGCCAGGGCGTCAATTCCGGAGCGACGAGAGAATCAGTAATCGCCGGCACATTCTTTTTTACGGCGGCCAATCGTGCTGCTAATATCTAGAGTAGCAGCGTGGAGCGACGTTGAGATGGGCGAGGGCTGGCTAGCGTGAGCGCGCAGTCACGCTGAGGCGTATGTGCGCGTCGGTCAAGGATAGTTGGCGCCTAGCCCCAGGAGGCAGTAGGCGCGCAGGCAGGATAAAGGCGTCACGGGTCAGCAACTGATCTTGGGTTCCAAGTGGCTGCAAAAGGCCGCTACAGAACTTCTGGTCCTTTTTGCGTGGGCCAGGGCATGCAATGGCACACTTAGACGCAGACACAGGCCGCGCCAGCCGCCTGCGCCCGTTGCTGCCTCTGGTGTTTTTGACTCCGGCAGGAGGCTGGCGCGGTTGGGAAGCAAGAAAGCAGGTTGGTTCCGTATATGCTGCTAGGCCACTGTGCATCACAATAAACTAGTATATGTGTTAGTCTACGTCCCCGTGCTCACACAGATGTGCGCAGTGTCATCAACGGTGGTAGAACTGAGAATAAGAAGACTCGATCGCTGGAACAATACGCTTATTCGCCTGACCTTTTGACATCCGTCGCGGATTCATCATCAGAGACATGAGTAAGAGACAATAGCAGAAACGGGTCTCTTTGGCTGTCAGGCCTGCCGTTTGTGTTTGCGCATGATGTGCCACACTCACCTCTTTGCCCCAAAAAGGGCCGCGTGAAAGATGCGCTGGACCAATCATAACGGCACGCGTTATTCGGATTGCGCTCCGATCAAAAAAGTCAACCATGGGGTGACGTGGCTACCGCATTCGATTTCATCCATCGTGAGTCCCTGTGGTGAATAATGGAACTGGGTGGAGCGCCGACCAAACTCATTACCACGATTAGGGCCTACTATGGGTCTACCACCGCAAGAGTCCTGGTTCACAACAATCTCTCTCAATCGTTCGATAGCCGGTTGGGTGTCCGACAGGGCTACGTCCTTTCGCCCATTCTGTTTAACTACGTCACTGGATGGATTCGCGGCAAGGCTCTATATGAAGAGGACAGTGTTGAGTTTGCACCCTGATGCCGGCTTATTGATCTTTACTACGCCGATGATATTGCGCTGTAGCCTCAAGCTTTGGTGGTCTACAGTTGGTAGTGTCGTGGTTAAATGAGATCTCTATGTCGGTTGGCATGTCCATAAATTCCGTAGAGACGAAGTTGTTCTCAAGCTGCATCTCTGACCAGGAGAAGGCACCCCTGGGGATTAATGGTCATCAACTTGAAGAAGTTGACTGCTTTAAATCCCTCGGGCGAGGCTGCTACCGAATGGGCAGAGCAAGGACAACATTGTTTCCCGCATCGACGGTGCTCGTTGGGTTTCCTCAATCCTTCGAAAGCGCCTATGCATCCGACGTGAAATCTCCATCGCCATTAAGATTCGTGTATACCGTGCATCCATCCGGTCAGTCCTCCTCTATGGATGTGAATGATGGGCTGTGTGCGCTGAAGATGAGCGAAGACTGGAGGTCTTTGACCACCGATGCCTGAGGACGATCCTGCGCGTTAAGTATAGCAACTTCAGCTCAAACGGGACAGTCCGCACCCCCTACGATCGTTCACGACGATATCTCAGGCCATTCAAGAAAGGCAACTCAGGTGGTCTGGACACGTTCTCCCTCGTCTATCCCACGAGCTTTGCTATGCTGCCCTCGACCTGGCGTTGCAGCCCACCTGGAAAGGTCGAAGAGGAGGGCAACTGAAGACTTGGCTCGACACCATCCGTCAAGACACGGAAGAAGCTCTTGGACCTTCTATCTTCGGTCTCCATCGCTAGAGAAGAGACTGGGTGGAGCTTCCCAGATCCGCTGCCGCCAATCGTCACGCGTAGAGAGGTACCGTTCGTGACATCATTGAGGCCGGCTAGATCAGGCATGATCACAGCCGTCACAAGTACAAGTAACTTAGTTAGCTACTCATACCTAGACCCAGGTGGTGCCCCACTTTAGGCTTCGAACTCACAACCTTTTTGACCAGAGTTATCTCTATGTGTGACGGGCTAAGATTCGCGGCTGGGAAGGTTGCTATCTGACGGGATAACTGAGACCTTCTCAGGACTGAGAGTTATACCCAATGGCGCCTTCTTGTGGCACTCATGCCACTCTCGTGCATGTAAGCTCCAAGCAAACCATACTGAAGGTCTGGTACATAAATTTGGGATGAGGCCATGTATTTGGTACGCACAGGCGGGTTGTGTAATTTTGTCAGCAAATGCACCCGAGCCATTCTCCGACCATCCTGACATTTTCCCGCCATCGAAGCCAGCTGGATAGGAGAGGAGAAAGAGTATGGTGGATGCGGCGGAAGTCTGCCTCACTATAAACTAATTCACGCGCAAATCACAGGTGCTGCATTCGCGCACCGTGGGACACACGTTGGACGTACTCTTCCGCGATGGTCGGCAGTTCGCTGTTTGTCCCAAATGGTGATCGGGTTCTTGATGGCAGGCGCTCTGTCAATCGAACCGCCTCATCGTCGATTCTCCTGATATCAAAAACCCGAGTCTTTAAATACCAGACTTTCAATTAGAGCTTCGATTAGGAATTTGGTAGGAGAAATAAGTTGTTGAGCAGGAGGCAAATCATTCTGACATGCATGATTTTGACCCTGCAAAGCACACATGGACCTTGGAGATCAGGATTCAGACAATTGATGTGCTGGCCGCCGTTTTAACCTGATCACTGACTCTCGGCTCTTTTCGTCTTTAATTCTTATGGAAAATACGGGTCTCCCATGATAAAGCCCAGAGCAGAATGTCATATTCAAAACTTATTTAAATGCTATGTACCCTCTGGATTTGGCGTATGCAGTTCAGCACTCCTGAGTATTTATTTTACCTCGCCTGACCCCCCCTCGTTTTAACTATTTTTAGAAGGGTCCATCGAAGTCCGGCACCAAATCCGTTCATTTTGATTCTACCTGTCAGGAACCAGCCACTAGACGTCCACCACCGGATGCTTGGAACGATTGGAGTGAAGATGAGGAGGAGAAGGAGGAGGAAGAGGAAGAAGTTAGGGCTCAGGGAGAGCAGACGATAGAGCACAACGACGAAGTAATCTCGAATTCTGTGGCGAAAATTTCGCTTAACGATTCTGGGGCTGCCGCGACGAGTGCCACAACGAATCATCAGCCTGATTTGCCTACACTGAGCACTGCGGTAAGTGCGCCAACTTTCGTGATGCGTGTGCTAATTGTGTTAAAATGTCAATGCAACGTTCTTATTGAAAAGTACATTTTTCAACGGGCCGAACGGGCCGAACTCTAACGTATTGACCGAAAGGGTTTTTGAACGTTTGCAAAGCTCTGTTTATATATATATATATATATATATGCAACGATTTGCCCAATCCATATTCAATCCTGAGATTCAATGTGGCCAAAGCAAGCCGTCAGTTGAGGAATGGGCAGGCCACCGCCTCATCGTACGCCAACACCGGGGAGCCAGACGGCCGAGCAATCATCATGCCCGAGCTCACCGCCCGTGACGAAAGTTCAACAGGTCAGAGCCCGCGTGCCGTCCAACAAGCAGTCCACGCACAAGAAGGCAATTAACGTTAATTGTCGCTGTATGCTTGCAGTAACGACTGTGTCCTATAAATACTGCAAACGTCTGTGCATACTTTACCTTTCTGCTACTCATGTCTCTGATGACGAATCCGCGACGGATATCGAAACGTCAGGCGAATAAACATATTGTCCCAGCGATTGAGTCTTCTTCTTCTTCTCATATGTGATTGTGTTGAAAATGATCGAAGGAATGTTAACTTAACACTTTGACTGCGACGTGCGCCATATATGGTACACGTCTAGGCCTAAAGAAATGCAGGTTTGAAAACGCCGCCACAGGGGCAAACAGGCTATTTTGAGTCGCAGTCAAAGTGTTAGAGCCACTTATAGTTGTTTCACTGAGCTAAATATAATCAACTCCATCAAACCAAGCTCCTGTTGCTCAGGTGTCAGTTGTCTATTGATAGAAATTCGACCTTATATTGGTGGAATTTAACGAAAAATGAAAAAGCGACCTTATAATTGCGGATTTTACCGAAGAAGAGGAAATTCGGGCTACTGAACATGTAAAAGTAGGTTATTATTACAAATCAAAGGTAAACAGGACCTCTAAGGACAGTTCTACTGTTTCTTTAAGTTACGCATATTTCTTAAGCAATGCATTCTCAACCAACTTGCGGGATTCCCCATTTGGCCGATCTCAACTACACCGATCGTATTGCCCTGGTACCATACAGTTACTAAAGTTCATAGAATCTATGGCCCGTTGAACGAGATCGCCAGGCCAGCAAGCCTTGTCCCTGACCGGGTTTCGTTTTCCTTTTGCAACTGTCCATTCGGCATGTTATCCATTTTGGTCAAGAAGTCCAGGCTGTTCTGAAAAACGCAAAGGTGTTCAGCAGTCCTCCTTTTCAAAAGATCCCTCAAGTGAGTGCTTCAAGATTATTCTAAATTGAGAATACTTAATCAATATCTCGGTGCCAAAGAGGGCGTGCTGGGCCATTTCCAGTCTTGTAATTCACGATCTCAGTGCTATGGCTCCAGTTCCAAAGCCGTCCGAAGTAACAAAAATGTTGCACTTTAATCGTCTACTTACTTGTACTTGTTACGGCTGTGATCATGACTGATCTAGCCGGCCTCAACTATGTCCCGTATGATGCTTCTCCACGTGCGATGATCCGTGGCCGCAGACCTGGACAGTTCGACCCATCCTCTTCGCCAGCGCCGGAGACCGAATGGCCAAGAACCACTTCCATGTCCTGACGGACTGAGTCGAGCTTGGTTTTTAGTTGACCCCCTCTTCGACGTTTCCAATTAGGCAACGGTTTCAAGTCGAGGGTGGTAGAATTGAGCTCTTGAGGTTGGCAACGAAGAACTTGTCCAAGCCACCTCAGCCGTCTTTCCTGAATGGCCTGGGATAGCCTTTTGATTTTGTCCCAGCGAGTGCGGACTGTCTCATTTGAGACAAGGTCGGTGTACTTCTTACTTTTACTTGTAACGGCATTCACCTCGGGGGGGGGGGGGGGGGTGTTGAGCCGGCATAAGTTTTGACATTGACTGCATCACGAATCACGTCGGTGTACTTCACTCGAAAGATGCTCCTCAGACAGTAGTCGTCAAAGATTTCCAGTTTCTGTTCATCTTTCACGCGCATAGCCCAACATTCGCATCCGTATAGGAGAATGGACCGCACAGATGCACGGTACACGCGGATCTTTGTTGAGATAGAAATATCGCGTGGGGTGCATAAGCACTTCCGAAGGCTGGAGAACACTCGTCGTGCTGCGTCAATTCGGGAGACAATTTCATCCTTACTTTGTCCATTCGGCAGCAACCTCGTTCCCAAGTATTTGAGACTGCCGACTTCTTCAAGTTGACAGCCACTAATCTCGAGAGGTGCCTTCTCTTCGGCAGGGATGCAACATGAAAACACTTTGGTCTTCCCAGCTTTTATGGACAAACTGACCGATTTCGCGACCTCGTTCGTCCGTGATACCATAGAGTGGAGATCACCCAAGTTTGATGCTAGTAAAGCGATATCATCGGCATAGTCAAGGTCAGTCAACCGGCGTCCAGGTGCAAGCTCAATACCGTCACTCTCATGTAGGGCCTTCCCGAGAACCCAGTCAATGACGTAGTTAAAGAGAATGTGCGACAGGACACAGCCTTGCCGAACGCCTGACCAAATAGCTAAGGGTTCTGAGAGGTTGTTGTGGACTAAAACCCGCACAGTGGTGGAGCGGTAGTATGCCTTGATCATGGCGATTAGTTTTGGTGGTACACCATCAAATGCTATTATTCGCCATAGGGAGTCACGATGAATGGAGTCGAACGCAGCGGCAAAGTCAACAAAGCCGATGGCCGTTGGTTGTTGGTAGCTATGGCGGGATTCAAGGATCCGTCTCAGTGTGACTATCTGATCCACATCCACGCCCAGCACGAAATCCGGCCTGGTTGGGTCGCATCCTGGAGTCGCGCACAGACTAAAACCGCCTGAGGAGAACAATAGCGAAAATCTTCGCAGCAATGTCGATGAGGCTTATGCCGCGGTAGTTCTCACATTTTGTCATGTCTCCCTTCTTGTGGACAGGCACAAGGATGCCTGAGCCCTGGTCATCAGGGACGGTTTCGTCTCTCCATGCTTGTCCAAGCACCTCATGGAGCCAAGGCGCCAGAGTGTTGGCACAAGACTTGTAGATTTCAGCCGGTATGCCGTCTTCTCCAGGTGCCTTATTGTTGCGCAGCCTTTTTATAGCATCAGCAATTTCTGCTTCAAAAGGCGGGTTGCATGAAACCGGATGAGTGAAAGATGGAGGCGGCTCTACTGTAGGTGGGCTCCGTATCGAAGTTTAGGAGGTGCTCGATGTGCTCACGCCAGCGTTCGATCTTGGCCGCGTTGTCAGCAATAAAGCTGCCATTCACATCACTAACTGAGTCACCCAGTGAAGACAGTCTACCACTAGCCTGGCGAATAAGTTGGTAAAGCTTTCGAGTATCACCAACGTTTGAGGCCTGCTCCATGGAGGTTGCAATTTCAGCCCAGTATTTCTTTCGGTCCTCTCTGGCCGAGTTTGCCGTCATCTTGCTGAGTTGGCCGAAGGAATCGTCATTACAATCCCTAGCTCAGGCTGTCTCCGAAGACAACTGCAGAGTTCGTCCGCTGATCGAATCACTGTAGTGCCGCTGGGTTCATTCAAGAATTTTATCGGTATTTGGGTTCCTCGGTTTGTAGATCGCATGATCCGTTTGGATTTTCCACTGTAACAGCCTGAGTAGTTTATCGAATATGTCTGTATTTTATTATGGTCTAGTGTTTTCCAACTGCGATTCCACAACCTTGTCTTTGAATGTCTGCCTTGTAGCTTCAAATGCGACGGAAGCAAGAAACGCAGGTTGATAAACTTCTTGCGGAGTTGGAGCCTCCAGTGTCGTTCACTAAAGTGCCGGTGAAAGAGAGTCCAGCCCCCGAGGTCTCTGAAAAGCCAAGTGTTCTCCGCTACCAGGCTGACGTAAGTGGATTTCAAGTCTTTTTTGCGAGCGCTCGTTTTATTGATCCGCCTCTGTTCCTCACGAACTTTGATTGTTTCTCTGTCCGGCGTTGATTGTGCAATGTCGCCTCAACGGCACTTCGTCGCCCCGCCCCGCCTCCATACTTTTAGTTTTGGACCTAGACCTGGGATCATGTTCTCTGTCATCGTGCCTGTTCTTTGTCTTTGTGTCCAATTCCTTGCGAATGGAGCGATTTAGGACTTGCCAGTCCGCCAAGTTAGAGCGTTGGACTTCTAACCAACAAGTCGCTGGTCCGGGCCTTGGGTAGAGCATCCCCTGTGGTTGCGTATGGCTGCCTGACGACGGCCAACAAGCCAGAAATGGCCTTGCCAGTCTCGCTTGTCTTTACCGGTAGTGTCATTCTGTCTATACCACTAGCTGTTGTGCGGTTGCTGGCGGGGCTCGAAATTGATCCCAAGACACAATGGGACGAGTGAGTCCCGTAACCTATCAGGAAACGCCCATCTCTCATGTCACGATTATTATTGGTAATTATGTATGAAGTTCGTGCTGCCTTAGCTGCAGCACGAGTCATAGTCACACCGTGACTGCAAACATTCCCGGTCGTAGCGGCCAGTGCTTGGACAATTGTCGCGGCATTTGAAGGGAGTGGATCCTTGTGTGAACTCCAGGTGGCCTAGTCTCGGTTTAGGGTGGCAAATACACCGTCAGTGATCATTTCCAACTGTCTTTTAATAAGTCCTATATTTCCTTCATTGTTTGCACTCTACCGAATTGATTTATTGCCTTTCTACCTGCCTTTTCTCTTTAGCCCGCGGCGTCAGATTGGGGCAATGACTGGGGCGACGATGAGGAGCTGTAGAAACCTGAATGCCAGACCATTCCACTATCCGTGAACTCACTAGTGCTGTGAATCTTTCACCCCTTCCCCTCCATTTTGAAAACGGTACCTTGCCTCTTTTCTGGACACTCCGACGTTCTGTGTGTTTTTAACATTTTAGGAGAAAGACAACGACTTTTGATTTCTTTTCTGTTTTAACTGTTCTCACCAGGTAGCCGGAGATAGCCAGAAAGTTATTTAGGCGCTTTGTTACAGGGTAGTACACAATGCTGGGACATAATGTTAATGAGGTTTCTTGGCAATTGTGATTACGGGTGGGTCTCTAACAGCCGCGCGGAATCTTTCTTCGAGGTTGTCTCCTCTAGCGCTTTGGCTTACTAGCCTAAACACAAGGTAGCGCCGGCAAGCGGACTTATTTAATGGCGGTTAACGGTTGCCATGTCACATTGTAATGGTTGGCTGGCTAGTAGCCCTTGTTGGATCAGGAGTCCCGGCGGTGAGGAGGAGGAGGAGCAGCAGCAGCAGCATGGTTGGGAAGGACTGCCCCGTCATTAGAAACACAGATGGAGAGGAAGGGAGATAGATCCACCGTAGAGAGATTAGTGTAGCAGACCTTGGCCGCCGTGAGGGCGGGTGGGAACGCGACGAAGACGCGTCTGCTGTGGTTCCCTGTCACAGTGTCCTCGTCAGGCCCTGCGATATTTTATAGGCTTTTGGCGTGCCGGACCTCAGCCCGCCGCACCCCGGTAGCACTGCTACTGCTGGTAAACAACTGCGTATTCGTCGGACCTGAGGGTTTGTTTATTTCGCAATTGGCTTTCTGTTTCCTCTTTTGACTTCTCCGACCGTATCCAGCAGCCACGCGTACGTCAAAACCAGTGATAACAACTATCAAGGTAGTACGGTACTATTGAACAAATAGTAAAGGATAAACAGGGGTACAAACCTCAAAAATGGATACACTAGTCAAGAGCGAAGGGAGCCGGCCAAATCGCCGGACTCTATACAAGGGAACCACGCAAGTTCAACAATAACGCCACGCAGGGCGAAACTAGTCTTGGAAAGCTCGAGTGTGTTACTGGGATAGGGGATGTGGCTCTGGTTTAAGTGATGTCAGGAGTACATTCCTATAGCCTCAGGATTGGTCTGAAGACACCAGCATGAAGGGGGGGGGGGGTATGACGCGAAAAGACTGTACTGGCAAGGGGGGAGGAATTGGAACCGCTTGAGGTCAGCGGTAGTGACACCTGTAATCGAAACAAAGGGGGAGGTGAGGCAATGCCGAGTAGCTCTTGAAACAGTTGTTTCTTGGTGCAGTGAGGGAGGAGGGCGGAAGCATTATGGGAAAAGGCAAGAAAGGCGAACGGGGAGTGGGGACAATATTCAAGCACCACTTAAGAGGTAATTGGCCGGGGACGGGTTTTAACACCAGTGTGCATTTGACTAGAAACAAAAGGGTCAACAGGAACATAATTCTTGGAGAAAGGGGGCTCGGGCACGCAGTTCAGGGGAAGGGGGAACAGTTGGACTCAGTACAGTACCTTCACTGAAGGCCGTTATACCATCTGCCAACTGTGGGCGCACCGGCTAGCGAGCAGTCAGGCTAAAGGACAACCCACCTTCACTGATGTCGACTTCGCCGATGATATCGCTTCAAGCTTTGGTTATCTACAGTCTATGGTGTCACGGGTGGACGAGGTCGCCACGTCGGTTGGTTGGTCCATAAACACTGGGTAGACCAAAATGCTTTCCTGCTGCATCCCTGCCCAAGAGAAGGCACCCCTCGAGATAAATAGCTGTCAACCTGAATGTAGAATATTCGGATTCTATAATTAACCAGATGCTTAGGGCCGGCCTGTTTCTTACTTGTTAACTTGAGTAGACGCGATCTCCCTTAAATCGATAACACTATCGTTAAGTCGGGTACGGTTCTATTATTGGAGATTAGGAAAAACATAAAAAGTACTCTTACACGCAAAGTTTCCAAGTACGAGACAGCGAGATAACGTCAATCTTCGTGGGTCCAGTATAGGAAATTTAAACGAATAAAAGGGGTTTAGGAGAAACAAAAGAGGAGCGCAACCACCAAAATGGGGAACATTCAAGTATAGGATAACAGTATGGTGTTAAAATGTCAAGTAATTGAGAATAACGATAATTTCAAGGGTATAAACGGCAAGGTAATGCGTCTATTGTTAAAGAAAGAGAAATATAGTTATGTTACTGTTAAATGGAGGGGAACGGGACAAAACGAATAACTACGGAAGGATGTACACTGAAGAAGTAGAGGGTTCCTTCGTGTGAATTACACCGACCTCCTCTCAGATGAAATAGTCCGCACTCACGGCAACAAAATCACAAGGATATCCTAGGACCTAGACCATCCAATAAAGACGAATGTAGTGCTTTCGACACGTTCTTCGTCGTCCACCACACAAGCTCGAAGTTACTGCACTCGGTCCGGCATTGAAGAAGGGTTCAACTCGAAACCTAACTCGACTCGGTTCGTTAGGACATTGAAGTGGTCCGTGGAGCTTCGGTATTCGGCCTCCGGCGTTGACGATGAGAATGGATTAAAGTGTCCAGGTATGATGCTACGGATATTCACGCTTGAGGAAGTACCATACGGGACTTCATCGACGCCGGCCAGATCGGTCATGATTGCAGCCGTAACAAGTGCATAATACTCGATCGTAGTAGCCCCTGGACCGACTATCGGCATTCAAATATATGTTACAGACTCAGGTTCATCGGTAAGGATCGGAACGAAGCTTTCAAAATATTGACAAAGCCCTTAGCCAGTGCCTGCGTCCTTGGAGCAGTGCCCGTTCCCCCTCAAGCTATCTTGCCTGATTGGACTCTTTCGCATAGGCGGTCCTTGGACATTTGGTAGTTGGCCTCCAGCATAGACGATGAGAATGGATTGAAATGGCGAGGTCTGCTCCCACGGATCTTCACGCTTGAGGAAGTACTGTAGTGGTCCTAGCAGTCACTTAGAACCCAAAATCAGATGCGTGACACCTTTGGCCTGCGCGCCTGATGCCGTCTGCGGTCAGGCGCTAATTGCCGGCACCCTGTCCGTTCTCGCTCAATGGTCTGAGCCACTTACGAACACAACCTGTCTGGCTTGTGCCCACCTTGCGCTGTGCAACCAATCACCACCAGTCTACCGAGACAAAGCGTGTATTCGGCGGCCACCCGGGATGACTGCGGTCAGAGGACACTTGGGATTCCGGCCTCGCGCGTCGCGGTTGCGGCGACGCCGCCCTCTGCCACTGGCCTCACGGTCGTACGCCCTGCAAGACCGACTGGCCACTTTCTCCTAACTGTTGCGTTTACAATGCATTTTTACGTCTACTGTGGCCTTCCCAAGAATTCTTCCATCTCCTAAGGAACCGGGCCTGGAAGATTGTAGCTGTTAGGGTTAACCATATTAGCCTTAATTCCTATAGCACCATCTAGGACATCATCGTGGCCGGCCAGATCAATCATGATTACAACCGCAACAAATACGCAATACTCGATCGGGATAGTTCATGGGCCGACTACCGGCATTCATATATATGTAGCAGACACAGGTTCCTCGGTAAGAATCGGTACGAAACATTCCAAATATTGACAAGGCCCTTAGCCAGTGTCTGCATCCTTGTAGCAGTGCCCGCTCCCCCTAAAGCTATCTTGCCTGATTAGACTCTTTTGCACAGGCATAAACCCGCACTCATGTGCTTACAGGAGTTAATAGGGTCACTTCACGCTCTCTGTAGTTTGACGCTGTCTAGCGTTTCATTCCTTATTTTGGCCAAAAGGACAGTTCTACCATACAGTGTGGGGTCCTACCCTGACTGTTTGCTTGTGTGTGCTCCACAGTGTTGTTGTGAAGAGGCGGTGACTTACCCGGGGATGGGTTTTAAGTGATAGTAGACTTGCGTCGCATCTACTCCACCCATCCATGCCCGCTTTTAGGACGAGCGGGATTGGGCTCAGCCGGCCGGGTCCGCCACAACTGGCTCTGGTCTCAGGGGGTAGCAGTGTCGTACAGGCCACGGTTGGTTGGTTTTTGCACCTGCGTGTGCCCCCCATATCAGGCCTTCTTATAGGAGTGCAAATCGAATAACGCCTGTCGTTTCCTGATAGGGTTCCCGAGTTGGTCCAGAGCGTCTGCAGTGGTCGCTGCTGCCCGACGCTCCCCTAAATGGCGACGCCACTCAGAGCATGGGACCTCGCGCAACGGCATTTTTTCTCATGCCACTAGCAAGGCGCAACCTGTCGCGCGACCTTCACTTTTAGCGAATGCCACACCGTATCGCCCCCGTTCTGGCCTTAACCAACAGCAGCATGACCCCAATCTGTCTGGATAGACCTCAGGGCCGTGGTGGCTGCTAGGCCTTACTCAGGATCCGACTAGTCTCCTAGCTGCGAAGTCAAACTTCCTCCTGCTTATTCCCCGTTCCAATGTATACAGAATAATCTATTCCTACTATTCTGGCCTCCGCCGACCCCTTCTCTCCTATGGAGCCATGGTCTGAAGATCGCAGTTGCTAGGGTTTACCTTGCTTAACAGCCTGCGATACAGCTACCACGTCGCCCGTTTAGGGGACGATTCATCACTATAATAAGGGTAAGGCGCTCGGATCTAACATGACGCTCCAAGAGTCGCGGCTTAAAACGGCGCAATCTAACGAGATTAAATGGATTGACAGGAGGACGGAGAGGCTGCAGTGGCTCCTTCTAAATATCCATTGGGGATGTGAGTTATCTTTAAAGTAGCCTATTACGCCTACAGTTTGGATCAGATCGTGTGTGACACGCGCAGACGATACGTTTACCTTCGTTAGTAACTGCGCCAGCGTCCACCTCCGGTTGTTTTCACATTGTCTCGCCATTTTGGGGTGAATGAATGCGGTAGATGTCGCTCAAGTCAGGCGATGCGCCTGCTCCGTGGAGGCACACTCGAGCTGCTGTCAGGACGAAGCCACCAGACCCGTGGGCTTTGGCTTGAATCAGATGGAGTACAGGAAACAAATCGGCTGCTCCTCGACCCCCTCCACCCTCTGATGTGCCTGCCTTCATACAGTGGCGATGACCCGTCACCAACGGCATATTCCGGACCTGCTCGCCTAACTTCATGCATTGCCAAGCCAGCACCGGACAGTGGTCTGATCCGCTACCGTCATTTTTAAATGTCCAAAGTTTCAGCTCTCCTCCGTCTTGTCTTTGCGAATTTCCACTTAGCAATCTAGAGTAGTGCACGTACAAATATTACCCTAGTAGTCGCTGTTTCGGGTCTTCAACATTTAGTTGAAATAGACAAAAAATATGACTACCTCCCATCCCGATAGACCGAAGCCCGCTGTGCGCCCATTCCACCTTTCCAAGAGAGCTAGACGGAGGCGTGGCGGTCTGCGTGAAATAATTTAGAGCTTGTGCGACTTTCGAGGAGTCTACATCACCATACCAGGCGATCGACCTCTTCAAATTATAAGACAGATAAATCATGACTGATTATTGGCTGCAGCACAGGCAGTTGACGTGACAAACCTCTACGCATGTGTTCTTGCATGTATCGAGACAGTTCCGCCGTCGATTCTGAAGAGGTTCCCGTTTTCACTAAACCAGGATGGTGGCTCGAGCGTGAACCAAATGAAAATGAGAGTAGACTCGCACTGCATTCGCAAAAATCTCCTTTTCCAACGAAGTCTGGTGTCATGAGCAAGGCAGGGGAGGGCGCAGCTGGACGGCGTTGCCAGATCCGGCCCAAACGCACCGTCACCCCGATCTGGATCCCATACAACTGGAATACCACAGAGTTCACATTGCAGTCTGACTCTCAGTCCTCCAATCAGCCGCACCACACAAACACACAGTCCGAGGACCGTTCTGTCCGAGTAATCTGGTTATTTGGCAACCTTCTAAGCCACGGATTCTAGCATACGGTTGTAGCTTCAAATGCGTCAGATTGTTTATAAACTCGGGAAAATTCGCTGTGACGCCGGCCTCGCTCTCTATTCTAGCGATAATATCACGTAAAGCCACGATTCTCCTGCCAATCCGCATACCAAGCAGACCTGAAGCCTGGCCACTGGTACACGAATGGAATGCACAACATCCACACTAATATGCGAACCATAAGTAAGGGCATCATGCAACTAGGGTCATCTGTAACCAGTAAACACGTGCAACCCGAAGAGAAAGAGGGCCAAAATGAGCTGTGGAATGATGTCTGAAGGGCGGTGGTTAGTAAGTTCGCAAGCACTATTGCCCGCCTACCTCAATCTGGTATGGCTAATCACCTTTAAGGCTGACTCACAGAGGGCCTCATTGTGACGACTACCACGCTCACACACTTCGGACCCCTCGTCGATGGTTCTGCACTATCTTTCTACAGAATACACTATTCCTCCCACCTGATGTATCACTTCTTCCCTTTGTCTTTGAAGTTGTCCTTAAAGAAGCTTATTACGCCTACAGTTTGGATCAGATCGTGTGTAATACACGCAGACGATACGTTTAACTTCATAAGCCACTGCGTCTACGCCCACCGGTCGTCTTACCATCTTGCGGTAGAGGCTGCGCAAGTCAGCCTCACTGTAAACTAATTCATGCGCTGCGCCTGCTCCGTGAGGCTTGTGATACACTTTATCGCTTACTACGCCCGAGCTGTTGTCATGACTACGCGAACATACCGGTGGGATTTGGCTCGGACCAGCTGGAGAACAGGAAACAAAACTGCTGCTTCTCATCCCCCTCCCCCTTCGTACAGTTCCGATGACCCGTTACCATCGGCATATTCTGGACCTGCTCGCCTACTTTAATGCATTGCCAAGCAAGCATCGGACGGTGGTTCGATCCGCTGCCGTTATTTTCATATGTCCAAAGTTTAAGCTCTGCTCCGCCTAAGCAATTAAGAGAAATGCATGTACAAATAAAATCCTAGTAGTCGGGTCTTCAAAATTTATTCGAAATAGAAAAATATGACTACCTGGCATCCCGATAAACCGAAGCCCACTGTATGTCCATTCCGCCTTCTCAAGAGAGCTAGAGGGTGTAGTGGCGGTCTGTGCGAAATAAGTTAGCGTTTGTGCAACTTTCAAAGAGTCTTCCTCAGGCCCCACCTGCGATCGACCTCTTCCAATTAGAAGACAGATAAATCATGACTGATAATTGGCTGCAGCACAGGCAGTTGACATGAAAAACCTCTACGCATGTGTCCTTGCACGCATCGAGACAGTTAGGCCATAGATTTGGACGAGGTTCCCGTGTGCACTAAACCAGGGTGGTGACTTGAGCGTGAGTTAAATTAAAATGAGAGAAGACTCGCGCTGCATCCACAATAATCTTTCCCAACTGGGTCTAGTATCGTGAACAAGTCAAGGAGACTAGAGGAGGCGCAGGCAGACGGCGTGGCCGGATCCGCCCCAAACGTGCCGCCACACCTGGTTCGGATCACATACATTCGGAATAACACAAATATCACATCCAGAAGGAGCCACCGTAGTCTGACTCTCAGTCCTCTAATCAGCCACACCACATAAACACGCACTGGAAAGACCATTCTGTCCAAGTTATCTCGTTATTTGGCAACCTTCTAAGCCACGGCTTTCAGCACACGGTTATAATTTCAAATGCGTCAGGTTGTTGATGAACTCAGGAACATTCACTAAAACGCCGGCCTCGCTCTCTATTTTAGTGACATTATCACGTAAAGTACCGATTCTCCTCCCAGAACGCATACCAAGCAGCCCACAAGCCTGGCCACTGTTGGAGGGATAAATACAAAGGAAGTGCATAACATTCACACTAATATGCGAATCACAGGAAGGGGCATAATGCAAATAGGCTCAGCTGTAACCAGGAAACACTTCCGAGCGCAAAACAAGTCGAAGAGACAGACGACAAAAATGAGTTATGGACTGATGTCTTGAGGGCGGCGATTAGCAAGTTCGCAAGCACTACTGCCCCCCTACCCCAACCCGGTATGGCCAATCACCTTTAAGGCTAACCTTGGCGGGTGTCTGTAGACAAAAACTGTATTCACCGTGCTAGCAATTACGTCGGGCAAGATGCACTAAAATTTTATATGGGCTATACAGGCACTAGGTAGCGACTCAGCAGAGAGACCTAAACTCTCGGCCTGCAGCATATCCCAAGAGGTCCTCAAACTATGCCACTTAGGAGATAATACTACACAGACCACATACCAAAAGGTCCCACAGCGTCAATGCCCTTTTTATAGAAGGAAACCATTTGCACGCATCCAACAAATTATACTGTAAGTGCAAATATTATAAAATTTGGGCGTTTACTACGATTAGCGCAGGATAAACGCATGCGAGATGTCCGTCAAGGCACCCACTGTCCCCCGATTCGTCCATTTCCATAAGTCAAAGTTCTCGTGCGATGGCCAAGACGTACTTCGTGGCGGAACAAACTCCAGAATTGAGATGGGCTTGTTAAATTTCGAACCTTTAACATTAAAAAAACAGAGAAATGTATGGCGGTTAATCGCAGAAAACTAGCTTCACTAGACAGACGATTAAGAAGTGCCCTGACGGGGTGCTGTAAGAAAACGATCCCTTACAAATTGTCGGGTAAACAGCAAAACTAAAACTCATTCACCTACCTGGCCCTGAAGCCCGACCGCCTCTAGCAAGGATAGCCTTCAATAGATTTCCTACCTCATAAAATGTCCACCAAGATTCCGAAATGGGTTTTTCATTCTTCGGTAGACAATTATTTAGATGAGGTATTCATCAACAGGCATATCGATTTGAATGTCAGCTACAATTATCTGAATGGCAAACTTCAATGCTCACAGATAACTATGGCGGGATGACAAAATGTATGACGCCTATTGGCATAGATGCCAGCCAACGATAGAATGCTCTCTTAGACATGGGTAATCAAAGTTTCAAGTTTCCTGAAAAAGCCCTTCTCTACTTAATTGACTATTTTGGGATGTACGTATTTCAATCAGTAAGAGGTTGTACATGAAAAGAGTTAACATTTCGGTTATAGAGAAACTTTCTTTGTTGCTGAATAATGTTGAATCATCCCGACCATTACAACCGCATCAAAGGTTCCCTAACTACATGCTGTAAACCTTCTGTCCAAGAAAAATTATAACACTCATCAATCGACACACACAATGCATTATGAATGAACATTTCATGGTCTTCAAAAGTGTCGCAGTTGAAAACCGTTTGAAGCCGCAAGAGACAAAGGCGTAATTCTCTGCAAAAGGGGTGTAGTGGACCTTAACGCCACCGTTGACTCATCACGCCAACGCTGCAGTTACCGTGATGGCCGACCTCAGGCCTGTCCATCGCTCAAGGACCAGGGACGTCTACTGACACATGCGGCTTAATCTCGCGCAAGCCAAGCAATCAGCGGCCCACTCACACAAGACCTCAAGTTGGTGGCTGTGGCCGGTGACACTTGGGATTCCGTCTAGGTGCGTCGCGGCAGGTGACGCCGCCCTGTCCCACGGGCCTCACGGTCGGACGCCCTATTGGCCACTTTCTCCGAACTCTTGTGTACACAATATATTCTTCATTCTATCCTGACCTTCCCAAGACTTCTCCCATCTCTTAAGGAACCCGGCCTCGAAGATTGTAACTGTTAGACTTAACCGTTTTAGCCTTAAAACCTATAGGGGTACAAAAAGGAATATTTTGTGCATGCTTTCTATCAATTTTATCGAAAAACTTATGAGAAAATTCATACTTATGTAACCCTTTTTTACATGTTGAAGCTTTCGCAAACGGTCAAAAAGGAGCTTGTTCAAACACCGAGTGATTTGACTAAAAGTTCTTTGGGAACCACAGCAGACGCGTCTACGAACCGCGTTCCCACCCGCCCTCCCGGCGGCCAAGGTCTGCTACACCCATCTCCCTACGTTGGATCAACTCTCCCTCCGCCCAATCCGTGTTTTTGATGACGGAACAGCCCCTCCCGGCCACGCTGCTCCGACTCCTCCTCCTCGCCGCCGGAATCGAGGCCAACCCTGGACCTCTCTGGTACTGCTCGTCCTGCCGAGTCCGTCTGGGCCGCCGCGACTGGTCTGTACGTTGCGGCTCCTGCAATGGCTGGTGCCATCTCCGCTGCAGTGGCCTCGCCACGGCTGCCGATTGGTCGCCCGCCTTCGCGTGTCCCAGCTGTCCCGTGCCCCCACCGATCTCCATGCCTCCAGCCTGTCCAGTCCTGAACCCAAATTTTCTGGTCTCCGACCTTGCCTCACCACCTGGCCTTAAGATCTTACAATTCAACGCCAACGGCCTCCTTGGGAAGCTTGACCAGCTCCTGGCCTTCATGCGCTCGCACAGCATAGCTGTGGCGGCTATCCAAGAGACAAAGTGGTCTAACTCCACTAAGGTCCCTTCCTGTGCCGATTACACGATTGTCCGTCGCGACCGCGGCCGCAACAAAGGCGGAGGTTTGGCCTTCCTGGTAAACAAATCCATTGCCCATCACCAGCTTCCCCTGCTTGGAGCCGATCCCACGGAAGTACTGGCGATTTCCCTTGACATTGGCCCGGCGCCGCTAACCGTCGTGAACGTGTACATCCCTCCAACTTCCAGTTGTTCTCCCGGTTTCACCGCCTCTATCGCTCCCTACTTACCTTCTGGAGACAGTCTGGTGCTAGGTGACTTCAACGCTCACCATGACCTATGGTGCTCTAACTTGGCAGCCGACTCCCGCGGAGAAACTCTGGCTGATGAAATAGAACACGCCCCCTTTGCCGTTCTCAACGAGAACAGCCAAACGCGGCTCCCGACCAACGGCGCCTCCAGCTCGCCCGATGTTTCCCTCGCCAGTCTCAGTCTGGTAGCCTCCACCATGTGGAAGACGGAAATCAGCCTGGGTAGCGACCACCTCCCCATTGTGCTCGAATTGGCCACCGCCGCCGAGCGTATCAAGGCCCCCAACCGGCACTTCATTAATTTCAAGAAAGCCAATTGGGCAGCGTTCACGACCGAATGCGAAGCCGAGATCGATGGCTTACCGCCTCCCACCTGTGTCCACATGGCGGAGCGATCCCTTCGTCGACTACTCCTGGCAGCAGCAAGTCACCACATCCCTAACGGCCGCATTCCCTTTCTTCGTCCTAACTATCCGCCCGAAGCCTCCCGCCTGGAACGAGAGAGAGACGAAATACGAGCGCGTGATGCCAGTGACCCGCGCGTTGGCGAACTGAATGGCTTAATCACTAAGACTATCAACGATGGCAAACGCCAACGCTGGCATGAACTAGTTTCAGATTGCAATTTCAGCGGCAACTCAGCTGCCACTTGGAAGCTTTTACGCAACCTGACCAAACCCCGGGCTGATACATCAAACCAGTCTATTAGCTTTGGGGACGGTAAGTTCATTTCCAACAACGGTAAGATCGCCGCGAAGATGAACAAGCTGTTCTCACCCCGCTCGGCGCCCAGTCCCAAAAGCCAGCGCCCCCTTCTTCGCCTCCTCCATAAAGCCCCGCCCCCAGATATTTCCTTTTCGGCTGATGCCATCCTCACCGCCGTCAAGAAAATGAGAGCTTCGAAAGCCTTAGGACCAGATGGTCTGGCGCCTATCCATGTGCGCCACATCGGCCCGAAGGTGGCTGCCTACCTTGCCGCCCTCTTCAACCTTTCACTGGGAACTTCAATCATCCCTGATTGCTGGCGCCAGTCGATCATCATCCCTCTGGTCAAAGCGGGTAAGGACCCCTGCCTAGCGACCTCTTATCGTCCAATTGCCCTCCTCAGTCCATTGGCGAAGATCCTGGAACGGCTCATCCACCCAATTCTGACGTCTGTGGCGGAACTATCTTGCCACCAGCATGGTTTCCGATCGGGTCGTGGAACTACAACGGCGCTTTTCGAGCTCAGCGACGCTATCCTCGAGGGCTTCAATCAACAGAAGCCCGCTTCGCGGACCGTGGCAGTCTCAATTGACCTGTCACGAGCCTTTGACTGCGTCCGCCACGATCAGCTCCTGCAGGACTTGGTCTCGTTGAACGTCCCGACTGGCCTGGTCCGATGGTTGGCGGCTTACATCCGTGGCCGTCACGATCGTGTCCTCTTCCGGGGCGCTCTCTCCAAGCCCCGTAAGCAGTCCTGTAGCGTCCCTCAAGGCTCTGTGCTCAGCCCGACGCTCTTTAACATCTACATGCGAGAGCTCCCACTCCCCCGGGCACCTGTGCAAGTGGTCTCCTATGCGGACGATATTACGTTCTTCTGCCGGCACCATGACATCGATCAGGCTGCACAGCTCCTCACGGAGTTCATGCCTGTTGTCGAAAACTTCCTCATCCAGCGCGGAATGACGATCTCGGCAGCCAAGTCGTCCGTAACTGTCTTTACGCTTGACCCGAAGGAGTTCAATCGTCACCCGGTCATCACCGTCAATGGGGCGTCCTTACCGCTCGTCCGCAAGCCCAAACTCCTTGGTGTGCGTTTTGATCCGCTCTTCACGTTCGCAGACCATGCCAGGGAGACCGCAAGCAAAGTAAGCCGCTGCACCAAGGTCCTCAAGGCTCTAGCAGGCACATCCTGGGGCTGTGCGAAAGAGACTCTGTCGACTGCTTTCAAGGCGCTGGCCAAGCCGCACCTCACTTATGCGGCATCAATCTGGTCTCCTACGATGAGCTCTTCCAGCCTCCGCCGCCTCCAGTCAGCCCAAAACGCTGCCCTCCGCACGATCACGGGTTGCTATAAAATGTCGCCTATAGATCATCTTCATGCGGAGGCTTCTGTTCTACCGGTCGCCAATCACAACACTCTCCTTAGCCAGCAGTTCTGGTGGAGTTGTTCGCAACCCGGCCATCCCAATCATCACCGTTGCACCGCTCCCGAGCCCTGCCGCAACGTCCGGCCGTCTATTCGAGCACTCCACAAGGAAGCTGTTGCCTCGTCTCTCGCGGATCTACCTGTTGATAGCTCTGCCACCAAGACAGGCTTCCAGCGTCTCCACCAGAGAGTCGTTGTCGAGGAGAAACGAGGTTACCGTCCCCCGGTCCTTTTGGGTGGCTATCCGCCTCCGATCGCGGCCTCGGAACGACATCTCCCGAGGGTTACTCGCTGTACTCTGGCGCAGCTACGCAGTGGCTACTGTATGCTCCTTCGCCAGTACCAGCACCGGCTCGACCCATCCATACCCGACTGCTGTCCCGACTGCGGCGTCTCGCCGCATGACTGCCGTCATCTGTTCGCCTGCAGTTCTCGGTCAGGCACCCACCTCACTCCCACGGACCTGTGGCTCAAGCCGGTCGAGGTCGCGGCTTTTCTCCGTCTCCCAACTACTCCCAGTTTGGATTCCGGCGGGGATTCCTGATCCAACTATGGGCTACGACACACACACACTAAAAGTTCTTTCCGATAGGGATGAGCAATAGTCAATTGAAGTAATTTGTTCGAAACGAAAACCAATTTCGGCATTTCGATTGACATTGCACTGCAGCACTAAGAGTGATAGGAAGGAGCCTCAGTTACCGAGTTTAATCAGTTCTGGAACCGCTCTCGTCCTGGAAACGTTCGTTTTGCGAAACGAAAGAGCTCATAGCCAATCAAACTGCATCAGGTTACTGATTTGCTACAGGCATCCGACGAATCACGTCCCGAGAGCCAGACTCGACAGCCGACACAGATACATACATATGCACTGACGAGCGGAAGCTCGTCAATCGAAATTAATTTTCTGCGAATGGCTTGCTCCTAACCTGACATGCTCGTAGATTGAGCTGCTCGTCACTGGAGGCTCCACTGCATAAGAATCCGGACGTCATGAAGAACGACGAACTAACTCAGACGCGTGCCGCCGCGTTCCCACCCGCCCTAACGGCGGCCAATGTCTGCTACACCAATCTCTAATGCGTTGGATCAACAAACCAACGCTTCTACTAACTACATCTACCTTGCACGAGAATACATTTAAGATAACAGTTCTGTACGCCCCAAGGTTGTGGCAACGAGTAGGTCGCGACTGCCCTTCGTTTTTACGCTTACTGCTGGCACGTCTTCATCTCCGCCTCCTGCTGAAGAGAGCCAACTCGCCTGATCGCCAGCAAACATTTACTCATGTCTTCCGGTCCATGCCGCTGCTGGAACCACCCCTGCATTCGCACCAGCCAATCAACGTCCTCCCTCATTCTGGTGCAGACGACTAAGACGGCTATGAGCAGCCTGAACAGACAGCTACGTAGTGAAAAGCTGGTCAGACCTACTCTATCTGTACCGACTTCTGAGTTCGAAACTTTTCGTGTTAGTGTTACAACCATCTTCAAAAGAGCGTCTTTTTCGGTAGCCGAGAATGTCTCATCGGGTTCGCACAGTATAAACTGGCTAAGCAGTCGCAAAGTTTGTGTTGCGCCCGCCGAAAGCTATTTTCCGGCTAGAATGCTACTAAACGCTCAGTATTTGCATTCCTTCAGAACCCATAATACAGCACTCGCAATGGTAGATACGGACTTACGAGACATTAGGTAAGCTATACATTGAGCAAACGGTTCCCCGACAGTACAACCATCACCAACTATGATGTTTATAGTCTGTCCATCCGATAAATTGCGCATGCGTAATGATGGCCGGTTTGCGCAGCATCTACAACATGTTCTACTTCCCTCAGATCGGAGCAGCGACGAAGACCGAAGGATGAATGCAGTGGCCAAGAAAGGTAAACAGCTCGTATACGCGAACCACACACGCCCTAACCATGGATATATGCGTCAGGTTTGCACACAGATAACGATGCAGCTTGGATTGTGATAGATGCCACAACCGGAAGGCACCCTTCAGTCGGTTCTACAGTCCACCGGCACACAGTGGAAATATGCAAAATGTGCGAGAAGGCGGAAAACGACAATAAACCATCTAGCCAGCGAAACACCTTATTGGTAAATGAGACAAATGATCGGGATGTTTTTTTTCCTGAGCTTTCGAGCTCCTACAAGAGCCCATCATCGGAGGTGGAGAAACATCAACAAATGGGGTAGCTACTTGGGGCGTGTGTACAATAACTAAAATTTCGAACTTGTAGAAAAATAAATAATTGTGTGTTTTTGCTGCCGACTTGCCACTGAGGGCTGTGCTAGCCTGTGCCAGTAGGCAAAATCGACATGTTGGGTGAAAATATTTACAGAAATAGAATCGTCAACAAAAAACAAGCAATATTTATGGTGGGAGGGATGGGCAATTAAAAAGTCATGGGAAAGGGGGAAGGAGGATGAGAGGAGAGGGATTGTGTACGCTTGGGCACCAAATGGCCACGTCAGCATCGAAAGTGGGATGATTATGGAGGATTTTGGGCCAATTGATAACGGCGGGCGTCTGGATGTGATCGTTTGTTGATCTGTTGACCGAATTATCATCCGTGGACTAGGCTTCGATAAATTCTCTGCTCGTCTTGTTTACCGCATGGGCGAGTACCTTGACGGCAGCGAAGTTGAACTCATGACCTGTTTCGTAGGTGTGAGTTGCAACTTCTGATGATTAGTCGCCTCGTCACATGGCCTGCTTGTGTTCACGTATGCGCGATACGAGCATGCGTTCAGTTTGACCTGTATAATTACCGGGACAGTTTAGGCATTGGATGCGGTATACTACTCCAGATTGTTCATTCTGCGTAAGCCGGTCTTTTATTTTCATCCCTCTGCTGCGCATTGTAGCTTTGAGTCTGCGTGCAATTCCAACACCTAGTCCCGCAGCGATGCGTTCAGTCGCTTCTGAGACGTTTTTTATGTAAGGCAGAGCGTGCCATATCCTTGGTGGTTCTTCTGTTTGGGTCCTTAGGGGCCGAACGCGTAGGCATCGGTTTATCAATGCTTTTGGATAACCGTTCCGCATTAACTGGTTACGAAGATATCTGGTCTCGCGTGCCTTTTCCTATGGTTTACTGCAGTGGGTCTGGATCCATTTAAAGAGTGTTTTTACACAGCTCCGTTTGTGAGCAACGGGATGGTTACTGTGAAAACTGAGGAGTTGTGTTGTGTTCGTCGCCTTCCTGTAGACTGTCGTCTCGATTTCACCGTTGGGTGTTCTCTTGACGAGGACATCAAGGAAAGGCAGCTGCTGCTCTTTTTCTTCTTCCCGTGTAAATTGTATGTCAGGAAATATTCCATTGAGCAAGTCATGGAAGTTTTGCAGCATGTTTCTCTTGATGATGACAAACGTGTCGTCGACGTGGCGGCGCCAGAAGGCAGGCTCATGTTGGGCGAAGGCGATGTTTTCTAGTTCCTGTAGAACCAGTTCTGCCACTAAGCCAGAGATCGGGGAGCCCATTGGAGTTCCTTTGATCTGTTCGTACGTTTCACCAGCAAAGTTGAAGTACGTTTTCTGGCAGAATTCGAATAACCTCATAAGGTGTCCAATTTTGAGAAGGCTTTGGGCCTCATCATATGCCTCGTCAAGTCTCTTCTGTAAGATATTGTGCACCAGGTTTGGCGGTATGGATGTAGGAGCTCGAAAGCTCAGGGAAAAAAATACACCCCGTTCCAGTGCTCGATCATTTGTCTTCTTTACCAATAGACATACCTGGAATGCGAATATTCTCTCACATTCGAAACACCTTATAATCTACATACTAGTCGTTATGGGAATATGATGAGCGCAAGGTCGGAGAGAGTTAAGTAGACTAAACGTGAGAGGCACGATTGTGGACTTACGGAAAGAAAAGAGTCTCACTTGCCAAACGATGAGTCGAACTAAAGGCTCAGTATGGATGCAGTTAGTGAGTATTTTCCACTGACCCATTTGTTGCTGATTAGAGGGCGGGGCGAAGACCTCAATTGTGTCTCCAGACTGATAATTTTCCATGCAGTCCTCATTATGGTTTATGCCCCCAGCCACGAAAATTCTGCCTTTGAATGCGACTGCCGTGTGGAGCTCGCCTCCTGCTAAAAATAGCCCGCTCGTCTGATTGCCAGCGCAAACATTTACCAATGCCTTCCGGTCCGTGCCGCTGCTGGAACCACCCGTGCATTCGCACCAGCCAATCAACGGCTTCCCTCTTTCACTAATTAGCTACAGGCAACAAAGACGACTATGAGTAGCCTGAACTGACAGCTACGGGTACCTCTTGTGAAATATTTTCTCATTGTAAATAGGTGGTCCAACCTACTCTATCTGCCCCGACGTCTGAGTTGAAAAACATTCATGTTAGTGTCACAACTATCTCCAAAAGAACGTGTTTTTCGGTGGCCGAGAATGCCTCATTGGGTTTGCAGGGTGTAAACTGTCTAAGCAGCGGCAATGTTTGTGTTGCGCCTGCGGAAAGCTATTTTCCGCCAATAGCGCTATTGAATTCCCTGTTTTGGCATTACTTCAGGACCCATAATACAGTACTCGTATTGGTAGATGCGGACTTACGAGACACTACATAAGCTCTCCACTGAACAAACGGGCTACCGACAGTTTAACTCTCGCCAGCTATGAGGTTCATTGTGTGTCCATCCGATAACTCCGATAACGTGCAGGTTTGGGCAGCATTTGTAGCATTCTCTACTCCCCTCGCCAAACTCCGATCGGAGCAGTAAGAACGATCGAGGGACGACTGCAGTGGCAGAAAAAAAGGTAAACAGCTCGTGTACGCGAGCCACACACGTGCTAGTCCATGCGTAAATGCGTCAGGTTCGCACAGGTGTAAGGCGGTCGCTGGGATCATCATATAAATGGGCAGCGTTCAGTCAACTCTACAGTCCACCGGCACACAGCAGGAATCTGCAAAATGCTCATTTTGGGAATATGAACAGCGCAAGGTCGGAGACAGCAAAATGCACTAATATTGGGAGCTATGATTGTGAACTTACAAAAAGAGAAGAGCCTTTCCTGCCAAACGACGAGTCGAACAAAAGGCCCGTTAACTGTGCTGTTAATGAGTGTTGTCCACTGACCCATTTCTTCCGGGTTGTTAGGCGGGGCGAAGACCTCAACTGTGTCCATACAGTCGTCATGCTCGTTGAAGCCCCCAGCCACGAAAATGCTGCCCTTGAATGCGATCGACGTGTGGCGTCCGCGTCTACTCGGCATGAAAGCAACCCTCCTCCAGAAGTTTTTGGACCTGTTTCGCTGTCCTTGCCAGTCTGTTGGATCCCATAGATGGCATGCCTCCACAGAGGAGAGTTCGTCGCCAGACGAGTCCATGCCGCCAGTCACAAACACACGGCCATCTGGCAGTGAAGCTGCCGCTGTAGTGTACCTCCGTTTTTTCATCGGAGGCAGTGCGTACCATCTACAGCACAAACAAAAAAAACAATGAAACGGTACACAGTCAGGCAAGTAGAGCGGAACATTCATCATGGCAATTCAGTCCACATACACAGTTTAACGAACTTAAGGCTATCAGAGTGCGCAAAATGTCATGTCATTGAAGGGTCCGACACAACCAAACTACATCCGTCTTCTTCTGGACAGAGAAAAAGTCAGATAGGGCTACGTCTAAGTGTGGTTTCTGTGGCATCTTTCCTTCCATGAGATCTGAGCCAGGCTTCCCCTGCGTACAGTCTTACATTGAGTATAATTAACTGCCAACTTCACCCAGACCACTCCACTTAAACAACTAAGTTGTCATTAATTTTGTTCTCCGTAAATAGTTATAAATGGGCAGCAAATTATGAGTACAATGGTCAACTAAATTTTGCTTACATGGCGCTTCAAAGCCGACATATGAGTAGTACAAAAACACAGTTAAGTCAAATTTGCTGCCCGCTCAAAAAACTCACGACCAATGACGTGTGGTGAACATGACTGCGCCCCAAGAAAGAACCCAGTGCCGTTGCGGAGGCATTGCAGAATAGCAATAATGTGTGGAAACTTTAACGCAAATGATACAGGAGGAGGAGTGGTGCCCGTTCACTCCATCGAAGTTCTTTCGTATTAAATTTCTCAATGTTTGCAGACCTGCGGCCTCGCGCATGTGTTCCAATTGTAAATATGCAATCTAGTTTGGTATAAACGAAACAGGAGGGGGAAATATAAGAACAGAAAACGAAACGTTCTGATAAAATGCTTTGACCAAACAAGACAGGGAAGATTTCACGAACAGGTAGCAGAATACTGTTGCACGCAGCCTCATGGAACAAAAATGTCTTAGTGGGATCACAAGCAAACTATATTTGTACAAATCATGCCATTCGAATGTCACCAAGGAGGAGAAACGCAGCTCTTCCTAGGGTTTCCTGATGGAAGAAGTGGGCGATAAACTAGCCACATGCTTAAATCCACTTAATTCGAAAGCATACGACAACACAGTGGAGCACTGTTGCAGTTCACATACATAAGCACGCCTCGCAAGCATCTTTTGTGTTGGATATTGTCACTGTCTGTGGTTTTTTGTTAAAGAAAACAGGCTAAACGCAACCCTGATCACGGATAGCAAACTTCAACGAGATTTTCCAGTTAAGTATAAAAGGGATAAGTGACAATGAGCACGGTAAGTTGACGATGCCGCGATCTGAGCGTTACAGTTAAGAATAAAGTCTATCCCTCAGTACGGCCATATACCTACTCTGATGATTGCCTCCAGCATATAATTCACCTGATTGCTCAAATTACCTCAAACCAATTCCTTTAGCTGTTAAAAATTATACATAGTCAAATTTCACCCTCAATAGCCACAAAACACGCCCATGGGCAGTCCCGATTCCCCAATCTTCCCAGCTGCTTCGATGTGCCTGTCTCGACATCGTATCCGATCAGCACCGATTCACCATCGGACGTCGATGTACCGACAAGACAGATCTGAGCATCTTGGTTGGCCATTTTGTGTGTGCAAAGCAAGATGTCTATAATGAATGTCAAATGTAGTCAGATAAGGCATGATAGTTTATGAAGAGGGATAAGAACACAAACCTCATTAATGCTCATACAGGTACTCGATGAATACTCATGCCGCCATTCAAAGCTGCATTTATATGACTAAACCTATACCTACTTCCGACAAAATTATCCATAGCCATGTTAATTTGACGACACAACGAACAAAGGCTCTCCAGTTCAGTCGGTCAACTGCACAACTTCGAGCCAGTTGAGTCAGTTGAGCCCCGCAGACCAGTTTGTAGCGGCTCGTGCCTGGCTGACTAGCTCGCATCGAAGTGCACTTTCCCAACGGCTCGCCAACGTGGTTTTTGACGTCTCGATCAGCCAATCACGGTCCCCGCATCTACGCTCAAAAACCAGGCGACGAATGGGGAGCTTGCACGTGTGCCCGACGCAAGTTGCCTCTCTGCCCAAAATCTCCAGGCCGACCTAGCCAATGAAAGCTATCTCTCTCTCTGTCTTCTGGCCCGACTACTCAAAGACCTCACTTGGAAATCGGCTCTGAGCGAGACGGGGTGGAGGCCGCGCGCTCATGCGCCCTCCGGCCGTGCAGCCATGTCGGATAGACTGGCAACTTTCCCATAACTTTTCTGTAAACAATACACTGTTCCGTCTACTCTCGCCTTTCCACCGTCTCCTCTCCAATCTCCTAAGGAACCAGGGTCTGGAAGATTGTAGGTGTTAAGGCCATAACCGTCGTAGCCTTGGCTCCTATAAGTTCTCCCCGCCTCTAGCAGCAAAATTCGCCATGTCTGTGTCAAGTTCACGACATACTGAACGAACGCTCTTCATCTCAGTCGGTTAACTATACCTTTTGGAACCAAATTGAGTCCGTTTTGTGCACTGGATAGCCTTCTTCCCGTCTCTTACCCTGCCTTTACTTAACCATATTGACGCTGTCACTAAGCCGGGCTGACATTGGACGAGATGACGTCCCGAGCAACTTTGGACTCAGATAAGTACAATGTTTGGCCAAAGCGTCTCAACTGGTAAGGAAGGAGGGCTCAAATGAAGTTAGAGCGCAACGGTAGCTTATGTAGACCCCCATTAATTAAATAACGAGTCGAACGCGAAGTGGCAAGCCA
>JAYGXS010000003.1:74075089-74085879 GCA_036362985.1 Ligula intestinalis
TGTTGTCGGAAGTAGGTATATATATGATCATTTAAATGCAGACTTGAATGGCGAAGTTAGAATTTATCAAGTAGTTCCCACCTGAGCGTGAATAAGGCTTTTGCCTTTGCCCCTTTTTACAAACTGAAATGCCTAAACTAACTACATTTGACATTCATGATAGGAATCTTGCTTTGCACACACACAAAATGGTCCTCCAGGAGACTCAGTTATTTGAAGATGAACCACCTCTGATTCGATGTATTCCCCAGTTAAACGACCTTCGCCTGGCAGGTGAATTGACTGATCTGTCTATCGAGGTGAGTTTTTGGAATGATTCCTTCATCCTCCTTTTTTCAGTTACAAGACCACGTCACACTGCATGTACACAGCGTGGTTCTGGTATCCAGAGTGGCCTCGCTGCGTGACTGCATATGTGGAAAGCCTAGGAAGAAGAAGCCTTCCGTGCTGCAATGGCCGACTGTTTCCTCCGAGTAGATTCATGTCATATTATACCTTGACGACTGCTTTCTAGAGCCGCTAGACCCCTGCTAGATTATGTTTACACAGGTCAGCTGAAAGTCAATGAAGCCTATGCTGCTGATCTGGTGATGCTGTCGAAACAACTTGTACTACCCCTGGTTGAAGAGTGGGTGCTGAGTTTCATGGCCACCAGGTAGGTGTTTTAGCTTTGTAAATGCATTTCAGGGTAAAATCTGAAAATCTGGCAGATAGCTGGAATTTCGCACGACTAATGAATAGCGACCAACTAATGAACGCTTGTCTGCAACACATGAAGAAGAACTTTGAGTTCGTGATTGTGAGTGATTTTTTCATTCAACTGCCGTTGGACACTGCCCTCTCCCTGCTGCGGTCAGATGACCTCCGAGTGGAGAGTGAAGAGAGTGTGTTCAAGGCGATTCAACTGTGGGTCAGTCCAGGTGGCGAGGTTGACGATACTCGTGTGATCCACGCAGCAGAAATGATGAGAGAAGTTCGATGGAATCGAGTAGAACCCGAATTCAGATGCAAACTACTAGAGGATGAAGGCTTTTGGAATACAGATGTCAACTGCTTGTAAGTTGCCGGAGAACTCTCGACTTGGTGATATGTTAGACGACTTCTAGGTTGTATATCTGGCTGGTTGGAATGTCTATCTTCGAGAGTGGACAAACAATGTCCATATACTGTGAATGACAGAGGCACTTTGGAGAAAATCTGTCTCGTCGGTTCATCGACGTTGGATGATGATGTGGTGCTGATCCGATACGATGTCGACACAGGCACATCGGAGCAACTGGAAATTCTGGGGAGTCGCGACTGTCCATACACGCGCTTTGTGTCTATTGAGGGTGAGACTGTGTCTAATCTTCAATGAATTATTTTTTTTCACGTAACTTGAGCTGTCAGCTAGAGGAAATTACCGCAGTGGGCACATGACCGTGTCGAGGGACTGAGTTTTTTTTTACTGTTATACTCAGACCACGGGGTCGTCAGCTTACCGTGCTGATTGTCACTTATCCCTTCCATGCTTAACTTTAGAATCCTGTTCAAGTTTGCAAGACGTCATGAGTGTGGCGTTTAGCATATATTTTCTTTAAAAAATCCACAGACAGTCACAATATCTAACACAAAAGATGCTTGCGAAGCGCGATTGTGTGTGTGAACAACTGGAGTGCCCCACTGTCTTGTCGTATACTTCTGCGTTAACTGGATTTCGTTAGGTGGCTAGTTCATCACTTATCATCAGATGTGATTTCTCATCGGTCCTGACGTTCGACAGGTACTTGTACTTGTACTTGTACTTGTAACGGCATTCACCTCGGGCGGGTTGAGCCGGCATCAGTTTTGACGTTGACTGCATCATGAATCACAGCTGTCCAGGCGCGTCGATCTTGCGCCTGTTCACACGAGAGCACCATCCATTCACGGTTCCACTGGCGTAGGCCGTAGACGCATGGGCCGGAAACTGACGACAGATCCTGCTTGACCGTTGCTGTCCAAGTTTTCAGCTGCCCGCCGCGACGTTTGCGCCAGGTGGGGGGAGGCGTCGCCACAAGCAGGTCACGAATCAGCTCACCATCATCACGCCGGGATGCATGCCCGAACCACCGAAGTCGTCTCTGAAGCAGGAGTGGAGGGAGAGCGTCCAGGTGACAGCGTCGGCGGAGATCGGAGCAGCGAATTCGGTCGACGCGTCGGTGACGAAGGATGCGGCGTAGGCAGTCATTATCAAACACCTCAAGGCGCCTCATGTCCTCAACACGCATAGGCCATGTCTCTCCACCATAGAGCAGGATAGATCGAACCACTGCTTGGTAAACACGGGGCTTTGTGCGTAGTGATATTTCCCTTCTATTCCATAGAGGAGCGCACAGTCGGTAGAAGGCAGATCGGGCACGGTTGACGCGTGATACAACCTCGTCGACACCTTGACCCGTTTCCGTGACCAAAGAGCCTAAGTATCTAAACGAGTCGACCTTTTCGAGAGGAGCGCCGTCGAGAACAATAGGAGTGACAGATGTAGGGGGCACACAGGAGAGCATGACTTGGGTCTTAGTCGCGTTTAGGCGTAATCCGATGGATCGGGCACGCTCATTAACCTTGTCCAACGCCTGCTGAACTGCATTACAGTTGTCGCCAAAGAGGACGACGTCATCAGCATACGCCAAGTCAGTCACCCATTTCGAGCGATCAAACTGCACTCCCGGGAATTCATCCAGTGCTTTGGTCATGATCCAGTCCACCGCATAGTTGAACAGGGTTGGTGAAAGGGCACAACCTTGGCGGACGCCTGTCCTGACGCTAAAGGCTTCCGTGTCACCGTTCTGCGTCCTCACCCGTGTGGAAGTGTCACGATAGTATGCCTGCATGAGATTGAGAAGCTTAGGTGGTAGGCCGTCCGTCCTCATTATGTTCCACAGCGAACTGCGATCAACAGAGTCAAATGCGGCAGCAAAGTCGATGAAGCATAGAACAGTGGGTTGTTGGTGACCCCATCTCAGTTCCAGTACACGGCGGAGATTGAAGATCTGGTCGGTGCAGCCACGACCTGGTCGAAATCCACTCTGGTTTGGGCGGGTGCGCTGGTCTCTCGCAGTTTGGAAACGTTTGAGAAGAAGAGACGTGAATGTTTTCGCCGCTACATCGATAAGGCTAATGCCTCTGTAATTTCTGCACGCTCGTCTGTCGCCTTTTTTAAACAGGGGGAGGATCACTGCTTTTCTCCAGTCAGAGGGCACAACTTCGCTGTCCCATATCTTGGCAAATATTTGTTGTAGCCAGGGCCCAATAACCTCGGGTGCACATTTAAAGAGCTCCGGCGGGAGGTCATCCTCACCAGGTGCCTTGTTGTTGCGTAGCCTCAAGAGAATGGGGACAACTTCCTCTACACTGGGTGGCTCTGTGTTGCACTCATACAGATGGTGGGAATCGTCCGCATTGGGCGACAGGTCAGACATCACAGGGGGATCATGGTTAAGGTGGTCACAGAAATGCTCGCGCCATCTCTCTAACCGGTCATCGATCTTAGTGATTACAGCACCGTTGCGATCCAGTAAAGTCTCGGTGGTGTTCTCCGAACCTCTGCTGGCCTGCTTTAAGAGTCGGTAGAGCTTGTGGGTGTCACCTCTGGTAGCTGCTCGCTCCGTTTCCGTGGCAAAGTCGCTCCAGTAGGCGTTCCTATCGGCTCGGATGGCCCTTGTCGTTTGGCGCCGCAGCTCTCTGTAAGTGGGGGAGCCAGTGAGTCTGGCTCGGCCGGCCTCCTCAGCTAACTCAAGCGTGGGTCTAGTGATCCAGTCGCGATGTCGCCGTCGGGTTTTGCCAAGATGGGTGTATGCCAACTCTGACATCGCGGCCTTCAGGGACTGCCACGCGGGCTCTGGGTCCGCTCGAGCGTCAGGGTACAGGCCGTCGAAACGGTTCTGGAGTGCTAAGTGGAAGGCGTCGCCAGCAGAGGACTTCAGCTTTGCAACATCGATCCGCTGTGGTCGGGAGGGTCTGTGAATAGCTCTCAAACGCAAGCGAAGGGTTGCCCGCTGTAGGACATGGTCCGATGCATGAGCGTTTCCTGTATCAGCACCGCGGTAGGCTCGACAATCCAAGACCGAGCTGGCCCAGCGTGCTCGGACAAGGATGTGATCTATTTGGGCCTGGGTTTGCCCATCATTTGAGTACCAAGTGACAAGGTGGTGGCGCGGAGGATCAAAACGGGTGCTTGACACAACGAGGCGGTTAGACGATGCGAAGTTGACAAGGCGTTCACCGTTGGCACACTGCGCTCCGATAGCAAATTTGCCTAGCACATGACGGGTTCCAGCGTCACACACACCTGGTCGGGCGTTCCAGTCACCGGCAATGACGAGTAGATCGCTTGTTGCGATGCGGTCAACTGTTCGCTGGAGGTCACCGTAGAAGTCATCTTTTATGTTGTCATCAGCAGCCAAAGTAGGCGCATATACCGAAATGATGGAAACGTTGACTGGGGCACTTTTCAAACGGACCCAAGCGATCCGCGGTGAGACAGCCTCCCACTCTAGCAGACTCGAGTGAAATTCATCGGCCAAAGCTATAGCGACACCATACAGTCCAGAGTTGTCGGACACACCACTGTGGTAGAGATGGTACGCAGAGTCAGTTCTTGGTACTTGCAGCATTTTGTGGCCAGTGCCAGGTAGGCGGACCTCAGAGAGACACGCCACACCAACACGGTATTCAGAAAGGGATTTGGCTGTTAAAAGTTGGGCGGCGTCATCCCTCAAAGTTTGAACATTCCAGCCTGCAATTCGCAATCCGGCATCAGCTCGCAGATTTAACACCCGTCCCGCGATGCCAAGAGGATGGGGCGCGTCGGTTCCCGCGGACGCCGTAGCAGAGATCGTATGTTGTGTATAGTTGTGATTCATGAAAGTGTAGAAAGTCAAGAAAGTCAATTCCGTGTTTCGTGGAGAAAAGGGGATTGGCGCTAGGTCCCCGGTCTTGCTCCCCTACCAGAGCCCCGTTAGCCAAGCAAAAGCAAGTTTCCGGCGCGCACCAGCTTGGAGGTGGGGTTGGATTTTTACGCACCAACAGGTCCTATCCTCTTACTCTTTCTTTTAGATTATGTGATGGAAGGCGGCCATTGCTACAACGCATTGGGATTCTAAGGGCATCCATCCATAACTGGGTGCATTCTTCTCGAGTCTGGACTTTGCCAGCAATATTCACACACCCGGGAAATCCTTGGGAGATCTCACTTCCTCCCTTGATTGCGCAGTTGCAGGATCCAACAAATTTGTTTCGGAACTTAACCCGCTACTGAGTTTGTTGAGGGTCGTTGCGTCGACAACGCAAAGCTTTCCAAAATTAGGGGTAAAGGAAGACTGCGAACGCTGGAACGCCTTTTGCTGAGATAAAATGGGGTTAGCAAAGGCTGCGCCGGGCGTTAGCAACCAGCTCTGTGTCGGTGCGTGTGTTGGGGCGTCTTGACTTTAGGACGTGTTCTTACAGCCAATGAAATAAAACGGTGCGCATTGATTGACTTTGAGCTTGCGCGTGTCTTAGGGGACGAGTCGACCGGGGGTGTGCGAAAGGGCAAGAGCGCACGCAGAGTAGATTGTTTCGAACGAATATTAAGCCCCATGAAGGGCTATGTTCCTCCTGTTGGTGACGGCGATCGGGAGGCACGATTCTTGTGGCAAGTGAAGGCTTAAATGCAGCACGAGGCATGAGGCGTGCAAAATATATTTTGCTTGTGGTCCCATCAAGAAATTTTAGTTTCACGAGGCTGTATGCAACAGCATTCTGCCTCTGAGAAGAAGACTCGATCGCTGGGACAATACGTTTATTCGCCTGACGTTTCCACATCTGTCGCGGATTCATCATCAGAGACATCAGTAGAAAACAGTAGCAGAAACGGGTAATGCATGCACAGAAGTTTGCAGTATTTATGGGATGCAAACATACAGCGACAAGTAACGCTAATTGCCTTCTTGCGCGTGGATAGTTTGTTGTACGGCACGCAGGTTCTGACCTGTTGAACTTTCATCACGGGCGGTGGCCTCGGGCGTGATGATTGCTGGGCCATCTTGCTCTCCGGTGTTAACCTGCCCAATCCTCAAGTGATGACTTGCTTTGAGCATTGAATATTGATTGGGCAAATCGTTTCTGCTACTGCTTCCTACTCTGATGATGAATCCGCGACGGACGTCGAAACGTCAGGCGAATAAGCGTATTTTCCCAGCGATCGAGTCTTCTTCTTCTCAATTGCTTCCTGAGACTCGCATCTTCGCTTGTATTGACAAATCTGCTGTCTGTTCGTGAAATTTTCCCTGTCTTATCTGGCCAAAGCATTTTGTGAGTGCGTTTACTTTTCTGTTCTCATATTTCCCCATTCTGTTTCATTTATATCGAACTAGATTGCATATTCGCAATTGGAACATGTGCAGAGGACGTCATGAATTTAAAAGTGGAGAAATTTGATACAAAAGAACGTCGATGGGACGAACGGACACCACTCACCACGGGGCAATTTTCCCATGCAGCTGTCAGTGTCCGAGTGGGCCGAGAATATGTTATATGCGTCTTTGGCGGACGCAACAAAAACTACGGGGACGGCTTCCTAAACAACTGTGAACTGTATTCACCGCAGGAAAACAGGTAAGTACGTGAGGTGCCCTAACTACATCATAAACTACACGGGGGGAGGGGGACCTGGACGATAATTTCCGGATAAATTAGCGATCACCATTCAGGCTTTAAATCCTGCTGTATTTGCCTGACAGTGTGGCGTTTTGCTGTTTTTATTTTTGTTCTGCAGATGGTACGCACTGCCTAGTTTGAAAGAAAGAAGAAAATTGCCAGCGGCAGTTTCACTGCCAGACGGTCGCGTGTTTGTGATTGGTGGCATGGGCTCGTCTGGCGATGCACTCTCCTCTGTGGAGGCATGCCATCTCCGGGAGCCAGCAGACTGGCAACGACAGCGAAAAACTTCCGGCAACTTCTGGAGGAGGGTTGCTCCAATGCATAACACAAGCGAGGGGGGCCACTCGTCGGTCGCATTCAAGGGCAGAATTTTCGTTGCTGGGGGTGTCAACACAACTTGGCAATCTGTGAACACAGTTGAAGTCTTCGTCCCGCCCTGCAACCAGCAAGACATGGGTCAGTGGACAACACTGAGTAACAGTACCCTTAACTGGAATATCGTTCAACTCATAGTTTGGCAGGACAGACTCTTCTCTTTCTGTAAGTCCACAATCGTGTCTCTCACGTTTATTCCACTTCAAAGAACAAGTAGTGTGTAGATTACAAGATTTTTTTGCTGCCAAGACGGTTTATCGTCGTTTTCTGCCTTCTTGCGCATTTTGTATACTTGTAATGTGTGCCGGTGGACTGAGAACCGGCTGAACGGCGCCTTTCGGTTCTGGCCTCTATCACAGTCCCATTTTTATGGTGATCCAAGCTGCATATTTATATTTTTGCAAAGCTGACACATTTATGCATGGACTAAGAGGTGCGTGATTCGCCTACACGAGCTGTTCACCTTTTTTGGCCACTACTCGTCCTTCGGTCTTCCGCACTGCTCCGACCTGAGGGGAGGAAAAAGTGTTGCATATGCCGCGCAAACTGCCCATCATTAAGCACGCGCGAGTTATCGGATGGACACACATTGAGCATAAAAGTTGGCGATAGTTAAACTGCCGGGGAACCGTTTGCTCAGTGTACAGCTTAGCTAGTGTTTCATAAGTCCGCATCTACAATTACGAGTGCTCTACTATGGGTTTCTGAGGGCACAACACAGATGTGGCCGCTGTTAAGACGGTTAACACTGCGAACCCGTTGTTTCATTCTCGGCCACCGAAAAGGACGGTCTTCTGAAGCTAGTTGTCTCACTAACACGAAGGTTTGCCATGGCGCAAGGCGTGGCATTTGTAGCTCCATCGTTAGCGCGTATACTGCGTAAAGGCCTTCCTCGATATGCGGATTCAAATCCCGCCGAATGCCGCGAGCTTGTTCCACAATTCGGTCAATGAAAACTAACAGGAAGGTTTGCAAAATCAGAAGTCAGAGTAGATAGAATAGGTTTGATTAACTTTTAACTCCGTATTCTTATACACTGGAGCCTCCGGTGCCGAGCAACCTCATCTACGAACATTTCAGGTAACGAGCAAGCTACTCGCAGTTGAGCCTGGCTCCCAGGACGTGAGTCGTCGGACCACTGTAGCAAATGAGTGAAATGATGCAGGTTAATTGGCTACAAGTTCTCTCGTTTCGGAAGGACGAGCGTTTCACATGACGAACTCGGTGCCGGAACGGATTAAACTCCTTAATCGAGGCTCCACCCGATCACTCTTAGTGCTACATTGGACTGTCAATCGAAATATCGAAATTGGTTTTCAATTCGAAAAAAATAACTTCAATAGGGTTGGTCTATTGAATATTGCACAGCCTAATCTGAAGGTACTTCAGTCACATGAGTCGACCTTTGAACAACCTTTTCGACCGTTAGCAAAAACTACAGCTTATAGAAAAGGTTAGTTAAGTAGTATACATATTCGCATTGATTTTCGATGCCCTTGTAGATTCGGGTCAGTCTTATTGGAAGCATGCACAACAATATTCTTTCTTGTTCCCCTTTTGGAGAAAATAACGCCTTTTTTGCGTGGTATACTTAAAGAAAGGGTACCTTTGAGTTTTAAAACAGTTTAAAACTACGATATTTTTCAGGACCATTAAATATTCATTCATAATCCATCATGTCTATCGCATATTGTTAAGGCTATTCAGTTTTAACCCCAACGGCTGCGATGTTCTAAGTCCGGTTCCTTAGGAGATGAGAGGTGCCTTGGGAAGGCCAGTTTTATGAAAAATATACTCTGTAAGAAAGAATTAGGAGGAAGTTACCACTGTCCGGCATGGCGTTCGACCGTGAGGGCCCTGTGGGAGCGCGGGGTCGTCACGTCCGCCCCCGTTCGTGGCGGAATCCGGTGTTTGTTCTAGTGGCAGTAATCCTGGGCGGCCACTGAATTCTCTCTTTGTCTCGGCATCCTTACTGGTGATTGGTTGGACCAAGCGAGGTGGGCGCACCGACGTGGGCTGTCCGTGCCTCGCGCGCTAGTTTGTGTTTTGCCTGAGTCACGCCAAAAACTGCCTTCCTGCAAAGGTCCTATGCTCTGAGTGTCCTTGTTTATAGTGTCAAGAGTTAGGGGGGCGTCGGGCAGCAGCGACCACTACATGTCTGTCGATTTATGAGTGCTGCCTATAGAGTAAGCAATATGAGTCATTTCACCTACAAAATGTGTGATTTTTCCTTAGACAGAAGGTTTACAGTATGCACTTTGGGAACCTTGAATGCATGTGTAATGGCCGGACGGTTCAATATTATTCAGCAGTTTAGAAGCTTTCTATAAAACCGAAAGGTTGACTTTTAATTATTGAAATTCAATCATCCGAAGATAGTCAATTAAGAAGAGAAGGACTTATTCGCGAAACTTGAAACCTCACTATATGCATTTTTGAGGCTGGTTACCACGGTCAAACTATCAGAACAGGAACTATCAAAAGAGGAACAGCTAACTTAATTAACTGTGTCCAACGGAGCATTCTCTAATTGGCTGGCGTGTGCGCCAGTAGACTACACACATTTCGTCATCCTGCAGTTGTTAGCTGTAAGATTTGAACTTTACTCTTGGGATATTAGTAGCTGGCATCTATATCGATATGCCTGTTGACGCATGCCTCATGTAGGTGCATTGCTTTATGCTAAGTTGTCTATCAAAGGACTAATATATTTGGTGCAGTTTTCTATATAATACATGAGAATTTATAAGCGCATCGAAAATGGCTGATAAAACTGCATACCACTTAAGAGGATAAATAGTTTTTTGTTTGCAGTCGGTCGGAGAGAAGCTTCTTTAAAAGCTGATATCCTGACATGAGTCAGATATCTTGAGGTTAGGCTGCACAATGGTGAATACTCCAAGCCAAAGTATGTACGTGGTTTCTTTCGAATAGCAAATTCATGTGCCAATCTTGGTGGATATTTGATGGGATAGGAAATCTATTGTAGGCCATCCTTGCTAGAAGGAATCAGGCTTTGGGGCCAGGTAGGTCGATTAAATTTAATTTTGCTGTTTACCTAACCATTTTTAATGATTCCTATCCAACGGCACCCTGTCAGCCTGTGGGAAAGCCTGTCTAGTGGAACAATTTATTTGTGATTAACTACCATATGCTTCCACTTTTTATGTTAAAGGTTCCAACAATGACGGGCCCAACTCGATTCTGGAGTTCGTTCCGCCACAAAGTGCGTCTTCGCCATCGCAGGAGAAGTTTGACTTATGGAAATGGACGGATCGGGGGACAGTGGGTGCCTTAACGGACATCATGCATGCGTTTATTCTGCGCTAATTTTGATAGTTGCCCAAATTTTATGGCATTTGTGCTTACAGTATAATCTGTCCAATGCATCTAAACGGCTTCCTTCTGTTTAAGTGGCAGTAGTGACAATAGTCGATAATTGAGTCACAGAATTTTCACCACCCTTTATTTTCTTCAAAATGGTATTAGTGTAGTGTGCAGACGACCACTACGTAATGACTAAAATTCGTCAACCGATTTACGTGTAGGATATGAAGTAGTCCGGTTGGGTTATAGAAAGCAGAATCATCCCAGCGGTTGTTAACTCATAAACAAGAAGAAAAGATATGGGAGGTCGGAGTGTTAGGCATAGTTTAATTAAGTGCAGAAGGAGTGGAGTATGAGTAAAGGGTACTTGACTCCCGGACGAATGTTGTCCAGCCGTGAGTTAGCCGGGTCCCGAGTCGCAGCCCGGC
>JAYGXS010000003.1:74094614-74104651 GCA_036362985.1 Ligula intestinalis
TTCCCTAGGAGATGACAGAAGACTTGGGAAACCAGAGTTGTAGGAAGATTGTATTCTGTACAGAATAAAGAGGAGAATAGTTAGCAGAAGGGTTGACTCGGTCTGGTGTGGAGTTTGACCGTGAGAGCTAAGTGAGAGAGCCGCGGCAGCGCATCCACCCCGCGAGGTGGCAGAATGCCAAGTGAGTCTAGCGTCAGTCATCTGGGCGGCTGCCGAATCCTCGCTCAGTCTCGCGGCCTTGCATGTGATTGGTTGGACGGCACGATGCAGACACCGAGTGGGCGGTCCTTGTCTCGCGCGCCAGTTTGTGTCTGGTCGGACGCACGCCTAAAAGTATATCCGCGCAAGGTTCTGCTCTGAGCGACCATGTCTGTGACGTCAAGAGTAAGGTGGGTGTCAGACAGAAAGGACCACCGCACATTCGCCAATATTCCTGAGGCTGACCATTTCTGATTATCGATTTTCAAGAACCGTGTTCTATAGGTGTTGCAGAAACTTAAGGCGATAGATACCCTGTCTAATTGCACTATTTTAAGTATCCCTGCAATTATACCTCATTCTCCTCCTCCTCCGCCCCCTCATTTTAAATCTGTTCCCCTGTATCCATCTCATGACTTTTTATTGAGCGTAAGAAAATTCGGTGGGGTTTCCTTGTAGGGTGTTCGAACGGTCCTTATGTATTATAGAAAACTACTTAAATGTTTTAAGTAGGCTAAATTACCCAAAATCTTGCAGTTTTTCTACACGCCGTCCTACGATCCAGCAAGAATTTTATGACGGCATTGAGCTGCAGAGTGGTCCTCCGAAGGTCGCTGCATACCATAACCGCTTAAATCAGTATGCTCAGCGAAATTAGCCCTTTGATTAACCACAGGAATAACCACTTACTTACAAATGTTAAGTAGGGTGATTTCCACAATCTTCCAACTTTTGTACTGCGTTAAACTTTTTCCTAGTTGGTGTTGCTGGTTCCACTCGAAAATGGACCTTATTGACCTCGCCCGAGGTTTGGGCACACTCCCCCTGCATAAACGCGTTCGCCGTTGGTCGGGCGGGGTTAGCGCTGATATTAAAGCCTATTTCAGTGTCTTCTCCCAGATTTTGAGTACGCGACTCAACTTGTCCTCATAACTTTTGTATTTTACCGAAATATTGCGATCTACCTTGTTCCCTGACATGCCCCGCCCGTCCTCTCCCCGCACAGCAGTTGCCCATGAGCCTGAGGGGCGCGCTTCACACCTTCCCGAGGCGGTCCCACAAGGAATCCCTACCGAAAATTCAATGGTTTTTTAGAAATTGTTTTTGTTGACGTAAAAACGCACTCCTTTAGATATACAGGATTTCAACTCCAACAATCCACTCAATTTTTACGATCAGACCTTTTAAAGACCTGTCCCAGTTGCCAAGTTATTTTCCAAATCTACTGGGCCTTCAGGTTCTGTTGTACAAGCTTCTAACCTGTCTTCGGCTTCCTCGAAGTTGCCTGAAAATACTAAATTATGAAAATGAAGTACACTGTAAAGAAAATATGAGATGAGAGAAATCAGATAAGAAGATTGAAACAGACACAATAAATCAACTGTTTCCAGCTATGAAATAAATGTAACTGCGCATGACCTTTGTTGCAGGTATTTTATTCCTTCTACGTCAGAAAATGCGTTCGTGAGGATACGCAACCTCAGAGGAAGCCAACACTTTTATGAGCAGTTGTTTATGAAATGAGCATGAAACGGTCCCAGATTAATATGCAGTAGTTTGTCAGAACTTGACTGTTGCTTTTTACATCGATCAAGGTTTGGTTTAGGGGAGTACACGTAGGAAGTCTTGCGTAGTCTGTTGAACAAGCCTATATGTCGGATAGGGCAACCTGGCTGGTTGTGCCGATGAAAAGTCAAAATGATAGCAACGCGCACATTTCTCCTCGAGTACTTAATACGCTCTTTGGGAAAAGACTGGTGGTGCAGTCTTCCGTTACCGTCGCATTTCACCCGAGCCCGATAACATCGAACTAGTTAATTGCGTTGACGCTGTTGCTATAGCCCACTAGCGAGTGATCGAGGAGGCATCGATTGCGCACGCCGCTCAGTGTAACGACATTCTCTCGTCGTCATCTAGGGGTGCTAAGCCTCGTAGCACGCGTTAGTGTTGCGCTCACTACTCATGGCGATTGATCTCCTCCACGTGCGCAGCCCGAACGGAGAAGGCTCGAAATAGCCAACTGCATATGCGCTCTTGATATGGGAGGTCTCTCAAGGTCATCGATGGGCGCGTATCCCCGTAGCCTAGCCTATGTTCAAGAACGCGTCAGTCTTGCGCCAATTATCGATGGCAATCGATCTGCTCCACGTGAGCAGTCCAAGTTGCGAAGGCTGCAGAGGCGCTCCTGCCTACTTCTAGCTGTTACGGCTGTCAGGGCCTCTGTCGAGACCCAAGACAGAGCGGGGCAGATGAGTTCCGTTAGCGGTCGGGTGGACGTTCATCAATGAGTATCAATATCCCTCCACCTAACCCGGCAAGACAACGAGCTCGCTACTCAGTTGTTAGGGCGTTTGGCTCTGATCAAAGAGGTCGGGAGTTCAAGGGTCGGGTGGGACGCCACTTGGGGTGTGGGTGTGACTGGCTGACCACGACTAATGAGCCAAAAATGGCCATTCCAATCTCCCTTGCCTTAGCCGGTACTACTATCTATATGCCGAAATGTCGACACAAGGCCTCCGTCCATGTGCAATGAACCATAGCAATCAAAGCAACTTGTCCTTTTCTACCTTTTGTTGTGACTAGCGGAGACCAAAAAGGACCTATATAACATCCGCTGTGCTAGTTTTAATCGCGGAACTTATTTACGTGACTAACTCTTTAGCCGATTCGATAAACATTATTGGCATTATGTCGACAATTAGTGAATGAATCACGTGAACAAGACGAAACCGATCAACACTGATTGTAACTATTCGTACTGATGCTTTGATGAACATGGACGTGCCGTCGAGGCAAACGAGTAAATGATTGTTGCATTCTTGTCTAAGGTGGTCTGAAAAAAGATGTTAACATTATTCAAGTAAGCTTAAAATATGCCTTGAGTCCCCTCGCTATGAGTGCGGCAAGTAGACCAGAAACCGGCTTATTGCAGATCTGAGTTTGCCAGTCTTTAATGAAGTGCATTGTACATTAAGCAAGAAAACCTTTCTACAATATATGACCTACCTTATGTAACGTGATAAGGGTAATTACTGCTGTACAAGAAAGTCATCCAACACGCTGTACATAATACTTACTCGTCTACTTAATATCGCCAGCTGTTTACTTTTTCGTTTAGGCAGAACTTAATGTTACTTTTGTGTTCGGACGTGATATTTTCCTATGGTAATTACCTGTGTCATCGCAGTTTTCACAACTGAGCTCATTTTCTTTTGGCGGAGACGAATATAGCCTTGAGTGTTTTACCAAATAAAACCTGCTGCCCTTAAACATAGTGGTTTGGTCCGCTTTGGACCATGAGAGGACATTTCGGGGGAAACATGCTATTTTGTTTTTCAAATAAGGACAAATTATTGTTTCAGAAGATAAATTGGCGAACATGCGTTTGTTTTCGATAAATTCTCGTCAGGCCTTTACATTTATATGGCAATGAAATGAATAAGCAATGGTGGTTGGTGGTGGATAGATTCAGTGCTATTGTTGTCAGGGTCGGTGGGGTGGGGGAAAGGGGGGGTGGGGGATGTTTGGGGAAGTTGCGGTCAGAATTTCAATCTTTAGCCGGCCCGGTGTCCAAGACAGGTGATAGGGTGTGCGCGGTTGGATTTAAGACTTGTTCGTCTCTGCGGGGGCCCGTTTCCGAGGCCAGTGGTCCGCCGTGTGCGGTCGTGTTAGGTAGTTTCGCCCATGGTAACTGCGGCGCCGCGACGAAATTCTTTTGGGCGCACAGCACCGGTTGGCGTAGCCTGATGGCGGCAGCCTCTGCCGTCGCCAACAGAGGCTGTCCGAGGAATTTTGAGTAGCTCGAAGGCACCTTGTAGATCACTCGTAAGGCCTCTTTGGCATCCACGCGATGGTCTGAGTCTACCAGGTGCGTTAGAATGGAACTATGTATGCCCTTAATTTGGCCCTTCCCTAACCATGCTGGTTTGTGCCCTCTTACTCTTTTGGATAAACGTCGGCTCGTGCGACCAATATATCCTGCCCCACAGGAACAGGTAAATGAACATATGCACATAGAGG
Organism: Ligula intestinalis; assembly: GCA_036362985.1. NCBI lineage: Eukaryota > Metazoa > Platyhelminthes > Cestoda > Diphyllobothriidea > Diphyllobothriidae > Ligula > Ligula intestinalis. Next base: position 74,098,833 of record JAYGXS010000003.1, read on the forward strand.
TGGTCTGAGCTGGCAGTCTATCCTTGATCCCTCCGTATAGGATTGGAGTAGTTGAGAACAATACAGTGCGTTGGCTGCTGGGAAGGTAGTTGCTACGGCTTGACTCAGGCGCCTCCTAAGAAGTTCGTTTGGTCCGTCCCCTTGAAATGAGACTCTGATGAATATTCTTTTCTTCTCTACTGTTAATACTGAGGGCTTTGGCGGCCTTTCAGCGATTTTTTTAGCGATAAATCGACTAGGATACCCATTTTGTCTAAGCACGCCTTCAACAACCTTCAATGCTAACAGTCGAGCAAATCCTCTTAGCTCTTTGCGTCAAACACCGTAATAAACTGCGTTTGAAGTTCAATGGTACGAAACTAGCAAAATTGATGTATTGCCCGGACCACGTCTTCTTGCGATATACCCTACGTTGGATGCTCCCATCAGCCCTGTTACTCAATAGCACATCAAGCAATGAAAGTGTTCCAGATTGTTCTTTTTCTAGGGTAAATTTGATCAACGGGTGCGCCCGATTTACTGTATGCATTAGCGTTGATAGGTTGGTTTGATCTGATGCAGCTGTGAATATGTCGTCTACGTACCGTTTATAGTACGTTAGATTATTTATCTGGTGGCTAAGTTGCGTAGCTTCTAGTTTGCCCATAAATATATTTGCTCGAAGCAGGCCCAGGGGCGAGCCCATAGCTACTCCGTCCAATTGTCTGTACAGGTCATTGTCAAATAGGAACTGTACATTCAAGGTACATTTTAGCAATAATTCCTTCAGTGCAGTTACCGGCATTCCTATGTCCTGCTTGTTGTGTATGCCCGCACGTGTGGTCGGGACATCCTGCCGCAGTTCGCGGAAGGCGATTGAGGTCGCGGAGGCGCGTCACTCCCTTCTTTGTTCTGGCTGCCCAGCCTTCGATCCTGGCTAGCGGGCTCACCCCTGTCCCTATTCTGATTGGCCAGCGTTCAGCCTATTACATTTACCCCACACCATATACACGGCGGTGTCAGCATGACTCGGCACTTGAACTGTGCCTTCGTCCCCGGTACACGTCCTGCCTCAGACAGTCCTCTGTTTTGCTTACATGAAATTCAGCTTACAAGCAGCCTTCTGTTTTACCTACATTACATTCGTTCCGCCTACAAACTGCCTTCCGTTCTCAATACATAAAGCTGCTGAGTCAAGGTAATGAATTCACAGATGTAGTCTACTGTTTCTGTGAACGGCACGTTCGTGAACAGGTACGAGACATCCAGTCAGAACATCATCATCCCGTTCAGGTCGAGGTCTTTTACGCCGTCAACGAATTCGAAGGTATCTCGGAGGCTGTGAGGCGCTATTTGACTCTGTACGTGTTTTAGTTTGTCTGCTAGCCATTTTGCTGTCACATGGTATAGTGAGTTTCTCATATCTAGGATGGGACGAACGGGCACGCCATCTTTGTGAATCTTAGGCAGCCCGTATAGTTGAGGTGTGGGAGCCTGCCTCGCTGACTCACACTGTCTGCATTTGTTCGCCACTAACATGGCAACTGCTGTCAGTACGCTCCCTTCTTCTCGCCGCAGCAAGCCTTGCACACGCACCAGCCAATCGATGATCGCCCGTCCACCTGGTTGGCTGCGACTTCACACTAAGCCACACAGCAAGCAAGGCGGACTCACTCGGCCTCTCGCCCCGGTGCGTGGCGGACGCGAGGCTGCGGCGCTCTCTTTCTCTCTCGCTCTTCATGGTCAAACTCCACCCCAGACCGAGTCAACCCTTCTGTTAACTCTTCTCCTACTGATTCTGTACAGAATCCAATCTCCTTCCACCTTGGCTTCCAAGACTTCTATCTTCGTCTAAGGAACCGGGCTTGGAGGATCGCAGTATTAAGGGTTAAACTTTCGTAGCCTTAACTCGTTTGCGATAATGGTGATCCCGACGTGATATGAAAACGCGTGCCAACGGGACGGAGACGCTCTAAGTCATATTAACTTATGACGCCGTCCTTTTGAAGTCTTTTCAGACAATCAGTCAGCTGGGTTTCAACCTCATCCGTGCGATCTTTATCCTTTTCTGTCTTGCTAAACTTTTGTTTGTCTGACAAAATGGATAGCATTTTCGCAATGTAGTCTGTTCTATCCATTAGGACAACGCCCGTTCCCTTATCTGGCCTCGTTATTAGGATCTCCTTGTTCTGTCGGAGCTGTCTTAATTTCTCTATGTGGGCTTTCGTCAGCAGACCCCGATGTTTCTGGCCACTTCTTGAGTACTGATATGAACAGTTAGCTAGTGTAGACTCAAAGTGCTGCACACTCTCGGCTGACACTGGCTGAAGTTCATGTATTTGATTAAGCAAGTTTTCGAACTGTGTCTCCAGCTCTAGCTGGTTTGGTTTCTGGCGGGGACAGCAGAATTTTGAACCCAATGATAAGGCTTCAATCGAGGTTATATCAAGAGATACGGACGAATAGTTGTGTACGTACCGACTTGGATCCTTTAGAAGCTTCGATTGTGGTCTGCATTCCTGTACACTGCGAAGAAGAGAAGTTATCTTGGCTTTTCCGCACTTTTTCTCGATGGACTGCACATAATTCTCGAATTCCAGGCTTTCGTCTGCGTTTAGGTGGTCAAGTGTGGCTGCACGTTGGGATAAGTGATGCCCCAGCTCCTCCACCCTTACGCGGATGATTTTCAGTTTACTCTTGGCAAATCTTCTCAAGGTATCACTAGTGGGCGGGCTAGAGATTGACATTCTGACCGCAACTTCCCCAAACATCCCCCACCCCCTTCCCCCCACCCCAACGACCCTGAAAACAATAACACTGAATCTGCCCACCAACCAGCATTGTTTATTCATTTCATTACCATATAAATGTAAAAGCCTGACGAAAATTTATCGAAAACAAACGTATATTCACCAATTTATCTTCTGAAATTTTTAATGGGAATTTTCGCAAATTTAAAACAAATTATTGTTGTTGTTTTAAGTCACAGCTTTGCGAAGCTGTCGCGCTTCAAGTGACGAGACCCGACGACAACCTTTAAGGTGAATGAGGCCGCAAATCCTGCAGGATCTGACAAATGCGTGAACTGTGAACTGCCTAAGTCCTAATTGTTTGGCTTGCATTTGATGAGCAAAGCGCAACCAAACTAAACAAAAGTAAATTCAATAAAAACTAAACTGAAATTAAAGTAGCCTAATACGTTGAATAGTAAACTAAACATCAGAAGAAACTGCTACAACTAATAGTAAAACAGAATTCTGAGGCAAATGGTTTCGAAGGCGGGCTAGCCACCAACTTTATTGCTGTCCTCTTTTTCTTGTGAATTAATCGGAGGCACGGTCCAACACCTAGGATGACTGATAGCTGGTACGCTGTTCATTGCAAGGAAATGAAATACGTGTGTGGGCTGGACTGGACAGAACTGTAATTTTATGACGGAAATGCTAATTGGCTAGGGACATGCACAGTTTTAGTAAATGCACAATCCCAGAGGTGTGCGTCTTGATGTACAGGAAACATTTGCGTAACAGTATGGGGAGCAACAGCCTGATTTGCAGTACCAAAAACGATAAAGCTCACCAACGTCTACCGATGTTCTAACTCGGTTGAACTGACCTTATCACACAATCAATTTGAACGGAGCCCATATACACACAAAGGAGAATACAACGGTGTGCTGAGAGTGGCATATGCTTTCGAAGGTATTCATAATGCGACATCCTCTGATTTCATGTGCAAGTCCTCACGATAGATCACCACCATCTTATTGTGTTTAGTTGGCGAAACCCTCCCGAAATAAAGCACATCAACACAGAAAAATATGGTTCAGTTCGGTTCAGTCCTGTTCTATAGAAGGAAAGATAGGCGAACGTCTTTTAGATCCTTTTTGATGATACAATGACTGAAAAATGCATCGATACAGTCGAAAAATTCAAACAGTGGTCGTTCGCATGATTGCAGGCGAAAAGTTAGCAGCCACCAGTTAGTTGGAAATAGTAAATATGCATTACTACTCGCTGTTTACGAGTAGTATAATTACATAAACGACACGAGCAATTAGGTGGGGGAAAATCAAAAGAGAACAGACAGTGAAAAAAAACGCCTTGCGCAGTTCTCCGTTAAGTATTTGTTTACGTTGGCCCAAATGCAAGCGTCCAACTTTTTCTTCTGACCCTTACACTTGCTATGAGTTTAAGTGTTACATTCACGGCACTCCTAGCATGCCGGTTTAATGGGTAGCCGGGACGGTTCAGCATTATTCAGCATTTAAAAAAAATTCTCTTATACCGGATGGCTCGCTTTTTCATGTTTAAACTTTTAATTATTGCAATACAACCATCCGAAGATAGTCAATTAAGAAGAGAAGGACTTCTTCGGGAAACTTGAAACTTGAATATATGCCATTTTGAGGCTGGTTGCCCAGCTCGTCGTCAAATTATGAGATATGTACGGGAACAGGTAACTTAATTAATTGTGTCTAACAGAGCATTATATATGTGGCTGACGTACGCGCCAATAGGCGTTACACACATTTCGTCATCCCACCCTAGTTGGCTGTGAGCTTTAGAATTTTACACTTGAGATATTTGTAGCTGGCATCTAAATCGATATGCTTGTTAACACATGCCTCATCTAAGTGCTTTGTTTTATGCATATAAACCTATGCATTACGCTTAGTTGGCAACCAAAGGACGAATAAATTTAGGCCTGTTTTCTATATAATACATTTGAATTAAAAAGGGCATCAAAAATCGCTGATAAAGGTGCATATGATTTATGTAGACAAACAGTTTACTTTTTGCAGTCGGTCAGAGAGAAGTGTAGTAACACTGAACTGCCTGTTTGCTTACTTGGTTAAATATGCCTTGCATGAACTAAACAACTTTAAATAAGACTTTGAACAAGCACGTGCTTTTATCTGCAAATGACTTTGTTCTTATTTACTGATTCTTGCATAGACTATTTCGTATCCTGCAGAAGCTCGCTTAAAAGCTGACATCCTGACGTGACTCTGATATCTTCAGATCAGGCTGCACAATAATCAATACTCCAAGCCAACGTACGTAGTTTTTTTAATCACAAACCCATTTCCCAACCTTGATGGATATTTTATGCGCATGAAATCTACTGTAGGCCATCTTTGTTAGATGAAGTGAGGCTTCGGGGCCAAGTAGGTCGATTTAATTTAATTTTGCTGTTTACCTAACCAGTTGCTAGGCTTCTTCTCCAACAGCACGCTTTCAGAGCCAGTGGTGGTCGCCTGCCTATTGAAACAACTTTTCTGCGATTAACTACCATACACTCCATATTTTTATGTTCAAGGTTCCAATGAGGACTTGTAGTGGCCTCTAGCAGCCACTCGGAATCCAAGATCAGACGCTGACGCATGGCGCGTTTAGCCTGTAAGGCCTGCGCGCCCACTGCTGCCTGAGGAGTCGTGCTAACGGTCATGCATATGCGTCACCGTGGCCGCACACCCACGCTAGCCAGCCTTTGCCCATCTCAAGGTCACGCCACGTCCGATTGCCTAGACATTAGCCGCGTGATTAGCTGCCGTAAAAAAGCCTGTGCCGGCATTCCGGCGATTCCCAATGCTCCTGTCACTCCGGAATTGATGCCCTCGCAGCCGGACTGCAGTCATCCGAGAGTCAAAGCTCTTTTTATCTGGATAAGTGAAGTAAGTTGCATTCCGAGATGATATGATGAAAAGAAAGAAGATCTTCGGAAAACAGAGTTGTACTCGTGAATTTTCGAACAAGTATCACGTGTTCGTCGTCAGATTAAATTAAAAGTGAGGGCTGGGAATGTCACACTAGAGGTTTTGGAGACAGAGGTTACAA
>JAYGXS010000003.1:74125322-74158639 GCA_036362985.1 Ligula intestinalis
ATCCAACCTATTCTCCATTACATCTGTACAGAATACATTATTCCTCCCAGCTGACGTCTCACTTCTTCCCCTTCCACACAGAACCGGGCCCCAAAATCGCAGCGTTTTCCCCCTTTATTTAAGCCACTGCAACCCGAAAAAGCAGGCCAAGCCCGCCGAACCTAAGCAGCAATTAGTCGTCACTTCATGTAAACTAGGGATACGCTGCCATCCAGCGAACCTCGGCGGGTGTCTGTAAACAAAGGTTGCATTCATGATGATTGCTTTAATGTCGGACAAAATGGACTTAAATTTTTTATGGCCTATGCAGGCGCCAAGTGGTGACTCAACGATGAGATCCAAACTCTCGGCTTGCAGCATATCCGAAAACGTCCTCAAACCGTGCCACTTAGGTGACAATACTGCATACACTACATACAAAAACGTCCCACAGCGCCAGTACTACTTTGATAGGAAGCCATTTAGATGTATCAAACAAATTATAATTCAAGTGCAAATATCAGAAAATTTGGACAACTAGTAGGAGTAGCGTAGAATAACCACATGAAGGATGTTCCCTAAGGTACGCACTGTCCCCCGATCCGTCCATGTCCACAACTCAAAGATCTCGTTTAACGGCGAAGATGCATTTGGTGGCGGAACGAACTCCAGAATTGAGAAGGGCGTCTGATCTTTGGAACCTTTAACATTAAAAGAGGGAAGGGTATGGAGGTTAATCGCAGAAAAGTAGCTTCACTAGACAAACGGCTATTGAGGGCTCTGACGTGGTGCTGTAAGAGAAGAATCCCGGCAGGACTGACTTTAGATACTCTAAATCCCGTCGACTTAGGATAAAAAACAACTTTAACTTTTCAGTAGGCCGACTTTCCCTTCTTTTTTGTTAAATCCCACCAATAGGAAGTCGAACCTCCTTCAATTGCCATCCGTATACTGCGCAATTGGAGTTCATGTTGATGGAATTTTATTCGATTTTAGTATATCAAAACAAACAAAAGCTTATCTAGTTTAACATTTTTGACCACTTCCGTCAAAATTGAATATTCATTTACAGTCAGTAGACACGGATTACATTTTTGAACACAAAATACGTTAGACAATTTGGGGGGGGGCAGGAATAGATATTTAGATGGCCCTACAAGTCAGTTTTTCCAGAACCCCATAAAAATGGTTGGGTAAACAGCGAAATTAAAATTCATCGACCTACCTGGTCCCGAAACCCGACGTCCTGTAGTATGGATAGCCTATCACAGACCTCCTATCTCATAAAATGCCCAACAAAATTCTGAAATGGGTTTCGAATCGAAAAAAAAACGAAGTACGTTGGCTCTATTGTGCAGCCTAATTGAAATATATTTGAGTCATGTCAGGATGTCAGCTTTTAAGTAAGCTTCTCTTTGACAAACTGCAAAAAGCAAACATTTTTCGACTTAAGTAGTATGCAGTTTTATCGGTGGCTTTCGATGCCTTTAAAAATTATAATGTCCCTGAAATCCAATTACAACGCTAAAACGCCTACCTGGTGGCCATGAAACTCAGCACCCACTCTTCAACCAGGGGTAGTACAAGTTGTTTCGACAGCATCGCCAGATCAGCAGCATAGGCTTCATTGACTTTCAGCTGACCTGTGTAAACATAATCTAGCAAGGGTCTAGCGGCTCTAGAAAGCAGTCGTCAAGGTATAATATGACATGAATCTACTCGGAGGAAACAGTCGGCCATTGCAGCACGGAAGGCTTCTTCTTCCTAGGCTTTCCACATATGCAGTCACGCAGCGAGGCCACTCTGGATACCAGAACCACGCTGTGTACATGCAGTGTGACGTGGTCTTGTAATTGAAAAAAGTAGGATGAAGGAATCATTCCAAAAACTCACCTCGATAGACAGATCAGTCAATTCACCTGCCAGGCAAAGGTTGTTTAACTGGGGAAGGCATCGAAAGAGAGCCGGTTCATCTTCAAATAACTGAGTCTCTTGGTGGACCCTTTTGCGTGTGTGCAAAGCAAGATTCCTATCATGAATATCAAATGTAGTTATTTTAGGCATTTCAGTTCATAAAAAGGGATAAAGACACAAGCCTTATTCACGCTCATGTAAAATTACTCGATAGATGCTCACTTCGCCATTCAAATGTGCATTTAAATGCTTGTACGTATACCTACTTCCGACAACATTATCTATGCCTATGTCAATTTGAAGACACATCGAACAAACGCTCTTCACTTCGGTCGGTCAACTATACCCGTCCGAGCCAAATTGAGTCAGTTTGTGCGCTAGCCCCGTAGGCCAGTTCTGCCCGCCTCTACCAACAACAGCCGCCGTATCTGTGTCAAGTTTACGATATAATGAATGAGCGCTCTACATCTCAGCGGGTCAACTACACCCTTCCGATCCCAATTGAGTCAGGTTGTGCACTGGATAGCGTTCTGCTCGCCTCTTACCACGCCTTTTATTAACCACATCGGCGCTGTAACTAAGCAGGGCCGAAATCGGACGAGATGACATCCCGAGCATCTTATACCTGTACTTAGTATAGCTGTGATCATGCCCGACATTGTTAACTTAGCTGTGACTTGCATACCCTTCTAGGCGTGGGTGGGATTGGTGAAAAGGAGCGGTTTTGTTCCATACATACCAAGATGAGATCTAATGGAATGAAAGATCTACTGATTCAATGTAGTCAGGTAATAAATGCATTCGGAACGAAAGGATTGTGCCTTAGACCCACGAAGAAGGATTGCCTGAACAAAGCTGTCCAAAATCCCCTGTGTAATCTTGAGAATTGTTGGCGAACGCAGACGAAGGCTGTGCATACCTTACTAAGCCGATAGTCGAATTCCTTCTAGCCTCGCAAATTTGAACTGAGGTTCTGCAGCCTTGACGTCGCCGGTTGACGGGCAAATATCTTTGACCACCAACTCCAGAGGACCATCTGCGTTTCGAAGAATTACTGTTATGTCCAAATCGAGCAAACATAGTAAATAGCTGTGCTCATTTTCAAAATATCTGACGTATCATTAGTTTGCTTGACAGGGTCATCTATGTCCAGTCGGTGTAGAAAAAACATGACGCCAAGATCAGCAAAAGTCTTTAGTTCTCGAAGCTGGAAGCCACTGTACGTGGGGACTGCCCTTTCATATTTAGAGCACCGGTGGATCCGCCGACTGACTGAACAAAACCAATCACCCGAAACAGTGTTCACTAGGTCAAGATACCTCGATGTTCGCAGGACGATATCGTCGGCCTAGTTGAGGTTAGTCAGACAAAGTCATCTCAACTGTGATGAACGAGCATGCCTAGCGTTTATCACGCGATCCGACGCAAAATCCTAAGCAGTTCCCAACAAAGAAGCACAGCTCATTTTAGCGTGTAACACCCACGTCGGGCACGTACAAAAGGGATAAGGCAACGGAGGGAGGGGGGTGGAGGAGACCGGGGGGGGGGGGGGGGGGGGCGGGTGGTTCCCTCAGCCCGACGCTTTTCAACATTTACATGCGGGAACTCCCACACACTCCGGCACCCGCCAAAGTGGTATCATACGCGGATGATGTCACCATCTTCTGCCAGCACCATAACATTGATCAGGCTGCACAGGTCCTCTCGGAATTCATGCCTAACATTGTGGACTACCTCACTCAGCGCGGGATGTCGATCTCGGCTGCCAAGTCCTCCGTCACTGTTTTCACGCTGGATCAGAGGGAGTTCAATCGTCACACGGCTATCATCTTCAACGGTAAGGCTTTACCGCAGGTCCATAAGCCCAAGCTCCTCGGCGTCCGTTGAGATCCGCTCTTCACGTTCGTGGACCATGCGAGGGAGGTCGCAAGCAAAGTGAGCCGGTGCACCAAGGTCCTCAAGGCTCTTGCGGTCACATCCTGGGGCTGCTCGAAAGAGATGCTGGCGACCACATTCAATGCACTGGCCAAGCCGCATCTCACCTATGCGGCACCAATCTGGCCTCACACAATCAGCTTCTCCAGCCTCCGCCGCCTGCAGTCAGCACAGAACGGTGCCCTCCGCACGATCACGGACTGCTATAAAATGTCGCCCATCGATCACCTTCATGCGGAGGCTTCTGTCCTGCTGGTCACCGCGCACAAAAAACTCCTTGACCAGCAGTTCCGGTGGACCTGTTCACAACCTGGCCATCCGAACCACCATCGTTGCAACGCTCCTGAGCCTAGCCGTAACGTTCGGACGTCTATCCGAGGTCTCCACAAGGTAGCTGTCGCCTCGTCTCTCTCAGAACTACCCGTTGATGGCTCCGCCATCAGGACAGGCTACCAGCGCTTTCACCCGAGAGCCGTTGTGGACGCAAAATCCAGCTTCCACCCCCCGGTCCTTCTGGGTGGCTATCCGCCTCCGATTGCCACCTCGGAACGTCATCTCCCAAGGTTGACTCGCTGTACCCTGGCGCAGCTACACAGTGGCTACTGCGCGCTCCTTAGCCAGTACCAAAACCGGCCGGACCCGTGCATACCCGACTGCTGTCCCAACTGCGGCGTCTCGCCGCATGACTGCCGTCATCTCTTCGCTTTCAGTTCCCAGCCAGGCACCCAACTCACCCCCGAGGACTTTTGGCTCAAGCCGGCTGAGATCGCGGCGTTTCTCCGTCTCCCAACTGCACCCAGTTTGGACTCCGGCGGGAACCCCTGATCCAACATGGGCTACTAACCAACCAACAAGGGATAAGGTGTTCACCGAAGCAATGGAACTTTGATTCCATCCCAGTGAGAGTAGCATACAGACCATAGTAATTAGCCATTGCAGACTGAGCCTCCGGTCGAGTTTTTCCGCCAGCTGTCATACTCATAAGCCATCACCTTTGGTGGTAAGAAAATGAGCCAAAATGGTATAACAACGGAATCCATATAGTCGAACCCAATTTCTGTGTCGCAGAGCAGGTCCGACGAAGAATCGTCAGTAGCAGTACGTGGTTGTGAGTGTATTATAAACTGTATAAGCTCAAGCTGGCGTCAACTTCACGCGATATTTCGGTCATTTCTCGCTCAAACTGCTGAATACTTGTACTTGTTACGGCTGCAATCAGGACTGATCTAGCCAGCCTCAATAATGTCCCGTATGGTGCTTCTCACGCGTGACGATCTGTGGCCGCAGACCTGGAAAGTTCGACCCATTCTCTTCGCCAGCGCCGGAGACCGAATACCAAAGGTACGAGGCCCACTTACATGTCCTTACGGACTGAGTCGAGCCAGGTTTTGAGCCTTGTGGTTAGGCTATTGAGCCAAAGCGCTAGAAGAGACAACCTCGAACAAACAATCCATGCGGCTGTTGGAGACCCGCTCGTACCCAAAAATTTTAAGACACCTCAATTAATTTAATGTCCGATAACTTTAATAAAAAAACTGCTGTATAATTGTTCTTTTGCAGACCCGCCTTGAAATAATGCAAAAATGCGAATGTAACAAGGTGGCAAATGCAAAAGATAACGTGAAGGAGACAAATTTACTCAGAAACACCAAAATATTAGAAACATTAGAATGGCGATCAGAGCGTGTAGTCACGTGTGTTCGCCCGCCAGAGCAAAGCGAAATGGCGCTCACGCAGTGAGCGCCACAACTATCACGCAGGCCAATAGGAGCAGTGATCGATAAAATAGAGTAGCCAATGAGCGCACGCTGTGCCCCATGTCGATATTCCCATGCATACTTGCTATACCAAAAGCTAGTAGGGTTAAGAATGTACGGACGAAAAGGAATGTTCGCGTTCCAGATACTTGCATGATAACGAAGATTTGTCGAGCACCGGATCAATTTGAGCAGGTACGCAGAGCATTGCGCACATTCGACCCCTCCTCCTGGACGGGGTCCCTGTAAACTTCTCGAGCCCCGTGCTCAATGTTATAGCCGTCAAACTCGTCTCTGAGTCAGAATAGGGCGTGTCGCTATCGGTCTATGAATCGCGAGAGAATCCACCCTGTGACGGGGCGTCGTTCGGGTACCCTTCCGCCATGTTCTCGACAATTTGGCTTACCATTTCATTTACAGCGTAATCAACACCCTCCTAAATGTTCTAATTGATTTTAAAATCTACATAATTATCTAAAAATGCATAGAACAGTTAATCTACAAATTCAAGGGAATGAGTAACGTTAAGGCAGAACTTATGTGCGTGCAACGACTGGAAATGATGCTCAAGGGCGCGAGCCCGAAAGCAAGTGTTGTCCGATCAACTAGCCAGTGAACATGTGCGAACTCGCTCAATAGTCGACACTAATTGGCGGTGAGTCTGGAGTTTCGCATCATACGTCTTTGCTACTAGCGAATGCACCACTTCACTGGCCGATTCTGCCATTCCACTTCAAGGGGTTACGCGGTGCGAGCCTGCTTCTGAGCGTGCCACCACATACTCCCAGATAAACTGCTGTTATAGGACATCAGTCGTTCGCTTTTGCTGCGAACCGCAGGAGACGCAGCAACCAAAACTGCAGTACTTTCCTAGGTGCACAATGTATGAGGCAAAACGCGACTAGAAAGGCCCTATACTCCAAGAAAACCATCAATAGGCCTGCCCGTCTGGTGGTCCTAGGCCCATATAAAGACTACATTTTGGCGCAGACTATCAATTTGTTACTGCCAGGCCTGCACCCCGAATACGACAATGATCCTAGATGGGGCACCCAAATAATGGCCCGGACCGCCATTTCAGGCGTCCTCCCGACTTCTGGAGTGGAACGGGCCACTAAAAGAGTCTGCAGGCTATGAAGCACCGCAAAAAGTGTCGATGGGAGCCTAGTCCTACGTAAAGTATGGAATAGCATGACTGTAATTTTTTTCTAGAGGCTAACCATCGTACTATTTCCTAAATTCATGCGCAAATTGGATGGTGTATCGTCGTCATACTCCGCCAATGCACGCAAAAGCGGTATCAGGTGCGTTAGCATACAGCGCACAATCGCACCTCCTTCCTAAAAATCGTATCAACATAACAGTCAAAATGAATCTACCACAATGTAATTTCTACGCTGTGATTGCCTGTTTCCTGAATTCCTTCATTTGCCAAATAAATATGCTGATGCCCTTACGATGCATAGGATTTACCTGGCGTACTACATTTCATGCCATCCATTCTAAAAAAAAGAATTTTAAATCTTAAAATCGAAAAAAAGTCGGAGATCACAAAACTCCACCAGGTGCTCCACATACTCACACAGACAGCTCCGTCAGGAAAAAATTACGCCGAACTTTGGACGATCAGGTTAAAAGGCCTATCGGGAGTGCACTGGTCCGTCTGGGGACCAAACCACCAATCGACAGGCAGAGCCCTTCAGATGAAGAGGCAAACAGCCCCGCCTCACAAACATGCTCGGCTCAGCAAGCCCCAGATCCCGCCTGCGAGACGCCTGTGCCGGTCACGGAAAAATCGATGTAGGCACTGCTTCTCGTGCAGCCGAATGCCTCTGACGTCTGACAGCGCGCGTAATCGCAGGCCGCCTCAAGCCCAGTCATGCGCACCCCGCGTGTTTAACGCACAGCCTCCCCCACCCCTCCCCCGCACTCGGAACCCCAAAGCCATTAACACGCCGACCTCGTCGTAACGGCGACGGGAGGACAAAGAGATAACTAAGCCGAGAAAAGAGCTGTTCACAGTACGTATGCCAAATGTTGTGTGTGTACACGCCTGCGCCGGCAAGATTAGGGGTAACCCTGTGACCGGAACTGTCCGTAGTACAAGTACTGTTACGCTATGCTCCAAGGGAATTCAGGTTAACGGTAGGGTTAGGATTAAGATTAAGCTTGGTACAGGATTAGTGGCAGGGTTAGCGGGCGGGCATATTTATCCATCCTGGACCTTAGCGAAAGAACACCTGAGTTGCGTGCGGGAATGTTTCTATTCCCATGTCTTTTTCGGGAAGGCTAGGTAAGTACTTCCGATCGAAAAGTCCAGTAATTCGGACACATATTGGCAGAAGTGATGTCCCAACTGCTTTCTGTGGTTTTCGTACGACCGTTTGCTCACAAAAGGATTTCTTAATTAGGCCACAGTAGCTTATGTAGCCCCACTGATTAAGCCCTACAACCTGCATGCTTTCCTACGAAAAACGGCGTTTATCGGGTTTTATGGGCGGGAAATTAGGACACGCAGTGGAATATACTTTAATAAATGCTAAATGCATTTTTATTTTGCTGTATTTAGAAGTGTTGTTGATTTATATCTGTAGATTTTCCTAATCTGTATTATCATTTACCTTATTGCGGAAAAACCCGATTATCAAACTTGAGGTTTCTTGAATTTCCCGAAAAATTGAAATGGTGGTTAGGAGGTCGTCTACTTCAACTTACCTGTGGTCCAACTTACCGTTCTGGAGTTAGACTAGTAGAGTCTGCTGCGCGAAGCGCCGCGCACACCTTCAATTTACATGCGTAACAACTTACTCCCTGCGGCTTCGGGAAGCAAATTTGACTACATTTTTCACTTTACACTTACTTCGAAAAATTTCCTTCTCTGCCTATCCTTTTTCCCCACCCCACAAAACTCTATAACCACCATTTTTGCAGGAAAAAATGCTGGGACTAGGGGTATATGAGTGGGGCTACTTAAGCTACTTTCGCCCTTAATTTTTCTTCTCTATCAATAGAATTGACACTGACTAAAATGGATTCGGTTCATGGCACAGACTTCGCAAGACCTTTTAATATAGTTGAAAAGAATTCTCTTGATGGAGTTTTCTCAAACTTGTGGTATTCCTGCCCTCAACTTTCCGACCGTGTAAATTCTTGCACGGGAATCAAGGCAACGCAAGTTAATCTATGCAACGGCGAATAAATTCGGGGCTGATTGGCTATGTAGACTAAGAATTCTCTCGACGAAAAGCTACTATTCAGCTGCGCATGCATTATCCTGGAATCGCGTTGCATAATGGATGATACAGTTATCACAGGAGGTTAATTTATAAGTTAAATCCTAGCATCTGCGCTTTTCAGGCCCCAGTTCCTTAGGAGAAGAAGTGGCATGGCAGGCCAGAGTGGCAGATACAGCTTATTCTGTACATAATGAAGTGGAGAGTAGGCAGGATGAATTTGACTGTCAGACGAGCGGGTCACCGCCGGCCAGTGAGCACAGGAATCTTCCAAGCGTCTAGACCGGTATTTATGTGAATCAACTTTGAAAAGTGATTGGGCAGACCGGGTAGACGGACACATTTGTGAAAAAAGGAAGAACTTCTTAAGAAAAATAAAGTTGTACTTGCGAATTTTCGAGCTGGTGACATAAACTCGTCCTCAGACAAAATAAAAGGAAGTGGAAAAGTAAGAACGTTACGCTAGACTGTTTAAGCGATAGGACAGCATGACCACTGGTGTGTGAGGGGGTGAGTCATAGTTTATTTGTGGGGGGCGGATGGTAGGTCGGTTGATGTCAGGGTAGCTGCTGGGTTAGTGGTCGTGGGCGTGATCGGCTGTCCCAGCTGTCGGCATCTACAGCAGTGACCGTTCGCGCGTGATTGAGTTACTACATGGTAACTTCGTTTAAAACTATTGCACAGCTTCAGTCACCTTTGCCCTGCATCAATAAGATCCTGTCCCATTGATACTACAGTAGTCGCCGGTTATTAAGCCCACGGTTAATAGGCCCGGCCGCGTAGTAAGCCCAAATCAGCTTGGGACGGAATTTTAGATAGCAGAATCCGCTGGCTAATAAGCCCAGTCACCGGCTACAAAGCCCAGTTTGCCAACAGGATAGAGAGACCTTCTCGTCTCTCTGCGTGCACAACTGGTCTACAGGCATCAGTTTCACAAAATTCGACGATTTCTGGTGCCTGGAAGAGGACATCAAAAAGCACTTGCGAGTGAAGTTTCCTCCAAAACAACTGACACTAGACCGCCTTTTTTAAACATGTCGCAAATCATTTTTGTTTGTTTTTGTTATTACGTAAAATACAGATAAACAGCATTCTTTTCTTGTACATAACCAAGCTCTACACATAATACAGTACGTATGTAATGTATAGTGTCTATCCTGCGTTTGCTAATCAAGAACTAGGATTCTCCGGTTAGTGCACCCGCCGCTTATTAAGCCCCATTTGGTCTGGGCCCGAGGTAGGTTTAATAACCGGCGACTACTGTATCATTCAAAACTCCAGTAAGTGGTATTCTGCATCGTACATCAAAGCAACAGATGTCGGTCAGATGATTTCGGTGTTGTCCTTGGATGAATGTACATGTACAATGCAGGATGCACAGTCACATTTTTTCATGCACATGTCATGATAAGGCCACACTGTCTTGGTTTCATAACGTTTTCTACATAACTTAAAGAGGAATACGACTTTTAGCCAATTCAGTATGAATTTCCCCTAGGTGTGTTGTGCACGGCACTTAGGTCACACAAATGCCATTGTCAGGCGAGTCACCTACTCTTCTCACTCCCTTACCCTCTCGCTCCAAGGACCAGTCCCGGCGAAGTGTTCGTTCTTATGTGTAAGCGAATGAGCACTCGGGTCTGCGGTGACTCGCTACAGGTGGACGTTCACGTGTGCACGCTCACTGCTGTCGGCCTCTGGACAGCTAACCACGGGTTCCACGAACGCTTGCCTTTCGCGGCGGCCACTAACACGCGCGTACTCGTAAGCCGACCCAGTCCACCTGGCCAATCACCTTCAAGACAGATTGAAACAAAGGCCACTCTGACTGCACGGACGGCTGCCAGGCTAAGAATTCACTTCAGGTGCAGCCCACTGGCCGGCGGTTGATGGCTCGTCTGACAATCAAATTCCTCCTGCCCCTTCTCCGCTTGCTTCTGTATAGAATCAGCAGTTCCTACCACTCTAGCCTCCAACTTCTCTCCTACTAAGAAACCGGGGTCAGAACATCGTAACTGCTAGGGTTTTCTCCATTAAAATAACCCCCTGCAATCGGTCTGCGCCGAATGCATGAACTATCATGCTCGACCACAGTCAACGGATCGACCAATATGACTATTAGTGCAGAGCTTGCGGCTTATTGGCCTGAGGTTGGCGTAAGGCTAGCTAACGAAGGCCGGAAAACCGAAGCTGACCAGCCCATTCTCCTTTTTGTGTTTCGTGTCGATAAGCGACCCCCGGAGAGGACTCTGATGTGAAAATGGATGAAGATACTCAGTCCTAGAGTCGGGTCAGGGGACCACGTACAAAAATGTACCGCTTAACTTTTTTAGTTTCTTCAAACTGCTGCACGTGTATTACAATTTCATGTGGATTTTCCTTCACACATACTGTCCTAGGCACTCGTAGCTTTAGCTGTAGGAAGTAGTTCTGTGCTTTAGAGCGTGTGCATTTAAGTCTCCAGCACAGGAGTCGGCTGCCCCATGAAGCCAGAACCTATTCGTGACCCGCGCGCGCCTTCCAATTCGAATTTCCGATCGATAGTTCTACAATCTCAGCGTCTGAGACAAATTGCCTGAAGGGCATCTCCAGAAAATGTGCGAGCCATCAGATCTCTCGGTAAGACTTATTCCACTTCATATCTAAATAAATGTTTCATGCCTTTTAATTAGTACTAGCTCAACCTGTTAAATAAGCTACGCTTCTGGTACTTTTTCTGCAATGTTATTTTGAAGAAGTGAAAAACTTTAGTCAGAAGTGAGATCGTTGCTAAGATCGGCCTTTCGAATAACGGTGCGATCTTCAACTCTCTCTCTCACTCCAGCGATGGGGAGAAGTGTTTGTGCTTCTCGTCTACGACAAGGACAGGGCCATGGCCTATAGAAATGCGGCCGTTAAAGAAAAGGCCGTCCTCTCGCGCTATCGCGGAAAGAACGTGGGATGCACTACAGCGGTTAGTTTCAACTTAGTTTTGGCTATATTCATTCGTTTAAATAAATAGGTTTTAATGTGTCAGGACTAAAAATAACCTTGCATTTAACACATATCTAGCAGTTTTATGTTAAAATTTAAAACTTTCGAATTAGCACTGATACTAAGGGACATTTTAAACTGAGGTAACTTTTCGCCGAGTTTGTGTCGCCCTCGTATATGCAACCGAAAAATTAAACGTGGGCCACCATTATGCGCGGGTTAAGAAGAACGAAGGATGAAGGAACACGCAATAGAAAAATCTTGAAGGATCCAGCCAACTAATTTTTTTCGATTGCGTATATTCGGAGATGGTATGATCAGTCATGTGGGTCGAACTTACACTTCTTACGATCCTTTGCAAAATATAACCATCCAGGTATCAAGAAAATGGTCCGACTATTTCCCTCTCAAGACCCTTTGTAGCTGAATAGGCCTCTGTTCGCAACTAACTATTGTTAAATGCTGCCGTTATCTGGATTTTATCGTAGATTAAAAAGTACAGTTAAAGACCAAATCATCCACGTTTGTCCTAACTATTACATAAAATCACCTCTAAATTTGTTAAGTGAAGCGAGGTCGAGGGTGATATACATTTAAGTTGCTGTTCCTGTCGTCTGATTAAGAGAACCTGATTTTCATTGCATGTCAGTGAATATGTCCGATCGACACCGACAGGACCAAGAGTTCCGGACTCAATGATAGAGCGTTAAACGCGCAGTGACCAAATGATCGAAGTACAAATCTGAACGGATCGGGACTGCTGTGCGGCCGTTAGTGGGGCCAGTGGGACGAGGATTTCCCGTAACGCGATCTATAAGGGTCCATCTAGCACTGTCAATAGATGCGATTGGAGACTAAAGGTCAACGGTCCAGCGATTCAATGCTGAGGGTGTTGGACTTCAAGCCTCGGGTGGTGCACCATCTGGGGTTGGGTATGACCGGCTGATGATGTTTAATAAGCCGAAAATGGCCATTCCAATCTGCCTTGTCTTTTACGGTTGTCTTGCCGTGCGTATGCTAGTAGCCGCTTAGTTACTACCTTCGGAGTTAAAACCTCCAAAAACACATCGGCACGAGCACGTCCTAATACCTTATAGGAGTTCAGGCTAAGACGGTCAACCTTGACAGTTAAAATCTTCCAGGCCCGGTTCCTTAGGTGATGACAGAAGTCGTGGGAAGGCCGGATTGTTAGGACTAGTTTATTCTGCAGAAGGATAGGAGAATAGGTTGTGAGAGATTTGACTATCGGAGCACACGTCTGGCCGCGAGGCGGGCCAGGTCCGAAGTAATGTATGGTGGTAACCACGGCCTTGAGGTCTGTCCAGACAGATTGAGTTCACGCCATTATTTGTCGAGGCCAGAACGGGGGAGACACGGTGTGTGTGTGTGTTTCTTATGGCGCTCCCGCGCAGGCGGGAGCATACCTAGCGAGATGGCTGTGTCAAGTGTGCGCGTGCTGAGTGTTTATCGCGCCAGCCATCTACACCCTCCCTCATCCCCGGTCTTATTGACTTTGTCTTTACACCGGATACGGAGGTGGGAGTGGCGAGCGAGTGGGTAGATTCTGCGCAAGTCTGCCTAAACTCCTGTTTTCCCTCGCGCCAGTTCTCTGCGTTGCTCCTGCTTGCTGTTGCTTTCGTGTTGCTTGCCCAGCTCGCCTTTGTGTTAGTTGTGGCTTGCTTCAGCGTTTGCTGCGGCTTGTTGGAGCGCGTGGTGCCCATCGTCGAAATCGACGGGGGAACTTTCGTGTCGTGTGTTTTCTAGCCGTGAAGGTCGCGTATCCGTTCGCACATAGGCCCGAGGCACGCTGGAAAACTGCTTTCGCGCGGGGCATTAAAGGTGTTAAGGCTAAGACGGTTAAACCTAACGCCTCCAATCTTCCAGGTCCGGTTCCTTAGGAGAGAAGAAGTCGGTGGAGGCCAGAATAGTAGGAATAGGTTATTGTGTGCAGAAAGGAACGGGGAATAGATGGAGGAAGAAGCTTGACTTGGAAAGCACGACCAGCTAGGAAACTAGCCGCGTCCCCCAAGTGGGGCTAGGCAGCAGTAATTGTTACAAGAGCCGCAGAGGATTTGAGGACGCTAATTGGCCCAGAGCAATAAGGACGCTCATTCATCTGAATGCCTCGTGTGCGTGTGTGAACCCCAGGGTAAAGGTCACGCCTTGTATTCAGACATCGGCCAACGCGCTGGGTCAAGGGACTGGGCGGCCAAGGCTGTCCCCGCCGCGAGACCACGTCGGCGCCATCTAGCGTTTGGATGTGGTGGGCAGCAGCACCGCTGCAGAATCACGATTTAGGAGGGAGTCGGACAGCAGCGACCACTACAACCTGACCGGGTACGGTGCAGCTCATGATAATAAAATACTGTTGCTGTCGTGCCAAAGATAAAAAACCTGGAATTCAATTCTTGATTCAATGCTTCAATGCTTGATTCTGTCTCTTGCAGATTGCCAATTTTCAGGGTAACTGGAATCCCCGAAAATGTGTTGGTGTCATGAAATTCGCCTCCTTCCAAGAAGCCCGACGTTGGCTGGAGAGTGACCATCCCTTCAAGCAGCACGATTTTCTGGGGCAGGTTGAAATCTACCTGATGCCCTTAACGAAGCAGGAAATGAGTGACAAAGGTAAAGACCATGATTCTCCGATAGATCTCACTCAACTTCCTCAACAAATTTTATACTTAGGCTCATGAGTATAATTAATTATTAGCGCATGACAGTAATGGCAGCGGTAGTGATAAGGACAACTTTCGTTAACTCTACCCTCCCTTATATTACTGTATTGCCTGATGATGAATTAATCGAAAACGTTCGTTCGCTTAACTTGACTTCCTCGATGCTTACATGGGTATCATCGCTGAACTTAAACAATAAGGACAACTGTCAGAATGGTGATTTAGACGATGTATAGGACGATAAGGAGGAAGAAGAAGACTAAACATCAGCCCGACTCTTGGTCCCACAATCGTTGTCGCCGTCATAATCATCCACAGCCATAGACTGTGCCCTCTACGCACACATCGTCCTTATTATTTTTGCAATAAACGTTTTTGAACATCATCGTAATTATTTGTATTATTATTACTGGTGGGTAGATGTTCACCGATCGGTTACGCGACTCATTCGTTCTTTCGTACTTTTGGGGCTCAATCTGGATCGCTGATCGCCATTTTTATATCACCCAATCGAAACCGACAGAACAAGAAGTCAGTGGCTCAATAGTTATACCGTTGGACTTCTACTCAAAAGGCCGCAAATTTCTACATCAGGGTAGCACCAGCCTAGAGATGGGTATGACAATCCAAACATGACAAATTCAGTTACCTTTGTCTTGGTCAGCAAACTCCTTCTGTGGGTATTGTCGTAGTCACGCAAATAACTGTTTTTGAACTGATCCGTAGCATCACCAAGGTTGTTAGTTAACTTGCTGGTTTACGCTTCTGTTTGCAGGCTACCCGATTATCCACATCTTTAATCAATACGTTAGCTTCAAGGATGTGTTTCAGACGAAACTGCTCCCCGAGATGGAAAAAATCGTGCACCGCTACGGCGGCGTCCCGCTTGTGGTGTGTCAGAACGAGCCCCTCAAGTGGCGCGGCGTTGAACCGCCCGGAGCAATTATCATAAACCAGTGGCCAAACTGGGAGGCTTACGATCGCTTTAACGCATCGGGTAAGTCTGTAATAAGTGATTGTAACTCCCCCGTCAAGCTAACCACTTTCAAACCGCATTTCCAAGAGTAATTTCGAAAGCCGGTGACATGTCTTAGCCGTGAGTGTGCTCAGAACAATACAATTATTACGCCAAGTTTTGTACAGGACCAGTAGGAGTTGTTTATTGTGTACAGAAAGTCAGTGGTGGTCTGCAGTCCCGACGCGCGGCAGGCCCCGGGCCCTGCGCGCGCGTCTGTCTGTTGGCGTGTCGAGGGCGTGAATGCGTAAACGTCATGCGAGTGTGAGTCACTGGCCGCTTGCTCAACTTCTCGGCCAATAGCAGTCTATGGCACTTGTGATTGGCTGACCCAGAAGGAGATAGAGGAACGAAGTCACGTGATGGTTTGCGGGCTTGGCGTCGGCGATAACATATTTGCGAATCACTCACTGCTTATATATTACTGACTTTTTCCCCGAAATGGGCCGCTTGGTAGACTCGTTGGGTCAACACGGGGGCTAGATCGAGGCACGACAGGTTGTGTTCCCATAACAAATGGCACACACACGGGGGAGGGGCTGTTGGCACGCCCAAATGTAGGCAACCGCCGCGTCGGCTATCTGCACCCTATCCCGCCTCCGGTCTTCTTGACGCTGTCTTGACACCATGTCCAGCTGGGTGAGGGAAGGGAGAGTGCGACAGATGCAGTGCAAGTCTACTAACGCTTAAAGGTTCTCCACGCACAAGTCATCGTCCTTGCACCCACCAAGCTGCAGGGCACACAGCGGACCTCGTGGAAGTAGACGGCTGAACTGTCGTCTGTACTACTAACCATCTGTTAGTAGAATTCGAATATTCTTTGGTTCATCTACTGTAGATGATGTATTCCAACCCAAATCTTAATACTGACATTCGGACCAAACTTGAAAGGGTTTGTACCGAAGGCATTTACTTAAAGTGTGCACACTTACTTCAGAAGAATTTTAAAAAGGGAACATTGGAAACTGCAGACACATGGACAGCACTAATGAGGCGAAATCATCGCAGTTGCGTCTTTTTGCAACGTAAGCTAGGCGAAACACTGTCTGAGCACTTAATTTGTAGCCACGTAGGAAATATGGCATGCTAATCAATAATCGCATCAGAATATTCGAAAGACTAACTTTCATTGAGGTTAGATGGTCGCCAACGTGAAGGCTTCAAAGGGCACGAAAGACCATCAACGATGAGGTAATTAGATAAAAAGTCGTCACTAGGCCTCTTTCAGCAGAAGCGCATCCGCTCGAAACTTCCTCCAACTGCTTCCGGTCGGTGAAGAGAGAAATATCGATTGGCCTCGTGTCGTCAGCATGGCGAAGATTGAGTCACACGCGCACTCGCCCCTTGTCACGTGTTTTGGGTGGACCAATGGCGATATAGGTAGACGGCAACGCTGGCGACCGACAGAGAACAGCTACCAATTACGACATTCGTTGATGAAGGCTCATCGCTCACAGGTTTGAGCCTCGGGTGGTTCACCCCTTGGGGTTGGGTATGACTAGCTTATGACTGCTAACGAACCACGAATGGTCATTCGGTTCTCCGTTGCAGAATGCGCCCCGAGACAGACCGGGACGAGTGAGTTCCGTTAGCGATCAGTGAACGTTCGTCAGCGAGTGTCAATATGTCCCGATTTAAGCCGGCAAGGAAACGACCGTGTAGTTGTCTGAGTATTGGGTCTACTCGGATTACTACAATCATCAGACCAAATCCCCAGGTTGAAGGTAAAAGGCAGAAGTCACCTGTGAGAGAGATTTATTACATACAGATCCCCCAGTCGCAGTCTCAGGCGGCAGTGACCGCTATCGAAGTCAGGGTTGGTGTTGACTGCGTCCAGACCGATATGCGTCTCCATTAATTGCGTGCTTACGTTAGAACAGGCAGACTTACAGGCTACGCTTCAATCCTCCTTCTACAGGACCAGGGAAAAGAATATTTGTTTGGTCAGACAAATTTGAATATCACTGTTTACGGCCTACCGATGCAGAAATTCTAGCAAACAATGAAATTGTACCAGCTTCTTGAGGGAGTGTTTCAGTTTTCGACCCGTGCGCCTCTCATTAGAAGAGACCTGAACTATACATGCTATCATTTTATCCGGGACCGGTGGCTCTATTCGATACTATTGATGTTGGTCCTGCTCTTCCGTACTTTAAAAATGTATCTGTAGCATTTAATCATCCTCTTATTTTACTTGGAGCTTGAGTTGCACGCAGGCTGGAAGCAACCATCAGGCGCCGGATAATGAGGCCGAAAGACTCACTATCATGACAGGAAATGGCTGGAGTCGTTTACTTGATCTGGCGCATTTATGGACAACGCAACTACTTCGGAGAAACCGGAAGATTACTCAGAACGTGAATGGTCGAGCACGTAGCAGCGGTGAGGTGGAGAAAGGACGCTAGTTCTCAGGTTGCAGTTCAAATGACGGGAGCCGACCATAATTTACAGACCGAAATCCTTGCAAGGGATGACAACCACGTAAGATGCAAGCAGCTCGAGTCATGGCTCTCAGGCCCGCAAACCATCAACATACGCAACGACGTGCCGTTCCCATATTCTGTACTGAGACTCTGCCTGAGCAGGGCAATCAGTCATGTGTGAAGGGGGTGGGCCATCAAAAAGTTCTATGACAACGAACCCTATTTTCGCGTAATTATCATGCCAACATCCAACAATGGCTCGGCCAGGCTACCATCGTATCATTTACGACCTCAGTGGTAATCACGTGGTACGCACATGGTTGCTTGGCCACTGCGGGCTTTAATTACCGTGAACATTGTGCCTCTATCATCCGTATCTCCGATTGTCCGTCATGGGCCGTTCGAGCAAGAATCAGAAACGTCAGGTCAATAAACTTCTGGTTCCAGTGATGGCTTCTTCTCGTTATGATGATGAGGACAATGATAGATGAATGGGAAGGCACGCACTACTTAACAAAATGCTTTTAAGTTTTCTGGGGGACAGCACTGCACTGTTGCCGAATCGATCTAACAAACAAAAAGGAGACTAGAATGTACATTTCTGGCTTATTAGCCGTCATCAGCCAGCCATATGCAACTCCAGGCTTTAATTGGTCTAATGCTTTACCACTCACTAAAGTTCTGTCGATCGTGATTGGGAATATTAACGTACATGTCATGGGTTGCTATGTGACTGCTTGTGAGTGTAGCGGGTCGTGCCTGCCTGACTAGCTTGCGTCGAAGTGCACTTTCCCAAACGCTCACCTATGTACTTTCTCGACGTCTCAACCAGCCAATCATAGTTCTCGCATCTATGAGGCGACGAATGAGGAGCTTGCACGCGTGCCCGACGCAAGTTGCCTCTCTGCCCAAAATCTCCAGGCCCACCTACCCAATGAAAGATCTCCCTCTATCTGTCCTCTGGCCCGACTACTTTTAAGACCTGACTTGGGCCCGGTCAACCTACTGATCGGACGTATCTCTCCCAAGTCAATCTATTCTCCTCTTCCGTTATGTACACAATAAATTCTTCCATCTACTCTGGCCTTCACCGACTTCTCTCCTCAGCACTAAGTAACCATGGTCTGAAGATCGCAATTTCACGGTTAGACTCACTTAACCCTTCTGCGATATGAGTTCTCTAGATTGACGCGATGGTGTGAGCACGACCCGTAACTGTAACGGTGAACCCACTCCCCAGAGTATGTTAGGTTATCATCTGAGGTTTCCGGGCAACATTTGGACCCAGCACAACGGATACGACTTCAGTGTTCCGTTGGAAGTTGCCTGGGTCAACATAATTTTGACACGTTATTCTAGTTTAGACAGCAACCAACCGCCTTAGCACTGCTTTGACCGGGTTTCTATCCTTGCACTATGCGTTATGGTTGTCGCCCGTGTTTGATGACGATAAGACCGTTGCTGGTCCGCAAGGTTATGTTGGCGGATGTAATCAGCTTGTTGGTCCCCCATCGAAGCTCATGCTTTTAATCTTGTGCAGGTAATGGCGGGTTTATCTACTGTAGGAGGGCGTGGACAACACTAGGGCTAACGCCTGACTGTTGGTTGACTGCGATCGATAACAGTCACGTGGGGTCAGCACTCACCCGTTAACCCGATTACAGAGCGAAACGTGGACTTGATTGCCAAACTGATAAGTCAGCCAGGAGTATATTTATGCTTTTGGCCAGTACCGAACATGAAGTTATAAATTGTTTGATGTTACTGTTATATTGTAACAGGAAATAATCGCAAAACATCTATTTTCTACTTACTTTTACGTCGACAAATACAATTGTACGTTTTAGTAGTTGCTCAAGCGAAAATTTAGTGGAAGTAGTTTAGGTGTTGCAACACATGAGACGTTAAACGACATTTTTAAATGTCATTTTGATTTTTTTAAAAACATTACCTAGGCGGGATTGCAATATTTACTAGCATAGACCACAACTGTAAGATGAATCAGTCCCACCAGGATGTCGGATGTTGGGTGTACGTCGTTCCAACCGCAAGTCAAATCACGTCCGTATAATGTGTTTTAATCATTGACTTTTGATGCCTAACACATGCACAACAACATTCTTTTTTATGCTCGCTTTGTAATAAAGAACACCTTCCTCAAACTTTCTACTCGAAGAGACTACGGGTTTCAGTTTAAAAAGAAAGTTACCTTATCCCCGGCAAAACCTTAACCCCATCTGTCTTTGGGTTATTTCCGAACTGCAATCTGTAGATTTTCCATCAAGGGGCAATTATACATGCACCGTATTTTTAGATGATACTTTAAGATTGTTGATTGGCATTTTGGTTTTTTTAGATGATCGCAAGAAGTTGAATGAACTCTGCAAGTCCATCGGAAACGGATACGAAATTTGTGCAGAACTGGAGGTTACTATGTAGGGAACTGTGCACTATCATTCATGCTACCCTCGTCACGTTTGTGACTCCAGAGTGCAGTATAATCGCACTATTTTGGTTGCAAAAATATTGATTTTGCCGAACATCTCGGTCTTGCATATCAACTCCGATTTAATTGTTAATGTTGGCAGTACTAGAATGGCGCGCGGTAGCAAAGCTTAGTGGGATAGACCGTTGGACTTCAAGTCACCAAGCTGCGGGTGGCAAAACTTGGGATTGGATATTACTGGCCGCTGGCGGCGGCTTATAAACCAGAAATGAACATTTCTGCCTCCCTGGTCTTTGTCGGTAATGTCATTCAGCTAGAAGACAGCTGTGGGATGGGCGCATAAATACGGGAGCATAACACATTTTTTGATTGTTTGGTCGACTGGTCTCGCTTCTATCCACGCCCTGCAGCAGTAGGTGTTGTTTTAGATTTTTAAACTTCGTGCGCAAGTTTTATTGCTGTACTTTAACAAAATTTTGGGCTTAAGTTATTTCTGACTGTGCTTCTTCGTGGGGTATGCGGTCATCGTTTTTTTGGGTCCGCATTTAAAACTCGCTATTACCACCACTCCAGTTGTACGGGCATCCGTGTGTTTTCTTTTATGAGTGGGGTTAAATACGATAACGGTGGCCAGTTTCTATTTACGCTTAACATACTAGCATTAAGTGCTGTCCACTCTAGTAAATATTCTTCATGAGAACCGATAGAAAAACATGTCCACAACGAAATGGTAGAGCTTCGAATTTCTTAGCCACTGGTAATTCTGGCATACATTATGTGTCGGTCTTTCGCTTCCAACTGGTCAATATCGTTAAAGCTTTATAAGATCGGGGTTTAGACTTCACAGTGAACGTTCCCCTTAACAGGTTTCGCCATAAAAATGAGCAAATCGAAAAAAAACAGCAAAGCAGTTGGGCCCGAGATAAACATACTGTGAGACTGTTTGTGTTGCGCTGTCGGCTGTTTGCATATCCTCAGAATCGCCATTTTGGGGGATGGAGATTACATGCCTACTTGAAACCGCTTACAACTAAAACCAGCAGAGCACAACTGGCATGTAAAGATTTGGCAAGTGGTGAAAGTATTGCTTCAAACTTACTACGCTTACTTCGCATAATTGCGTACTTATTTCATGGTAGTAAGCATGTATTCTCGCCATAAAGGTACGGCAAAGCTCATCGCCAATGCACTCTTCACAGGGATTTCTTCAGCATCCTATGGTCACTTTAATGTTTGTCAGTTTTATTTTGTTTCCACTTTTAGATTCCTTAGTTTTAGTAGCTTGAGTTTGGTCTTTGTTTCCTTTAGTTTTTTTACAAATCTTAGTTACTTTCGTTTTTGTATATTTTAGTTTTATTTTTTTGGCTTTTCGTACTACAATATCGGTCCAAACACCTTAGAAGCTGGAATAGATCCGACAAAGTAAAGGGAGACCAGAATGGCTATTTCCGGCTTGTTGGCTGTCATCAGTCAGTTATATCCAATCTCAACCGTAGGAACCCCCGAGATTGGAACGCGGGACGATCGGTCATCGAGTTTACCACTCTAGCACTGCACCACTTGTTCGTTGGTTTGGCGGTTGAAACTATTGTGTGCTTAAGAAAAATCGAGAAAAATCCTATCGTTCATGGATTTGCTTTACTCTCTTTAATTCGATAAAGGTTCGACATACGATTAAATCAAACTCGGGGGTACTACTGGCCAGTTCTTGTTTCCTATTGGTTGTATTTCTCATTCTAATTATGCCGCGCCAAACATAAGTTGATTCAAATAATTATTCCAGCTATTTTCTACCTTGATATACTCTTTTAATTTTTTTTCGTTTTCCTGATACGCCCCATTCATTTAACACATAGTACCGTCTGTCCCTTATTACAGAATGCTGGAGTTTTCGCTTGCTACAGTGAGCCCCAAACGATACAATTACCCGGCCCGCTGAAAATCAAAGCTTAGACGGTTGGCAGCAAACGGGTTAAAACGGTTCTACCAATGACTTGGTTTGGGTGGCATTGACTCTATAAACGTTAATGTTATGGGACTATTAATGCACATGAGATTTTATTCCATGTCTGCCCCAGGACAATGGCGATATTGCGTCCCGTCTGCCATGGTGCTGAAGCTTACGTCTAGCAGTCTTGACTGAAAACATATGGCTGAGGTACGGGATAGAGAAGCCGGTAAAGCTGAAATAAAATTTCCGCCACAAACAATCCAACGCACGGTAGATCTATCAAGACGCTTTATGAATCGTGGTCTGGAAAGATTTTATACGACGGAGCACCTCAGTCCCACTTGGGACTTAAAGTAGGTCTATGAGAGCTGCTTCCTATTGTGACCTGTGAACAGCCTGAGACCAGACACCACCCGGAAAGGAAACTGATGCCTGCACCGGTAGATGACTAGAGCTTGAATAGTACGCATAGACAGACTGCTTATCCAAGATAATCATTGTGCCCTCGCATACCTCCGATTGTCTGAACATGGTGTCACCATCGAAATCTCATGCAGTTGCTACATCACATGCCTACTTTCTTAAGCAGGAAAACTGGCTATCTTCGTTTGCAGTGACACAATGGGTGCATTTTGATCAGTAGATATTTTTATCGGAGGTTTCTGATTTGAACTAATCGAAAACTAGATCGATCGTATAATTCAGCTTATAGATGCAAATATGTTCTCAGCGTCCTGAGCTGCTGCGTTTTATGACGTAAGTCATGGTTTGATAGTTTTACATCCCACTTTTGATGACGGGCGGCCTGCGGTAGACTAGAAACCGCAAGTCAAGTAACATGAATCTGACTAAATGGAACTTGTACTTGAGCCTTTGAACTACTTATTGATGCATGAGACATCTATAATTTTTCTTTCTAACACAAATTAGTAGGTATCATTCATAAAGTCGACAAGCTGTTAACAAAAATTCCGACATTCTTGTGTGTGGGACAATATTTGTACATCGGATGGTTCGCTAAAATTCCGTACATATCGAGCTGTGCTAAGGCTAAGGAGGTTTAACTCTAACGGCTGCGATCTTTCAGGCTCGATTCCTTAGAAGATCACAGAGAAGTCTTGGGAAGACCAAACTGCTAGGAACAACACATTGTGTACAGAAGAGTTAGGAGGAAGTTGCCACCCGGACTGGCATGGTATTCGACCGTGAAGGCCGTGTGAGCGCACGGCGTCGTCAGAGGGGCCAAAGACGCTGCCTGCTGCATCCGTCCCGGTCGAGACGGAATCCCAAGTGTCCGTCAGCGGGGGAATTGCCACAACGGCCCAGAGCGAGCATTGTGTGCGTCAACCTCAGGATGCTGATTGGCCCGACCAGCCTGAAGTGCGTGAGTGTGGCCCATTCGCGCGAGGGCAAAGGTTGCGCGTCTAATACAGACATGGGCCATCGCGCTTGGTCGAGCGCGACTGGGCGACCAAGATTGTCACTGCGAGACCACGTCTGTGGCGTCTCGGGTTAGCACGGCGTTGGGCAGCAGCCACCACTTCATGCACGCAAAAATCTCAATATTCAAACGTGTTTCATCCGCATATCTCAGTCAGTATGTCAGTATCAGTCAGTATATTTGGAGTAAATGACCGAAGCCCTTAAAACTCCATTGAAGTGGTACAGGAATGCATAAGTTTTTGTGAAATATGCAGACATTGTTACACATCGCTTTTGTTATGCAAAAGTGCACAGAAATAATTTGGAAAAATGAATTGTTGAAGAGATGATGCGTTTGCGGAATGGCAGCGTACAAATGTTCACTGAATATCCAGTCTCTGTGATCTTATAGTGTAAATAAACACGCTATTGAAATCAAACGAGTAGTGTGTTTGTTTGTAATGTTATGGCAAACAGGTGTAAGGTGTTTTAACATATGGGTATCCAAACGTCTCCTGAAGACCTCCACCGTGGGTGCATGCACAATAGACTCGGGCAAGGAGTTCCACTGTCGAATAACCCTTTGAGAGAAGAAGGAGGAACGTTGGTTTGTTCGGCTTAGTTCCTTCTTCAACTGGCAGTCATGTCTTCGGAGGTTCCTTCTTGGGGCCATTGGAAAGAGATCCTCCCAGTTGACATCCAGACCAGTTCCCCTTAGTAACTGAAAAGTTGCTATAAGGTCCCCTCTGTCTTGTCTATAATGGAGGGGAAAGAGGTTTAAAGCAGTCAGCCGCTGTTCATAGGTGGACTGCTTAAGTTCAGGGACCGCCTTGGTAGAACGTCTTTGAACACCTTCGAGAATCTGCATGTCTTTCTGAAGCCAGGGCCGCCAAGCCTGTATCGCATATTCCAGATCTGTAAATATGATTGCCCTTGGCCTTGCTTATCTTTCGAACGTATACCGAATTATTATGTAAGATAGAATACAAATGAAGAATTTTAATTAATGATAACTCTATTAGGTATCCAAATATGGTAGATGATACGCAGTTACTAGTTAGTCTGAAAGCAGACCAGATTGATCTTTAATGCCCAGGTGATAACTTGGTGGATATTCATTCGCAATATTCAACTACCGCGTGCACATTAATGGGGCATGACGGCTTGACGGCTCAGCAAGGTACACACTGTCAACCATGCCACATTTTTGATGTGCAATTAGCCGGACTTTATAAAAGCGAACAG
This sequence comes from Ligula intestinalis, assembly GCA_036362985.1. NCBI lineage: Eukaryota > Metazoa > Platyhelminthes > Cestoda > Diphyllobothriidea > Diphyllobothriidae > Ligula > Ligula intestinalis. The sequence continues at coordinate 74,150,291 of JAYGXS010000003.1, forward strand.
TTCACATTCTAGGTACGTGGATTTTACGATCTCAGAAAATTTGTCCTTCCCCGGGTCCATGACCAAAAATAAGAAAACATGTCATCTTGCTTAGTCGGCTAGCTTAGCTTGTAGCTAGTAGTTGAGTTGCCAGTTTGGTAAATAATTCCCTATACCCTTCTGCATCCAGGCTTCTTAGCAGACACAAATTTAAATTGCACTTAAGATCTCAACGACGTCACCACATCAAAGGATTCAGAAGAAAATTTTTTGTGTAGCCGTCCCAGAGAATGTGAGTTAGATTGTTTGGATGGATTGTACCTGATACTGTGTCCTAGACCTTGTTAATAAACAAGTTCGGACAGTTTGAGATTCGAACCCGGTATACGAGAGTTTTGTTCTTAAATTGTGTACATTTAACCTTTAAGAAAATCTACAAGGACAAGGTTGATAGTTCACAAAGACTGCCTTTGTAACCATCTCAAAGAGTTAATTGAAGATTTCGTACCATTCGTCAACCAAAGTGAACGACATTTATTAATTTCATGTGTGCTGGAGACAAGTATAATTTTGAGTATCAGCATGAATATGGGAAACACGTTTATGGTTTTCAAAATGCGGTACGATAAATTTTATCATATAAAACGACAGAAGCCACTGAAGAGACCAACCTCTTAACCGATGGAAATTTTCATGGACCGTTTCAGCAAATGAATGAAACTTTAAAAAGTATCTGTATTATGACTAAGATTGCAAATGTGGACGTCAGTTTTATAAAGAGTAGAATACCGGTTTATTTGCGTGTTCCGTCTTACATGCATTAATATTTAGCTGAAACAGGAGGGATTACAACCTACTTGGAAGTGTGACTATGCAACTTCAAACCAACAACCTACGGTGTGATTGTATGTTAACAGTCAATTGAAACTGAACTTTCTGTAAATTGATTCAATTTAGATATTAAACTACTATGAAGGATAATAACGACCATAGTCAGTTTTATAATAAGGTATTTCAATTCAAATAATCCCTTATTGATCTTGGCTTAAATTTGAAATTCCTTCGCGCACACTGTCGGACCGTGAGATTACTCTCGTTCAACTCTACAACAAAGTCGAACATAATGACCTCCATTGAAATAACATCATTCAAGGTGTATTATCGTGCTGCTGCCAAAGTGGTTAAGCAATTGGGTAAGGATTCCTCGTGGGGCTTTCGGAAAGTCCTTATGTATTATAACCGCCTACTTACATATTTGAGTAGAGCGAATTACATTCAATCTTCCATTATTCTGAACGCCAGCTGTCGATCCAACAGGGGTTGGATGGTGGCATTAATTTATTGAGGGTTCCTCGGAAGGCCGCCACATACAATATCCGCTGAAGTTATTGTACTAAGCAAAAATGACTTTTTAAACTAACCACGGAAATAATTGTTTACTTGCACATTTTAAGTAGGGTCAATGTAAAAAATCTTCAACTCTCTTCACTCGTTCGACTTTATTTTAGTTGGGGTTGGTTGTGCTATTAGAAAATACACGTCAGTGGCCTCGCCCGAGGTCAGGGCACACTCCCTCGACATGCACGCGCTCGCCGTTGGTCCGGTGGGGTTTAACGATGATGTTAATGCGTACTTCAGTGTTCCCGCCCGAGATATGAGCACGCGACCCAACTTATCCTGTTAACGTTCATATTTTACAGGATTATTGCGATCTAATTAGTTCCCTGACATGCCCCGCCTGTCCTCTCCCATAAAATCAGGAGCCCGTAAGACAGGGGGCGGCTTAGTGCTCCCCGCAGGCGGTCCCAAGAGGCACTCCTACCAGCAATTGCTTTACAACAATGAAAGGCACAGAGCGCCCACATAAAAGGTTTACCCGTTAGCGAACAACATTTCCTTGGGCACTGTCTAGTCAATTCTTTCCTTAATAGTCATCAAATTTTTTGTGAGATCTGGATCTTTAAAACCATACAAAATCCACTAACCATAGTGCTTTCTGCATCAAGTCTGTCCACAAAATAATCTTAAAATGGATCGGGCCATAATCACGCTGACCACTGCTGTCAGAGAGTACCAAAAGAGGACAGGTATTACACGCCATAAGAAGGAGGATTTTGTCCCAATTTATATAATGTGGCTGCAAGTTTAATATCAGATTTTGTTTTATTTTAGAATCGTAGGTCGGGTTCAATATTGTATATTCATGCATATTATATTTGTGCTGACGATCTAAAGGCTTTAATACGTGGAGTTCTTGAAGAGTTTCATATGTGTTCTGCAAAAGTGTACATTGACGAATCCGAAAGCTAGGTTAAATAAGACAAGAAAAAATCGCTATCAATCAAATTTGAAATAACTTTTTATCGTCTACCTACTCCAATAACTTCGAACTGATCACTTCATATTTTTAGCCCTGGATCTTAAATGACCTACAACCAACGTAATATTCCTCGTTCCCTAAGTGATATTTCGGAGGTGGAGACTTACTGATTAGTCGCATTCCCCATATTTATCAGAAAATTGGTAAAGTACCGATTTTGACCATTAGCTTGCATCTGCAATGGGGGTATGTCGAAACTATAGGTCCACATGAGCCTTGGGTCTAAATCCAAACTGCTGCTTATCTTTTCAAAAGAAAAAAAAAGTACTCGATGAACTGAATATGTACAAACTCCTATGCTAATTGATGTCAGTGACAGAAGATTTCGGACGGACCAGCTCGCCTAATCCCATTTTCTTGAGCCCACAGGGCTGGCAAGAATTATTTATATTTCGCGGCGCTAGCATTGACTGACGCCCCCTGGGATAGTCATGAGGCCCTCTAAGAAGTGTCAAAAGTAATTAGCGACAATATTCCAATTACGGTTGTTCAATCTTGATATTTTTCAAATGCACTCTTATCTAAAATACCTCTTACAACCGGGCTTTTTAGTTTGCTAATCAGAGCCCATTTGCACGGTTTGTTCGCCTACTTTCGGCAACAGACCCACGAAGGTTTTTTTTTACAGAAACAAGCCTTGTTGTAAATTTTCTTTATATCTTTAAGTCTGTTCTATTTTGTGGCTCAACGCAAATTTGTTACAGATCTACGTGCAGGAAACCCAAGATGTGCTTTACCAACAAACATGATATCAGGAGAATTATTATCGGAGGCATCTGAATCAGCATGCGGTGTGACATGATAAAGCCTACCAATAGAGGTCTGTCTAGCTCCTATATAAGACTATCGTTAGGCGTTCGAAGAGTTCTGTAAGATTTTTGAAGACCGTTCTGATTTTCACCGGAGTCCATTGAGATAGCTACAACCCCACAGATTCTGTGATGAAAGAATAGTTCGTGTCCTGCTGCTTCGATCCATGCTGCACTTAAACCAGTAACCTGAGACTGTGTAGTTGTAGGGTTCACAGTCCACATGGGAAATGGGGTTAATAATGGCAATCAAATACGGTAGCTGAACACATGTTGTGCTGTCGGAAATGGTCTTTTTATCACTGAGGCTAATGCACATAGTTGCTTTTGAGGTTTCCACTCGGAATTCTTCCTATACCTAAACAGTTCATGCACATCAAGTACTTCGTATACTTACGTCTTCTGTAAAGTCATCTTTAAATATGACCCTGGTGGCGATATCAATACACGCTACACATGATATGGCCTTTCCGAACTTAGTTGACGGACTCTTGTACTTTTACTCGAATCCATGTCAATGGAAAGTCAGAGGACAATTCCCTGTCAACGTCGTCTGCCTAAGGACGTTTGCTACAGAGAACAATGAAATATACTTCCTCGTTTATTTTTCTGCACATTCCCTTTAAATCTATATTAAGCAGCCACTTGCATTTCTCCCGTTGGACTATCCACAATTCACAGCGGTGGAGGAGAGCTGCTGGCTACGAGTTGTTCTAAAAAACAAATACTTCTTACTTGTTGGTTGTGGTTATCGCCCACCTTATGCCAATGCAGACTACGATCTTTGTCTCTCGCAGGCATTTCATGCCGCAGCTGACTTGAATCTTAAGTATTGCATAATTGCAGGCGATTTTAACCTTCCTGACGTGCAATGGTTTCCACCATCCGATCCTTCAAAGTTCGAGAACTTACTTGAGGCAATAGATATCGGCATGTGGGATCAGGTAGTCGATTTTCCCACTCGAGGAGCAAACATACTCGACCTATTTTTTTGTAGGGGATGCGAACCACTTTCAGTGTCATCCTTAGACGCACTTGGGAGTTCAGCCCATCTTACAGTTGTTAGTGAACTAGAACTGGAGGCGGATGAAACATTTTCCCAAAAGTATAGTTTTTATCATGACTTCCGATCAGCAAACACGGCTGACCTATTGGCACATCTAAACGCTCTCGACTGGTCTGAATTTTTCCAATGTTTGGATGTAAATGTTTGTACCGATGCACTGTACAAAGTGTTGGATCCACTCATCCTCCACTTTGTCCCCCGTAAGAAAGTAATACATGTCAAGAATGAAGTGTACCTTCCTCTGTCTTTCCGTCGTAGGCTGCGTAAACTCTCTCGTCGTTTGCATCGGCAGAACGACACTTCCGTTCTGCCCTTCATCACACTGATCTTTGAGCAGGCCAAGAAACTCTCCGAAGAAAAGCAGATAGCCGATGAGGCTCACTTCGTTGAAAATCCTTCCCTTAATGTTGCGAAACTCTTTTCGCGTACAGTAAAAGCGCAGAGAAACGTGCAACACCCCATACTTCAAGATTCTTTAGGAAACCCCATAGCTGACGCTAAGTTGACCGCCGATAGCTTCAATGCGTTCCTATCCAAAACGTTTAGTGAAAGCTCGTTCGCTGCACCTCCGGTTATTCAGGCTTGGACGGGTGCCATACTCGAAACCATAAGTTTTACCGTCTGGGATGTGACTGTAGCCATTCGTAGTTATCGTCAATCCTATAGTCCAGGACCAGATGGCGTCCCAGTTAGCCTTCTTAAAGCCACTTTCGACAGTGAAATTAAGGCCAGGAGGCAGTATCTTACGGTTGTCATCAACGGCAAACCAGTGCGCCTCCAGCTCGATACAGCCTCAGATATCAGTCTCATCTCCCAGCGCACTTGGCAGATGATTGGACGGCCTCCGGTAATCACATCAAACAAAAAGGCCAGGAATGTTTCTGGGGGATTTCTCCAGCTCACGGGTGAGCTTGCATGTGACGTTTCCTTTGACGGGACTCAATTCAAGGGAACATGCTACCTCACCCAGCGTCCGAACCTCAACCTACTTGGTCTCGACTGGATCGAGAGGCTAGGTCTCCTCGCACTGCCACTTAACTCCATTTGCAATAGTGTGCAGTCAACTTGGACAAGTCCCGCAGAATCTAATCAGCTGGCTTCGGAGATGACATCGACTCTACAGCAGAAATTTGCTTTAGTTTTTCAAGACGGTCTTGGTTGCTGCAATCAGATGAAAGTCACTCTCTGACTTCAGCCAAACGCAAAACCCGTCTTCAGACCAAAAAGACCAGTCCCTTATGTTGCACTTACTGATTTCAACCGGGAGCTTGAGCGTCTTCAGCAAGATGGTGTTCTTCAACCAGTTAATTACTCTGCATGGGCTGCACCAATTGTGGCCGTCAAGAAAGCCACAGGTAGAGTCCGAATCTGTGTTGATTTCTCCACTGGTCTTAATGCTGCCCTGGACACGCATCAGTATCCCTTGCCCGTCCCGGAAGATCTTTTTGCTAAACTGAATGGCGGAACTTGCTTCGCGAAGTTGGATCTATCCGATGCATACCTCCAAATCGAGGTGGACGAAGGCTCCCAGGAGCTTCTAACCATTAACACCTATCGTGGTCTGTTCAGATTCACCCATCTGCCATTCGGGGTTAAGACTGCTCCCGCCATTTCCCAGCAAACCATGGACACCATGCTGACTGGTACTGACGGAGCCGCTGCCTATTTGGATGACATTATCGTCACTGGTTCAAATCCAGATGAACTGTTGCAACGGCTGGAGACCGTGTTCAGCCGGATTCAGGACTATGGTTTCCGGCTACGTCTGGAAAAGTGCAATTTTTTCATGCCTTCTGTGAAATATCTCGGGTTCATAATCGACAAAGGTGGTCGTCGCCCTGATCCAGACAACATCGACGCCATCAACCAGATGCCACCACCAAAGGACCTTAATACCTTGCGCGCTTTCTTGGGTCTCATGAGTCACTACAGTTCATTCCTTCCGGAAATGCACCGCCTTCGTCATCCGATGAATGAGCTACTCAGGAAAAATATACAGTGGTCTTGGTCGCGCGAATGTCAACAAGCGTTTGAAGAAGTGAAAACAATGCTGTGCTCCGACTTGCTGCTCACGCACTACAACCCTAATCTAGAGATCGTCGTTGCAGCAGACGCTTCCAACTATGGAATTGGTGCAGTGATTTCACACGTTTTCTCCGACAACACAGAGAAGGCTATCTGTCATGCAGCAAGATCACTAACGCCTGCTGAATGCAACTATGGACAGATTGAGAAGGAAGCGCTGGCTATCATCTACGCGGTGAAGAAGTATCACAAGATGCTTTATGGGCGTCATTTCACACATCTCACGGACCACAAGCCTCTTCTTGCTATTTTCGGATCGAAAAAGGGCATACCTGTGTATTCGGCAAATCGCCTTCAGCGCTGGGCAACCATGCTGCTGGGTTATGACTTCGAAATCCGCTATCAGTCTACAACAAAGATAGGTCAGGCAGACGCACTCTCGCGCTTAATCAACTCACGGACAAGAGAACCCGAGGACACAGTCATTATGTCCATCTCCGTTGAGTCAGAGGTTCACAGTATGTTTCTGGATTCTATTCGTGCACTCCCTATCACGTTTGAGGAAGTCCGAAACGCAACCCAACAGGATTCGCTGTTGAAAAAAGTCATTACGTACCATCGTACTAAGTGGCCCGTTAAAATATCTGGAGAATTACAGCAGTTCTACCAACGACGAAATTCTCTGTCAACCGTCAATGACTGCATCCTGTTCTACGAACGTGTTGTTGTTCCACACAAAATTCAAGCCAAAGTCTTAAGACAGTTTCACACTGGACAACCGCATGAAGGCTCTCGCTCGCAGTTATGTGTATTGGCCTCATATGGACCAGCAATTGGAACAGCTAGCCCACTCATGCACTAAATGTGCTTTTGCATCAAAGGCGCCAACGAAGACCTTATTGAAGGCCTGGCCTGTTCCACAAGCTCGATGGTCCAGGGTCCACATTGATTATGCCGGACCGCTCCATGGCCAGAACTTCCTTATCGCTGTTGACGCATACAGCAAATGGCCGGAAGTCATCCTCATGGAACGTACGACAACCGGAGCCACAATCAACACTCTTCGACGACTGTTCAGCAGATTCGGGTGTCCCGAAACCTTGGTGAGTGATAATGGAGGACAGTTCACATCAGTCGCCTTCGCCGAATTCTGCAAACAGTCGGGCATTAACCACGTGCGGTCACCACCATATCATCCGCAGTCCAACGGACAGGTTGAGCGGTTCGTCGACACCTTCAAGCGGGCTCTGCAGAAGTCAAAAGGGGAGGGGACGACTGAGGAAGCTCTTCAATTGTTCCTGCAGAACTATCGAGCCACCCCAAACCCAAACTCCCCACATGGTGTGTCTCCTGCAGAAGCTTTGATGCAAAGAAAGCTTCGCACACCATTCGATGTAATTCGCCCGTTTTCATCTGTTAGTGTTGGTAATGAACCGGTCCAGCCGACATCAATGGAATGACAATTCAATCGACGCCACGGGGCTAAGCAACGACCGTTCAATCCGGGCGAGATGGTGCTGGCAAAGGATTATAGGACCAACCAGGAGAAGTGGACGTTTGGATATGTTCACCGAAAATGTGGTGATGTTGTCTACGAGATTCAAGTCGGCTCAGACATGTGGGTATGCCACGCCAATCAGACGAAACACACCGAATGTACTGACGAGACGAATTCGAGACCAAGTTTATCCCTGGAACTGCTCCTGGACACTTTCGATTTGCCTAACCCAAGGCAAGAAGCCGCAGTTACAGTGCAAAGTCAAGATCCTCAAGACCTTAGACGATCAGGCCGAAGAAGAACGCAAACGGTTCCGTTGCAGGTGAATCCGCGGCTAAAATCCTACGATTCATCTCAAACAAGGGAGATGTTGGGATTATTCCTAACAGGCAGCCCGAGCGAACTGTCGGGTCACGTCATAGGCCCCCTCCCTACAGATAAGGAACAAAGGACAAAGACCACGCAAGCCGGCGGGTAAAAGCCATGCGCGCACCCCTGCGAGGTCACCCGATGCAGCCAGGGCCTACGCGCGCGTGAGATGACCAATCAAGCCCCTATGCGAATAAGGCACAATCTGATTGGTCGCTTCTAT
>JAYGXS010000003.1:74168639-74210745 GCA_036362985.1 Ligula intestinalis
AAGGACAAGTTACTGGATGTCTTAAATCAGACCGCGGGTAGCGAGAACCCTGATGAGGAGGTGTTTGCCGGTCTGCCGACAATCTTTAACGCTGAACCAATGTTCAGACACCTTGATGCCTGCGTCCCTCGCCTGGCGTCTGACGCGCAGCTAGATGAGACTCCAACTCGAAAATTTTTTACGAAATTGGAGCTCATTGCCGTACTCTCCAGTATTTTCAATCTTGTAAGTACAGTTTCTTGGTTTTCTTCGCCTGTCCTTTGTCGGTTTGAACTCATCTTTTCTCTTTTATTAATAACCAGCATTCTACTGAAAAAGCGGCCTGGCTGACTGTGGAATATCTTGCTCATGTTTCCAAGCGGACTATTGACGAGACCCACGCTTTACTAAACCGGCTTTTAATTGAGTTAATTGTTTTGGAAAACGACAGACCTTCCACGAAGGAGGACGTTGCTGTGAAGGTTGCACAAATACAGCAGTCTCTTGTGGAAAAGTCTGAACTTTTGTCTGACTACGAAAGGCTGAGGGATGGAGTCAAACTTCCGACGCCCCATGCCAATCTCCAGTGCATTGTTGTGGACGCTCTGCGTGTCTACCTCAATCACTACCTAGACGTGAGTCTCTTATGGTTCTTTTAGATAACGCTGCATCCATTGCGTGAAATGTATCTTTACCGTTTTTCGTCTAATCGACTCCGAAGACAATGTATAGTCAGAAAACGTTGCTATTTTTTCGTAGACTACTACCCGTTCCATTAGATTTTTGTTTCTTGATTACAGGGCTACTAAAGTAACGCTATAAAAGTTGTGAACTAGATTTTTTGGCCGTCGTTGTTTTAAACATCCTCTGTTTCAACGAATGCCTTGCTAATGAGGTGAACCATCATTTTGTGCTCCTCCGGTAACTGCACACACTCACTCTACTTTGTATTATTTGTAAGCCTAATCAAATAAAGCAAATTTTCAAAAAATCCTACTCTTCAAGGTCTGCTTACATAAGTCTTCGCTAGGTCCAGATACTTACTTTTCCTTGCACTTGGTATGGCTGCAATCATGCCAGATACAGCCCGCCCCGATATTAAGGACTGCTTCTCTGCACACGCGATGATCTGTGGCGGTGGATTTGAACAGTTTGCCAACAATGGAGACCGGATACTGAAAGTCCGAGAGCCACTTCCATGTCTTGACGGACAGCGTCAAGTTAGGTTTACCTTTGATTCCTCTTCGTTGCCTCAAGATGGGTAATTGAGCCGTGTCGATGGTAGCAGCATTGAGCTCATGAGGTCTCATTTGGGACTAATTTAGAGTACTTTACTCCCAGGATCGTCCTCAAACCGTGGTGGTCAAATACCTCTAGTCTCCGCCCATTTTCCACGCAAAAGTCTAGCATTCAAAGCTATAGAAAAGGATAGACCGGATGGATGTGCGGTGTATGCGTATACTTTTGTTGCGACGGAGATGTCGTGTCGGCTCCAGAGGAATTTTGTAAGAAATGAGCAGACCTGGCGAACAACATCGATTCGGGAGACAATCTCGTTCTTACTCTGTCTATGCAGCAGCATCATCGCGACTAGAAACCGTCTACTTTTTAATTTGACAACCAATAGTCGCGAGAGGTGCCTACCCCTGGTGCGAGTTGCGGATTGAAAACAATCCCCAGCGTTTATGGATAAACTGAACAATTTAGCTACCTCATTCAGCCGTGACAGCATAGTCTGTTGATCACCAAAACTTGAAGCTCCCACGACGTCATCATCAACCTAGTCAAGTTTAGACAGCCGGCTTCTGGGTGCAAGTTCAACACCGTCCTATTCGTGTAGGGCCCTCACGAGAATGCCGTCAGTAGCATAGTTGAATAGAAAGAGCTACAGAATACAATCTTCTCGAGCGCCATGCTGACTATCGAACGGCTGGAAGATATTATTATGAACCAGAACTCGCGCAGTAGTCAAACGATACTGGGTCCAGATCCTGGCGATTGTCATTGCTTGTTGCAGAGACTCAAGATTGAGGAGATCGAACGCAGTGGCGAAGTCAAGAGCTGTTGGTTATGTGTAGCTATGGCAGAATTCACGTATGCGCCTCAGTATTCATAAATGGTGCACTTATCAACGCCCAGCCATATAAGTCATCCTTATAGAAGATATCATACTGAAAGTGGCTTTCATTTAAGACGCTGTCGCCTCACGACGATTCCGTACTGCGTCGCGATGAACAGCATCCCTGTGCTTTCCGTCCGTCCTAGACTTACTTCCTCCGAAATTTGGTGCATAGGCGGCCATAGAAGTAATCCTCACCAACGTTGGGATTAACGTTAAGATTGGATTAAGTTTAGGGTTAGAGTTAATATTAGGGCTATCTTTTAGTTTTATCCTAGAGTCAGTTTTAGGATTAGGACACAGGAGGATTTCTCCTTCCTGTAATTATGGACGGGGCGTTCCTATTCGTGTGTCGCACCTAGGCGGCCGTACAAGTCCTCCTTTCTGGTCAGCCACTGCCTCCCAGGCTCTTCTCCTGAATGTGTGAGAGTGAGGCTGCTGGTGTGCAACCCCCACCTCTCGTATCTATAATCACTTAAAACATTTCTTCGCACTGCTTAGCCTTCATAGCGTACCACAGACTACCTAGCCTGTGCGTATACCTGTTTGTTTACCCACATTCTGCGTATTTCTTCTCAGTGGCATGCAATCGATGCTCGACTGGACTTGGTGCTGACTCGACACAAAGATTTCCTAGATAGCAAGTGCTGGGCAGCCGTCTACTGTCGTGGTTTTGTTTACTGGCTTCGCCTTCGGGCTCGCTGCTCCTCGGGTGTCCCGGCCGCCCAGCTCTTCGGCGAAGGCAGTGAGCCCAACGTCTGCCCGCTGTTTGCAGCCATCAATGTGCGTCTGCATGGGCGCACACTGGTGCGCTTCATGCTGTCACATTGTGAACAAAAGGCAGGCGCAGGACAGAGCAGTGAGAAGGAGAACAAGCCGCCCGACGGCCTGCCAACCAAGGATGCCGAATCGAAGGCTGCATTTTGGCTTGGGAATCAAGTCTCAGGTAGGCATTCATCCTCTTGCTGATGCTGCCACCGTTACTACAAGGTGCTCCTTTGGCCCACATACGTCCTTTCTCCTCCTCCTCCTCCTCCTCCTCCTACTACTACTACTACTACTACTACTACTACTACTACTACTACTACTACTACTACTACTACTACTACTACTACTACTACTACTACTACTACTACTACTACTACTACTACTACTACTACTACTACTTCTACTACTACTACTACTACTACTACTACTACTACTACTACTACTACTACTACTACTACTACTACTACTACTACTACTACTACTACTACTACTACTACTTCTACTACTACTACTACTACTACTACTACTACTTCCAATACTACCACTACTAATACTGCTAATAATAATCCTAGTACTACTACTGTTATTATTATTATTACTATTAATATTTTATGTTCTGTTCCTCTATTTGCCTTGGCATTTTTCGTTCATCTCTCAGTATTCATGGCCTTCCTCACCCACTTTTTGTTTTTCACCAGATGGTGACCTGGTCAACTTGTGGCTTGGGACGCGTCTGCTGCTGGAAGGATCAATCCAGGTCGCGGAGCTATACACTCTACTAGGCACCGTGAAGGAGGCCCGTGCCTACCAACTTGAGCTCCTGCGTGTCGCTCAGCGTTTCCACATCCCTTCCTGGTATGCGTACATAATAATACCGCAAATTGCTCATTTTATGCTCGCCTGATTTAAAAACCTAAATTTGTAGCTATTTTTTTCGTCTTCACGCTGAAGCTTCTCTTCTCAAGCGTCTGCCCAATGAGGGGGAGACAAAAAGAGCAAAGGTTTCATTCAGGATCTTTCTATTCAAACCTTCTTTCCCCTTACAACAGTATCAGCACCAGTCAAATCGCTCCCAGCTGTGAAAATTGTCTAAGGGCTCAATCACTTATTTAGACCTCAAAACCTAATGGCAGGCTAACTCGTTCCTATCAGGGCGGTGGGTTAGACTGTAATGTTTTCGTCTTAGTATGCCCTATATGCCACTCCCACTCAGGTGGGATCCAAGACAACCAATTTTTGTTTCTGTAAAACCTGGTCCAGAGTGCGCAGAACCAATGGTGTTTGTGGCCCACGTAAAGTGGCTAATACAAGCGAACATCCGTGTCCCAGGAAGCAATTGAGAAGAAGAAGACTCGATCGCTGGGACAATATGTTTATTCGCCTGACGTTTCGATATCCGTCGCGGATTCGTCATCAGAGACATGAGTAGCAGAAAGTGGCTGTTTAAGCCCGCCATGCATTGCGCCCGATCCCGCCTGGAGTTGCCCTGACTCGGTCTTGCTACCGGGCCTGGGAGGTTTGGGGAAGATAGTGCGGTAGATACTTTACAAGTCCTCGGTCCCTCGTCCATTCACGGTGGACATCGTCGTTTGCGAAAAGTGAACTGAGAATGATTCTGTCTTCTGATTGGCCTTGCCAAGCTTAGTGAGTTCACTCACCTATCGCTAACGGATTTTAAATTAATTGTTTTAATTTCGAAAACCTATCTTCTGCCCCCCCCTCCTCCATGCTGAAAGTATTTATGGTTTTCGCGCCTCAGACCGAACGCCTTTTTCATTTCAGTGCACAAACGGCCCTCTGTCTGATGGCCTATACGGACCTCCTGGCCCAACGCAAGTGGGCTTTTGATCTAAGATTGAGCCAGCTCAATCACATCTGCTGTTCGAAAACATCACTGACTGAAATCCTGCGAACTCGTCCGCCACCCGATCCCATCAAGACGGGTAGCCGAACCCGCCCCAAACAGGCCCTCGACGAGTCCAACTTTCTGAGGACTCGGCGACTACAGACGACGACGACTATGACTGGCCTCACCGGCTCCACCAATCATCCACGCGCCGCCGGCGACGCTCTCGGTCGTCACGACGGTGCTGATGATGACGATGAGTCAGATGACCTGAGTATGGCGATGAATCCACTGCTCAATGCGGCCGCAGGTGGCCTTCCAAATCAGTTCCCCACTTCACCAGTCAAGTCTACAATGCAGCTCACTGCCGCCGGCGCCGGCGCCGCCGGGGCTGGCTGTCTCCCAACCGGTTTCCCCTCCCCGACCGCATTGACAGCTGTCATTGAGTCGAAATCGCATCTGGCTGCTACCGGTGACGCGCTGCCGCCGGCGCAGTCCACCAGACGACCAGGCCTTCTGAGCGCCGAGACCTGTGCCGCGAGAATCCTTTATGGCACGCTGTGGCGGTGGTTGGAGGAGGTCACGACCCTGGTTCGCGAAGAAGTCATCTGCACAAACCACTTTCTGCCTGCTCTGCTGCCACCGGCGAAGCCGGCGATGCCGCCGACCGTGGAGGTAGGTTCCTTGGCTATGCGTGGCACACACACACACACACAGTCATCCTAAAATGATTCTAAAGGACGGTAGCTGTTTCCTATCCCTTCCAGTAGTGTTTACTTGAACACTAAAGGGGACGCTAGCCCGATGTGTACACGAGACTGCTCTTGCAATGTGGGCTTTGAATCCATACCACCTAGTTAGTGGTTTTTCGACCACCGATTTCGGCGAAGTTCACCATATGGTGACTGGCTACAGGCGATAGTTTAAAGTGATAGCAGACGTAGATAGCACCAACTGCACTCTTCACCTTCACCATGGGTCAAGAAGACCAGATTGGATCCGGTGTTGGCCGCTTTCTCAAATGCAAGCCAGAAAACGCCGCTTAACATAGTGTTAAGTGACAGTAGGCCTTGCGCGGATAATACCGCACTATCTACCCTCCCTCACCCTCTCGTAGGTGTAAAGCCAGACTCAAGGAGGCCGAGACGGATACGGCTACTCCTATTTCTACCATTACTAGTTAGCAATGTAGCTGCGCGTGAGTAGTACTGTTACTAACACCCACGCTACCATTTGTCAGAAGTGGTGCTGATAAATGTCAGCGCTGGGTTCATATTTCCCCAATCTCAACAAGTAGTCTGCACCCCGGATTATTCTGTTTTGTTTGAAGCCCGGAGCACAACAGGACTTCCCTTGGTTTCCGCCCTCTCGCCTCTGTCTACCAATAACTGTGTCACATTTTACTAAGTTTGAGCCAGGATACTGCTGCTGAAGCTAATATGCCACGGCTAAGAGTGCTAATCCTGTTTATCATACGAAGACCAGCGCATAGTGTATTCTAGAAATATATTCATATAATTGTATCAGTAGCCGACATGCATCGTATTATTGCAACAAGCATAATAAATGGGAATATGAGCTTACGCGCTTTCTAAACTTTATCTGGGCTGCTGCGAGCGTTAACGTCGGATAAGTAAGTAAGACTCGGACCACCTAGCTAGTAAGCACTCGTGGACCAGCGGTGAATCTGCTACCAGAATTTGGGGCCTGCCGATCGTGCACTGTCAGTAAGTGGGTTGTCTTTCCTTCTCTTACGTGAAATCCCGGCGCTGGTGTTTTTGGAAGGGGAGCAGGTCATGCATGTGTTGGCATGTATAAATGAGGTCACAAGGCACGTCAGTCACTGGGCCCAGTGTCCGCACCAGTTAACTGACCGGCTCGGAGAGTGGTAAGGCATTCGGAATAAGCATGGCGAAAGCGAGGACGGCTTCTCAGCGCAATCTTTTTCCTCACTATAAACAATCTGACAAGCTTGAAGCTATATCATGGTGCGCTAAAGGCTGTGGCCTAAAAGGTTATCAACTGACTGAATAACTCAGAAGAGGCAGTCAGTCCAGCGTGTGTTTGTGTAGAGTGACCGATTGGTGAACTGGGAGTCAGACTGCGATGGCTACTTCACGATCTGTGCCCGAGGCTCCTAAGGATGCTTTCAGATATAGAGGCGGTTTATAGGAAAATGGAATCAATCATAGCCTGTGTGTACCTCCCACTCTGGCATCGGTCACCACTTTTTGTTGCCACTCATTTATGAACTTTCACTTGACCGCTAACTGAACTCATCTGTCCCACTCTGCCTTGGGTCTCGACAGAGGCCCTGACACCTGTAGCAGCTAGAAGTAAGCGGACAAAGATAAGGCAATTCCGTTAGTGGCCAGGTGAACGTTCGTCAATGAGTGTCAATATCTCCTGACCTAAACTGGCGATACAGGGAGCTCGTGGCTCTGATAAAAAAGGTTGCGAGTTCGAAGCTCGGATGGGACACCAATTGGGTCTGGGTATGACTGGTTGACGACGGCCAATAAGCCCAAAATGGCCATTTATGTCTCCCTTGTCTTTGCCGGAAATACTAGCTGCCTATTTTTATTGTGCATATGTCCATTAACTGGATGCTGAAATAATTTTATTCACACTCAGACATTCTAGTAAATTTCTCATGATTTTTAGTCCCTACTATAGTATAAAAAGTCCCGACTGCTTTGCGAGTTCAGAAGGTTTTGTGGACCGCTTCATTTGTCTCTGTTACAGCCGCCCTCACGACCCTCAGAATCGCCCCCAAAGGCGGTGGTGGATGACTTGACTGCTGCTGTTGCCGACTGCAGACTGACTCCGCCGTCCGCGGCCATCGCTTCAGCCACCGGCACGGTGCCCCGCGCTCCCTCCACTAAGGCGGGTCGCGCTGGCCGCAGCCGACTGGCGGCCGGCTCCTGTTTCCGCACCCCGGTAGTCAAACCAATAAGAGACCCGGACTGTGCGGACGCGCGCACTGCTGATCGTGTCCCCAACGCACCCCAACGTCTGGCTGATATCGCTCTGGCCGAGGCGGCACCCAGCTCTGAACGCAGGACTCGTTCCAGCCGTCAGCGAGAACAGTCGGCTCCCGTGGATGTAAAGTGTAAGTACCTTGTCACATTCTTACTTCATTCCGGCTCTCTCTCTCTGTCCCTGCTTTCCTTCCTCCGTTCTCCTATCCAAGTACGGTAGATTTTCTATCTCATGAAATGTTAAACAACGTTCTCAAATATGTTTTATACTCGAAAAACGTTACGTAATTCGGGTTGCAGTATTGATTATTATGCAGCATTTTCCCAAGATATTTAAGTCACGTCGGGATGCTGGCTTTCGAAGGAGCCTTTTATCGACCGGCTCCAAAAACTACGCTCTGTAAAAAATGGATACTTAAGTAGTCTGCAATTTTCTCGTTGATTTTCAATGACCTTCAGCATGCTCAAGGTTAGAGCGTTAGGCTTCTGACCAAAAGGTCGCAGGTTGGAGGTTGGGGTGATGCACCAACCGAGATTCACTTTGACTGGCCGACGAGCCGGAAATGGCCATTCTGATCTCCCTTGTTTTAGTCGACAAAGATATCTGCCTGCTTCGATTTTTGTTTATGCTTTTCATAAAATATATTTGAATCTCTAAAGCCGCCAGCAATCGATGAAAAGAATGCATACTGCTTCAGTAGTCATTCTTACAGAGTGTAATTTTTACAGGCGGGTGGGAAGAAGCTTGTTCAGAAACCAGCATCATGTGGTGACTGAAGTATCTCGGGATTAGACTGCATGATCATTAATATGACAATTATAATCAAGTAAACTTTTCGAAGCGAAGACGCCTTTCAAAATGTACGTGAACATGTCAGGAGATAGGATGACCTATTTGCTGTACGTCTGGACTTGCTAAAATACTATGAGGCAACGCCTTTGCCACCTACGCACGAGCGCAAAAAATCGCCTTTAAGTAGGTGAGAAGAGGGAGCGGGCGGTAGACATGTTCCGATGAGCCCGCCTTATGTCTCATTGATAACTGAACCGTTTTTCAGTGGGTACGGGGAGGAAAGGAGGTGGTGGATGGGCTGGATTCACATAGCCTGCCTCACTGTGGCCTCACGGCGCGGTGACCGTGTGGCTGGGAGCTGGGCCACGCCATTTGGTCGCATGATAACACGAGGGAGGGAGTATGTTTACACGCTCGTTTATGGAGTTGATGTATGAGACCCAGCACTCTAGCAGTCACCTAGTTTAAACAAGAATGAGAAATATCTTTCAAAATTTATGTTCACATATCATAAAATAAGATGATCTATTTGCTGGGCTTGTTAAAATACCGTGAGGCAACGCCTTTGGACAACTACGCACTAGCGCAACAAATCACCTTCAAGTGGGTGCGAAGAGGGGGGAAAGGGGCAGACAGCTGTTTCGGGTTATCAACTGACGTTCTCCCCATCCGGACGGATGGCTGCTTTTCGCTATATGATCGTTTGTAGAACTTCCGAGGCTGTAGAACGGCTCACTCCCGACAAGCTTAGGCCGCACAGAATTATTAGGCGCACTCATTCAGATGAGTGAGGTAGACCGAGACTTAGGCACTACGAAAGATACACTAATAATGGGCATATATTTACTAAACAGAACAGCAGTTAAGGATTATCAAGGAATCATTTCGGAAGGTATTTGATGCAGGACACGGAGTTGGCTGACTGGGACATTGCTTTTAAAGGTCAGACCCGAAATTCCAGCGCACACCCGAGTCGAAAACAATCAACTGCTGTGGAGTCACTATGCACAATGTAACAATGTACAAACAAAAAAAGTGGTGATACAAGTACTATAGGTTATATATGTCAAAGAAATTGAACCGCACTTCTGACATAGGCACCAGCTAAAAGGCCCAGATAGGTGTTTCTCCGATATGCCTGCTGCCGCATGTCCTGCACTTAATAATTTCTTAAAGTATTCCCTTGATTATTCGCTGGATTTCAGGTACCAGAAACCGCGCGGAAAGCACTAAGTGACCCACTGACGAGACAAACCCCTTGCCGCTTCGTCATGCGGCATCGGAACCATTGGCGCAACACGTGTCTGCATTTTTGACTGGCGCCTATGTCGGGAGTACGGTATAATGACTTTTTCAAGCAGGGATTAGTTATGCGACCACCTAAACAGGACACAGGAATAGAAACCTCCTGGCCAAACAATAACGCTAGCCCGGCACACGAGTATTCCTGTGTTGCAATCCTAATGTGAACCTAAACAGTAGCCCTTATTGTAATCCTACCCTACCCTACGTCCTTATCATTTTGGGATAATACTCGCTAGGAGCTTCGTCAGTTAGTCCGGACGTCGAAATCCGACAACACTACAGCTAGCACTAGCCCTAAACTCAACCCAAATGTAAACATGACATGGAAGATACCGACGTGAAGAGGGAGAGAAAAAAGGCACGCGTGGAGGCGAGAGGTGTCGGCAATGGAGGGAGAAGAATATGGGCTATTATCACCGACAGGTGGTTGCATCATCTCCATTCTAGATCCGCGCGAAAGTTGCCTCAATCCCTTCGGGTGGATTCCTGCCTGTAACACGTCTGCTGGAGCTGAACTTTCAGGCAGAACGGAATGCGCCTACCTCCGTCCGGCTGTCAGGCCAGATCGATAAAAGCCGCTTTCACGTTGTTTTTTCATTAAGTATTCTAACCTAATTTGCAGTAGACAGTAATAAGTATATTTGAAGGCGAATTTATGAGCCCTGAGGTTCTTGTTGGAAAGAAGAATAAGAGGAACACGCAATCACCGGGTCGGCAGTAATATTAGCCTCCGCACCCGCAAGTGGTCGTACTTTCGATCTTTCTGGAGCTATTGCCTTAGGTCGGGGTAACTCAAAGGCAGGACAAGTAAAGCTTCAGGTGCGGTACTAAGATGCACGCATTTTGACCTTTTTGTAGCTCATACAGTTTTGCGTCATTACATACGCGGAGTTCAAGGCAAGATGACCACGCAGAACTTAGGAGGGTCGCACGGACACAGCCCGAGAACGAATACACTTAACGAAGAAAAAGAGTCGTCAGGCCGAACGACACTGGCAGAGGCTCAACCATCCGCTCCCTCCTTACATGGAGAGGGACATGTTATGCACACCACCCGCCCGCCATGCGTCCTCCAAAAGGCCGAAGCAGCAAACTGCAAACAAATCGATCAGCCCGAGGCCGACAAACAGGCCAGGGCACGCCACTTGCCATGCTATTCGATTAACTGCAGTGGGCTGACCAAGCTCTGGGCAACGTCAACAGATAATAACATTTGTTCCGGTGAGCCTGCCTTATGTCTCAGAGATAACTGAACCGTTTGTAAGTGCGGACGGGAAAGGGGGCTGCCTTAGCGTGGTCTCACGGCGCGGTGATCGTGTGGCTGGAAGCTGGGCCACGCCATTTGGTCGGGGAGACGGAGGGGGTATGTTTACGTCCTCGTTTATGGAGGTGTTGTCAGAGGCCCAGGACTTCAGCAGTCACTTAGTTATAAGAAGGATGATAAATATCTCAACTGGAATTATGAGATCCTTCCTGTTAGAAAACGCCTGCAGGACCTCAGATTTTGATCGGATCAGGTTGCTCCGTTGGCCGGTAACAGGCGCTTTTGCCTAAATCGAGGCTGCATCTAATTAAAAGAACAGTCCAACCAGAGTTCCGATCGCAGATCTCGGGGGCGGAGCGTTGGGTTTTGACCGAATGCCTCTCTGGACCCTCGTCCATTAGGAGTTGATCATGTCTCACATATAGTAGTATGAAGCCTACTTAAGCAGTCATTTCCCTTGTGAGGAAGCACGCGACGACCTAATGACCGTGTCTGGTTAAATTTCTTGTTATTAAGCTTGTGGAACGTAAATTTCTTGTTATTAAGCTTGTGGAACGTAAGACAAAGGTTGAGGTATGCTCTGCATAAGTCTCCCTTGCTACGGCCTATTTCAGGCATAAATCACATTTTCATTTTACTAGGAGTTGCAGTGAAATTACTTTTCATCCGTCTCCCCTTCCCCCCAACAGCTGCCCGACCCCCGATGGACGTATTTGCTACACCCCTGCCGGTACGCTCTCGACGGGCACAGAAATCACCACGAGCATCGCCTTCGGAGGCTGCACAGGAGCCTGGCTCCATCGCGGATCCGCCCTACCGCACGCCGCGGGCCTCCAGCGCCTGTTCGCTCTTCGGTCCTCTCAAACCAGCCGGAGGTTTAACCTTTGGCTCCGTTGATCCTCGTTCCGCCTCATTGAAGCCGACACGAAGTCTTCAAATCCTGCGTGACACAGTCCCAGCCACGGCCTCCAAGGTTAGTCCTCCCTCCGAATAGTGATGTTATTCACGGTAAGGGTTCGGGCGCAAATCTCGGGACAGCAATACAGAGAGAGAGAAGCCAAAAGTAACTATTTGATTTACTGACTGCCAGTTGGAACTGGAAACACAAGCATGCGCTCGATTACGCCGCAGACAGTCCAAAGACTAGGTCTAGCAGATGAGTCCTACGCACTTTATCGAACCGGTGTTCATCGGTGCCTTTGGTCATTGAGATCAACACTCTACCGCTAGTCCACGGGCTCCTTGCTTTGACTGCTGTGATCGGGACTGTGATGAGTGTATGTGTTTCGCCGATCTTAACTTAACTTTACGAATCTAGTCATAAAGGGTCAGTCAAAAGCACTGCTTATAGCGCGCTTTATCGAATTTGGCCACTGAGAGTCCACCACTGTATGCTTTGCATCCTGCTGCTGCCGTTTACATAAACCCAACCGTTTGCTTTTGTAGGCAGATCGGCCACGTCTGTGTCTTTTCAAGGACCCAGAACCGGTTGTTGAGCCCAAAACGAACTCCCTCCGACAGGCTATTGCTGCTGCCCGCAATTCGAAAAGCACCACCACCACCACCACTCATCGGCGCCGACAGCAGCACCCATCGAACACGGACGAGCATGCCGCTCCTACTGGAGGGGCGGAAGGCAAGGAGGAAGAGGAGGAGGTGGAACACTGTCCATCTCGCTCTGCGCAGCCGCCTCGACCAATGAATCTGCGACTGGGCTCCCGGTGGGCAGCGGCCGCCTCGCGCACTAAAGCAGACAGTCCGCCGCCCTCGCTGTTGGAGGTGGCGGCTGCCGCAGCGGCGGCGGCGAGGGACCTTGGCGCTGCTGATACTCCCGACTGGCTGGCTGAACTGGCCCACAGACAGGATGTGCTGGCTGATCGCCTCTACCAGGCCTACTCCCAGCTCTCCAGTCTACCGGTGCCAAGTCTGCTGCGGCCCATCTGTCAGCTGCTGGGGCTGCGCTGGCTAGGCAAGGGCGAACACCGGCAGGCGGCACGCTTCCTGAGTCAGTCCGTTGGTCTGGCGGCCTCCAGTCTCTACGCCTCCATTCTCTGCTCGAAAATAAAGTGAGCCTGCTGGTCGTCGATTGCTTTTACATACTGCTTCCTTCACCTACGTTGCTGCTCCTTCTGTACGTGCGTGTTTGTGTGTGCGTATGTGAGGAGGTGGAGGGCTGAAACTCAGGCTGCAATGGCTCTTTGTTAATTTGGCCTTTATGGCGCTCCCGCGCAGGTGGGAGCCTATCTAGCGAGTTGTCTGAGTTAAGTGTGCGCGTGCTGAGTGTTTATCGCGCCAGCCATCTACACCCTCTCTCATCCCCGGTCTTATTGACTTTGTCTTTACACCGGATACGGAGGTGGGAGTGGCGAGCGAGTGGGTAGATTCTGCGCGAGTCTGCCTAAACTCCTGTTTTCTCTCATACTAGTTCTCTGCATTGCTTCTGCTTGCTGTAGCCTTCGTGCAGCTTGCCTCAGTCTCTGCTTCGGCTTGCTTCAGCGTTTGCTGCAGCTTGTTGGAGCACGCAGTGCCCATCGTCGAAATCGACAGGGGAACTGTCGTGTATGTGTGTCGTAGCCTTTGCAGGATCAACAGTCCCCGCCGGCGTCTAAACTGGCTGTAGTTAGAAAATAGAGAAAAGCCGCGACCTCAGCCGGCTTGGGCCAAAGGTCCACGCAGGTGAACTGGGTGCCTGTTCGGGAACTGCTATGTATGGGAATTTCTTGACAAATTAGAGGGCTGTGCGATTTTCTTGACCCGGAAAGTGTAGACTGGTAGACTGGCACAGCTATGCAGCCTCGGTGGCGCTATTGAGCAGAAACCTTTGCAGCGTCGCCGAAATGCGCTTCAGTGAGCCTTCGCGCCTGTAGATGATAAAAAAAAGGGAAAAAACCCACTTTTTCGTTTTTCTCCCCCTCCCCCCCCTCGCGCCCCCCCCCCCTTTATTCTCTTCGATTCTTTTTGTTTTCAGGAGCAAGACCAAGACCAGCGATAAGATTCCGGCAGAATTGAGCGCCCTCTCCGCAGTTGCTGCTCCCAACGATCTACCTTTCCCACTGCCCGGCAACCCACAACACCCTCTCCTCCTCGTTCTGCAGTTAACCCTGGTAGACGAGGTAGGGGATGTGGATTTCTCCGTCGAGAGTCCGGCGTCCGTCAGTACGTCGCCCAAAAACCTCCTGCCTGGAGGCTTGGGTGCCCGGCACAGGGCTCATCTCGTGGCAACGCGCTGGGTCATGTCTCCTTGCGGGGAGTCCCACTGTCCCGCAGAGGCGGCCTGCCAGTCACGCGTGATCCACGGCTTTCGCACCAACGTTAGTGCTTTTCTTTTTTGCTTCCTGCCTTTTTGGCTAGCATCCTTTTTTCGCCTCTAGCGAGATCGAGCGCCGCTTTTTCGACCAGCTTCAATTATGCAGTCATCGAAGCCGGTGGGGGAGTTGTAAACAGAGACCCCCACTGTTAATATTCTTGAGATTTTCTTGATTAAACCTACGTTTATTCGCACGCCTGAGGTCAAAAACTATGTAAAAAGACCGTCGGAATGACTCGTATAGTCTACGGCGCTAAAGTAGTAAAAAGTAAAATTAACAGTTCACAGTAAAGTTAAAGGATGGGGTTAAACATTAAAAAAGTGGACATTCATTGAAGGCGATTCGATTTTCCGTCTTGTGAATGACACGAACGTGTGGTTGTTAGTTTAAAAGTGAACGGAGGTCAGGAACCACAAACAAAGAACGAGGGGAACCAACAAATGCAAACGCAGCGTACGAGGACAAGGAACACTGGGCGATGGGAATGGATGAATGACTAAACAAGAGCAGGAAAGTGATTTATATAAAGTCTGTTTACTAACACGATGTTAGTAGCAAAGTATTTAAATTGTCTCTTGTGTTCCGTTTCATTTCATAGGGCTTACGCAGCATGGGCGCCTTCGATGAACTGCAAACAGCCAGTCTCGATTCTATGCATGAGGTCGATGGTCGACGTTTTTGGAGTCAACGCTTCTCCCTGGACAGCCGTCTTGATGTGAGTCTCACTTTTCAGTCTGCTAGTTACACTTTATACCAAATGAAAATCTTTCGGCTTGTCAATGTAGGTTCTGTAACCTGATCGCCGAAAAGCCTTCCTTCTAAAATTTGCTAATATTATTACTGTTTGTTATGCGACTGCCGACGAGGGCTGTAGATTGAGCCTCGAGGCACAACGCCTGTTGCATAACCCAACTGATCAACGCCTCCTCCAGGATAATTAACTAGGTTTACATATGTTAGATGGGCGCTCACCGATAGGTTACGGCTCACACTCGTCCCGTTGTCACCGTCGAATAACGCCCGTTGGAATCCTCAAGGAAGAACATCATAAGAAGGGCATAACTTTGGAATCCACCCGGCAATTGCCGCTACGCTTAAAGTCAGCGCGCTGCATGTCCCCGCTTCGAGGCTAACCCGGCAACCGGGAGCGCACTTGCGGTGTCCTTGCAGTCCGTGTTGTAACTCTCTGTCCTAGAGGTGACAGTGATTGTCAAGTGCGTTCGCTTTTGCCATCATTGGCCACATTGGGATAAAGTCATGTGACCATTTAGGCACGCGCATTGACGCGCGTGCGTGTGTCCGGTTTAAGATATTTGCATGTGGACAGTCATCGCACGAGCATAACCACCGCTAGGGCGTATGACCTTGACAAAGGAATCATTGTGGCCGTCGGCGGCAGAAAAGACGCCTCAAGAGAGCCTGCAGGGTTGCTAGCCTTTGGTCAGTCTACACTCCTAACAGAAAGACATTACCAACAGAGACAAAGGGATTGAAATTGCCATTACTGGCTTATTGGACGTCATCAACCAGTAATAATCAAGCCATTCCAGTCTCCTTTGTCCACAATGTCTTTCATCTATGTAACCTGCTGAGCGGTTGCTGGCGGAGCTAAAGTGTGAGTCCTAAGGCACAAGAAGACGAGTGTGTTCTGTAACCCATCGGTAACCGCCCATCTACCATTGTTTGGACAGCCGATGGAAGCCAACAAAATAACGAGCCCGTGGCTCAATGGCTAGAGCAGGGGACTTCTAACTCACAGGTCGCGGGTTCGAGCATCGAGTAGTGCATCACCTGAGGTTGGATGTGACTGGGTGGTGACGGCAAATAAGTCAGAAATGGCCATTCAAGCCCCCTTATCTTTGCCGGTCATTTCATGCGTGTGGAGTGCCACCTCCATATGTGTGCGTGTATGTACTTATGCCTATTTTGCTGCTTTTTACAGGCACTACTTCGGCAGATGAGGGAGGATTGGTTCACTAAAGATGATCTCTCCTGGATATTCGGTCAGGATCTGGAGTTTGCAAAATACCTCAGAGCCGTCCCCACCGTCGTTATCCTCGATCGGGTAGGTTTTTTGTCAGGAGCGTTGTGAAAAGCGCCACCGTTTTCACATTCTGAATCAAAGTCTCCGCTACCTTATAGCCCGTTCATGGGATAAACGTTTGGCATGCTCTGCGGACGGTTATCCGCAATCTAACGCCCGAGGCGGGGGTGCCGTCCGTTTTGCACCTTAGGATCTAGCTCAACTAAGTACGCAGCTTACTACGCGACATTTTACGGTTGACCAAGTGAGCCGCGAGAGGGCCTTCTGTGTGGACTTTTTTTGCAGAGCACGTCCCCTCCCCCACCCCACCCTAGGCTTGGCTTTTCTGTTTCATTTAGGCCCCGTTTTTGGTAAGCATTCTTAACTGCCCCTGAGGACGTGCAACCCTCACGATCCATTAGCGCAAATTTTTCTACGCGGCATAACTGATTACTCTTCCACGGACTTTTCTTGATATAGAGGTTTGAACACCGTTCTGACTTAATCCGCCTCCCTATAGAATCTTTACAAGTATTTGGTGGAGTCTAAAGCAACTGTTGAGGGGTCGACAATCGGCAGGGAGTTAACAACTGGAGGCACTGGCTTTCGACCACTATCGACCGCGATTGTGTGTCCGGTATGTTGATGACACGTTTTTCATCATCATTCGAGACAGGATTGGGGATTTCACGGAGCATCTGAACTCCATCTTCCCTGACATCCAGTTCACGATGGAGGAAGAAAAAGACTGCCGGTTGCCGTTCCTCGACGTATTGGTGTGCAGAAAAGACGGTGGGGAACTCCAAACAACAGCTTACAGAAAGACGACGAATACCTCGCCTATTCTGAATTACCTCAGCAACCATCCCGTCACGCAAAGACGCAGCTGCGTGCGAACGTTATATCGCCGCATAGAAACTCACTGCAGCGAACCAGCCGAGGTCTAGTATCTGCGGAAACTCTTCGCCATGAAGGGTTATGCTGGTGCATTCATCGAGAAATGCAGGCGAGAAGCCAAACGAAGAAAAACAACCAGACAGCCATACCAGCACGCTGGCGAGCAATACCTTATATTGCTGGTGTATCCGAAGAATTCGCTCGACTGGTCAGCGAATTCGGGATTGGCGTCGCTCACAGACCGGAAGCGACAATCCGCAGACAACTTATGCGGCCCAAAGACCCGGTACCCCTTAACCAAAAGTCCGGTGTCATTAACCGTATTGACTGTCTTTTTGTCGTCAAGCCAATTATGTTGGTGAACCCGGCAAACGGGTCCTCACGAGAATGCACCAGCATGAACTTGCCGTGCAACGGAACGACAAGCTTTCCCCGGTGGCCGCCCACGCATCCACGACAAGGCACGGCTTCGACTTGGAACGCATGCAAATACTGGGCCGGTCAGATGACCGAACTTCACGCCTGCTGCAGGAAGCATGACATTCATGTGCGAATTCCATTAACAGGCATATCGATCTTCCTGATGCCTACCTCGGGTTGCGCAAACAGATCAAGGGCAGAGGTCAGGGGCAAGGTCACTTCCGACATGCCTGACTTAAATACCCAGTTACCTGTACATTTTTCATCCCTTGACAATAAGCTCGCGGGAGGGTTCGAAACGTAGGACAAATAAACCATTGGTCCCAGAGAACTTTTAACCGTCTTCTAATGATTTCAATGCTTTCGTGTTCACAAATACCTGACTTGAAGCACCTTTTATAAAGGGGCCTCGTTATATAATTCGGTATAAGTGCAATTTAGGATCACCAAACAGCATTCGAAAACCTCACCCTTCTGAAATAGGGGACATGTGATAATAGGGGTTAAATGGGTGGGAAATATCAGGAGAAAGAAAAAAAAGAATTAAAAAAAATTAACAGTGTATAAAACTAGACAATAATAGGAATAATTATTTAAATAACCAAATAGCCGATTATTTTCGCGCGATAATTAAGATGGCCCAGGTCGACACAATCGTCGACTTTATAGAGTTTATGTAGAAGTAATAAAGAAATGGCCTCTAAGCTACAGTCGTCGACGGTTATGTCTAATTGAGCACGATGTTGGCCATTTAAATTATCGCACGCAAATATTCGGTTATTTAGATAAGCTCTTTGGGACCCTAAATTAAACCTTCACCTACAGTCCGTGCCTTTTTGATTATCGATAATTACTTAAGTGCTGTAATGCTGATTATTTTGCAATACAATCTCATGATAGTTCGGATAAATGTAGCTGCTTGAATGGGATGCATATTTTCTGTCAATGTTCTCTGCCCCTGTTAAATTCAACTTTTTAAAATAGAAAACGTAACTAAAATATCCCTTCTTGCTCTCATTTGATAGCCAACTGCATCTTTAAATTTTGTACTTGAAGAAAGGCTTTCTGTAAATTTTCAATATGTTTAAAACTGTGGTTTTTCAAGACCATGCAATATCCATTTTAATCATATTGCTTTTGTTCATTTAT
The DNA here is from genome assembly GCA_036362985.1 of Ligula intestinalis. Taxonomy (NCBI): domain Eukaryota; kingdom Metazoa; phylum Platyhelminthes; class Cestoda; order Diphyllobothriidea; family Diphyllobothriidae; genus Ligula; species Ligula intestinalis. The sequence continues at coordinate 74,187,492 of JAYGXS010000003.1, forward strand.
TTATGTCCTAATAAAGTGTGTGAGATTGTCCAAGTTCTTCGCTGAATTTGTGAGCACTTTATGGTATCTTTTTATTGCATGGAGAAATGTTTGCTATTCCTTTCACAGAGCTTGTAGGCTGAAAACCCTAGACGCAGTGGCAAATTGGGCTCAACGTTAATCGAGGCTTGGAAAGGTTTTTAAAACCTAACGATACCTCCTCCCGTCCGTCAGCACATGTAAGTGATTCTTGGACGTCCGATATTCGGCCTTCAGCGTTGGTGAATAGAATGGTTTGAACTGTCCGAGTCCGCTGTTACGGATCGCCACGCGTCGAACCACCCGAGACATCATCGAGGCCAGCTAAATCAATCATAATCTTAGTCGTATCCAGTACAAACACAAACAGATACACTTCCTTTTAGTGTCGATTCGGAAGAAGATACGGATAGCTATCAACGGAGTACAAGGAAGAATATGCATATTACACAAGTTGTAATTTTGTCGACTGCGGTGTTTGCGAGCCGCCAAAAAAGATGTAGATTCAAAGGCTGGCATCATGGCAGGTCTGAACTTCCTCCATGACAAGAAAATTTACAATTATCCTCAAATAATCTATCCGGATAGAAAAAAAAGGCATTTCAGAATTCCGGTTTATCCTTCGCGAGATTGGCCACTGTTATATCCTTGATTGATCTCACCTGCGTCGCCACTGTTATAATCTTGCGTGTTCCTGTGTCAACACCGGTTGTTTCCCAGTTACGTGTTAGGAAGAGAAGGCAGAACAGGATAGCAGGTAGTACCTTACGGTCACTTGTACTAATACATCAGGTCTGTCTCCCGATATCAGCAACCCAGCCACCGGGCAGTCTCGTTTGCGCATGCCTCCCTTGCCCTGGCCTTATGTCCGCCCTTTTAAGGTCGCTTGTAACTGCATGAACCCATCGCCAGTAAGGTCCTTTTGTTCTGGTACCCTCAGGACTGCCCGAATTATAACTGGCGTCCGGGCCGTCCCAACAGCCACTGGCAGTAATTTGCCGTTTAGTTTTAAAGTGACGGGCAACCGTTGGATGGCGCTGGGTTCTGATTGCCACGTCTACCCCTTCCACTTTTCAGCGTCTCGTATTTCTGCCCTGGGAGTGGATCATTTGGGGCGGCAACGAGGCGGCGGCGGCGGCGGTCAACCACGTGCCCACCATCTGCCGCAGCTTTAGCCTGGGCCTGGTGTTGGGCCAGCTGGCCACGCCTCGCGCTGCCTCCACCTTCGACCCACGCTCCGCCTACTATGTGCTCAATCCAGAGGCCAACCTTCCGCACACGGAAGCCACCTTCTTGGCCTTTATCAGGGAGAATTTCGCCTCTTGGGACGGCATAATTGGCCGAATGCCGAGTGATAAGGAGGTCATCCAGGGCTTCACGCAACATGATCTTTTTGTGTAAGTTCTTTAGGCCAAGTTTTAGTGCAAAGAGTGTGAGGGTAACAGCAGTCAGTACCCTTGAATGCCCAGTACACACATTTTCTAAGATTTCACTATTCAAATACTACTCATAAAGTGTAAGTAACATTTAAAAAACTGGTCGAAGTTGGTATTTACTTCGGCTAGTGGCATCTCTGTGCCTGCAGAAATCATACCCTACTGCGCCTTACCTACCGTGTCTTGCTCAGACCCGATCCCATCTGAAGGCCACTTCAATATTTGACAATTTTAGGTAGCCCGCCGCTACTCTAACACACGAATAACTGATCGGTGTACGTCCCAATCAACTGACAAGACGTTGGTTCCGCAGCTTAGTGGTTAGGGCATTGCCTTCTAATAGGGTCGCGGGTTCGAAACGCGAGTGTGGCGGCAATCCCCGCTGTTACACTCAAATTGGGTATCTCCAGTTGTCGACGGCTAATAAGCCATTTAAGGCCCTCCTGGAAGTCCTTGTCTTGACTGTAAAATGTCCGAAAATGATATAAATGTTACTAACACATTACAATTAGCCATGTGGCAACGTTCGTGGAATCACAAACACACAAGTACATCAAAAACCAGGGCGGTTGTGCCCTGTAACTGATCGATGTACGCCTATCTACTAACTTGAATATTTGTCTTGCAGTATTCGACTGAACCTATGTGTTGTTCGTCGCTTTGCCGTTGCATACATCCGATCATATGTGTCAAAAAGTTTATCATCTGTGACCCGTTAGAAGCATGCATCAGGCGGACTAGAAACACCGTCTTTCCATTGTGGAGAGCCGAAGTACCGTCGCTACAACAGATGATAGGGGATGTACTCGAAAGCTTATAGAACTCTCCCATCTCTGCTTACTTTAACTAGCGGGTCACGATGCCACCTACCGAGCCACACTACAATTGACGCTATCGCCGTTAGCCTATTCTGTACACAGCACAATCTCCACAAACTTCTACTTTGGTCCGCGGGTGAACAGGACGAAATTGTGTGCGTGACTGTCACGCACAGGCTTACCAACACGATATGCCCACAGAGTGCCTGATTATTTTAGGTGCATATATTTTCGTTCAAAACCGCGCAACTGACGAACCAACCAACTGATAGCGCGAAAGACCCCTGCAGTTATTGAGCATCGCTGAATCCCTTCCTCCGATGACTGAGCTTCGAGGCTTCTAGCATTCTTATTTTATCACAAGAGCAAATATTGTGGGAATCTTATTCCGCAAACTGTCCATATTCATGTGTCGCAAAAAAGCAAGGCTATGGTAGTTGCTTCTGGTCGGCTTTACTTTACTGCATCACCAATTCGTAATTTCCAAAGGCATCACAGCCGTCGTGGTGATATAGACCAATGAATTGATTTGTGGCAGATCAATACTAGCTCCAAGGGGCAACGATCACTGAGGGCCTAGCTGACTGTACCGGCTCCTGACACCGCAGGCGCCTGAGCCAGGTAGACGTATTTGGTAACGGGACCTTTGCCGTCTGTAAAAGTGTAGGCAACTGACGGTCTCCAAGGTATTGACCTCGCCTGGGCCACTAGCTCACCACTTTGGGATATCGATCCGTCCGCTGTCGACAAATTGATTTGAACGCCCATGAGGACCCGGGTCGCTGCGCTGTGCCAACACTAACGCTGCTATGTCAGTTGCCATGTCCATAAATTCCGGAAAGACGAAGTTATTCTCGAGCTGCATCCCTGACCAGGAGAAGGCACCCCTGGGGATTACTGGCCACCATCCTGTGAGTTAAGTATAGCGACTTCCTCTTGAATGAGACATTCCGCAGCCATTGCAAACGCATCGCGAGGATATCCTGGGCCATTCAAGAAATGCGACTGAGATTGTTTGGACACGTTTGCCGTCGTCCGCCTCACAAGCATAGGGGAGCCACAGCAGATGCGTTTTCAACCGCGTTCCCACTCGCCCTCATGGCGGCTAAGGTCCGCTGCACGAAACCTCCCTACGGTGGATCTATCTCTCCTATCCATCTGTGTTTTTGATGACGGAGCAGCCCCTCCCGACCACGCTGCTCCGACTCCTCCTCCCCGCCGCCGGGATGGAGGCCCACCCGGCGGGGTTCCGGATCCAACAAGGGCTACTAGCCAGCCACAAGCTTAGCCAAGCTGCCCTCGACCTGGCACCACAGCCCACCTGGAAGTGTCGAAGAAGAGGGCAATTGAAGACTTGGCTCGACACCGGCCGTGAAGACATGGAAGCAGTTCTTGGACCTTCTATCTTCGTCGCTGGAGAAGAGACTGGGTGGAGCTCTCCAGATCCACTGCCGCCAATCGTCACGAATGAAGAAGTACCGTCCGTGACATCATTGAGGCCGGCTAGATCAGGAATGATCACAGCCGTAACAAGTACGAGTACTAATTCTGCCACATGATGAATACTAGTACTCAACGAATGAGCAAGTATTAAAACTAATTCTTTGGTATTGTAAACGAATGTCACAACAACTCTGCTTTCTTTTCCGCACGCAGATATCTGGGGCACGGCAATGGGTCGCGCTTTCTGATGAGCACTTTTAGCGAGGGTCTTGCCGCGAGGGCGGTCGCGCTGATCGTTGGCTGCAGTTCCGGTCGTCCTCGTCTTGACGGCAGGCACGAGCCCTACGCCTCAGTCTTCAACCACCTAATTGCTGGATCGTAAGCCTCTTCTGATTCTTTTCTACACCCCCGTCCGCTTTGTGCGAGCATGCAGTTTCTTCACCCATTTGTTCTTCCTCTATTATTTTGTCACCTATATACATTATGCTTTGACCATTTCGCTCTACAAACTCGTCAACATAGTTTCAGTTATAACCTTACTTAACGTATGAACCCCTGCGCTACGCAAACGTTGCTCACCCAGCCACTTATCTGTACTTAGGTTAACTCAGTTGTGGAAAACTCGTGGGATTCGAAACTACATTCGCAGAGAAGGCTTTAGTACAGTCGACACTCTACCAATTGAGCTATGAAGGCACATCGAGAGCCTTACATATCATCACACCTAGTCAAGTCAAGTCTAGTCAAATTTATTAAAGGAAATATAGGCAAACGCCTTTGAACTCCCTCTTGGTACATAGGATTTCAGAAATGCATCGGCATAGCCGAACGTTCCAAAGAAGTCGTCGACACAATTTCAGACGACTACTCGCTTGTTTCAAGTAATAAACTCACACTCAGTTTACACGAGCCAGCAGTGTAACTGAGGAAGAAGAGTAGACAGTGAAAAAACTCCTAAGGCTGGCTAATAATTCAAAATGGAATGTCATTTGTGGTTTTTAGGAGAAAAACTGTCGCTCGTGGGGGAAGTATGTGAATGATAGGGGCATGATGCTTCTGTGAATGTTGACGGCAGCCATGGCGTTCATGATGAGTAATATCTACATCCGAAGGACCATACGAGGAGGAGACTTCGGAGTCACGAGAACGTCCTGAAGAACCGGAGATGCGACCATGATAAGCCTTTGCTGTGCCAAGAGCCGAGGAACCCGCCACGTCGTCAGCAGTCGGTCGATAAGAGAAAGGGTGTGGCAGGGCCGCGTTGCCTAGGGCCATAGGTGTGGTAGATACGACCTCAGATGCGATCAGCGCAGTTCACATAGTGAGCAGAGACGTAGGAGCTAGGCAATGTCTTAACGCATTTGGTTAAATACTAATAATAGTACTACTTAAAATTACTATTAGTATATATTTATAGCATTTCAGTGTTTGGATTTAGAGCGCTTCTATTTTTGGATTCGGAACACTTCAGTGATTGGATTTGGAGTACTTAATCTCGACGATACTCATTAAATCGGTCTAGGTTTGCCTTAAAAACATCCACGGAAGGGGACATGACAATATCCGCAGGAAGGGCATTCCATGCCTGGATTACCCTCTTAGAGAAAAAGAATTTTCTTGGGTCAAGTCTTGCCCCAGTCACACGTAATTTGAAGGGGTGTCCTCGCAGCCTAGAGGTAGTGGCCCGCTCAAAGAAGTCATTTGTCTGGAGGCAGCAATCCTGACCACGCAACATGCAATATGCCTGGATTAGGTCCCCACGTATCTGCCTATAATTCAGAGGAAACAAGTCAAGGTTTACCAATCGCGTCTCATAAGGGAGGTTCCGTTGGCCTCGTACTAATTTTGTTGCGCGTCTTTGTACCCTTTCGAGGTTTTTTTGTCTTTGGCTGTCCAAGGTCTCCAGGCTTGGATGGCAAATTCCAGTTGGGGTCGCACGAACGTGCCGAAGACCTTGCCAAATACAACTTTATCAAACTTAGTAAAGGCGCGCTTGATTAGATACAAGCTCGACATTGTGGATTTAGCCACTTTCAGGACATCGAGTGATGGCTTCAGTGAAGGCGTGAACCACACCCCCAGGTCTTTCTGAGCCTTTACCTCTGGCAGCGGCGTGTGTTTCAGGTAATCCCTCCTTCGAGGCGCAGTGCTGGTTCTACCGAATCTCATTAAGTTGCATTTGGCCACATTGAATGGCATGAGCCAAAGGGTCGACCATTGCTCCAGTCGATGGAAATTTGCCTGGAGGTTTAATTTTATCATCACGGTTGCGTATGACCTTCCAGAGTTTTAGGTCATCAGCAAACATTGCGACTTCGCAGTCTAGTCCGCTTATGCAGTCATCAATATATATAAGGAAGAGGATAGGGCCAAGAACAGAACCCTGTGGAACCCCGCTCTCAACTGCTACCTCCGCCGACCGCTGTTCCCAATACATACGGTCTGGGTATGACCAGTCAAGAAGTTTGCTATCCACTGCAAAAGGTTTCCCTTTACCCCTATGCGGCTGAGCTTGTATAAGAGACGTTGATGAGGCACCGTGTCAAACGCCTTCTTGAAGTCTACGAAGACTGTATGCACCGTATTCCCTTCATCGATCGCTCGGGTCCACTGTTCTAGACAAAGAGCAGATTGGTCAAGCAGGACCTCCCGCTGCGGAATCCGCACTGCTTTTCAGAAAGAAGTTGATGTTGCTCCAAAAAGTGCAGGATATTGAGGTGAGGCTGACCGGCCTGTAGTTATTTGTGGTCGCCCGACTCCCACTTTTGTGGATGGGTGAGATCCACGCTGCCTTCCAATAGGCTGGCACTTGTCCAGTATTAAGAGAAGCTCGGAAGAGTTAGTACAGGGGTACCGCCAACTCTATGGCTAGCTCTTTTAATAGCTTTGCAGGTATCTCATCCGGACCTGATGACTTCCCTTCTTTGAGCTGAAGAAGTTCTCGCAAAACGGTAGCTTCCGTGAGTGCAACCGAGTCTATGGTCTGGATCACACCCACACTGCAGTTAATAGCGGTGAACTCAGACTCTCCCGTAAAGACCGACTGGAAGAAGCAGGATAGATGTTCCGCTTTTTCGTTAATCTCGGAAATTTCTACACCGTCGTCTGTTTTTAGCAGAGAAATAGGGTCTCTATTTCGAGTACATTGCCTAAAGTAGCTGTAGAAAAGCTTTGGGTTTCCTACTGCACGGTTTATTAGATTACTCTCGAAGTTTTGTCGGCTAATTTGTATCAGGCTCTGAACCTTGTTTGTCTGCGCCTTATACCTATCGTACGATTCGGGGGTCCTCTCTCTGCGATAGATTTTGAGCATCCTTCCTTTGCCTTTTACTTCCTTCTTTAGCGTCGGCGGTAGCCATCGAGGCCTATTTGTTACTTTTTTTACCGTGATAGGACAGAAATCGGTAATTAGTCCGTGTAATACGGCTTTGAATGCCGACCAATCATAGAGAACGCACCCGGTGAATAGTTCGTTCCAGTCTATTTCGCTCACTGTGGTTTTCATTTGTGTAAAGTCCCCTCTCCAGATGTTGCGTCTGGTTACCACACTACTATCGGGCACAGAGTTGAGTGAATATGCCCACTGTAGCACTACGTGATCACTTTTTCCGAGAGGTGGTAAACAGTTTACAATGTCCACGCTATCAGGTGCTTTGGTAAGTGCTAGTTCTAAGCAATTAGCTTGTTGCCCTTCGCGTAGTCTGGTCGGATATAGGACTTGTTGCGTTAGGAAAGATGCCTGTACTGTGCGCAGGAGTCGTCGATCGAAATTTACTTCTGAGCCGGACGCAGAATTCACATTCCAGTCGATATGGGGGGCGTTAAAATCTCCCACGATCATGACATCGGATCTCTTAGCAATTTCTTCGACTCCTTCTATCAGACTAGTGTCTAACTGTTAGTTGCTCGATGGTGGACGGTAGACCGCCATGATGTCAGGAGTCTGTGACCCTGGTGTTCTAGCGGTGAGCCATACTGCCTCTATATTGCCCGAAAGGTTTTCGGATTTGTCGGACACGAGCAGGCCGTGTCTAACAGATTAGCACACCCCCACCTTGATGCCCGACTCTATCTTTTCGGAAAACTTGAAACCCGGGGAGAGCAATTTCCTGGTCGCCTACCTTCGTAGTCAAACCGGTTTCTGTTATGCAGACGACGTCTGGTTCCATTTGGCAAATAGTAATCTCAAGCTGATCTAATTTGGAGAGCAGGCTTTGTGCATTGGTGAAAATATACTTTACTTTCTTTTTACGGTGTAATCCGGTTGTGACAGTCACTTCCTGACCGTCGCTCGGAGCATTACGGTTTGGTTCAATGTTTTCTTCTGAATTATCTTTCCGTTGAAGATTTTCAGGCCTGCCTCGCCATTCTTGTTCCTCGACTGTAGTTCCGCTACTAGTTCTCGGCGTTTCAGCCGTTCCTCCAAGGAGTAGTCCGGTTGAAAAATAACCTCTTTATGCGCGTGACGTAGGTTAGTTTTTTTAGACAGGATTACCTGAACATGTTCCTTGTTTTTAAATATGCTTTTTAGCGGTTCTGGGTCGGAGCATTTCTGCAGTGTCTGCCAGCCTTTTCCCGATACGGAATGGCCTCAGCACTTCAAATTCTTTTCCTGGCGGAAACAGATCGCTCAGGGCATCGTTAAAGGAAACCATGTCTGGATCGTTTTGGTCGTTTGAGCGGTCTGAAATGTCTTCTTTTAGCCCCTGTACAACTATGCAGTAATCATGATCCTCTCGGTGTCGTGTGCCCTTAGCTGAAGTTTTCGCAGCATTTTTTGCAGTGGGCCTGGAGCTCGAACTGGGTGGTGTGACTGCTTGGTCGTCAGAGCTGTCTGAAGTTGCTTCTTGCAACCCCTGAACAACTACACCATGATAACCCTCCTGACGGGAGTCCTGAATTACAGTTTTGGTCACCTTCGCTGCAGTGGGCCTAGAGCTCGAAACGGATGGTGTGGCTGCTTGGTCATCGGATCTGTCTGAAGTTGTCTCACCGGTGTCTAGGTTGTCCACTATGGCGGCCTGTACTTCAGGTATAGGAATCCTTTGTTCTTCTTTAGGCGGTCCATGCGTATGCATTGAAGTCATCACTTTTTCCATCGCAGCGATGGTTTGCTGGAGGAGTTTTTTTTTCATATTTTCCATTTTATCTTCAAGTTTTCTATACTTAGAGGCTAGAATTTGACAGCAATCGCATCGGTTTTCTGTGTGCGTCCGATCGCGCCCAATTAGTCAAGCGTAGCGGTTAGCATTGCGGTCTTGTGTTGGAGGGGTTTTGAGTTCGAGCCCCTCTCGCGGCAAATTTTGCATTTGACTTCTCGTTTGCATTATTTTTGCATGACAAGTGAAATTTCCGCAACAAAGGTTCAGATGTGAAGATTTGCCTTATATACGAGACAGATAGCCTAAGTCGTCGCTTAGCTAATGTAAGAATACGTTAAAGGTGATTCTCCTTACTTAAGACGATTGGTTTTAGAATTTAAGAAGCAGAATTTTGACGGACTACTAAAGCAATGTCTAAACGTGGAAACTTTGTTCAGGGTTGGTATGAGCAGGCGTAATAACTGAGCTAGTTTAATTTCTAACTGTGCAGTAAGTTACTCCAATACTGGTATCAAAGCAAATGTGATACAATAGCATTTAGCGACTCAACCTTTGCTCCTTCGTGTGTACTAGTGTCTGAGAATTTCATCAGCACCAGCGTTGTAGAAGTTTGGTTGCTACGACCTCGTTTAAGAAGATTTTTGACGATTGTCTGCTTTGCTAGTCAAAACGTAACTGTGCGAGCAGATGGATTTAGACCAGGGTGGCGACTGAGGAGAGGAATACTGTAGTACGGTTTGTTCAGGGAACAAATTTTGCAAGTATCTGGCTTTGTACATAAATCAAGTGTGTTGATCTTGTCACACTATCTTTTGCTCGTTGGAAACAAGTATTTTCCTCTTGAAACGCCACTGCTTAAAAATTTCAAACCGCGTGAGGGCAGGATTTTTTCAAGGTGTTTCGTCTCGACTTCTCCGACTGTATCCAACAGCCACGCGTACGCCAAAACCAGTGATAACAACTATCAAGTTGGTACGGTACTATTAAACAAATGAAAATTAAAGGATGATAAAGGTACAAACGTCAACAATGGATACACCAAGTCAAGAAGGAAGGGAGTCGGCCACATCGCCTGACTCTATACAAGGAAACAACGCAAGTTCAACAATAACGCCACACAGGGCGAAACTGGTCTGGGGAAAACTTGTGTGTGTTAGTGGGAGAGGGGGCGTGGCTCTGATTTTATATGATTTCAGGAAGCTATTTCTATGGCCTCGGGATTGGTCTGAAAACACTAGCGCGAAGGGGTGGGTGGGTGGGCGGTTGACGCGGAGACCACACTGTGCCGGCAAGGGGGGAGGAATTGCAAGCACTTGAGGTCAGTGGCGGTGACAGCTGTAAACGAACCAGAGGGGAGGCAATACAGTTGTTTCTTGCTGCAGTGGAGGGGGGGGGGGAATGGAAGCATTGTGGTCAAAGGTGGTTAAAAAGCAAGAGTGTCGAACGGGGGGGGGGTGGGCACAATATTCAGGCACCACATTAGTGGTACTTGGCCGGGGGCTAGGTTTAACACCAGTGTGCAGTCAACTGGAAACAAAAAAGGTCAACATGAACAGAATTCTTGGAGGAAGGCGGCTCGGGCACGCAGTTCAGAGAAAGGGGGTAACAGAGGGAAACAATTGGTTTCGGTCAAGCAGGAAGTCACCAAAAATAGGCGTGGAGAATTTCCAACTTTTTCAAATGGAAATAACACCTAGGTCGATTTATCCGCTCCGCCTACTGCACGTATGGAATCCACCATTATGCATACAATAAGCTCCCTTAATTATTAGGAGGGTTTGGCATCTAGTAGTCATTCTGCCTGAGCAGTCAGCTTACTGCAGTGGATCGGGCGGGTAAATCGACCCAAGTATGACTAAGTTGACGGCTTTCAGCGGACCTCCGTAGTTCACTTTATAGAGCGTTCGCTGTACTAAAGCCCTCCCGGCTGGTATAGGTTCGAATCCTACCGAGGCCACGAGTTTTTTACAATTGAGTCAAGTTAATTATTCCAATTTGTCAAACCCTCCTAATATGTCTGTACTTCGTTGTAGGAGATTCAATGTTCCTATAATTCACTTCCCTTCCCCTCCTAGACCGACAGTGCTCTCCTTGCTGTGGGATGTCACAGACAGGGACATTGACCGCTTCACCAAGGCCTTCCTTACTGGCTGGCTAATCGAAAGTGAACGGCAACAGCAACAACCGGATGAAAGCGGCCAGAAAGACCTCGGTTTTCACATCTTCAACGCTGTCACCGCTTGCAAACTGCAGAGCCTGGTGGGAAAATCCGTAGTGGTCTACGGCCTGCCGACAGGCCCAGCTAAGAAGCCTCCAGCCTCGTCTTTCGTCTGACCTCAAATCAAGATCAACCGTTCTCTCCCTCTTTGTTATTATTTTCTACGTGCGTTTTCTATATAGATGCTGTCATGATCGGTCTCTGTACATCTTTCATCTACTTTCCCGCCCCCTCCAACCCAAAAAATAACATTTTCTACTCGCCTCTGTTGGTGATCTAGCCGGTTCCAAACTCCGCTGTTTGGAACTCTTCCCCTCTACTGCTCGCTCGGATGTACTGATTTGCAGAAAGGCCTGTCATTTCGCACAAAGATATATTTGGTAAATAAAAGTTTGAAAATACAAGTCACGTTGCAAATCAGTGTTTAAAAAGGAGTTTGAAGTTAGTCACGGTCACGCCAAATCGTCCAAGCTGATTTCCTCACCGACGACAGCCGGTGGTAGAGGCTTCTTGGTCCTAAAATGAAATATTTCATTGCTGTACATATGAGTTTGACCAACGCACTTCAACAGCTCGACCTAATAGTCTGTGCGTAGCATACCCCTTTAAATCAACTTAATAGAGAAGAAAGTAAGTCACCGTTTGGTGGCTGCGGCCGTTCTATTGGAGGCCCCGTGACAGGTTTCTTGCTATTTATGGTTGCCTCCCACCGTATAGTAAACATCACATGTGCAGGATTGGCATAAGACGATTGTCTTATTGACGACTGATGCCAATCGGATCAAACGTCCGACCTAGCTGTTCATCACAAATAATGACTTCTATGGAGCGGACGCTACATCAGTAAAATGTACGTGAATTACTTTACAGTTAGGCAGGTGCGGACACAGTGGGTGACAGGGCTAAAAGGCTCGTCTGCGTGCCCCAAACATTACCTGGTTTCCGCCCCACGTATCAGATTCCCTCAAGTTTGGGTGCCAAGGAGTCATTCCACAGCCTAACTTAACCTGCAGATCTAAAGAAGACCCGTTTGCAGACTTGCAGCGGAGGCGCTGGATCACCAAACGGATGTATGCATCACGTACGCGTGAGCATGATCAGTTGACGTAACATAATGCCGTCAAATTAATTAGCATAAAAATCAGATCTCCATACACGGCATGTACCCTCCAGATGAACGCCGCTGTACCCCCAGTCATTCTACCTGAATTAAAATGTCTCTAAGACGTGAACCAAACAGTCACGACTCAATAAATCCACTAAAGTGAACTGTGATGCTGTTATGAAAACTAAATAATACTGGAAATTCAGTTTGAAAGGTACTAGAGGAGGTACCTTGCAGTCCTGGGCTTTCGGGGACTGTTCTTTGAGAGCTTTTCGGCGAGCCCTTTGGTCGAGAGCTGTGGGACAGAAGCGAAATCACCATCTTCTGTTTTCGGAGCTTCATGAGGCGAATCCACCTCCATCGTGGAGGGTGCAGAGTCCGCTTCCTTCTTCTTCTTTGCAGTGGTTGGATTACTGGCTTCTTCCAGGGTACGAATCTTAGCCTTCTTGGCATTTAGCAGGGCAGCAAAAACGCTGTACAGGTGTTCCTCCTTATGGCTAACCTCTACAACAACATTAGAGTATTTCTGTGGCAAAGGACGATTGTTTACACGTATAAGGCATACCTGCACGGCGGCTTCGGCTACCGACCGGAGCTCCGAATTCTCTTTCCGAAGGTTGGATATCTCTTGGCGTTGAGAAGAGAGGCAGTCTTTACACAAACTCAGTATCTGACGAACGCCAACTTCCAAAGAACCTGCTTTTTTAAGGCAAAACTCACCCCTGATGACCTGCCAGACGTTCAGTTGTGAGAAATACGTACCTTTAAGCCGTCAGCAAGGCTCTGTGACCACGTAACACGCGCCTCAGGGCCAGCAGTGGATAAGGCAAAGGAGATCGTTTGGTTGGTTTGGTCGTCAAATGCAACCACAAGGTCAGACATGTAATCTGCCGACTCTGGGCTGTTTTTCGAAGGGAACTGCCTAACGACATCAGCTAGGTCTGGAAATAGAACATTTCAAAGCATTGCCAAACCGAAGGAGGCTTCCCAATAATTTGCATCAGCGACAGCACAAATCCGAAAGCAGTCAGGCTGATTACTGAATACCACAAGAGTTGCTTCCCCGACAGTGCGTATGGAGAGTGTGGGCATACTGCTGCCGGTTTCGAAACTAAAAGAGAAAGATATACAGGGGGTGATAAGCGCTGTAGGTCATGAAAGAAGGGAGAAGACTGTGTATACGAGACAGTATCTTCATATTAACGAAATGGTGAGATGTTGTTTCTTTAAATGCCATGTAAATTTATGGCACTTTGGAGTCTGAACACATTTGAGGTAATTATTAGAGTACAGCGGACAAAATACCGGGTATTGCCAATAACTACGAACTCGGTGCTTATAGCACTCTATCAATAACTTTTTTCAATCCTGTTCAACATCATTTTAACGTCAACACGCCAAAGGTTATAGGTCATTGTGCTTTGAAATCAACAGAGTAATATCGTCAAGGCGGTCAGTCTTGATATAAATCGCACACAACATGTTTGGGGACTAAGTTAAGAGCTAACCTAAATAAGATAGAAGACAGGGTGAATCGTGCCTGGACGCTTGGCCAAATATCAAATGGCAGGATAATTGTTGTAACGGTGGCCAAGGCTGCAATATTCGCCGTCTAACTAAGCCTCGTGTGAGCTCCAAAGGAAGAACACAACAAGAAGTGTGCAGAAAGCAGAAGTCTTCGAGAAACCTAGTACAGCATAATTGAAGGCAAGCGAACGCATATGTACAAGGTTGGACAAATTAGATCGGGGTCTCAAGTAGGCACGATTTCATTGGCTATGTGAGTCATGCCGTTGTCTTGCGTTTGGCCATAGCTACGCGCGCCGTCATATGCGTTGGGTGTGAGCGGAACGGACGCTTGGCGTGGGAACGTCGTTCGGGCAGCATGCACTCAAGCCAGCCCGTAACAATAATAACGTACTTTGATAACAGATACTCCTGCGGCCAAACGGTATAATTCTAGTACCCCGCGAAAAAATACAATGAGAAATGAGTGTCCCCGAAAAATCCATAAAATGGACAGCCGTCGGTTGCGAGTATATGTTTTGAAATCAGACAGTGTCATTGAGTGCCAACTCCGAAAGCTTGGCACATATGTTTGAGCTTCCGAGTAATATTGCTCAATCTATTTTTCAGGGAATCTCATGGGCGGCAAGGTAGCTAATCCTATTCTACCTCTACTCAGGACTCGCGACTCACAGACAGTTACAAGGCCTGTCTGTGTTAACAGACAACGACAAAACCGAGATTTTATGGGCATGTGTTCAGTTCTGCTTAGGAGCAATTAGGCGTTCTCATGAACCCCGTAAAGACCAAAATTACACAAAAGGACATTAGACGTTTGTGAGACGCGGTAGAAGAGGGAAGCACCTTGTTAGACAATTTTTTGTGGTTGTATTATGGAGACAGTGATGCATAAAAATTATAAACATTTGGGGCTTTCAGGCGAGGGCGAAGGATGATAATTCATTGACAGCTTGTGATGGGCAAGATATATGATCTCGAAGTGTATAGGCTACCAATTCTGATTTTTGGGCACAAATAGGAATAGTTAGGTTGCAGCCCTTCTTCATTTGTTCAAACGAAGCCATACATGGAACTTTCGGAAACTAGCATAGCATGCACGCACCCCGGTCGCGATACACAGCCAGGTAATGAGTCGGTACTGCAAAGTATTTATATAGGTCGACCCCAAACCCGACACTGGTTCCCAAACAGCAAGCCTTCTCGTTGGTGGAACCGACTGTACCCATCTCCGGATGGACTACAGCAAAGAGCTGCACTTCCCTTACCACCCATACGAAAATTTGCCAGTATACATGCTTATATATTTTTATCGAGAGTGGATCTTCCTCATCCGGCGAGGTTGATCCGAATACTTCATATTGCCGGCATCAAGCCTAATCCGGAACCTGCTCAAGGATTTATCAGATGGTTCTGTTCTACCTGCGCCAAGCAGATCTACCCAAACCAAGCCTGTGTCTTGTGTGGGCCTTGCAATAACTGGCAACACTTCCGCGCAAGAAGCACTAATTGCTCGGATCTCACTTCCATCCACCAATACAGCGGCTCATCATACAGGTGAATAACGTGTCGTCATCCACGAAACGTGCCTGCTCACACGCCTGTAAGAGTGCTACCCCCACCTGCCTCATCATCACCTCTTGGAAGTCGGCGATCAACCTAATTACCGCCAGCTCTAATGTCATTGTCCACGACACTAGCCTCGCAACTATCCTCACTGCCACCACCGCCTATGCCGCGGTCCTCCACGACTCAATCTGCTTCACAACAACCCTCAGTACCGCCGCCGTTTATGTTGCTGACCTTCCCAGACGCCTCACCACTGCCTGACCTCAGAATACTACAGCTGAACTGTAATGGCCTTCTGGGAAAACAGATGAAATCATTAAACTCCTCCACGATCATGACATCAAAATAACGGCTCTCCAGGAGACAAAGCTGTCAGAAAAGTCGAAGGTTCTACGCTTCCCGGGCTTTGCCGTCATTCGAAAAGATAGAGCTCGTAACGCCCGTGGTGGACTGGTCACCTTAGTTCACCACTGTATCAAATACCAGGAGCTGACCTCCGCGGACTCGCCTCTTGAAGAGCTCAACGTGCAATTTACCAATGGACCATCCTGACTATTCATAACGTATACATTCTTCCACAAAGTAGCTGTGACGCTAACTTCAGGTCATCAATTGTCCAAATGCTAACGGGTGATACAAAACTCATCTTGGGCGACTTCAATGCCCACGATGACTTATGGTTCTCTAACCTTTCCTGTACTAGGGGCGCTTCACTAGCCAAAGAGATCAACAACATCAACTTTGGGGTCCTCAACACGGATGGAACGTCCACGAGAATTCCTCATGCATCTACTTGCGCTAGCCCTGACATATCCATCATCAGTTGCGACCTATTACTATCCACCTCGTGGGACTGTCGATGCAAACTGAGCTCTGACCATCTCCCGATAGCTATCACAATCAGCACACGTGTTTACCCGATTCGTAGCGATCGCAAGTGCTTTATGAAACTACGTAAAGCCAACTGGCCCGGTTTCCCTAGTGAAACTGAGAATCCCTTTGACCAGACTTCTTTTCCTCCAGATGTCCGCTAGGGTGTATCGATCTTCAATCGCATTATACATACTGCCTCTAAGCACAACATTCCTGCGGGCAAGGTCTTCGATCCCATCCCAGGATACCCTTCTGATGCGGCCACCTTATCAAGATAACGTGACGTCACCCGGGCTCAAAACCCCCAACACACGCCGTTGCCGGCCATGACCTTATAGATCTTCCGACTGCTCAATGAACACATGAGGACTCTATGGCAAGAAAAGCTAGCCACTCTCTCCAGCCGCACTAACACCAGCAAGTTATGGCAGACAATCAAATCCATCGGTAGAGGAGCACCTGCTCCTCCCGACCAGGTTATCAAATTCAATGGTATACCGAAGAAAACCGACAGGGACATTGCCAACCAATTCAATGTGCAATTCACCACGGTTACAGTTCATAAATCCTCGAAGAATTCAAGGATCGTCAAACACAGGTCGTGCAAACCTTTATTGATGCCGCTCAAAATCTCTGCTTATGGTACCACAACCGCGATTAAGCGTGCTAAGAACTCTAAGGCGTTTGGACCCAACGACATTACGATGGTACACCTAAAACACCTTGGCCCCAGAGGTGTCGAATTTTTGACCGTGTTGTTTAATCTGTCTCTAGCCACGTGCCGTATACCAGCTATCTGGAAAATGGCCCATATCCGCCCCAGCCGAAAAGCGGGTTGTTATGATTGGGATATAGTCGAGTTATTCAGTACGCGATAGCCGAACATTCGAGAAGACTGAGAAGTCGAGTACCCTAGAATTGGGCTTTACTCATCTTATAATCGTCGTACATGAAATGAAAAAAGAGATTAAGAGCGGTTAGGATTATATAGACAAAAATCAATCGTTCGTAAGGAGGGAGGGGTGAATTTTAATCAACGAGTGTAAGAAGATAGGGATGAACAATAATCAACGAATGTGAGAAGGTAGGGATGAATGCTAATCAACAAAGGTGAGAGGATAGGGGTGAACGAGTGTCAGAGTATTATTAACACGACACGGGTAAAGACGCCACTGTCTCTGACAATTACCGCCCGATCTCGCTCCTCAGGCCAGCCATGAAAATACTTGAGCGTCTTATTCTCCCCTCGCTCAATAGACATACCAACCTCAAAGAGCACCAACACGGTTTCAGAGCTTTCTACTCTACGTCGTCAGCCCTACAACGCGTCACGGAACGCATTGCATGTGAACTCAACAAAACGAAACCTGCGGACAGAACAGTAATGGCTGCCCTCAACCTTACTAGAGCTTTTGACTTGGTCAACATTGACGCCTTGATGACATCTCTCATGGATTCGTCTCTACCTAACGGGCTCTGCAGATGGCTGAACTGCTATCTGCGTGGCAGACAAACGCAAGTCGAATTTTCGGGCACGCTATCCAAAGCCCGCAACTCTAGGACAGGAGTTCCTGAAGGTTCTGTCCTTCCGCCATCGCTATTCAAAATCTAGATGGCTGACCTCCCAAATCCCCCTCCCTGAAGTCGAAATAGTGTCTTATGCTGATGATATCACCTTGCGGTCTTCCCCCCCCCCAAATTTCCGCATAGCTGCCGACGCCTTAAATGTCTACATTCCTAGTTAAGTCCGGCACCTAGATGATAAGTAGCTATCCGCGTCTAAATCCTCAGCAACTCCGTTTACTCCGGACTCCAACGAATACAAGCTCCATCCTCTAATTAAGCAGGAGGGCAATGACATTGATTTTAAGTCAGTATCCTAAACTCCTGGGCCTCACACTCGACCCAACGCTGGCTCTACACCGTCATGCTGACATCCAAGCCAAGAAAGCAAAATACAAGCTCAACACCCTAAAAGCTTTGGCAGATTCTTCTTGGGGACAGGACACTGAGACGCTAGACACGACCTACCGAGCAACAGGCAAGGCAACGACTGAGCATGCATAAGCTATCTTTGCCCCACTGTTTAGCGACACCAGCTGGGCGAAAGTCCAACGCGTTGAGAACGCTGCTCTCCGCATCGCCACGGGCTGTGTTAATAAGACCAATGTACATCACCTCTATCAGGAAACTCAAGTCCTGCATCTAAAAATTCACTCTATCATACAGGCAAAAATCTAAATTGCGCAGTCCCATAACCCAGAACATCCGGGTTGTCGCCTCTTAACACGCCCTCCACCAGCTAGACGCATGAAGCAATCTACCATAGACGCGTGCCGCTCACATGCTTCGGTGTACCCTACTAATCTACCGATACCGGACCTCGTTAAGCGTAACCACACCGAAACTGTCGAGCAAACCATTAGCAGCTATAATCGCAAGAGAGTCCTCAACGCTCCTCCACCGGTCTCCGACGTCATGGCTAGAGAACGTAGGGCCAACCTGTCCAGAAACGCCAGAACCAGACTATCCCAGTTGCGTTCCGGCTTCTCCATGCTGCTGAATTTATTCAAATGCCGTCTCACCTCATGCTTCGACAACGTCACGGACAATTGTCCTGACTGCCTTTTGCCTTCCCACACAACGTGCCACCCCTTCGATTGCCCGGCCAACCCTACGGACCTCACGCCTGAGGACCTATGGCTTCGCCCAGACAAAGTCGCCGAATTACTTCAGTTTTATTCCTTCATCTTTCTTAAACATTTTATACGTTCATCTTTCTTGAACATTTAATGTCATGTATTCTGGCAAACTAGGTTAAGGGAGTAAGTTAATACAACAACAATGTCTATTGTTTAGCAGAGTTAGTGATATCGAGAGCTGTGATTACGCACGCATATGAAATGCTGCACACTTCAGTGCTCTGGCTGCAGTGATCGCTAACCCTTTGTGCGGTATCAAACTGATGAACCCGGATGTTGAAAAGACAACGTCTGTAGTCAGCCGAAGCTTCAAGGATGTGTTCACAAGCGTCCGAATATATCCCATGCGGTTTAACTGTACGCCAGTCGATTCCATGCTAGTCGCGCAGGGCGCGTCAGCTGCCAAGGTGGGCAAGTTTTACGATACCTTGATAACAATGTACTAGTCTTGATCAAGCACTGCTGCAATAGCCCAAATTTAATGGCCTCTGTGCAGCTAGTAGGCTGTTCAACTGAAAAGTCACAGCTTGAGCCGATCATGCCAAATAAAGATCGCCTTACGTATTATGGATCCCAAGACCTACTGACAAGAGGAAGTCTACAACAAAATTGGCAGCGGACAAAACATCGGGCGACTGCGATGTACACGATAAGTTGGCTAACACGTGCACTTTCGAGACTCTGACAGTCATTTATGACCTTGTCGATCCTATATATTTTTGTTCCCATATCTGTGTAATAACATCCGGCAGAATTTCCTACTCGAGTAAACTTTATGGAAATTGAGATCGTTCGCTCGAGCCATATTGCCCGTGGTCGTAGTATCTTTGGAGCCACTATAACACATGTGCACAATGATACCAGACATGAACATCACTGCATCAATCGCCTTAACGGTCCTAGGGGAGAGGGGGCATAGGGTGCGTCAGTGCATTTGGCCCAAGAACAAAGCTCTAGAGAATTGCTATGATGGATTCCGGCTGGATTCGCTACTACGATATCAGGGAATCCCAATTGGTTCAAAATCGTACAATCAAAATGAAACTAAAGATACGTACAAAAACCTAACATGATAGAATCGCCACTAGCTTATTACTGAACAAGACCTTAAGGACGATGCAGTAAAGGACGATCCGGTAAAACCATTACAAATATAAACAAGTGCGCAACCAAAATACAAAAGAATATCCATTTTTTAATGATTTTAAACAATTCTGAGTGGAGGATAATTTTATAATAACCCTCTATGTTCTCCTATTCAAAACGCATAAGTGATCCTTCAGACATGTTATTATGCCTTATGTTTTTATCATTTTAAGCTGTGTCCTACATTTTGTGCGAGGTATAATCCAAATTAGTTTAAACCTGTTGATATGACAGAATGGTAAAACTTGGGATTTTCGAAAATTCTTCGTGTTTTATTGCCTAACAAATTTCAACGCGTTTTTTTTATCTGCCGCGCTTGAAAAAAAAATTTCTTCACTTGCACTACTTACAAGGCATGTGCTTATGTTTAGGTCAGGAAAATTAGAAAATACACCTGGCCTTTATTATATACCAGTACATGTTCATATTTATTGTCACGTTGTGCAAATAATTTACAAATCCTATCGTAGGGTCTGATGAACGCAAATCTCTGGTTATTGCATTTTCTTGTCACACCCGCTCATCCGCGAATTAACCTTCTCACTCCGGTAGATCGGCCATTTTGCCACTATCAGTGCCTCATAATCATTTCATTAGCTCTTAAACTCACAGCTAACATTTCTCACTTTTTTGCCTCCAAATATGTTAGATAAATTGACCGCCACAGGGTCAATCGTCGCCCTCCCTCTTTTCACGAATAATTTCCAAATGTTGACAAATCTTTTTCCGTATTCCAACCCTGATGATGGTCTTCGGGTCTCTGTTGATGGTCGACAGAAGTGACTCTGTTTTCGCTAGCTTGTCACTGCAGTCTGGAATCCATAAGGTCATATCTACGGCAGTTCTGTGGTGTTCCTTGACAGCTGCTCTCTTCTCATTGTTTCGACTCCGTTGTCTGCAATCGGCTCCTTCTGCCTCACCCCCATAATGCAACTAAGTTTGCGGTGAATGGGTCCCTGGGCCTTAAATATGCCATTAATTATGTAATCGACATGAAGGTGACGTTACTTTTTTAAGTTTTCTTTGTATCAATTTATTCCCTATCACCTTGTTACCAACAAGGAGTTCAAAAGCGTTCACATACTTATAATAATAAGTTGTTTATTTCAGGCTCAATGGGCCTCATCAATAAACCAAATATTCGATAGCATGAAGTACTAGAAATAATTGGTTTAACAAACAGTATCCGTAGTCTATAGCTATAAGACGAGTTTGACTGTTTAGAAGCAAATTTTTTAGATTCGAAAAAAATGAATATAGCAGTGTCATGCGGAAGGTGAAATTCAAGGGCACACAGAGATGAGCCACATCATTGTCTATATTCTGACTATGTATTCTGATACCCACTGCCTCTGTTAGTGGGGGGGGGGGCTTGGAAGCTAACTCAGTCGAAGCTGAGCGTGGGGCAGAACAATAGGTATTAACGAAGCATTTCTGGTATAGACGGGTTCCCGGCACTACACTCGGGTTCCCAAACCGGTGCGGCATAAAAGAACATAGGGAACCCACCAGTTTATGATCGTGATGGGCACCGCCGTATAAGATCCAAAAGTCCGTCAAATCTACAAGACCATCGTTGGGGATGTCTGAGATGTAACCCTGATGATGGTTGATGACCAGCGAAACGAGAGCCGTCAAGACTGCGTCCTGATTCTGGGGGACACGAGTCAGAGGAAGGTAGTTTCAAGAAGGGATCCTAAATTCCCGATGGTCCTTTCTCGGGATCGTGGAGAAAGCTGCCCGGAAAAGATGAGGAAAACAAAAGGTTAATAGATTCAGTGTTAAGATAAATGTGCAGTCTTCGCTTGAATGCACATAGACTAGTCAACGCCCGAATATCAATCGGCAAATTATTCCAGCGATAGCTATGCCAGAAGCAAAAAAAAAAGATCGTTAAGAAGTGGAAGAAGCAGGAGGAGGTATAATCAACGTTGAATTTCTTAGGTTATAAGGGCGAGTAACGGGAGTAAGGGCAGAAATCTTGGAGAGATTTGAACTATTATTAAGGCGCAACAGGAGACAAAACCCTGCTTCCAGTCTCCTGACCCAAAGAAATTTCAGTTTCGTTATCTCATATCTATCTGAGTAGGAAGTATCGGAAAATGCCGGATAGAGGACCCTTTTAGTGAATCTTCTTTGGACACTTTCAATTTTTGAACGGCTAGATTCGGTCATTAGACCGAAGAATGGACAACAGTATTCGAGAATAAGAAGCACATACATACGATAAAGTCTTAGCTTCATTTCAGGAAGGTAGAAATTATAAGAGATGAAGCCGCATATCTGAGCAGCTTTTACTGTAATTCTATCAGCGTGAGGTGAAAGATCTAATTTATTGGTGTAACTTAAACCTAAGTCCTTAATGTTAGAACATTCAGTCATGGGGCAACCTTGAAAAATAATAGGCTGTGGCAGCCTTTCAGGCCCAAAACACATGAACTGGCACTTAGAAGGCGAGAACTCCATCTGCCACGAGGAGCTCCACGCAGATAGAGCGTCCAAATCCGAATGAATGCGTTCTAAGCATCGCTCAGCGTTAGAATTAGAGAAAGAGTATACACATTTCAAGTCGTCCGCGTTTATATACGATTGAGAGTGTTTAACTATTGTTGAAATATCATTTATATAAATCAAGAACAACAGGGAGCCCAGAACGATACCTTGAAGGACATCGCATAAAATAGCGGTAGGGGTAGAGTATGAGGACCCCACTAAGACCTGTTGTTTTCGATTGAAAAGATATGATCTAATAAAGTCAATAAGAGGACTACAAAATCCTAAAGCCTCTAGTTTGGCTAGTAGTCTCCTATGAGGTACTTTATCAAATGCCTTACTAAGATCAAAATAGATGACCACTACAGATCAATGATCGTTACGAAGAGAAGTGAGGAGATTAAGAAAAGACATATGACATGTTTCACAAGATCGGTCCTGTAAAAAACCATGCTGAGATATATTTAATATTTGATTGCTCATGCAAAAATCTGTAATTTTATTGGCGATTAGTTTTTCAAGCAGTTTAGCTAGAGAAGGTGTTTTATGAACACCGCGATAATTTTAATGTCAGATCTGGAACCGGATTTAAAAACTGGAATTATAATAGAAGTTTTCCAAGAATCAGGAAAAAACCGTTTTCGAGAAATATTGTAAATAATTTGCTCAGTAAAGGAGGAAAATCTCTTAATTGCTTAATAAATGAGTTTGGAATGTTATCCGTCCCGAATGAATGTGAATTGTTGAGACGATCTTTTTCTTTATGAATACTTGTAGGTGAGAAATCAATTGAAGTGAGATTTACAT
>JAYGXS010000003.1:74222696-74237670 GCA_036362985.1 Ligula intestinalis
GTGTTGTAGGATTGCTAAACAGTGCTCATATGGGCAGTCGTACAGTGTAAAAAAGGGGGATAGCATACCTCAAGAAACTTTTGCCTGGCGGAGTGCATTTGTACTTATCCTTCCCAGTCTTCGTGATCCCAACGTCCGTTGATTTCAATCAGGGCGTACCCATCGTCAACGAGGAAACAGGCATACTTCCGGATGGACGACGGCAATAGGCAGCTTTTCAATGCGATTCCCATGCTAGCTTTAGAAACATAAACGTGTAAATCCTCAGGATAATTCAAGTAATCGTCCACATTCATGATATCAACGTACACAAAGCCCATTTCACCCGTGGGGTAGCGTACTATGTTTCGCACGCAAACCAACTTACCGTCTACAGCTAAAGAGCCCTCAGAGTGTTTAGTCCTAATTAAAAGTGAGCCCTTGACAATTGCCTTAAACTGTGTAAATGATCCGCCACATGGTGGCAGTGGACCGTCACGGTGCTCATGTTTGAATTCCCATTCTGATGAACTTGATAATGGGCGCCGCAGTATCTTCAGCTCGCCAATCCGATGCACTAATTGGGGCAGCGGTTGCGGCGGTTTTCTTAGCTTTCGTTTCAAATAACCCAGATAACTTTCAAATGGAAACGATAAAAAGCTGTCTAAAGGACCATGCCGTCCGACATCGTCCGCTAAGTGAACAATGCTGTGACCGTTGTTCACCATTCAACTCTTACAATAAAGATTTGCATACTTCTCAACAAACCTTGTTAGTAGCCCTCTTCTGAAGGGGACGGAATGCTTGCATGACTTTGGGCGCACTTAACTACGTATAGCTGCAAATAACAGAAGGAAATGTCACCAATATTTATTTGGAAGCACATCTCTAAGAACTATAACTCCTGTGTACAGCAGAAACTTACGTAATTCAGTCCCCTTCCATAAGTCAACTCCGGAAAGTGACCTGGCACGCTGAGAAAATAGGCGTGGTAGGTACTGACTAATGGCCGATAAGCTATCATTTATTGTTGCAACGGCTTCAACTGATAGCCTAAACGGTTTTATCGTTGGAATCTTGAACCACAAATTTAGCAATCTTCGCATAACGCCTAGGTACACTAAATGTAAAGGGTCCAAAGGAAAGCAAGTTACCATTCCTACCTTACATTTTAGTAGAGCGGACTTGCCAACCCGATGGCAGTCATCCTTCCTGCTATAAAAATCCTTACCTTCCAGCAAATCGTGACTTACACTATCGTAATAGATCTTATGGCTTTGCTTATCATAAGAACCCATAATCCGACATCGCTCACAGCCATAAATGGCATTAACGTTCTTGATTTGCTTTATAAAGGCCCTAGCAGGAGCATCACAGTTGACGGCTGCCAGACGAAAGTCGAAATGCTTGTCGATTGCATCGACACGTAGACCATCCCTACGCAAAGACTTCAGCGCAGTAACTAAAGGCATAAAAAGGACTGACAATCGGACGGCTTACCGCGGCCACACTATACTCCAACGACAAAGATATCGCCTGTAAATGGCTGCATAATACGCCCCAGAATTGGCCAAAATGACGATTTGGTTTCTTCTGTATGGGTAACCCATCGATAGATAGATAAGTAACTATCTCTTTATCTTCAACTAACGAGGAACAAAGACTTACCTGCTCCGCTAACTGCTTCAAAAATGCGCATTCTTGATATTTGTTTATTGATAGACAACTGTTAATAAATAGTTATGCAATTGTATAACTACGCTGGTGTAGTTACATTAGTTTATTTAAACTCATCTATGATTTTAATTTTCTAGGCAAGATTGAGTTCTGCAGATGTTGGGAACCACGATCGCAAAGAGTCTGCATCTGACGCCGAGTCATCTGTCTCTCCCACAGACGAGTTCCCTGTAGCGGAATTTTCGCGTTTGGAGGCCAGCGTATTCGTTGAAAAATGGAACATCCCCTGTTTGCGTTCACAGTCGTTTGGAGTCTGCTTGCAAAGTTCTATTCGTCTCGTTGAAAAGCAGGGGCTCGTTGTATTCAGCAAGATTGAGGAACTCAACCGTTTTGTTACAAATTGTCTGGATGAATGTCTAAAAAAGGTAATATCCCTTCCTTGTCCAAAAATTTAATTGCGCACTTGCTCTGGTTAAAAGTCTGTGTTGTATGAGTTATCAAACATTAATTGAAGCTTAAGCTGTGAGTTAGATTTTTTAATCTTCGGAGTTCCGCCTGCAGAGAAATAACGCTGTATTAGTGATACCAGCCCGGATTAAAACTGTTTAATTTATGATATTCACGATTTTATCTTCTGTTACCTGAACTTGACCTTAATAATCTATGTGAACTCTTTCGATTTTTTTCTGTCTTAAATACGATATGCTCGTACTGGTACATTCTGTGCGTCAGATATCTGGACTTTTAAGACTTTCTTCTGTTATCGACCCCATATCAATCTCTCCCCTTTCAATTTTTCTGTTGTTCGTCTATTCGTCAGACTTCGAGCCTTTTTATGTCCATTTTTATATTAAACCTGTAAAACTTACTCAAGCCCGCCTCTCTTTTTTAAAGTTACTTACTTCTTCTGCTGTGCTAACGTGGGATGCTGAGACGCTCGAGGGGGTACACAACATGCTCGAGTTAGTTGTCCAGCTAGCAGCTGAATTCCTAAAGGCCGTTCAAGTCAGTTTGCCTCCAGACGTTCGGAGAGATCCTATTGTGCCCATACCGAGTTTCAATCTTCCTTCAGGAAGGACACTTATTGAGGCTGTATGTAGTGCGTACGACAAGCCATTCGAACAGACTGAAACGAATATGCATCTTACAGCTGTTCTTCTACGATACGTAAATCTCATCTTTGACCCGGAATGTAGCTACCATCAACGTTGTCGAGATCGAACGACAAACACTGGAACCTACATGTAAGCATTCGAATAATAATATTGAATTCGTGATGACTTCACGTCACATCACATGCTCAATTTATTATTCCCTTTCTCTCATCTGTGCATAAAGTGACGAATTTAATCACTGGACACCACAGCCGGAAGCAGGCCAGGCAGAAGCCAACGTATATGCTGAGGTTTTGCCTGCACCGAAGAATTTCTATTTGGTGAATCTCATAAACTGCTTTGGAATGTGTGGCGGATTTTCCGTCTTACGTTGGCTCTCTACCCGGCCACTTTCTCCTTTAGACGTAAGTATTATTTCTTGTCCCCTTTTGATCATCATATTTTCTTCCAACCTCTAATCGACCTTTGAACTATGAAAACCTCCACACATTTAAAACGTGCATTTTGTGTTTTCCTTAAGTGTGAAGCGTTCATGATTGCAGCTTTATTTAAGTTGCTAGTACTTCTATGTATGCCATCCATTTTTATCTGGCCTGCGATTTGGCCTCCTTGAAGGAGTCGGTCAACGATTTCCGGATAGTTTTACTCGTCGTTTGACTACCCAGAATAAATTTCTGAACTACGTCACGAGAGTAACTGCGCATTCTTCCTTTCCCGTATTTTTGCATAAATGCAGTTTTTAATTGACGGATTTATTTTCCCCACAACAATTCTCACTAGTAACACAAACTACGTAATGGTTATATAAAAACTGCCCTTCTGTATTGCGTTACTTTAATCTGTAAGACGTTTTGACGGTAATATGAATAGTCGCAGTAAGACATTCTGTTTTATAGGTGTACATTGCCAACAGTTTTCTTATCACTGCCGCTATCGGTGTTAAACGCTACCCGTACAGTCTCGCTGTTTTGATAGTATTTAAAAATGGTTGCTTAGAATTGCCTCAGCCGACAATCGCCCCTTTACGATGTTGCATTGTTAACGTTCATTGTTAGAGAACCGAATTCCTTTTTCGTTCGCTGAAGTAAATATGGTTTATCGAGTTGTAAAAACTACCTGATCCTAAATATTGAAAGCAAAATGCCTCCAAGGTTATATCAAAGATAATTTGTAGTGGCCACAACTTTACATTTACGCAATCTCGTTTGTTCACATTTTAATTGCGCAGCATACAATTTTCAACTAGGGGAATGCTGATCAAAACTTGTTCGGAATTAGCAGAGCTTTTAAGCGACTTCAACCTTTTGCAAGTTTAGCAAATAACTACCAGATTACCGAACACACCTATCAGAATAGTGAGAAGGGTTTATAAAGGCGGAAGGAGCTTTTATCTACAGGCACCGCGCCACGAGCTATCAGTTGCAGAAAACTTGCACTGGTTTAAGGCAGCGAGGGGCGACAGTACGCTGCAGGTAATATGGTTAGCCCAACGCGCATTTTTCGGTTACACAGAAGAATTGGTTAGATTTGCTTACATGTCTTCTTTAATTAGGAACAAACCTCCATGCAATACAAACGGTCATGCACCAAATTCCAGAAAACAAGAATATTTCCTTGACATTTTACCGTTGTCTAATGCTGACCGCGGAGCTAATCAGAAAATTCAATCTTAACATAAATCCTGATTAAGCCGGCATTAAGCGCGAGATCAGCTGTTTCCATATCTTTCCAGGGACAGGATAAGCTGCAGCTCAAACGAATGCCAGTTTTGTCGCGTTCGTGAAATATATTTTATTAGGCATTTCGGAAGACTTTATTGCAATGCGATTTTTTCGTCGGTAGGATCCTTCCCCAACTGACGCAGACAAATGTGATATCTGAGTGTGATGTGCTGCCCTTTGGACACCAGACTATGTGTTCTTTCTATACAGTTACGAAGCTCAGGTTTTTTTCTGGGCGGGTGAATGAGGAGGTAGGTATAAAGCCCAGCATGCATAAACCGACCAAGTTCTTTTTCAGCTCCAACGGACCAAATACCTTTTCTTTTCCAATGTCAATATCTATGTTTTTTTGGATTTTCTTAGCCTCCCCAATACTGCTTCGTTAACACTACACATACCTTTAAAATCACTAGCTAACTTTAATCCCTCATTTCGCCAATAAGGTTAACTTACCCTTTTCTAAATTTAATTTTGCGCATCTTGATTGTATAATTCTGTTAGTTCCAAAGCTGGGTTAATCGGGTCAAGGTCATCTTCCATTGCCTTCTGTCCCTCCAAGACAGTCACAGCGTCGGAAAGCAATCTCATCCCCGTTCGTTTTAAAATCTGTCCCCAAAACTGTTGCGAGGGATGCCCAGGCCGAGATATCACCGCCTGATAACGCCTTGTGTGAGTTCCCAAAGGAAGAACACGACAAGAAGTATGCAACAGCAGAAGTCTTTTAGTGTCCTAGTTACAACATATTTAGAACGACAAATTCTTGCAAATGATGCCGCTTGAGCCAATCAGATTCTCTTCTAAATTGGTTAATGACTCGACGGACGACTGCAACTAGAAATTTGAATTATCGATTGATTGACGGCCTGTGTACATTCGCCCGTGTAGGCCGATCGATAGCCCGCTTGGAGTGCGGCTATGGCTTGCAAGCTACTGCTGGCTAAGGCTGTTCGTTAGGCCGTCCTAACAAAAACCTCTAGTGCGGCATTCCCAACCCTCACTTTATAATCAGTCTGACCATTAACCAGTGATACCTGTTCAAAAATTCACGAGTACAACTCGATTTTCCGAAGATCTTCTTTATTTTCGCCTGTTCATCCTATTTATATCTACATAATTATCTATCTATCTATCCATCTATCTATCTATCTATCTATCTATCTATCTATCTATCTATCTATCTATCATCTATCTATCATCTATCTATCTATCTATCCGTTTACCTTTCTTAGTCTTATAGCCTTGCTTTTCAGATGTATGCCAGAAAAGCCACACACACACACATTCTTCTTCCCCACCCCGTCTGACCGAAGTTTTTTTCCTCTGCGGTTGTGCCTGACCAGTTGCACTTTTTGTGACCCTCTAGCAAATACATGTGACCCTCATGCCGCTGTCGAATGCTGTCGACTATCTGACAGCTAGCTGTCTGCTGCGTTATGCCACCTGGCCCATGGTGCGTGCTCTGTGGAAGCTGAACAATCTGACATCGGAGGACCTGAACCGACAGGTATTCTTGCCTTTGTTTCCCTTCATGTCTTGTCCAGGCCATTCAGCTAAGGAAACTTTACAGTTTGGGCAAAAACCGATGACAAGTGGGCTTTCCAGTTGCATTTGACTTGTCCGTGAAAAGTTCCACACAAGGTGGAGGTAGTTGGGGGGGGGAGGGTTGGGGAGAAATTGTGATTTTGGCATCAATTTCTCCAGTATTTTACAAAGTGCGGTTATCCCGAGCAAACATTTTACGACTTTTATTTTATCTGGCGCTCGAAATACGGCGTTCTATTTTCCCATGGAGCCCCGCATCTCTGTTCGTGTATGCCTTAGCATTAGAACGACCAATAAATGGTGGAAGAGGTTTTCGGACTATTTCAGGTTTAGGTGTTTTTGTCGGCTGGCAATACGCCAATATTTGTCCGCGAAGACTCGACGTTCTGACCCCACGTAGCCTTGACCCCTCCCGCTTGGAGCTGTCAGTGTTTGTAACTGTGGGCGTGTTGTCCACGTGAGCCGCTTAAAGGAGCCGCGTGGTAGGAGCGCTGAATCACCATGGCGGCTAGAGCAAGGCACCGGATGTCCTATTCGGGATGCGCTTCCATTAGAAATGCCGCACATGGGGCGTGTTTGCCCGCGTAAATACAGGTTCATGCTGCGCCAGCCACCTGCACCTAACCTTGCTTCCGATATTTTTGACTCCCTTGATAGGTGACTGAAGAAAGCGAGAGTGAGTGCAGTTTATACAGCGAAAGTCACCGTCCCGTACGCCACTCTGCCGTAGAGCTTAAATGACGGTCGAGTTTTCACGTCTTGATGTCAGTCCTGAGTGCAGGATAGAGTGGAATCCTATCGTGCTGCCTTTCGGAGTTCCGGTTCAAGCCCTGAGCCTTAATGGCCAGAATTGGCTCGTTAATAACGGCTAACGGGACCAGAAACCGGCGCCAGTGGCCCTCCAACACGTCAGGTTAATAACAACTCAAACTCATTGATTTCAGCTACCGTCTGGAAGACTTTTTGTTCCCCTCGCATGTCGGTTCTTCACTCCCGCTCCTGACTTGTGTTCTCAGAAGCGTTATAAACAGAAGCTAGACAAATCTTCTAGAAGGATACAGTTTGAGCGCTGTATTTAATCAGAACTTTAATTTTATTCAAAATCGGTGTCTCCGCAGCATGTTCGGCCAGGATGTACCTCCGATTGCGCAAAGTCTGTTTTACATTGTGTAGATCATGTTAGTTGATCTGTAGGCTTACCTGCTTTGGAGTTTCCGTCATAGGCTTCCAGGGCAAGACCGTCTTGTAGGGCCGCCTCAATATCTATTCGTGCACCCAACTGTTTTACGGAATTGGTGGTTAAACATTTAATACTTGGATAATGGGTGTAAATTGAAAGTGGCCAAATAATATTAAACTAAAGCCACAGTTAGTTGTTTTGATAACCTAAATATAATCAACTCCATCATCATAAATTCCAGTTGCTCAGACACCTGATGCCTATTGATGGTAATGTAGTGTCCAAGCAGTCAGCAGACAATCTCAACGAGAGTTCCTTTAGGAAAAGTAGTTTATTGAGAGTGGGAATGAACAGAAGTAACGAAACTCAAAAGGCTGCGGGATAGCAGGAGGCCCGAACGAAAAAAGGGACGCAGGGAACAGCCACGGCACTTTCCTGAGTCATGGCTGGGAGGAATACTGAACGTGGCCAATCAGGTCTCGTCCTCGGCACCTTCGTCCCCAATTGGTTCCTCGGTCTCTACAAGGGCAATCAGATACAGGAAGGAGATGTTAAATAGTAATATTCATTACAGTAACTTGACCTTATATTGGCGGAATTTAACAAAAAATGGAAATTCAACCTTATATTGGTGGAATTTAACGAAATAAGGAAAGTCCGGCTACTGTAAAATGTAAAACTAGGTTATTATTATAAGTTAAAGGCAAGCTGGACCTCTAAAGTCACTCCTACCGCTTTTAGTTTAATCTGCAAGCCGCTTCTTTTAGCTCACTTCATTTCTGCTTTAAAGGGCGTTCAAGTTTTTCAAATGACCACCTGCCTGCGCGTCCTGTGCTACCGAATAGCCAGCCTGAAATTGCCTGCCTCGGAGGCCTGCGTGGTACCAATCACCAGTGAGGAGGTCTGCACCCCCTGCCAACCGGATTGGGACCAGCTGATGGAGCGTTGCCACACGGACGCCGACCTTTTAGCCACGCTGAGGCTGCTTTTCTCCGTGTCGCTGGTCGACGAACTCCATCTCTCTCTCCTGCTCAACTCCCTCTGCCCGCCAATGGGCGCCGCCGGTGGCAGCTTCAAGCACCGTCTGCTGGCCATATCTCAGCTGATCGATCTACTGACTGCCGTCCAATCATTTCGCAGCGAAAGCGATCGCAGCGAAGTGCGTTCCGTGAGCAGCAGCGGTACAACGCGTCGCTTCACCGGCTCTGCCAGCCTACTCGCCATGGAGAATATGGCCTTTTTGAATCGGCGCAAACTTCATCGTCTGGTGCGGTTTGAGACACTGATCAACTGGTTGAAAGAAAAGCATGTAATCCAGCGTTTGATGAGTACGTCCACGTCCACTGCGTTTGCGATTTTCAACCAACACTGCGGTATAGTCTTTCCACCTAGGATATTTGTTCTAGCCCGTATGAAACAACTGGACCTAACCTGCGTCGCCAGTTGTTATAGCCCAGTCTGTTCTGACCCGACTGGTAGGCAGAAGAAGGCAAGAGGACGGTTCTGTTGGGCAAGGTCTTTATTCAACAACACACAAAGACAGCGGGGTTTGCAGGGTCCTTCAGTTTGTCCACTCTGGCATATTTATACGGTGCCGATCTTTCTAGAATATTTCTAGCGTATGGTGTGCGCCTGGGCATTCTGAAAACCTTGACTCCGGCTACTGCCCACGCTATGTGGGCGGTCCTCTTGTTTGCTCGACGCACGGCGTGGGCGGCCTGCCCGCGGGCATGACCCAGCTGGCCTGTTCGTCTCATCGACTGCCGTGAGAGCATGGGGGTCTCGTCTCCGTCACATTATGCGAAGTAAGGCTAGAGAGCGAGCCCCAAAGCACAACTGGACGAGTGAATTCACTAGCCAAGCGGTGAGCGCCTATATGCCACTATGCGTATATTCCCGATCGAAGCCGGCAAGGTAGCAAGCCCGCGGTGCCGGACTGGTCTTTTTTAGAAATTCTTCCAGTTACTTCAAGGTTATGTTTTAACGGATGGTGTTCCGTTCGAATGCTACGGATCTCATGCATACTCATTCAGCCAGTTGTAAGCCTTACTAGTCTTCGACAGCTGTTAGGGCTGTCAGACCCTCTGTCGAGGCTCAGGGTGAAGTGGGACAGATGACTTTCATTAGCGGTCAGGTGAACGTTCCTCAATGAATGTCAATATCCCGTGACCTAAGCCGGCGAGACAACGAGCTCGTGGCTCAATGGTTAGGGCGTTTGACTCTGATCAAAAAGGTCGCGAGTTCGAGTCTCGAGTGTGACACCAATTAGGTCTGGGTATAACTGTCTGACGACGGCTAATAATCAAGAAAGGAGTCAGTTTTTGGCAAACAATTGTTTTCAGCAACTCTTCATCAGACCAAACATTTGCAGGGGAAATTAACGCTGTACATAACAATAAAAGTTTGAATTGGTAGAAAAATCATTAATATCTAACACGGGCGCTGATTGGCCAACGCGGACTATGTCAGTTTGCGCATGTAGGCCATGTCAGCATGTTGGTTGAGGGATTGTCACTTGTTGGTAGGGGCAAAATCCTATCGCCACCTGGTGTCGGTTTAGGCCATGGAAGTGACAGAGCTTGTGTCAGAGTCTTCTGATAACACAGCACTGGATTTGCTAGCCTTATAGCTACTGCTTCGGCTGTTGCAAGCATCCGTTGGCGTAGGCCTTTGGAAAAATTAGATGGTGTCCTGTAGACCACCTGAAAGGCTTCGTTAGTATTGACTCGATGGTTCGTATCGACTAGATGTGCGAGAATAGCACTCGAGATCGATCTAGTTTCACCTTTACTTAG
Source organism: Ligula intestinalis (assembly GCA_036362985.1). Taxonomy (NCBI): domain Eukaryota; kingdom Metazoa; phylum Platyhelminthes; class Cestoda; order Diphyllobothriidea; family Diphyllobothriidae; genus Ligula; species Ligula intestinalis. The sequence goes on from JAYGXS010000003.1 coordinate 74,232,706, forward strand.
CGAGGTCGGTATGTGCTCATGTACCCTCTTCTTCAGACGCCTCGTTGTACGGCCGATGTATCCCGCTCCACAGGAGCAAGTGAAAGAGTAAATGCACATTGATGTGGCACCCGTAAGTTCGCCGCTGGGAAAGCGTTTGTGATTGCAGTCCTCAAGCGTCGTCTGACCAGCTCGCTGGTTGCATCGCCTAAGAAAGGCAGTCTTATGAACACGTCTTTCTTTTCTGCAGTTAAGGTGACAGGCTTTTTGGCGCGTTCACCAATATTTCTGCGGATGGAACTTTCCGGGTATCCATTTTCAATTAGTGTATGCTGCAGCTGTTGGAGTTCTGCCATTCCAGTCTCCCTAGTCTTTGCCAGCTATACTGCCTGAATAAGAGCTACATTAGAAAGGTTCTTGCTATCTGCTGAAGCAAATCAAGTTATTACCACCATGTAGCTCTTTTCTTTTGTCAGTAGTTAATTTCTAACTAGGAGTAAATCAGTATATTCGAGGGTCTTGTAGCGGTCAAAGTAATAATAGAGCACTACAAGAATCAGGCTGAATACCAGGTTGCAGATAAAAAACGAGAAGTCACCAGAAGGAGTTATTTATTGTGTACAGAATTCGCAATCGCTGTCCAAGGCGGCAGTGGCCATTGGCGAAGCCAGGGCTGGTGTTGACTGCGTTCGCCCAGACCTGAGAAGGAATGAGACAGTGGTGGCAGCTTCCTAAGTAGAATTGCGGAGCAGTTTCAGGTGTCCTGTTTTTGGTGTGTCGAGGGGATGTTGCTTGCTGCGTTGGCCAAAGAAGTGGCGTGGTAAGTGACTCTTAGGCAAGCGTGCTTATCTGGATACGCATGTGTGCGCGGGTATGTGCGCACGTGTGTGCGTGACTGAATAAGCTGAGGTCAACTGTGGGGGGCCGCCGGAAAGCCGAAAAACAGGGAACACGGGCGCAGCTGTTATCGGTTAGTCCGAAGCAGCTGTCAGATAAAGCCCCGGAGAACGAAGGTGCCAGTGAAAGAAAGCGCTGGAACAGTTGTTTGTGACGACACGTGACTTTGGGGCAGCGGGCCTTGGAGAATGAAGGGGGGGGGGTAGGCACAAACCTGGGCCGCATTCCATCACCCTCTGTGGGACAACTGCGTAATATTTACAGGTTGCCGACAGACAGTCAGTAATATAACCTACATAACTATTGACTAGACTGACAACACAGGTACTAGCCGAAAATGTAGTGTTTGGTCTTCTTGATTTCTCCGGCTGTATCTAGCAATCACGTGTGCGTCAAACCCAAGGATAACAACTATCAAGGCAGTACGGTACTATTAGGCAAAAAAAGTAAAAGATAAACAATGTACAAACCTCAAGAAAGGATACAAAAAGTCAAGAGCGAAAGGGGTCGCCCAAATTGCTTGACTCTATACAGGGGAACAACAGAAGCTCAACAACGCCACGTGGGGCAAAACTAAGCTTGGGAAAGCGTGTCTGTGTTAGTGGGAGAGGGGGCGTGGCTCTCCTTTGATATGACCATTCATATGGCCTCAGGATGGGTCTGAAACAGCAACGCGAAAAAAAGGTGGGGGGTTGTGGACAGAGGGGCTATGAAAGCGTCAACAGCGCCCTTCGACGGCCACGTCTATCTCGCGCGCAGGGTGCTCGTGGGGGAGGAGGGGGGTGGTAGTGGACGAATGGTTCTCGGGGGAAACGGGGAGACCGGGGGGAGAAGGGGAGGGGGAGGGGGGGGGGGGGTGGACAGCTGGCTCTCCATCACACAGTCATTTCACGGAAGTTCATCTCCGGTAGTCGAGGCGACTGTCTCTAAAGTCAACGGAGAGCCGGCGCCATTGTGGGAAATGTGATAACAAGCAGGGGAGCCGAACCGGGGGGTGGGGGGGGGCGGTATTCAGTCATGTGCAATCGACTGAAAGGGTAACACGGGAGGAAGGGGACAGCCTTCGTAAGGAGAAAACAATCATATGTAGGTCAGACAAGAGTTTCGCTGGAGAAGAGACTTGGAAAATTTCAGACTTGTTCAGCCGGAAATAACGTCCAGACATCGACATTCTGCCGCTGTATGGCACAGCTGCGAGGGGCTCTGCTCATCAGCGATACCCCAGTATGCCCTGTGTGCTTTCTGGTAGAAACTCCAGTTTTGAAATTTTATATTTTCAATTTCCTTAGAAATTAATTTTTGAACTTGGAGTAGACCAGGTCTACAGGGCCAAGCCGAAATTTGATTTGACTTCCTTTCAAAATTCCGTTCAAATTTCGCTGTGTCTGTAGACCTTGAACATACTGATCTACACCAGGATCAAGAATGCATTTCTGGGGAAATTGAAAAGCTGAACTTTAAAAAGTGGAGGCTCTACTGAAGTATACGCTGATGAGAAGACTCCCTTGGGCGAAAAGCGCCAGTTTGGGCTTTTGACTGGTACCTGTGCTGTCAATGTGGTGCATAATTACATAGGTGGAAGTTTAATTTAGGGTTCACTACAGCTTCTTTAAATACGCGAATATTTGCGCGTGATAATTAAACTGGCCCAATCATGCCCAGTTGGAATCTATCTCAAATCTATATAACCTCCATAAAGAGATGACATAGAGTTGATATAGTCAACGACTGGGCCTTAGAAGCCATCTGTATCTGTATCATCATTATATAATATTCATATTAACTCTATAAAGCTGACATAGAGTCGAAGATTGTGCCCATTTGGGCACTATTGGGCCTTCTTCCCTATTGGTTGTATTTCTCATTTTAATTATCGCGCGCGACTAGTTGGTTATTCAAATAATTACTCCTATTATTTGCTACTCTTCTATGTTCTACTTTTTAATTATGTTTTCGTTGCCTTGCTATGCCCCAACCGTTTAATCCTAACTAACTCCTGCCCGGTATATCAGAAGGACGGGCTTTTAGCGTGCTGTCGTGGACGATAGATTACACCTTTACATACACTCTTATCTTACTTGAATAGGCCCTAATTAGAGATTCAACCGTAACAGTAGGGGAAGGATGGCGAACGCCCTGTGTGCATTCGTGGGTGCGGGCTCTGGCTTCTCACAGGGAATTGCATTTTAGATGCGTTGGAGGAGTCAACTTGGCTCAAAACACCCGTTAATCAGGCTGCGCATACTTTACAGCCGTATATATGGGACAGAGTATTACATGCTCTGACGTGGGCGGTCACGCCGCACCGCCGAATGACAGACTCTAACGGTCGGCTGGTGCATGAAAGAGGGAAGAAAGAAGGAGGGGCTACCCTAGAAATGCCATCTCCACGACACTTTGATGGATTTCACTCTAACTTAAATCTGACATGCTTCAATCTGTCACAGCGCGCTACTGCATCATGGCTTGGCAGGTTGCCAACTGAAGGGCAACTTCGATACTTCCTAGGACTGTGTCGAATTGCACTGACTTCTGTTCACTGTGGTAGTCTCATTGATATGAGATCCGAGTCGCTCTTTTTAAAGCCTGATATGCGTAGCAGGGATCAAGCTGTATGCGTGTGCGCGCTGCGCAGTGAACGGACTGCTTCGCTTTATCAGTCACAGCACATGCGTTTACCCACGTTCACCTTGATCCAGTCTTGTTATCGGAGAAAGGTGGGTGAGGGGGCCGAGTGAGATAGGTGCGGCGAAAGCCTGACTTACTTTGAGCTAACGCACGCACGCACGCGCAAGTCAGCGTCCTGCGCCTACCCTGAGGGGCACACGCGGAATGTCTTCGTTTGCGACGGTTGAACCGGCGTTTCGGATGGAGGCTCACGCCACATCCTCATCCTCAAAATGCTCGGAGAGTGAGGCGACGCCGACACAGAGATACCTCTTTTCGTGGCGGGCCATTACAGGTCGCAGCTAGCAAGACTGAACTTACCATAAAATGTCAAAACTTCGAGTCGGAAGACTGTTAAGGAGAAGTCAGCCCAGCTCTGATAAGGTGCCCACTTTCAAAACTGAGAGTTTTTTGAAACTTAATCGAACTCTGGTCCTCGTGAGATAGCTGAGGAAGCTCCTTGAAGCCGTCTACTTCTGAATGTGGGTACGAGATCGTGTGTGACCTTGCGAGTCACTGCGTCCATATCTGTCGCCTATCGTCCGGGTATTACTCCGCAATCGGGACACGGAGGTTGCAGGGGGAGAGAAAGGGAGATAAGTGTCCTGAAAGTCCTTTTCAATATCCACAGCTTTGAAATTCAACCTGCAGTTCCAAACTACAAGCTGTATACCTGCTGCGTAGGAAAATATCTCAAATTCCTCTATGCTATTAAGGAGGTTCCCCATAGTGTTCGGGAAGTTTGCGATCAATATGCATCACGTTGTATACTTCATGAAACATTGGTAAACGGTCGTATACTACGCTAATTGAATTGATATTTCACGACCTCATAAAAACATCCAATTAGAAACCTTAAATCGAAGGCTATCATTTAACGAAGATGCCATTTTCTATGAAATTAGTATAAGAAGTTCTATTTTGTGCATGTTTTCGTTAAACTATACAGGTGGATCCAGATGTAACCCAATGCTACTTACTATTCAAGATTAGGAATATATGGAACAATACTTTATAAAATGTAAATCTTTTACATGGACCTTGAGTACATTTTGTTCATATAGCTTTTAATATGCGTAACTTTGTCCCTTTTTTAACCATATTTGAATTTATTATCGCCGTCTTTAATTTGAGGTAGCCTAGACACGATGAAATTTAAAAATTGAAGAAAGTATTTAGGCTGACACCAAGTTCCACTCATTCTATCAGAGGTATAAAGATATTAGGGATCATTGGAATGGTCTGCTAGACCAACGGACCTCAGTTCTAAAGACTGAATCGCTAGGGGATGATTAAAGACCAGTTATTCAGCGATAAAAACCTCTCGATGATCTCAAACAGAGCTTCATACAGGCATTGAAAGATATGTAAAAAATAACCGACTGTAACATTAAACGAAGTTCCAACTGCATTGCAAATAAT
>JAYGXS010000003.1:74238070-74288372 GCA_036362985.1 Ligula intestinalis
TAACCGACTGTAACATTAAACGAAGTTCCAACTGCATTGCAAATAATAGTTTGCATTTTGAACATCTGTTTTAAAATTGTGCAATAAAATATTGTTCGATTCATTTGTAACTTTTAACAGTAATTAGCATTTAGCTACACCTGCACCATTTTGTATTTGAACAAGGCAAAGATCACGAGCTTAGCGGGATTTATTGACGTCATAGAATTTCTCGACCTCTTATTCAACTGCAAATGGTCGTTGCCTATGAAAAAGAAAATTATGTGTCAGCCTAGAGGAGGGAAAATTGGTAGATAAGGATAGTAAAAGTTAACAATGTATTTGAATTTTTAAGCGCATCGAAGACGAATGGCAGGAGTTCATACTACTGAAGTATTCCTTTTTACAGAGTGCAGTTTTTACAAGCAGCTGGCAAGATTTACACTAAAAAGCCCACATCCGGCTGTAAAAGAACTATCTTATTGAGTTATGCTGCTAGACAATCAATTCATATTGAAAAACCCCACCTTAAGTACTCCTTTATGCCCGATAAGGCATTTTAGTTGTTGGGTGAACATCTCAAGTCCTGTCATCGGACAGCGCTATAGAATTCACGGGCAAGTCTCTCGATGATTCAACCGGCAACAGTAGTTTAAGCAGTGCACTTCATATACCCCTAGTCCCAGCATTTTTTCCTACAGAAACGGTAGTTATAAGGGTTTTATGTGTTGGGATTTAGGATAAGCAGTGGAATGTACCTTAAAAACTGCTCTATTCATTTTTATTTTATTGTATTTAGAAGTGTTCTTAATCTATATCTGCAGATTTTCCTAATCTGTATTATCATTGAACGTATTATGTAAAAACCCGATTATCAAAATGCAGGCTTGTTGAAATTTCAGAAGAAAATAGAAATGGTGGTTAGGAGGTCGTCTACTTCAACTTACCTGTGGTCCAACTTACCGTTCTGGAGTTAGACTAGTAGAGTCCGTGGCGCGAAGCGCCACGCACACCCTCAACTTACATGCGACAAAATTTACTCTCAGAGGCCGCGGGAAACATATTCAACTTCATTTTCCACTTTCCACTTACCTCTACAAATTTCCTTCACTGCCTATCCTATTCCCTCATCCGCAAAACCCCTATGACTCCCGTTTTCTTAGGAAAAAATGCTGGGACTAGAGGTATACGAGGTGCACTACTTAAATTACCTTTGCCCCTCGGCCGGCATGGCCGGCGTATCGGTAGGAGCAATCCTCCGCGCACGAAAACGGCGCTGCTTCCGTCAGGGGGATGTTTCATACTCACAGGAAAAAAAAATTTGTTCGTGTGTAGACCATTTTCTCCCGCCACAAAAGCCTGCCCTGTAGATGCCCTGTAGATGTGGAGGAGGAGGTTATTTCGGCACACGGCACGCGTAAGTGGACTACGCGGAGCCCGCCGAACGTTGGTGGTGGGGGGAGGGGGGTGGATGTCAGTCAGTGCTCCCCCGCCAATTGGTTGACAGCTGACTTGTGCACGTAGTAAGGACTTTTTATTAATGCAACATAGTATTCGGGATATTTCTTTCCATGTCTTGCTCCGCTTAACCGGGAATTGTTGGAAAATCCGAGGGAAACTTAAATTCTCAATCAATTCTCCTCGAATCTCAAACTTGGATATCTTGGAGTTTGATCTTGGGCCTTTTGCTTCTAGTTTCCCGGCTCTCGGTAGATGGCTGGTTAGAAAGGGCTAATACACCAGTCTTTCTCAAGACTCCATATGCGCTTGTATTTTCTGCTTCTGCGTAATCAGGCGGCCCAAAGATAAATCCATAGGAGTTTATTCCGTCATGCTATAAATATGCTTTTTTTGCCAAAAAAGTAGACTTTAAATGACTTCACCTCCAAGAAGCACTAACTTACACACTGCTGAACTCAACCATCGTATCCTTTCTGCCTTAGATTGACTAGCTCAAATCCATCAGCCACTGCGGAATAACCGCGTAGTTGTTAGAGACTGACAACACACAGTGCACAAATATGTAATGATTTACTATACTAACAGCAGGCACACATTAGGTTATCCTGTCTAGTAAAAGAAGACAGGTCTCAAAAGACGGGGAAGGACCGTATTTGCAGCTGGTTCACGCTTAGTCAGCCCATCTCCAACCTCCTGATCAACACTTGCGACTGCAAAAAGACAGACAGTCCACATGTGTGATCCAAGCCATGGGAGGAGAATTAGGGGCAAGGCGGAGCGTAGAAGTAAGTCGAGAACGCGGCCTAACTAATGAGGTAAATTTGCTCTGAAAATAGCCGATATATTTAACACTATGTATGTGTGTCCGCCTTCTCATCCAGTATTTCCATTCTCCTCCCAGTCAATCTAGACAATAAAACGTACATGAGTAAAATTTGCGAGCTCCTGCGGTGCCTTCGGGAGCGGATCACGCTGGAGGACATTACTGTGCTGTGGAAATGCCAGGAAGGCCAGAGCGCTGCCGCGGTGACGAATATCCTTCAACTGCTTGCCGATGTCGGTGCAAATTGCTTCAATCAGTCCCAACTCGACCACCTCTTCAACCTCATTCGTGGGGTAATTTATTCCGTTTTGTTTTGAGCGCAATTGTTGTGTGAACAAATTCCTTACTTCAGTATTTAACGTTACTAGCAGCACACGTATATCGCAATGGCTTCGGTTAATAGAGAATACCCTTGTCACTACAGACGTGGCTCCTTGTGGGTAGAGCAGAAGAAGTGGGAGGCCGTAGTGTTAGGAAGAGTTTATTCTGCACAGAATATATTGAGAATAGATAGGAGGAAATTGACTCTCGGACGATTGCAGTCCGTTCCCTAGCGGGGCGGCATCCGGAATGTCAGAGCATAGGCAGTCATTGCATGCATGCTTAACCTTTCTGCTACTCATGTCTCTGATGACGAATCCGCGACGGATATCGAAACGTCAGGCGAATAAACATATTGTCCCAGCGATCGAGTCTTCTTCTTCTTCTTCTTCTTCTTCTTCTTCTTCTCAATTGCTTCCTGGGACACAGATGTTCGCTTGTATTGACAGATGTTTGTTTTATTTGTAATGGCGACTCCGACAATGATGCCAACAGCGAAAAACATGATTATGATAAGGTCGGCACACAACGTAGCTGTCTTTGATGATGGGTTTGAATGCGAATCCGCACTGCCAGGCGAATTAACTTTTGGTTCCGGCGACCACATTTTCTTATTGTTAGTCGTGGTGGCACTAAGAAGGGGAAGGATTGAACCACCGCAACCAGAAGCTTCAACCGCTGCAGCTAAAGACTAGGCCGCTGTTTCCGCTGTCACTGATGTTGTTGGCAGTTGTGATGATGACGGGGATGGTCGTGCTACTTCAACCAGGTAGACCAGGATATTGATGGCTACCCAGAGCTATACTTATACGAGAACGCGTTCAGCCTTGTAGAAGAACTAAACCGGTTATGTAAATAGGTAAGGTTCCTTATCACGGATTCATGGTTCTTGTTCTTTGTTGGTTACGGAGCATCGCTGCTGTCTGTTGTGCTTGGTCTTTTTTTCTACAAGCATAACCTTACGGATTGCTAATGCAGTTCTTCCCTTTAAAACACACATACACACACACGCACAGAACTGGTTATCGCTGGATATCCAAGTAAGCCTGCAATTCACGCGTAGAAAAAGCAGTACGACTCGTCTATCCATCGGCGAAGCCATTGGTGGTGGCGTCGGTGGTGCAATCCGTAGACGTCGAGCCTCCAAGTGCTTTCCACGCCAGTTTTCCGAGCCTACAACCGTGCGTTACGCTCGAGCCGGTCTCCTCAACCTCATCAGCGCCATCGGACTGAACTCGAGGGAGTCCTGGGTGTCGGACTACTGTCTCAAACTCCTCTGGCAGCTGGCCCACGGCCTGCGCCCACAGGACATCGCCAGCGCCCTCGTGTCGCCCTCTCGCTCTCGCCCCTCCGTGGATCTCACCGGCGCTGCCGCGGCCTCCTCAGCGGTGGTGGGGGCGAGGACGGAAGCGGCGGGAACACCGGAAGACGCCGCCGCCGCTGCACAGCAGAGCCAACACTCTACGCCACACCACCACCACCGACACAGTAGCGGCAGGACAAAGAACGCCCTCGGCAAATTCATCCACGGACTGGGCACCGGCGCGGTGTCGGTCACGCTGGACTCGCCTGTAAAGCCGTATGTGCATCCGGAACCCACGGATGCAGCCCTCTCCCAACTGCTCACTGTGCTGCGTGACAGTCACCTGCCCTCGCAGGAGCAGCGACCGCGTCTGGCCAGTTGGCTATCCTTGGCGGCAGAGGAACTGAAACACGTAAGTACTGCACACATGTATTACTGTATGGCCGGCAACCAGTCCTGCTGTCGTTGTCCAATGCTCATTGCCCTCAGATCACATGATTTCCGACTCGATGGCTTGAAGATCCTATAACTTCGATTTGGGTCAGAATTGAAGTTGTATGGTTGAGAGTTAAAGAAGACGTCCAATTCGGTTCGTGATACGGTGTCAATAATAGCGTTTCCTTATCTGTGGACACGCTAAGTGGCATAGGGGAGCAGTAGGACGAACTCGACTCGGAAGGCGGTAAAGAAAGTGCTCAGCCACTAATGGTAGTTACGTTCTTGGATCACGTCGGGGTCACCAGATTTTCGTGAGTTTAGTACAAACAATATTTGGACCTCTGCAATTACCCTGCCTGTCGTTAGGTTAACTTTGAGCGTTTTAATCTGGTGGCTTTAAAAAATGCCTAGGAGTAGCAGTAACGTTTAGCTTTCCTCTCTTCCCATTCCCTGTCACACCATTTTTCTGCGTTGGTCGAAGTGTTCGCATTCACGCCTTACATGTCTCGCTTTCTGTCACCGTTTATCGGGCTGCTATTTTTTGTGTGACCTTGAACCGTTGGCAAGCCGCGCACAGGCTTAAACTGCGCTGCGTCCGGCTTGCACGCGCGGTTTGCCAGCTAGCGGTATTTTTTTACCGACCTTCAATTCCCCATAACTAGGTGAAAGTCTGTAATTCATTGGTAGACTGATAATCACGTACGATTTCACCATTACCGTTAACGACAGGGAAGGCTAGAATGGTCCGGAATGGAGACCGAATCCAACGTTTGTTGATATCCAAGGAATTTCCTACGCTATTAAACGCCGCAGATTCCGAAACGTCAAGACAATAAACCTCTTGTTCCAGTGGTCGCTTCCTCCTCCTCCTCCTCCTCCTCCTCATCATCATCATAATTATCATCTACTTCTTCTGAATTCCATTTAAATGCATTAGTCACTGCCGGGCATGTCCGCACGTGGGTTTACGAAGCATATTACTCCTTTGACCTCCCAATGGGCCAAATAAAGCGAAAATGTAATTGTCTTAGTCCAACATAACTCAAGCAATGTATAAACGAAAGAAAAATCTAGCAATTCTCAGGAAAACATGTTGGAATACATACTCAAAATTTCGGTTGTTCGGTAACAACCATACATTACATTGCACATAATTTGGAAGCATATGTATCCGAAACTTTTACAAAATGGTTATTTCCCAGCGTAATTTTACTTGTGCTACTTTTTCCCTCGGTAGCTTTGCGTGAACACGCTTTGTCTACATGCAAAACTTAAGATGACCTAGTACGCCCGATTTCCACCTTTTCGGAATTTTCCACTTTGCTTAAAAGCTGTATTTCTATAAAACTTTATGCTCCTTCATATAACACAATCTGGCCTGTTTTGAAGGACAACCATTTATTGATTGCTATAAGACTTTGTGGGTCGCAGCTTGGGCTGCGTTTGAATAACAGTGAGTTACTTGTAGAAACCCTTGGATTTCATGAGTTAGGTAACCTACTGTACGTGGTCGCAACCCACAAGACAAAGAGCATGTGGCTGAATAGTTAGGACGTGGGAATACTAAACAATATGTTGCAGGTTCGAGCCTCATGAGTTGCAACATTTGGGTTGGGTTATGACTAGCTGATGAGGGCTTATAGGCCAGAAACGGCCACATCAGTCCCCCCTGTCTTTGTCACTGCTTATGTCGTTAGGCGCTGAGCGGCTGCTAGCGGGACTAAAAATGGAGCCCTAAGACACAACGGGATGGGTTTATTTCGTGACACAGTCGGTAAACGCCATCTCGCTAACTTGATTTACGTTGTTGTCGTATTTTTGCTGTTGCTTATTAAGTTTACTGCACACATATATTACGATTAAAACGCCTATTCCTTAAGTCTTCCAGTTTTAAGCATTGCACAAGAACACTAGTTAGTCTTTTTCCCAACATCTTCGGCTTCGAATTTCTTCTGATTGATTTTATACGGAAAATAACAGTAACAAACATAATGAGACAAAGTCCAAGGTTTCATCTACATTTTTTTCAATAAGAACTTCGTGATCCGGTTGGATACCCCGTATGACTTTCTAATGTCTTAGTAGATGTTATCAGCAGTTGGCGCAAGACCTCCTCAAACATCGACCCGTGTCTGTAATTATACCTGTAAATAGATGCAATTATTCGGAAGCGCTGAACATGCTGTAAAATCTCATTTTCCTTCATGCACCGTTGAACTCACTCAAAAGTGGATATTCAATCAGCACAAAGATGTTTTTTTATCATTGTGTAAATAACTAAATACAACAAGACAATTGTGCAACCGAAGGAAAATTAACCAAATATTGCCTTTATAATAATGATGTTTGCGACGGGAATGTGTTTTTGGGCGTTATTATTTAAGAAGAGGATATGCTAGTCTAACTGAATCACAGTGTTATCTGGCAGCAACTAACTCAAACGTCCATCGAATCTACTGCTCACAGAACTATCTGAAGATAAAATTAATCAGCCGAACAGCTCTCATGTGTGTTTGTACGCGCATCAGGTATGAGACATGCGCCAGTGGAAGGGGGCGGGGGTTGGTGCCACACCTAGGCACGAACTGGCACTGCTCCACGTAATTTATGGAGTTGCCGGGCTTCTCGCCTGTGCCATGACGCCGGGTCCAGGTGCATTGGGGAGGGGGGAGCGAGTGCAGTAGATGCATCGCAAGTCTACTATAACCTAAAACTAATTCATGCTCACAGCACCGTCTCTGTGTGCACTCTGCTGTGGGCAACAGTCAGAAAGGACTGCTGAACTGACATACTGTGTGTGTACCTCAGTAATCTCCGATCTGTTTTCCTTTTCAGCGTTGCGCCCATCCCACCTCGGGCGGCCGATACCTAGGTGGTGGCCTGTTGCTAACGGGGAGGGGGAGAGAGTGGGGTCGAACCTTGGACACCACAGTCAGTCCAGTGTGTCTTGTTGTGTGTAGGGGCTGTCTGTGTGTAGGAGCCTACCTAGTGCGACCTGCTTTGAGTGTTTGTCGCGCCAGCCGTCTGTGCCCTCCCGCATTTCCGATCTTCTTGACGTTGTCTTGACAACCGGTTCCTGATGCAATGAGGAGTAGATCCGGCGATTTTACCTTCACTCCAATCAGCCACAGTGGATATCGTCAAAATCGACGGTCGAACTATTGTATTCCATCAAGAGCAGGCGAGAAAAATCCGACTTATGTGTACATCAAACAAAAATAATGAAAAAAAACATCCATTAAAGGGAAGAAAGTGACGTCCACATGCCGAATGGGTGCCTTTTTATAACTAAAATCGATGGTACTACCTCCGTATAGTCTGCCGCTAATCCTATATACTCGTGAGGGCAGATTTTCCCAGTTTAAGCCAGTGGACTGTACTTTCTTGGAACGCATAAATTTCCCACCAACTTCCTAGCTGGGTTCTCGAAGTAGTTACAGGCATGTGTCAGACGTATCTTGTGCTTCCCCCAGTCGCCTTTGAACCAACCCGGACAGTTTCCATGGAATCTACTTAAAACCCAAGTCATTCATTTGTCAGCTTATATGGAATGCAGTCAGTTCTCCACGTGGCTGAAATTGTCGAACGCAGACGTTTCGCTTGACGCCCCGTGCGGATAGTTGGGGTGGATAGTTGCCGAATTGGCTCCGAAGACGTCTGCAATAAAGTCATCGAAGAGCTATTAAAAGGCCACCTTTTGCGTCAGCAGAACTTCGGAACAGTCATTACCGGGGCACACTAATGACTCGTATGGGTTCACAAAGCACAGTGAAGAGAGCGTATGATTTTGTACTGATCAAAATATCGTTTACCTGTTTGTGCCTTCTGGTTGGTTCATGTCAAACAAGGAAGAAGGGAAGGATTTTGACAGCTATGTGGGTGAACAATTCCCGCAAACGTTACTTCCAGTCCTAAATGTTCACAACAACTATATAGACATAAAGGCGCATATCGATCGGCTTCAGGATACACTAGTCTCGTGTTGTGCCTCGGGTGAGCACCACTCGCGGTTGGGGATGACTGGCTGACGACGGCTAATAAATCAGAAACCAGTTTCCCTTGTCTTTTTGGGTCATGTCCTGCATACGTACATGGCAAAGGCGTTATACCACATCTCCTACATAGGTTCAAGCCAAAAGCCCAGAAACGTGTTTTGCTGATGTTTTTTGCTTTTGTACGAAGCCACAAATTTTGTTATATCTGACTTATATATGTAAAAAATGTACTTTCATGGTGATCGACAATTGGCGAAGCAGAAACTCGATCTAGGACAGTTTCAATCATAAGAAAATGATCGAAAGTAAGGCGCCGTGAATTAAAGCTCAGATTCGTAAATATATTGCCCGACAAAATTACGTATGAAAGTATTTTTTGGGAATGAGGACAGGTTCAGAAATGTGCTAGGTGAATGAGTAAAATGTACAACGTCGCAGTTGTCTCCAATACCCAGCTTTGACACACCTGAGGTAATGATCAAATCAAACGCTGTATCATCAAATCTTATGTCCTTTGTCCTTAAACTTACGACCAGAGTATTAATTAAGTTGGAATTTCGTCCAGCGATCGGACATGCTCGTCCAGTTATGCATTTGGGTTCAATGGAGAGCTATTGCAGGCAGCCACATAGCGCCCGGGCATTTACGATTTTGATGTACAGGTAAAACCTAGCCTAATCTTAAAAAAAACGCAACTTTTCTGATTAGTGCTGTGGTATCTTCTTATGATAGAACTTCTTCGAATGGAATCAGAAACACAGGTAATCATATTGTCGATAGGGATACAATTCATCCGCCAAAAATACACAATGCTCATCAAAGATACTGATTAGGCTTTGGATGTTCAAGCACCGTTTTCTTCTTCTTCTTCTTCTTATTCTTCTTCTTTTTCTTCTTTTTCTTCCGTCTAAGTCAATTGGATCTAAAGAACGATTGGCTGTACGGCACCATTGATTGGAATGTTTATCTTCACTCGAAGAAGACAACACGTAAAGTGGGCGATTAAATGAACAAGCCCGTATTTTTATTGAGGTTTCAAAAAAAACGACTCTTTTCCCTCATCAGAGTGTTGAGCTGCCTATTTCAGCCAACCTTGACTAGTTCAGCCTCATTGCCTACGTTATATTATAAGGTCGCCTGACACATGCATTTTGATCGGTCTGTTTTATGCTCATTAGTTTTGACCTTTCCTTGACCGAATTCTGGGGAGCTCACTTGTGTTCTGTCACCCTTATGGTTGCACTGTAGTTGCAATCGAATCAGGGTGCCTGTTAGACAGTCGCTGCTGCGCATTCAACTTGGGTTCGGCTTTGACTCGTTTGACTGTCGGTTCCAACGACTGCCCACTGTGTGTCCCCTACAGCGTCGTGAAAGCAGGGGCGGTGTCTTGACTTGCACGATATCTATCGCACCCTCTCCTATCTAAGCCCGATATCAGGGAAGAATTAAGAAGAGAGGCAAACAAGCTGAGGTGCAGGGGTTTGGTGTGGCGTGAACCCGCGCCTAGGCAACCGACTACATGCCCAGGTTTCCACAGAACAGGAAAAGGGGTGAGAAGAAGAAGACTTGATCGCTTGGAATACGTTTATTCGCCTGAAATTTCGACATCCATCGCGGATTCATCATCAGAGACATGAGTAGGAAACTGTAGCAGAAACGGGTCCTGCTACTGTTCGCTTCTCATGTCTCTGATGATGAATCCGCAACGGATGTCGAAACGTCAGGCGAATAAACGTATTGTCCCAGCAATCGAGTCTTTTTCTTCTCAAATACTTCCAGGGACTCGCATGTTCGTTTGTATTGGCAGGAAAAGGGGTGCCGGCTCCAATCCCAATTGATTGGTAGTGCAATAAAGGCCACAGCAGGGAACAACTGGCATCAATATATGGACATACAATAGGTGAATAAATTGATGGTCAAAACGAGCACGCTCAAGCAGGGCGTGTATATTATGCTGATAATCGTACTTATTGGCCTTACGTTTCGCTTCAAAAAATTGTTTACCACTCAGATTATCGGGTTGTTTGTTTCAGTAGCTGCAAGTGCGCATCTCTCAGCAAACTTAAATCCTCCTTCATATTTCATTATTTTTGGGTTTAAATAAATACCGTGACCATATATGCGCAGCTGCGTTTCCTTCTTTTGCTTGTTTGTCCACTTTGTTTACGTGAGCAACATCGCAGTAATTAAGTGAATTAGGTTTGGCAAAACAACCCTCGTCAAATCTAAATCTGATTTTTGGCCTTTGTAAATCAGATTGAGATCAAACGTTAAAAAACCACGTCCTCATCAGAAAACATCGGACTTTTCTTTCGCCAAAATCCTCATTCATAAAGCCGGAATCGATGGTTTGGCTTAAAAATTGAAAAAAAACACATAGAACTGTTCAGTAACTTGAAATATATATTGCTCTGACTGATTAAATTATTGAAACAAAATTGACAGAAGAATATTAGCGATAAAAACAGGAAGATTGGAATGGCCATTTCTAGCTTACTAGTCATTATCAGCCATTTATACTCTATCCTAGGTGTTGCGGTACTTGAGGCTCTGATCTGTGACTTGTTGTCGCTAATGTTATCTTGCCCTTACTGTTAACCACCATATGGCTACTGGTGGGACTCGAGAGTGCACCCCGCGGCCGAGCGTATCCCGTAGCCAATCGAAGAGCATCAATCCTTGCGATGGAATAAAATTGCCTGGAACAATTAAGTAACTGATTCTAGTATCTGACTCGATAATGGAGAATTTCCGACTTAGGACTCTCTCAAACATTCAAGTCTACCGCGTTTGCTTCCCGCTTTCTTGATGTTGCTCAGTCTTCCTCGAGCATGTTCGTTTCACATGTGGGGCTGATCGTGTTCTCTGCCAGTTGAAGGTAGTCGGCGTTGGACCACTACATTTTTGTGTTATGCAGGTTACTTTTGCCAGGTAGCATGAAATTATTGCTGAGACTTTTGGCTCTGTGCGAGCGAGTGACGTAATTGCTAGACTAGACTGACTGATATTAGACTTGGAATTATCCTGCAAAACCAACTCATCAACAGACGTCGAGGCTCCTGTCGTTGTCTTTTTCTCGTTCGCCCTTAGTCAACAAACTTAAACACGTAACGATCCAACAAAAGAAGCGATCACTGGAACAAGAATTTTATTGTCCTGACGTTTCGGATTCCGTCGGGAATCCTTAGTAATAGGTATTCGTAGAAAAGTCTACGCATGTCTTAGACTTGTTCCAGTGATCGCTTCTTCTTCCTCTTCTTCTGCTTCTTCTTCTGAACTGCTTCCTGGAATTCGGATATTCTCCTCTATTGGCAACGTTACGATCCATCCAGCATCTTTTTCGCACGTCCAATGAGTCCCCTGCCCTTTCTCTCTATGTCAACTAGACTTATGGTGGCCATTTTAATGAACTCCCAACCGGTAGACCATCTGCATAGCATATGCTGATAGAGCTTGAATATAAAGAAAAATTACAATGGAATAGCCATTTCTGGCTTATTAGCCATCATAAACCAGCTATACCCAACCTTGGGTGTTGCGGCACCCGAAGTTCGAAGTTGCGACCTGTCAGTTAGAAGTTCAACCCTCTAACCCACAGCGCCACAGAATCCTTGTCTTGCCGGCTTCGCGTGGGAATGTTGACAATGGCGGATAAATGCTCACCGATTGGCTATTAGCTCCGCGTTATTGGTCCCCAGGACTCTGATGTGGGGCCTTCGTCGGAGTAAACTTTTTGGTAGAACAAACAGCCAATCAAAGATTGTTGCCTGCAGGGTTTCAAAGGATCTCTCAATGCTCGTTCTTATGTAGATAACAGCAGGCGTTACTTGGGCTGTGTTTCCATACTAAATGTTGCATATGGAAATGTGATATTTCGACCATCGCAATCGAAGATATCCACCATTTGCCCGAAGGCAGGGACGGTGACTTTGGTCAGATACAGTCAAAGTAGACGCGCCGCCATCCACTCCACTCCAAACCCTCTCATCTGCATCAAACGGTGACAAAATTCGAGATGACCGAGCAGGGAGAAGGCGTAGGCCGCAGCCATAAATACCGCCTAACTTAGTAATTAGTGACAGTAGACTTTGCGCGGGTGCAACTGCACTTTTTACCCCCACTCACCTTTAGTAGGTGTCTAGCCAGACTGAAGTCAGCCAGGACTGGTACTGCTAATACCGCTTCTGCTATTTCTAATACTACTATCTAGGGTGTAGGTGGGCGATAGTATTTGCTGGTTCTTTAACTGACAGTTTTGTAACTCAGAAATGACGCTGATTAAAGTTAACACTGTGCGCATATCCCTTAAATATCTACAAAAAGTGCAGTAGTACTGGTGCTAGCACTGACATGGGGATGTAGCGGCACGCGTAGGTGCAAGTTCACGCCACACGAATGCCCTGCGCCCGATGCTGTCTCCGGCCTTTTTATATCTTTATTGATACCGGGTGAAAATGAGTGAGGGATGAGATATTGCGGTGGATGCTGAGTAAGTCTACCCTCACTATAATCCAGCGCAAGTCACCATACTATGGTGAATACGGTGGACCGCGTCAGACTATGTCTGGCGATGTATAAATGCACGAGAATACTCGGTACCGATGTATGGTGTTTGTTAGTGTGCCCCCTAAACGGGATTTTAACGGGTTGATTTTGGCAGTGCCTCCCTTGTTTAAGTAACTTTGACTATGTGCCGCGTGATATATGTGCTATCCCAACTTGGGTGGTGTATCGAGGTACGACAGGCGTTATACTGATCGCGCTTTCATAGGAAATGACGCACAGATAGGAGGGAGGGGGGTTTTAGTACACGTAGGTCCAGGTTGATAGCCCACCAACCACCTGATCCCTGCCCAATCAGAGTACAGCGGTACGGTAGGTATCACGTGCACCTGTACACGTCTCTGGTCTTAACGTGACCTTTATGGCTCTCCCAGGCAGCTGGGATGCGAACCAGTTTTGACGGCACGCATAAAGGCGGCTTCTGTCGCGCCAGATCCCGCCTCTGGTCTTCTTGAGCCTGTCGTGACACTGAGTAAGTATAGGTGAGGGAAGATAGAGCGGGTGCGGTAGAAGCAGCGCAAGTCTCTACTTTTGACTTTAGCGTACTGAGGCACCCGGTGGACATCGTGGGATTCGACTGCTGAATGGCCGTATGTATAAATATACGTGAATGTTTGGCGCTGACATTATGATAGATTTTAGGTGGGTTAGGTGCTTCTGTCTCACAGGATATGTCCTGTCGGCGAGTTAGTGTGTGTGAGTGTTGCTGACCGACCAAAAAATGTTCTTTTTTTTTTCGAAAAATGTATCAATTAATTACGCAGCTTGCAGTCTCTGACGTAAGTGCTAGGGTACTTTTAAGGAGTTCGCGGTTAGTCGAGCGCGTGCGGTAAGTGATTCGGCTAATGAAAATTGGCGACCGAGGTCCCTGCAGTTCGTCGGACATACCCCACAACTTTCATCATTAGTTAATGCGTTCCTCAGAAGACCACTTCCGGGCGCAGATTATGTTTTCAAGTTTTTTTTATTGGCGCAAAGTGGGTGCAATGTTGGACGGAAATAAAATTCTCCATCTATTGTGCCAATTTTGCTGTGCTAATCATTACCACTGATTTCATCTGCGCACCTCTGCGTGTTTTTGTCTGAGAGAAGGCATTAATCTTACTGAACAGAGTACACCAACACCATCGTCCTCGGGTATGTACTTGAGTCCGGTGTCCGCGTAAACGGTAATGACATAAACTGCGAGGAAGCGCGTTAGTTTCTATTCCTTAAAATTGTGATCTGGAAATTTGTATAGTGTTGCACCGAAAAGCAGTAGTAAGATCCGCAGTCAATCGTTTGTGTTTCCATCAGCGTGATTTGAGGGTATATAAACACGCGATTTTGAAAAGTAATTGCGAGAATGTTTTTAAGTTAATGCCACCTTGAGCACTTCAGGGTGTGGTAGACGTGTTTCCACACGAAATATTTTCAGTATCAGTATCAGTATATTGAGGGTATGTAGGAAAAATTCCTTTGGGTGTCCTATTTATATATATGTGCAGTGGTAGCAGAAAATTTCTTTCTCAGACTGTTGGCGAGGCCAGTTGTCCTGTGTCATAGGATGAAAATAGGAGCAGACAGTGAAGAAACTCCTCAGGGATTTTTAGGAGAAAAACTGTCGCCCTTGTGGGGGTAATGCGTAAAATTTAGAACACAGCGAATGCCCGCATCGACGAAGTATTTTATAGTCTGCATGATCAGTCTGTTGAGGAATAGTTAACAGCAAGCAAAAATGGAGGGAAAATATTTTTTTCGAAAAAAAGATTGTCAGTACCGTATACAGATGTGATAACCGGGAAAACTTATTGAGATAGTAATTAAGATAGTCCAGGCTATTCATTTAAGGGCTGGGGCGTGTCCCTTTTAGTTCAAACTCGAACTTTCAATGCACTTATGAGCAGAAGAGAAGCACCGCCACTCTGTAACCGAAATTCTGAAATGCGTTCTCAGTTTACCAAGGATACCTTACGATAGATTCCTTATCTCGGTAAATGCCAATCGAAAGTCTGGAATGTGATTTCAATTAAAAAAACATAGTAGGTAGGCTTGTTACACTGATTATCATACAGCCTAATCTCAAAACATTTCAGTCACTTCAGAATTCCGGCTTTTGAACGAACTTCTTTCTAACTGTCTGCATGAAATGGCTACTTAATTTGTATGTTAGTTTTTTCAATGACTTTTAATGCTCTTATATATTCAAATAGTTTTTATAGAAAGTATGATTGATATTTTTATTTATTTTTCTCGTTTAGTAGCAAATTAAGCCTTTTTAACATTTTTTACTCGAGTCAAGGGTATATTTAAATCGTACAAATTTTCTGATTATGAATGCAAAAAAGCTATACACGCTCATTCTTTTCTGAAACAGAATGTATACAGCATTTAGTATGGGAAACTTGATTTCAAGTGAAGAGCACACCACTGTTAAACATTATTCGGATATTTAGAAAATATTTTGAAGCCACAAATAGTCTTTGTCAAGTATATATATTGAAGAAAGCACCATTGACTTCGAAGGTATTGTAAGCAATAATAATATTTTTGCAAGTTTTCTATTAAATATATTTGAATTTATAGGGGCACTGAAAAGCAATGATATAAATGCACAACATTTGAGTCGCTGTTTTTTTTACAGAGTTTGCATTTTGCACGTATGCATAAAGAAACCTGTTTAAAAGCCCGCCTCTTGACGTAACTGAAATATCTGGAGACTGGGTCGCGCGATAATCGATTTCGCAACTCTCGTTGAGGAATTTTTTCGGTTTTTTTTATGCAAGATGTAATCTACTGTAATTTGGCTTGCAGAATTTATAGTCTTGCAGCATCATCTCCACAGATTCAGACACTCCACGTTGCTGGTTTTATAATGCTCGTTTTCTTAGCTGCTTACCAAAGCCACATTCGTTAAAACTAGTTATTTGGTTGGTTTCTATATTTTTTATTGATTTTTGATGGCTGCATCAATTTAGTTTAATTCAATTGCTGTAGACAACAGTATTAAAAATGAATGTAGATGTTTCACCGATCTAGTCAAGGAACAATTAAGTTCCGCTTTGCCAAGGAGCTCGCAACGCAAACCCTCAAGACCGTCACATAGTGACTAAGTTGATATGATAAAGTGGATCCGACAAAGCAAAGGGAGACCAGAATGGCCATTTCTGGCTTATTAGCCGTCATCAGCCAGTCATACCACATCTCGAGAGTTGGCACTCCCGACATTTGAGCCGAGGACCTTCGGTCATTGTGTTCAAGACACTACCTCTAGTAGGTATCAAAGCAGGGAACCCGCGTTTTCTCTGTCACTGCCGTTGTGTTGTTTGTTCAGTTAGATATGAGCGTACACCGTTGCAGGAAATACTCAGTTGGTAGCAGAGACATGTCATCTGTTTTTTTTTGTATTTATGATCCCACATGTCGGTCAGGGTTAGGATCCACCTAAAGAAGGTAAAAATGCCTGAAGCAGTTTACCCTCAATCTACTCGCATCGGTGACCTCCCCCTGCTGCCATCATTGCTTGACTGCGTTTGCGCCTGACAGGTGGCTGTCTGTTCGTAACATCTGCCACCCACGCGGGGTTTACTCCTTTCTCGAGGGAGGGTGGGAGGTGCACAAAACCAACCTCAAACCATCATCCCCGATTTCTCATCTACTGGTCCGTTCCGTTTCTAAATGACGCAAAAGCAGAAACTATATTGGGCAAAAGTAGCTTATGTAGGCCCACTCATATACCCCTAGTCCCAGTATTATGTCCTACAAAAACGGTCGTTATAGAGTTTTGTGGGGTACGGAAATTGCATAGGCAGAGAAGGAAATTTTTAGAAGTAAGTTCTAGATAAAATATATAGTCGAAGTTTTTCCCGCGGCGGCTGGGAGTTAATTGTTCCGCATGAAAATTGAAGGTTTGCGTGGCGCTTCGCGCCGCGAACTATACTAATCTAACTCCAGAACGGTAAGTTGGACCACAGGTAAGTTAAAGTTGTCGACCTCCTAACCACCAATTCAATTTTGCGGGAAATTCAAGAAACCTGCAATTCGGTAATTGGTTTTTCCGCAATAAGTTAAATGATAATACAGATTAGATAAATCTACAGATATAAAACAACAGCATTTCTTAATACAGTCAAATAAAAATGCATTTAGCATTTATAAAAGTATATTCCACTGCGTGTCCTAATAACCCGCCCATAAAACCCGATAACCACCGTTTTCGTAGGAAAACATGCAGGTTGTAGCGGTTAATGAGTGGGGCTACATAAGCTATTGTTGCCAAAAAACTCTCTATAGTATCGAAACTCTTTCAAAAGCACTTCAATTAGATAATCAACTGAAAAATTTCAGGGAATGCTTCCTTTTTCCAAGGTAATGTCACAATGCAAATGGAGAATTTTGACAACATTTTTAATTCACCTGGTGCAAAGAACAAGGACGCCTTTCCTTAGAATTACATTTCTTGGGATGCCTGCCTTCCATTTTATGCGAAATATGGTAAACTAGGAAGTCAGATTTTGACATGACCTTTTCACCTATTCTTAGAGAACATATAATTAACTATGTGTGCTCTCCCAGATCTTCGGTGCAGTAAAACAAATACTGTCAGACGAGTTCACTTCTGCGTTTATAAGAAAGAAGACTTACGGAATTGGCAAAAAACATTTTTTTTCAATATGAATTCTTTTATGGTTTCTAGAAAACATTGCGATTCCCTACGCTTGTTTCCACTTGCTTTCCACTGTATCAAGATCAGATTTTCCGGTGTCGGGAGAACTTTTATAAAAATGCTTTATATTGGTTTCCGTTTAGAGTACAACGCACAAAAACAAAAGGCTTGATTTTTTCATATTAAATAGCATAGTAAATGTGCTGGTTATTTGGCAATATCCGGCCTGTTTTCCACCAATAGAAAGAATTAGCGTACATTTGACTTTGCTTAAAGCCTTTCTGGGCAAGCGAACAGAGCAGAGCAGAAATAATGTAGGCTAAACTACCAACTCGAATTTTGATCACAACTTTTTATGATTTAGCTCATCTACATCACTTATCCAAATTATGCGGTCCCGTTGAGATCTTCCAGCAGACCTGTTGCAATCTCACGACAATACGAATAACTATTGACCACTAACCTAGTCGACGTACAGATTGGTGCTCTGTTGAAATCTCATTCCTAACTTGTTGAACACTACTCAGGCTTTGTGCCCCTCATCATCTGCAATTTGTTGTGTTCCAATTATCGTTTCCTCTACATATTGCTTTGTAGTTTTTAAGTTGATGCATTTTTCCTGGAATACACAGCTAATCCTTTACCCACTAATTTTATGGCTCTCACTTTAGTGAACCATAAACATTTTTTTACTGTTGCCATTGATCGGACACGCCAATATGGACCCACCTCTCCCCCAGCAATGTAGGTGACCTAGCGCTAAATCTCAGGTTGGTACATATTCCCCTGTCCTGAATGTAACCACGACAGTAACTCAACCACAAGAATCATAATTTTGTTTGTCTGAGCTTTCGAACTCTTGCGGGAGTCCATCTACAGAGATAAAACCGTCAACGAAAGCAAGCAACGTTTATAGGGGGAAGGAGCCAATTAACCGTCAAAGAAAGCAAGCAGCTCCTTCCTCCCCTATAACGGATAATTGACCCCTTCCCCTATAAATGTTGCTTGCTTTCGTTGACGGTTAATTGGCTCCTTCCTTCTGTAAATTTTACCTCCTTTCGTTGACGGTTTTATCGGTGAGGATGGATTCCCGTAAGAGTTCGAAAACTCAGACGAATAAAACTACGATTCCGATGATTGAAACTACAGTGCTGCGAGTGCTGCAAACAAAATTCCTAAATTTGTAAATGTTTGATTATTTCTCCCATACCGGCGGGAACGCATTTACGAAAACTTATGAAAAACAATGAGCAACATTAAGCATATTAAGGGCCTAAAAGAACTATAAGAACTAGTAAGCGTTTGTTAAGGAAATTAAATTTTCCCGATAATTCCCAGCTTGCGGAGACGTCGAAAATAGCTGTAAATAAGAACAATTAATTTAATTAGTTTGTTAAGTTTTAAACTCAACGCAACCACGTTTGATACAAAAAATAACTTGCCTTTAAGCAAAATATTTTGTATATTTAAGAATGAATACATTCGTAGTTACTGAGTATTGTTGAGTAAATTCTCTGTTCATTTCGTTATTTTTTGCTAAATTCATGGATCATTGTACCAATTGTCTCTTTGTTCGACCTTTATACCAAAACCTTTAAAATAAGATAAAACAGAACAGCATTTACCGAAAAAATTAGCTCGTGGATATTATTATCTATGGAAATGGCCATGTTGGGTAAAATGTCGACATGCTTTAAAACTGCAAACCACATTTTCGAGCATAGAACATGTGTGCTAGATACCATGCATATTGTTATTCCTAAGATTCATAAAAAAGTTTCCATAATAGGTTACCTCTTTTAAAAGTGCCTTCATTGGATGTTTAGCTGATGAACTTCTGCGTATATTAACATTTTGAAAGGTAATGTCAAAGTGAAATTGGAGACTTTTGACAATTTCCTTAATTTACCTGAAGAAATATGATTAAATTTGGCTGGAGATGAAAGAACGTACCTTTCTCTGTATAACGGATTATTTTTCGCTTAAAGAGATTGATAAAAAGATCTGTGAAAAACGTCCGAATGCAAAAAACCCGGCCACGTATATGACCATTTTTTGAAAAACTTATTATTCTGCTGTCTGTTCCGTTTCTAAATAACGCTGGAGTGGAACCTATTGTTTACAAAAAAAGTTTTTTCTGCATGACTTACATCCAGTAAGGCTTTCTATTGGCTGTCTGCGCAGATACATGCAGAAACTTTGTTTGCGCGTACGACGAACTGTGCAGTAAAAGAAAATGTTCTACCAAGAATGTTTTTGCTGCATTTTTCGCAACGAAACTTCACAGAAAAGCTTAATGTAATTTTTTTAACTTGTATGGATGCTTTTTTATGAAATTAATTGCGATTCCTTAAACTTCGCTTTACTTTAATTTGATCAACTTCGCACAAAAGTTTACAGTACTGGAAGGGATTATTATTCCACTTTTTTTACTAATTATGGAATTCTTCCACAGCACAATGTATATTAGAAGAACATTTCGTCCTGTCTTTCTTTATAGCATACGGAATTCCTTTTATAGAAATATAGTCGGGATTTAGCAAATTTGAGAGCCTATTTCCCCCAATCACTTTAAATAAGAGGGCATTTTTCCAAACCAAAGACATTCTTATTATTAAATTCACTCAGTTGATCAAAATAACCTGTCCAGCTATACGCTAAATTAACCAGTTAAATTTTGACCTTTATTTTGTTTGCAGCACTCGCAGAAATATACTTCCTCTCAATCTATGCACATACCTAGGATGCGAACCTTTGCCTCAATTCGTGAGTAACTCAACCACCGACCCTCTTAAGCCTAGCCACACTCTTCCTAAACCTAGCCGTGATCTTGGTACTAACTCTAGCTCCAACCCTTAAATTTAACTGTAAACCTGACCTTAAACGTAACCTCGCTGGTACATAGCGCACGTTTACTTGTTTCCAGAAGAAGAAGACGCGATCGCCGGAACAGCAAGTTTATTGAAGTCTGATGTTTCGGATTCTTGCTTGAACCAATCATCAGAGAAAATCGCGGGTCAGGGTGATAGAGGCACAGGGTGCGCAGCTGTTATAGCCCTTAGTGGTTACACGACCGCACGAGATCCACAATTAGCAGTTCTTGTGGTCACCGCTGGGCCTATTGATTGATGCAATGATGATGATGCGATGACGCCATAGTCGTCACCGAGCAGGGTCTGGTGCTGACATCCCGAGAACGCCTGAGCGCCATCTTCTTGGACATTCAATGTACCATTCAGGAGGAGGAGGAGGAGGAAGAAAAAAATCTGCTTGCCCTTCTAGACGTCCTCGTTTGTCGCAATGTTAGTCGTGTTCTAAAAACCAGTGTTCAGGAGATCGACTAATACGATGCAAGTACTGAACGTCAATGGCAACCATCCGATCAGTCACAAACGCCATACCGACGCGTTAAGACTATCTGCAGTCAGGCGCACGACGAAACTTATGAATTACAGTATTTTCTAGGCATACTAAGGGCGAGTGTCTATCCGCGCCTAATCGTCGGCGCTTTTTTGCCCTGTGAAGGATCTGAGAGTATATAACAATACATTATGGCGAGTGCTGCAAGCAGCAATCCGCAATTCGAAAAAGACCGGGAATCAATCGTAAATAACATTGAGAAGGGTTGCAATACTGTTAAGCATGCAGTCCAATTTCACTTATTTTCAGTCATGCTAGGATGCTGACTCTGTGGTGAGCTACTTTCTGATCGCTGCGAGAAAGTTGCTTCTGTAAAAATGGCTACTGAAATAGTTTGCATTTTTAGCATGGATTTTGACCGCCTTTATAGATTAAAATATATTTTATGAAAGGCATGCACAAAAAATCCTCTCTTGTACTTATTTGAAGCAAATTACCCCTTGTTTAAATTTTATTCCTAAAGGAAAGGTTTTCTTCGGATTTACAAATATTTCTAAGTTTAACTTTTTGTAAGACTGTGCAGTGTTCATTCATAATATATCGTATCCGTCAATTTATTAATGCTACCCCTGATATATACACCATGGTCCATGTTTATTGCGAAATTCTATGCGAGCTATGCAACCTCTTCCTCAAACCGTAGGCGATAACGTACTTTTCCTTGAAAAGGATGAACACAACATTGAGTTTGTAAAACTTGAATTCAGTTCCAGCAGTTGGTAGGTTTTAAAATCATTTGGCAATTTAGAAAGTTTTTAAAACCGGAGGAAACCCTTGCTTTAAGAATAAAAATTAAAGAAGGCGTAATTTGCTATCAAATAAGTATTAGAGAAGATTTTTTCGTGCATGCCTTTCATAAAATATCTTTGAATTTATAAAGGCAGTCAAATCAATGATAAAAATGCATACCATTTAAGTAGCTATTTTTTACAGAATCAGCTTTTTCGCAGCGGTCAGAAAGAAGCTCATCAGAGAGTCGACATCTTAGCGTGACTGAGAATAATTGAAATATGAATGCATGATAAACAGTATTGTAAGCCTACTCAATGTCGTTTTACGAGTGATGACTGGTCTTTTTCAAATTGCGGAATGTTGCTTGCAGCACTGGTCATACTATACATGTATACCTTATCGAAGCTACTGATAATTAATCAATTCTTTGAATTCATTGCATATGTTCTGTCAACCCTTCTAAACCTTAAAAGGCTCGCAGATCTCCCAACTACATTGTACATTTCAGGAGCCGTTTCCAAAAGGGGAAGTGATGGTTCTAAGGTTTTTCGGTAACAAAATGAATATTTCGTAAAAGTGCAATCCATCCTCCAAATATTATCTTATAGGGAAGTTGTCTCGTTGGACAACGCTTCTTGCTGTCAAAGTAGCACTTAAGGCTAGAAATGTATCAACCATCCCACTTGGGCTCAGTGAACGTGCAGGAACGTTATTGATGGCACGCTAAAAATAAATCGTTTCCCCCTATGAACGGCATCCTTAAGTTAAAAGGGCACTTTCGCCTAAAAGTGCATATGGGCTCCAAGCTTGTAGGAGAAATTTCGCACCACTCGTGTGTATTCTTGTTTTGCCAATCGGTGTCCACAGTCGAACTTCTGTGAGACACAGCATATTGTTCTTTTTACTTGATTGCTCAGTTTTTATGAATGGTTTTCTTAAAAAGTGTTGTTTATTTGTTATCATTTGTTGTTTTTGGCACCTGCTTTCCTTTCGTAATTTCACCTTATCGATTTTTTAAAACACATTTCCGCTCGTGAATTGTTTTATCGGGGGGCTAATAGGGTTTAACCCTGACAGCTGCGATCTTCCCGACCCGTTTCCTTAGGAGAAGCAAGAAGTCTTAGAAAAGCCAGATTGTTAGGAAGAGTATATTCTGTACAGAATAAATGGGAGGATAGGAAGCAGAAAATTGACTACCAGATAACCGCGCAACCGCAAGCCAACGGACGGCGTCTGGAGTGAAGTCTGCTGGGCATTTGACACACGAGGGCCTGTGTGAGTCAGCTCGTGATTGGCGCACGTTCCAAAAGTGCACTTCGACTTGAGTTAGTCACGAAAGGCGTTCACAAGTGCACTTCGTGTTGAGCTAGTCACTGCAATTTAATCACACCACTGCACATTTTACTCTTATTTCTATTTTTGAATTTTTTTTACTTATATTACTTTTAATTAAAGTAATTTTCGTGCGGTGAATGACACAGCTAGTGACGCGGAAATTCACTATGCTTCTCTATCCAATCGAAAACCAGTTCATATGTGTCGGAAAACTATAAAGTAATAATCAACGAATTGCGCCTGCAGGAAAATGCCAAAGTTGAATTTCAAAATTTTCAAGCAAAATAAACTTGCCCAGATCGCGCAACTTCCTATCAAATGAATAAGTGCGTACGTGTCGATTCGAATGACCCAGTAAATTCATGCTGCCTAGTTGCATGATAATTTCGAAATGATTTTTTCTACATTGTGAACTTGAATATGCTCCGTCATTTACCGTAATATTAAGTGCCGCAGTTAATCACCTGTCTGCTGTATAATGGCAGGTCCCACAGCGGTTGATAGAGAATTCAATATATTTTATTCTTCTCAAAATTGGTCAAATCTTGATTAATTGAATAAAAAATGGGATTTACAAGACGCTTATAAGCTTTGATTGCGATGAAATATCCATTCATGCAGCATAGCATCTGTTTACAGCACGGTCCGCATTCATTTAATATTCTATAAAGTCTGCTCTACATATTTTTAATAGAGCAGAGCAATATATTCATTTTGCTACACAGATAGTTGCCCGCAGTTTGTAAACCGTAAGGACAAGTAGAGGCTGCGTTTGCAAAATATTCGGAAACTTTTTTTCAAAAAACATCATCATTTCCTTCGTCAAAAAGACGCGATTTGAGTAGATGAAGGGATCGTTCTATTTGCGTTTTCTATAAAATCCATTTGGAATCATTTGTAGGCCGTCGGACTTTAAAGTATCCGAACTAAGGTTTACATCTCGTGTTTCCCTGGACGTCGCTTGTGGTATGCCAGCTGATCCAGAACAGGCCACTAATATAAGGAGAGAAGAATATGGCAGTTCGATTGCCGAAACCATTTTGCTTACTCATCTAATTTTCGAACTTGTGCGGGAGTTCATCGTCAGGGCTAAAGGCGTTAACAAACAAACGACATAACTAGGGGGTAGGAGCCAATCAAACTTCAGTAACGTAAATTCGGAGGTGACTGCCTAGGGCTCTGTGTGCCAAGGCTTTATCGATTCATTGCTTGACTGAGTTCTCATCGGATGCCCAGGCTTCAATCAGTTCCCTGCCGTGGGTTATTACCTTCGTAGCCGCGAAGTTTTACTCAAATGGACAGCCACTTATGATAGTCTGTCACACAACCAAGTTATTTTGCTGTATGCGCGATCACCACATGCGTTTAGTCGAACTCGTGTGGCTACTATGCCATTTTGGGCACTAATCCCGATATTCACTAGAAAGAGAGCGGCCCTTTTTGTTGACCTTGCTGCACATGAAAGTTCTGAGCCGGTGTGCAATTCCGACACCTAGTCCCTCCGCAATGGCCTCGGTCGCCTTCGTCACCATCTGAATGTATGGCAGCACACGCCATACGATAGGGGCTGTTTTTGGCTAGGTCTTTTCCTTGGGAGAACATGTGTGCATCGGTCTACTGATGCCTTCGGATAACTGTTTCGCTTAAATTGGTCGCGGAGTAATCGGGCCTCACGTGCTTTTTCTGCCGAGTTGTTACGCACAGTCTGGAGAGTGTTATCACACAAAGGTTCGCTTGTGAGCCACCAGATAGTGGCTGTGAAAATTAAGATGCTGCTTGGCATTCGTCGCCGTCCTGGAGATTGTCTTTTCTATTTTGCCGTTGGAGCGCCGCCTGATGAGCACTTCAAAGAAGGAGTGATGCTGCCCTTTTCTCCTTCTATCCTCAGGGATTGTGTCTCATTAGAGTGAGTTTAAATAAAAAAATTCTGCACACACAACACGTCGTCTACGTAAGGTCGCAAACATATCGGGGCTGCTGGGTGAAGGTAATCTTTGGCACCTTTTGTAGGGCCAGTTCTGCCACAAAGCTGGAATTTGGGCGGGGAGGGGCTGTGGAGTTCCCTTGATTTGATCATTGCTCTCTCGCAAGCGTGGCCTTGTTCTTTCGGCTAAATTTGCACGGGCTCATAGGGTCTTAAATTGTACACGGGTCCTCAGTTACCTCAAGTCAAGTTTATTGAAGGAAATAGAGGCAAACGCCTTAGAACTCCCTAGTGGTACATAGTATTTAAGAAATGCATCGGCACAGTCGAACATTTCAACGAATTCGTTGACACAATTGTAGGCGACTACTCGATTGTTTCAAGTAATACACTCACATGTGGTGATGCTAGTTAACACGAACCAGCAGTGTAACTGAGCAAAAAGAAGCCTCACGTTTTTTGCGCAACCGTCTTGCTTTCAACTTATGCATAAACCTGAAATGCGAGCATTCGTCTCACCAAGCCGGAAATGTTTATTTTGGCCTTGCAAAATCCTATCGTTGCATTTCGCGATCATTTATCGTCTCTTGCTATAGAGCCGTCTTGGACTCCAAGTGAAGTCATCAATAAAGCCAGGTGGGTGAAAGGTCTTCCTCAGTTAGGCCTTAAAAAATGACCACGAATCGCTGTCTAGTTGCTGTGAGCAACTCTTTTTTTACAAGGGTTTCTTAACCAGATCCTTCAGGATACAGTAAATTGGCCATTTTGCCTCGGGATAATCAATTCGCTCGGTCAAATTTTGGACCGTTGTGACAAGACCGAAAAAGGTATGAGTCAGCAGCAGACAGCTGTCAACAAAATCTTCATGAAGACGGTAAGAAAAGTGGTGATGATCGCGTCTGGCTGCGATCAACTCTCCCAATCAATCACCAGCGGAGGTAAAGGAAACTTAAAAGGTTCTTTTTAGCTTACTGGTTTTCGTCCGACAGCCGTACCCGACCCGCAGACCTTACTTGTGGTTGAAATGAATGTCCTATCAGTTTTGGCCGTTGACTCTCACGCTCTTTCGATTCAGACCGGAATCACTCAGTCAGTTAAAAGTGAAATTCACCGCCCCTGACGCTGTGAGTGTGCTCCTTGTTGCCCCTGAGCACCAGTTTTGGATGGGCTGTCACAGAGGCAGGGACTGATGAGGTTTTGGCGGCAGGGTTAAGCCGTTGGAACCTGAAGTTTAGTGGCCCAGCACATTCGAGTCCAAGATTCCATTCTTCCCGTATTGGTAAGGAGTTATTATTATGCATCAGCTCGCAATCAACCGCGAGGATAAGCTGTCTATGGTCTACGAACACGTACGGCAGAAAAACCACACCTTCGCCTTCGAAAATGCAAGGATGATAGGCCGAGCCTACGACAAGATGGCCAGATTGCTGCTAGAAAGTTGGTCCTCGACTGGCACACTTAACAGAGTCATAGAAATTTGATCATAACGGAGCAATAAGTCCAGCGGCGGAAGATACACAGGATCAACAGCCCGCAGCCGCGAGCGAAGAAGATGAAAACGCTCAAAATGCAGTCGAACGACATGACAAACTTCATGGAGTTGCCCGCGAGGACGCGAACAATTCAAACAGCCACTACCTATCGATCTATACAATCGATTGACACGCGGACACCAAGCACGGCCAGCAGTTAGACACGTTCAATCGACATCCGGCAGGTAAACAGTCCCTACAGTAGACGCCTTTGATCATGCAATATTTCGACATATGCGAAAGACT
This sequence comes from Ligula intestinalis, assembly GCA_036362985.1. Lineage (NCBI taxonomy): Eukaryota > Metazoa > Platyhelminthes > Cestoda > Diphyllobothriidea > Diphyllobothriidae > Ligula > Ligula intestinalis. Next base: position 74,264,788 of record JAYGXS010000003.1, read on the forward strand.
AATACTCTTTCGCTAATCGGAATTGAGTCCACGTGTGATACTGATTATCGTGTAGTCTATTCTGAAGTCATTGCAGTCAGGATAGGATGCCGGCTTTTTAAAGAGCTTCGTTCCGGCTCCTAGCAAAACGTATATATGGTAAAAACTGACTACTTAGGTAGTATGCCTTTTTTATCATTGATTTGGACTGCCTTTATAAATTCAAATACATTTTATGGAAAACATGGACGAAAAAATTATTTCTTGTATATGTTTGGTAGCAAATTACGCCTTCTTTAAATTTTACACTTAAAGAAAGGGTAGCTTTTGGGTTTATAAAGCTGCTTATTATGAGCTTTTCTACAGTTGTGAGGCGTTTATTCATAAAAAATCGCATCTGTCAGTTTAGTAACGCTACCTTAACCGCATAAAATATGTTCCACATCTATTTCAATATTGTATGACAACTTTGTGACCTTTTCTGCAGACTGTAGGTGAAAACGTACTTTTCCTTAAACAAGATGTAGACAGTGCGCAATTTCTAAAACTTGAATTCGAGTATAGCAATCACTAGATTAGAAAATTATTCGGCGATTAGGCAACTTTTTGAAAACCGAAAGCTACTCTGCTACGAAACATGTACACGAAATAATTTTTTCGTCCATTTTTTCCATAAAATGTATTTGAATTTATAAAGACAGTCCAAATCAATGATAAAAAGGCATACTACCTCAGTAGTCAGTTTTTACAATAGATACGTTTTGCTAGGAGCCGGAACGAAGATCTTTAAAAAGCCGGCATCCTATCCTGACTGAAATGACTTCAGAATGGACTACACGATAATTAGCATCACAACTGGAGTCGATTCCGATTAGCAAAAGAGCATAAGTCTTTCGCATGTGTCGAAATATTGCATGATCAACGGCGTCTACTGTACGTTCTGAGGATGGAAGCGAGAATGCTTTTGAAACGTTAGCATAAATGCAATCTGGTCTCAAAAATTGTCCCGTATTCTTTTTCTACTTCCTCTTCCGGGGTTATTATTGAATGGTCGAGAATATGCGAGGCCCAAGTAACTGAATAGAAGAAGCTAAGACGTTCTCTGGGACCAGGAGTGCATTTGTACGACGTTTCGAACTCTCCCACGAGCTCTCTGTCAAGGAATGAAAAAACGTACAGCTCAGAGTGTAATTAAGGCGGTTCTGCCGGGATTGACCTCTGCCCTTGACCCCTGCTCTCGATCTGCTCGCGCAACGCGAGGAAGGCATCAGGAAGCTCGACATGCCTGTGAATTGAGTTCGCGCGTGAATGCCAGGCTTCCTGCAGCAGGCGTGAAGTTCGGTCGTCTGACCGACCCAGTATTCGCACGCGTTCGAAGTCGAAGCTGTGCCCTGGCTTGGATGCGTGGGCGGCCACCAGGGAATTCTGTCGTTCCGTTGCACGGCGAGGTCATGCTGGTGCATGATTGTATGGCCGGCTGATGACTGTAAATGAACTGAAGCAAGCCGTTCTTTATAACTGCCAGTGCGCTCTGTAGACCGGATTCGAAGTGAAGTGGAACCAACTGCGCTCCCCCTTTCTCTAGCAGATGGTTGCCAGTCGCACACCACGCCTGAAATTCCAGCCATTCGGTCTTTGTGTTTTTTAAACTTTCTCTGCACCAGTCATGAGGAGTAGATAAATTAGGTGCCACTTCCTGTACACAAATCGCTCTCCCCCTCTCCTGGACAAATTTTCTTTTTTAGAGGAGAAATAACTTGTGTGCTGACAAAGCGAAGCCTAACTTAAGCGAACAGTGAACATGCGGTGTGAAACTTTGATGCCTGCGGCTACAGAAAATTACTTTTTTCGTTTTTTTTGCTTTTTCAGGGGAAACTGGCCTTTTTCCTGCTTTCCTTCGTGCGCACTATCCTGGAACTGATCCTGAAGCCGCTTCCCGGCCGAGCAAAAAAGGTAAATATTTGCCCTTTTAGTCTCCTAACTGTCCCCTCTCCCCCCCTCCAGAACTCTCTGGGGCCTGGTATGTCCCGGGCGATGCGGTCCTTTATATGCAAATGAATTTCGTTGGGAAAGGCTGGGGGGGGGTGCTTTTGATGAGGTGAAATGTCCGAATCCGGCCATAAGTATTATTGGGAAGAGTGCAACATTTCAGCTCAGATGTGCACCTAACAAAAGAACACAAGCAGCAGGAAGTGATTGGTTCCAACAGCTTCCAAACTGTTAAATAAGAAATACACACAGCAATGTTACTTTGTTCAGAAAATCTGTACGAAAATGGCAGAGTGAACACAGTATAGTCGACGAACAGCTCATTTAAAATGTGATAGATATGGTTGAAAAGATTAAATAAGTTAAAAAGTAGTCTGTAAGTCAAAGAAGTGGGGCATACCAGAGCACAACATGTTTCACCGCCAGTTTCTTTCTCCTATTGTAAATTGTTTTTACGTTATACACTGTCTGGGTCGTTTAGGCACGAATAATTTGTGGGGAAACCACTGAGAACTACGGGGGTCGCTGGTTTAAACTTAACTGTTAACTTTTCACTTAACTGTAGTTATTTATGGCGCTCGACAGGGAAGATTTGGGCACTCGTGAAATTTCATGAATTTTTAAACGACAATTCGGTTTACGCAAAATCAGCTCACGATGCTTCCCTCAACGTCTTATAGCAGTGAAGAACGGACTGTTCGTTAAAAAGAAGGGACAGTGTGATTTATAAATCAATATTTCCCAACCTAAAAATAATTGAGTTAGATAAAAATAATCGAATTTTAGATAAGAGCTATGCTACAAATGATCGAAAAGACCGTTTGGTAAAAAGGAGGCACAGTTTAATTTATATGTCAATATTTCCTAACCTAACCTTAACATAATTGAATAAGATTAACGATTAGAATTTCAGATAATCGAAATAGAGTTAAGTATAATAGTTCTTTAGGAAAAGGGATGCATTTAAATTTGAAAAAACACAAGAAAAAATATAAAAGATTAGCATTTTATTGACTGTATAGTTGCATTTAAAACAACACAAATGCTGTCAGACATTGAGATAGCCAGAGTGTGTTTAGCGGGAATGTTAAGCTTAAAATCAAGTTTTTCTTCCGTAAAAACACTCTTCTTTGCCCTGCCTTGGTGTGGTTAAACTAACTACAGGTAACCAAGCATACCACCGAGTTTTGTGGCCCAAAATGTCAAAAACTTGCAAAAGATAGTTGGGCAAGACTGTCTAAATATCTATTTCCCTGCCCAACTGTCTTACGGAATTGGTGGTTAGACAGTTAATTCTTGGTTCACGAGTGTAAAGGAATGTGTTCTTGTGTCGACAGTAACCAAAACATATTACATTAAAGCCACACATATTTAATGAGCTAACTAGAATCAACTTTATCAACAGAAAATCCTGATGCTCAGGCAATTGATGCCTACTGATGAAAATTTGACCATATATTGGTGGAATTTAACAGAAAGGGGAAATCCGGGCTACAGTAAAATATAAAAGTAAGTTATTGTTATAAGCCAAAGGCAAGTGGGACCTCTAAAGACAGTCCTACCGATATTTGTTAAGACTGTCTCCATCCTTGTTTTTCCGAAAACAGTGTGACTTATCATAAACGAAAAATCCTTATTTTCCCTTCCTGAAAAGGGATTTACTCAAAGAATTTCCTGTTTAAGTTAATGTTCCTTTATTGTACAGTATGCATAAGTAGGATGTTTAAATCTGTAGTCTTAATTAGCGTATAATAACTTGGATTTCACCCAATTCTAGCCTGTATTACCTTCAAAGGACGCAGTTGGAATAAACTCCTTTCTAGTCAACAGGTCTCTTTTTATCGACTCATGTCAACAAAAAACGTTTAAATCTTCAACTGTGTGCCATCTCACCACCTAAATTTCGATGTCGATATTTAATGACAGGTCGTCTATTCTAAACTCGAGCAAAGGCCTGTTTCATCAAAAAATTGCCCCCCTCCCTCAACCTTCCGACATTATGTCAGTAGTCGAAAATATGCGAGGCCCAGGTAATTGAATAGAGGGCGGAACAGCGTTCTCTGGGACAAATGTTTTATTTGCCTGACGTTTCGGACTATCACTCGAGACCATTGTCAAGGAATGAAAACGTACAACTCACTGCGCGATTGCTCGCTCCATCGCGAGTGACCTTGAGCTTTGCCAGTGCTCGCGCAACGCGATAAAGGCATCTGGGAGATCGATATGCCTATTAATAGAGTCCGCGCGCGAATGCCATGCTTCTTGCAGTAGGCGTGAGACTCGGTCGTTCGACTGGCCCAGTATTCGCACGTGTTCGACGTCAAAGTCGTGCCCTGGCGAGGATGCGTGAGCGGCGACCAAGGATAGCTTGTCCTTCTTTTCCACGGTGCGTTCATGCTCGTGCAGTCTCGTGGCCACCCGTCTGCCGGTTTCGGCAACATAATTGGCATGACCGCAAAGACAGTCGATTCGGTAAATAACACCCGATTTCTGGTTTACGGGTAATGGGTCCTTCGGCTGCATGAGTTGCCTGCGGATTGTCGCTTCCGGTCGGTGAGCGACGCCAATCCCAAATTCGCTGACCAGTCGAGCGAATTCTTCGGATGCACCAGCAATATAGGGTATTGCTCGCCAGCGTGTTGGTTCTGGCTGCCCCGTCGGTTTTCTTCTTTTTGCTCCTTGCCTGCATTTTCCGATGAAGCTGCCAGGATACCCATTCATTGTGAAGAGTTTCCGCAGATACTTGACCTCGGCCTTTTTGTCGGCTGGTTCGTTGCAGTGGGTTTCTGCGCGGCGATATAGCGTCGGTACGCAGCTGCGTTTGTGCCTGACGGGATGGTTGCTGAGGTAACTCAGAATACGCGAGGTATTTGTCGCCTTCCTGTAAACTGTTGTTTTGAGTTCCCCATCATCTTTTCTGCACATCAGCACGTCGAGGAACGGCAACTGGCAGTTTGTTTCTTCCTCCATCGTGAACTGGATGTCGGGAACAATGGAGTTCAGATTCTCTGTAAAATCCCCAATCCTGTCTCGACTGATGATGACAAACGTGTCATCAACATACCGGATCCACAATCGTGGTCGATAGTGTTCATAAGCCAGTGCCTCTAGTCGTTATAATACTGCCTCGGCAATCAGGCCTGATAACGGCGGCCTGGGCCACAGTGCAGGACACCATTTCGTCGTCAACCTCTCATTCGGCTTCAATCGGTCCTTTGTTTGAGAAGTCGGATGCTGAGGTTAAGTTTCCTTCAGAAAAAATGCCCCAAAAATATCGTGCTTCGAGGACGTGCAGTAATGAGAGGTTCGGTTTGACAGTTAACACGAGTCTTTTTTTCTTGGAAAAAAGAAGGTGCGGTAATTGTTTGGTGTTTAACAACGACGACGACGGAGACGGCGGCATCGAATGGTCAACACCCTGTGTAGGGAAGCAGGAAGAAAAAGGGCTGAACCAGGCCGAAATGACGGCGTATCGCTAAAAGCTCACTCAAATGAAAACACGGCAGAAGCAGACTACTCTTTGGTGTTAACAATCAATTAGACTTAGATTCTGAGGTAAGATAAATAATATTCCCTTTCTACCCAGTTTTACGAAAACTCCGCGGGCTCAAGATGATTCAGTCCAAGGACATCGACTGCGTCGAAGGAATTAGTTCCATCAAACGCCTCCTCCCCCCCTAATAACTAAGTACGCTTCAAGGGTAGCTGGTGGATGCTAACTTGGTTGCTTAGAAAATCCTGCTTAGGCATTCAGCTTACAGAATCAGAATTGGTGCATTTCCTACATTGGCCGGTCAACATGACCAAAAGTTGATTAAACTTATGGTCCCCGCTGGGACCCCATATCGACTGGCGTCCTGATTCACGAGGGTGGTAGGGCAGAGCACTAATCCCGGCCGGCAACTTCTGCCGATCGATAGTGCAACGTGGGACGAGTCATCAGGAGAGCGTGATAACGAGTCTTGTAGGCCTGCTCCTAATATTTGTGTCTGGAGTCTGCCTTTTATAGTCCTGACTATCATGTGGGCCAATTTCATTGTGCGTGTGTTTGCCCCCTAAACGGTCCGTGCCATGGATATACTGGACCAACACAGGCGCTCGATCAGGGTACTGCCAGATGGCCTAGCAATCATCACGCTCGAGTTGACCACGCGTGATGAAAGTTCAGCAGATCAGAGCCCGGATGACGTTCAACAAAATCTCAACACGCAAGAAGACAATTACCGTTAATAGTCTTTGTATGTTTTCAGTAATGACTGTATCCTTTAAATACTGCAAACTTCTGTGCATACGCTACCAGTACCTGCCAGTGCTCTGTGATTGTGTCTCTGAGGATGAATTCGCGACGGATCTCGAAACATCAAGCGAATAAAGGTATTGTCTCAGCGATTGAGTCATCTTCTTCTCAGGTACGGCAGGTGCTGTTCGGGTTGCCCGCCGCTAACAAATGCCGAACGTGGGAGGGGATTGCGTAGTTACATGCATAGGGCGGCTTCGGTCGCGCCAGCCATCTGCGCCCGATCGCGCCTTCGATCTTCTTGACTATTTGTTAACGCCTGACATAGAGGGCTGAGGAAAGAGTGAGTTCGGTAGATGCTATGCAAGTCCCCTATCCCTTAAAACTAATCCACACACAAGTCAACAACCCTGCAAAACCTATTTGTGAAACATGCGGTGGACCTCGTCGAAATTGATGGCCAAAATGTCATCTGGTCTACAAACGAACAGCGTTACAGTCTTACTGGACAAAAGGTTGGTCAGTCTGTCTCGCGGTATGCGCTTATATGGCCGGTCAGAGTCCGCACGAGCCCATAATCACTATCATACATGAACAGGGTGGAGCGGGCGGTGGCCGGCCGCACCAGCCAGTCACTACATCCAGACAGACGCAGATAGCCGACTGGTGCATGAGAGAGAACAGAGGGGAAGTTAAGTTGACAGTCAAAACTCTGGCTCCACACAGCGAATCCAAACACTTCTCTGGATAGTGTATATGTGACGCGTTATGAATCCTGACCTGGGGGCTGCCAACCGACGCGATAACGAGTCCCTTCTCAGAACTTAAAAGCCCGGCTGTCGTAAATGCTTCACACAATGATCTTCATGCAACTCGCGAGCCTACAAAGTGCAGGCCGCCTTTTCAGTGCTCTGGCAAACCTAACGCTGACCGTGTCACGTGTGTGGCACGTCTAGATGGATGGCTTGGCGTTGACGGCCAATGTGCTCGCCTCCTTTTCTTGTTGTCCTGACAGGGTCTCGTCAGGGTGAATGGGACAAACGAAGGTGTGGTAGTCGCCGTGCAAATCCCCTTCAATATAATCTAGTTTATTTGCAAGTCAGCATAGGCTGAGCCTACCTCGAGGGACAGTGATGTACGTTGTTGCCTGCTACAGCCAAAGCTGGCCGAGTTTCCTGTACTGATCGAAGATTTCCGTTCCAACTGTTTCTATCAAAAACCAAAGCCTCAGACGTTCTGGTCACCCTCAGTGGACAGGCAGCGCGTATAATACCACTTTGCGCGTGACTTCGTAGGGGTTGATCTAAGAGCAACAAAACTGTTAACCGAATCCCGAATGGGAGCTATAGACCACCACCAGAAAAGGATGGTGGAGCACCGAGAGACGTTTTTAATAACACAAAAGCCTAAATTCCCCCCACAACAAATCATCACAAACTTTTAATTTCCCCAGAGAGTAGCACATGAACGTAAAGTCCTTCCTAGAAGCATCTTCTGGTGTGACACGAAACAGTTAGTTACTAATTGACTTCACTTCCACCGGCTTCAGTGGATTTAGTATGTGCTAGCTTTTTTGAAAGACTGAAATCATTTTCGCTTAATTAGCGGCATAAGCGTACCTCTACTACATGCAGTAAAATATGGGTGAAAGACCAGGCACCCACTGCCTATTTACTGTGTATGCGCTTGCGTTCCCGCTGGGTATACAGGCCGTGTACATGATTGCCCGGTTAATTGTGCCTTCTTTCTCTGATCCGAAGGAGTGAATACTGGGTGGTGGCGTGCTGGCAGTGGTGGTGGCTGTCACGCCCTCTCGACAATCATGTGCTACCGAAGAGTTTGTCCTACAAACCGCCGGTGAACACAGGGTTAGCGAGGCAATGGGTGTTACAACATGGCAGAAGAATGACCCGGGCACTTATTCAGGATTGTCATTTGCGGCTGCAGAAGTATCGTGGCGTCTTGAACAACATTATTCCGAAGTGCTCAGAGATGTTAGGAGAGAATGGCTTTTTACTACTGGAGCGAGTGATCGTCAATAGAGCCAGAGAACTACGATCCAGACGAGACAAGGAGTTGGCAGTTAAATTCCAAAAACTATTGCCCATTGTGCAGGATCGCGAGGAGACATTTGTCCACAATTTATCCTCCAAAGAACTAACACCCGTGCAGTTACAAGTGCTCAAGCGCGCAGCATGCTTCAACACCGCGGATGCGGATCCGGTTGATCTTTTGGCTACCATTGAGTCAGTCCTCAAAACCTCCCAGGAGCCGGACGATACGAAGCACCTCATCCGACAACAGGTTACGTCCTTACTATTGACACATAAATCACGGGCGTCAATCCCGAGGGCGGAGCAGGACGCCATCAAGGCACTGAATGCTGACAGGAGCATCGTAGTAGTGCCAGCGGACAAGGGGCGCTCCACAGTGGTACTTGATAAGTCTGAATACCTCCAAAAGGCCAACGTTCTACTCGATGACCAAAATGCCTACCGCCAGTGCGACGGAGATCCTATGAAGAAGATGGTGACACAAATTAACACAGAACTCGTGGGACTGGAGAATAACGGTGCCATCTCAAAAATCGAACGACTAAATATCAAACCAAGTGATTCAGCCATGGCAAGATTCTATGGACTGCCAAAATTGCACAAGCCCGGTGCACCACTTCGGCCCATTGTTTCTTTACGGGGAACACCAACATTCAATCTGTCGAAATGGATGTTTCGGCGTCTGAACTGTCTCACATCAGGCTCTGACACAACGGTACGCTCGGCCGTACATTTCTTGGAAAGACTTAACGGGCTACGCCTCAATGCAGACGAAGTCATGGTATCGTTTGATGTTACCTCACTCTTCACATCAATCCCTCAGACTCTTGCGATTGAAACTGTGAGTGATCTACTTGAGAGCCGATATGAGGAGGGAACTAATAAACCTACACGTGCGCATCTCATCCAGCTGCTCAAGTTCTGCCCCAACACGTATTTTACCTTTGAGGGCACAGTTTACGAACAAATCAAAGGGACTCCGATGGGTTCGCCGCTATCTGGTTTCCTTGCTGAGGCGGTTCTTCAAAAGTTAGAGACACTGGTGTTTAAGAACCATAGACCAGTATTTTGGGCGCGGTACGTAGACGATATCTTCGTTGTCCTCAAGCGTGAAATGGTCTCTGAATTTCACACGATGCTGAACTCCATTTTTGCCGGCATTCAGTTTACAACAGAGGCTGAGAGCAACAATCAACTTGCGTTCCTAGATGTCCTGGTCCACCGCAAAACCGACGGGAGCTTAAAGACGACGGTTTACCGAAAGGCAACCGACACACGTCAGGTACTCAGTTACCAAAGTAACCATCCGCTGAGCCACAAACGCAGCTGTGTGCGAACGCTTTACAAAAGGGCAGAAACACATTGCAACGAGGCAGGTGACAAAGCGGCTGAACTTAAATATCTTCGACGGATGTTCATTTCTAACGGTTACCCTCGCAGCTTCCTAGAACGCAGCAGACAACCGAAACGAGCTGCAAGACCGGCGGCGGAACAACCGACATTGTGGAGAGCAATGCCATACATAGAGAATGTTTCTGAAGCAGTCGCTCGTCTGTTACAACCACTGGGTATCGGCGTAGCCCACAGACCCGAGGCAACAATAAGACGACTGGTCATGAGACCAAAGGCCCCTCTGTCCCGCGGAGAAACAGCAAACGTCGTCTATCGCATCCAGTGTAGTTCCTGTGAGGCCAATTACATTGGGGAGACCGGAAAGCGACTACAGACGCGTATGAGCGAGCATGCAAGGGCAGTCGACAGGATGGACCCACGCTCGTTGGTGGCGGAACATTGTTCGGCTCCTGGACACACCTTCGCTTTTAATGACGCGGAAATCCTAGCCCGAGGTAGTGACCGGACAACCAGAGAAACGCTTGAAGCATGGCACACTGCACAAAATTCCATCAACCGCTGTACGATTCTCCCGGCGGCTTACCAGGCGTTACGCGTGCGGCTCAATCAACGAAATCACCGGCAGGAAGTCAGACGGGTCGCGACGACTAGCAACCCAACACCGGGCCAGAATACAGGCGTCCGGGAACCTACCCCAGACACCAATGCAGCCGTCAGCGACGCCACGGGCAACGTGAACCAACAAGACCTCCTGTCGGGCTTGAACGCAGTTGCACATGACAACGGCCTCTGCATAAACACTGATGGCGGAGTTCGATATTCCACCGGCGGGATTAACACGGGAAAGTGCCAACGGGGGAAGCCAGCAGGACATGCGGCACCGACGCGATCGATGCAGACGCGAGCAATGACCGCTGGCAGGCGAACACTGCCCTCCCCCTCCGACGAGGTGATGGCGAGAAACCCTGGACGATGACGGAGCTCCAGCCCCGCCCCCGCAGGGGATCTAGCGCCAATAGACGGAGAGCGAACGAGACGTCAGTTGTAACGCCTATAAAAGACTGGGAGGCGTGTACGAACACCAACCTCCGACGATGCAAGCCTGTACGCTTTCGAAACGTCAGGATATTATACCCATTATTCCCGAGATCGTCTCTTCTTCTCATATATATATATATATATATATATATATATATAAGGGGGTATGACAGCGTCTGGGGGTAACTTGATAAAGGACTGCTTCGGGCTTATTAGCCTTCATCCGCCAAGCATAACCCTGAACACCAGCTGATCGGACAACACAAACAAACGCACTCATAGACGGCGCAGTTGGTCCACCACTGGTGTCAATCAGATCGGTGTTCGCACATTCCTAAGTGAATATATACCCAACCAGCAGTGACAGCAAATGGCAGGTTGCGAGGCGCGGATGAACTGCGGTTCGATTAAGTGTTTTTGACCCATCTGATAGACACCGGTGGTGGACTAACTGCGCTGTCTGTGAGTGCGTTTGGTTGTGCTGTCTGACCAGCTGGTGCTCAGGGTTATGCTTGGCGGATGAAGGCTAATAAGCCCGAAACAGTTCTGTATCAAGTTCCCCCCAGACGCTGTCATACCCCTCTTACTGCTCTTATGACTTGGCCGGAATCGGCCTGGCAGGCGGTCGCACGTTGGGGACCTCTGACCACCACATTAGCTTTGTTTAGTTCGGAAGCCTATTCGATCGGTGTTCGCACATTCCTGAGTAAATATATATATATATATGTATATGAAGAAAAGAAGAGGTTTTTCGGAAGAATCAAGGTGTACTTGTGAATTTTCGAGCTCGTGACACTTGCTCTTCATGAGACGAAATAAAGGGGAGTGAGGGAGAAGTATTACAATAGAACAGTTTGAGCGATCTGGAACAGCTAGACCAATGGTTTGTGAAATGAGTCATGGTTTGTACACGAGCATGTTTGTGGGCGGCTTGCGGATGGGAGGGGGAGGGATGTGGTGGAGACTGCGAGTTAGTGGCCGGCGTGCTGTTGGAAGGGGGAGGTAAGATGGTGGGTCGGTGGATGAGGATGCGATAAGGTCAGTGGTCGTCGCTTTGCAGGGCTGCTCTCCTCCTTCTTGAGATCCAATGGTCTGCATGCACATGCAATGCCAGTCTTCAGCCAACCAAGGTCCCTGCGGCCTGGAAGGCGCTGGCGTTTTCTCTCACTTCTGATTCCCTGTTGGTGACTGCGCTCGCGCTCCCACTGGGTTTCAGGCCCCACTGCAGATGACCGAAAAGCTAGGTGGTCACTATGCGGTGGGGGGAGAGAGTGAGGTCGACCTCGGCGCGATTCTCCCCTCACTATAATAAATCTGCATGCGTCTGAATCTATCACGGTGCGCTAAAAGCCGTGGCTTGGAGGGTCTGCCAACTGACGGGAAAACTCGGACCCCCTACGTAGCTGCTCCTTCTGTACGCGTGTCTCTGTGTGTGTGCGTACGGGAGGAGAGGGAGGACTGAGAGTCAGGTTGCAATGGCTCCCTCTTAATGTGGCCTTTATGGCGCTCCCGCGCACGTGGGAGCATACCTAGCGAGATGGTTGTGTCAAGTGTGAGCGTGCTGAGTGTTTATCGCGCCAGCCATCTACACCCTCCCTCATCCCCGGTCTTATTGACTTTGTCTTTACACCGGATACGGAGGTGGGAGTGGCGAGCGAGTGGGTAGATTCTGCGCAAGTCTGCCTAAACTCCTGTTGTCTCTCGCACGAGTTCTCTGCGTTGCTCCTGCTTGCTGTTGCTTTCGTGTTGCTTACCCAGCTTGCCTCTGTGTATGCTGCGGCTTGCTTCAGCGTTTGCTGCGGCTAGTTGGAGCGCGTGGTGCCCATCGTCGAAATCGACGCGGGAACTGTCGGTCGTCGCTTTGCGAATAGGATGGGTTACGGTAAGTTTGGATCTCGAGCCACCGTATTGCTCGTTCAAATCGACGTGCCGGTTGATACTGCCCGCCGTAGAGTACCAAGCCTCGAGAAATTCACGCGCTCGTCTTGTGTTGGCCATGGCGATTATTTCTGTGTCATCCCAACCAAATCGATGGTTGTACTGGATTATGTGTGTGAAGACGAGGGACAGGTCGTCCCTACGATCGGCAGCTTGTTTGTGTTCCTTGATACCGTTACCAAGGAGTCGGTTTGTGTGTCCACCATACGCGCAAGAGCAATTAGCGCACGGTATGCGATAAACCACGTTGGATTGTTGTTTCTTTGCTATAGGATCCTTTATACGTGATAGCGCTGCACGTAATGATGACGCCGGTTTGTGCCCGATGTGGATATCAAAGGGACGTAACTGTCTGGAGATTACTTTGGAAGTCCCCTGCATATAAGGAAGGGAATGGAATTTTGCGTCTTACTTTCTCCACTAGGGTTGGGGATTTGCGGTTCGGTTCGACGCCTGAGGCAGTCTTTTACGAAACTGGTGGAATATCCGTTAGATCGAAACGAGCGATACAGGTAAGTTAATTCTTTCTTGAGGAGTTCGTCGCTGTTACAATAGCGATAAGTCCGATGGAAAGGGTTTGTACGCAGCTTCTTTTTTGAGCAGCGGGATGATTGCTACCATAATTTTGGATAATATCTGCGTTCGATCCTTTCCTATAGACGCTTGTGGATAGACTACCATTGCTCAGTTTTTGTATTCTAACATCAAGGAAAGGTAGCGTGTCTCCCACTGCGCTTTCACGAGTAAACTGTATGGAGGGAAAGACTTCATTCAGTTTCTGGTGTAGCAATTCGACATCGTTGTTCTTTATCTTGACAAACGTATCATCTACATAGCGGAGCCACAATGTGGGTTTAAGGCTTTGAAGAACCTCCTTCTCTACTCGCTGCAATGCTAATTCTTCCAGTAGTCCAGATATTGGGGAGCCCATTGGGGTTCCCTCCACCTGTCTGTAGTATTTATTGTCGAATTGACAGTAGTTAATCAGGCAGAGCTTTAGTAGTTCTAGGACGTGCTTTTTTTCGATTTCGATAGGATTATCCTGTAAGCGTCGAGCAACACAATTAATAGCAAGATCGTGTGGTATGGACGAGAATGTGTATACATTTTTCTGGGACACCCTGTATATATATGTAATACAAGACAGGCGCTCAATGATCGGTTACCGAAATCACGCGTTCCATTATGCCTTGGGATTCGCTCTCGAGCCACGTCAAACGTCGTCCAATGATTAGCATATTGTGGGCAGAAATGCATTACTGACAAATACAAAAAAACTGGAATGGCCATTTCTTGCTTATTAGCCTTCATCAGCCGGTCATACTTGACTGCAGGCGTTGCATTATCCGGGGCCAGTACCCACGACCTTCTTGGCTAGAAGTAAATGCGCCGACCACATCGGATGGCGTTTCAGAGTATACGTCGGGCTTATTCTGCCTCCATTCGTCCAATCATAACCCTAACTACCAACCGGGAGCAAAACACAAGCATGCGTTCAAGTACAGCGCAGGTAGTTCGCACACGGGGTCTATCAGATTGATCATAAGCACTTTATCGAGTCGAAGTTCATCAGTGCCTTGCCACCTGTCATTCTCCCCCATCGAAGATATTTATTCAAGCAGGAGTAGGCGCGTACCAATCTCTTGGCTTCCCGCAGCAATCTCGGCATGCGTGGCAAAGATTACGAACAAATAACCTTTTTCCCTACAGCGTACCTACTTCGACATTTTGATGGGCAGAAGTTGGCATCTATCGAAAAGTCTACTTCGCAGAAGCAGTTAGTAAGTATTTAGTGAGAAGTGTAGACCCGCAAACGTCTCGAAAATTCTCACAAGGGAAATTAAAAATGGCAGCTGTGTCGCAGACACTTTATCAGTAGACTGCAACTTACATATTCCGTTTTAAAACTCCTCTACTTTGTCGTCGCACAAATTTACAGAAATGCATCCACGCTCAGTGAGGGCAGATATGAATTACGACTTCACAGTTATTGCTGACCAAGGCTAGGCCTTAACTGCCGTTTTGGTCGTCACAGTCTTCTGCACTCGTGTTTCCATTTGAAGTACTGACGTAAGAAAATCAACCCTATGACTCACTTTTCCTGGCCATTGTAAAATGCGTCGTATTGCTCGCAGTCAGTCAACCAACGCTGATCCGTAATTGGGACCGTTTAAGGTCCGACGCGGAGAACAGCAAAGTCCTACTGACGATCGATAATGCCAGGGACACTATCGCCTCCTATTTCCCGCCTAGTGAATAAGCGCTTCGGTCGCCTGGCATAGAAAATGAATCCGCAGTTGGCGGTTTAGTGTTGCCAGCAAATCCATCTTTTAGGGCCATCTAAATACCTATTCTCCCTGCCCAACTGTTTTATGTAATTTGTGGTTACACATTTAATTCTTGGTCATCGAGCGTAAATGATTATATAGTTGTGTTTGAAGTGATCCAAAAATATTAAATTAAAAAAACTTATATTTGTTTCAATGTACTCAACAGAATCAACTCCATAAACATAAGCTCCTGTTGCTCTGGTATCTGATGCCTATTAAGGGTAATTCAACCTTATATTGGCAGAATTTAACGAAAAAAGGAAGTCCCTGTTACTGAAAATGTAAAAATAGGTTATTGTTATAAATAAAAGACAAAAAGGACCTCTGAAGACAGTCCTACCGTGTTGCCCTGTTTTTCTCACTTCGCGATATTCCTCCAACTGACGGACTTAATAATACCAATTCCTTGAAAGGCAGAACCCTAAAAGGTGAAAAATAGAATCTGAAAAGAAATAAACGCGATCGCTTAACCGATAACTTAATTCGCCTGCCGTCTGAGATTTTCGCTCGAATGCATCTGTGACTGTCTCAGATGATGGGTTCGAGCGAGATTCCGAAACGTCAGGTTAACCAATTTCTTGTCCCAGTAGTCCCGTCTGCTCTTTTTCTGTTACTTTCTGGTATTTTAATTTTCGCTTGCATCAGTGAAAGGCAA
The DNA here is from genome assembly GCA_036362985.1 of Ligula intestinalis. Lineage (NCBI taxonomy): Eukaryota > Metazoa > Platyhelminthes > Cestoda > Diphyllobothriidea > Diphyllobothriidae > Ligula > Ligula intestinalis. The sequence continues at coordinate 74,280,361 of JAYGXS010000003.1, forward strand.
CCTGCTTGCCATAGAGCATGTATCTATCTCCTACATATGCTCCCCTTCTTACCTTTTAATTTTTTCCTCCATAGGATCATTTGCGCGAACTCAATCGAATGCACTGCCTCATTGAAACTGTATGCAGCTCTCTGCATCGCTATCACAAACAGGCCCTCTCACGACACGGACAGGCCCTAGCAGCCTCCAGTGAAAACGAGTTCGGTGTCCCACATGGTGACGTGAGTGAACCCTGTTCCTACTATGTAAAAAAATTACTGACACTTTCGAAACCTCGTCCAACTACGGGTAGTTTGAGCAAGTGGGCATCCTCAGTATTTCGTTTTCTTCCTTGGCGTACTGCAGTCAGACCGCTCCACCGTAACCGTTCTCACTGAAGAGGATTCCACAAAGTGGGTACAAGAATCCAGGGAGGGGACGATGAGAGACACAGCTCCCTTACTGTCCATCAAAGATTGGTTCTGACCGCCTGAAACAGGCATAAATTCTTCATAAAGGAAAGGTGCCCGCGTTGTAGAACCTTGACAGCATCAGTGGCGGGGTGGAAGGAATGTAATACCGTTGTTTTTTTCTGAGTGCGCCCCTCCCCTCCCCCCTCAAGGGGCTGTGTTGGCCCAAAACGGAGTCACAATGGCCCATGGCACGCGTTTGCTGAGGCGCGCTGAGCAACTACTGTAGTACAGTTGGTTGCTAGGGGTTTTGGCAGATCTGCTTCATAAAGAAGAAGAAGAAGACTTGATCGCTTGGACAATACGTTTATCCGCCGAACGGTTCGACATCCCCCGCGGTTTCATCATCAGAGACATGAGTAGCAGAAATGGGTAATGCATGCACATAAGTTTGCAGTATTTATAGGATACAGTCATTACTGCAAACATACAGCAACAATTAACGTTAATTGCCTTCTTGCGCGTGGTAGGTTTGTGGAACGGCACGCGGGCTCTGACCTGTTGAACTTTCATCACGGGCGGTGGGCTCGGGCATGATGACTGCTCGGCCGCCTGGCTCCCCAGTGTTGGCGTACGATGAGGTGGTGGCCTGCCCGTTCCTCAAGTGATGGCTTGCTTTGGCTAAATTGAATCTCAGGATTGAATATGTATTGGGCAAATCGTTGCACTTGTTGATGGATTTGGGGCCCGTGAACCATGACTCAATTCTCGGCTCACCTGATTGTCACCTCTTGCGAGACTGTTGGCCTCATCAAATTTAAACGTGTGGCCGCGTCTCGTCGAATGAGCCGCAAATTGAAAATTGGCATCATTTTGCCGCACTGCTGCCGCGTGTTCGGCAGTTCGCATCTTGAGAAGTCTGCCAGTTTCTCCGATATAGTTGCTTTGACCGCAACTGCACCAGATCCTGTAGACGACCCCAGATATTTCTGGCCGTGGTAGTGGGTCTTTCGGCTGCATTATCTGACGCCTTATGGTTGCATCCGGCCTGTGGGCGACTCCAACTCCAAGTGGTGCGAGAAGGCGGCCGACGGCTTCCAATACGTTTTCGACGTACGGGATCGAACACCAAATCTTGGGGTCGGTGCGCTTTTGTTAGCCAGCTCGTTTGCGCAAGTACCGTCGAAGGTATTCTGCTTAATTTAGTTGACCCGCAACCTCGGTGCGAGTTGAATTCACAGAACAGGGAAGGCTCTTTCGCAGCTAACGCTCTGCCATTGAACTAGGAGGCTCAATTTGAGCCGTAAATTTAATCACACTTGGGTCGATTTTGCCCGCCCAAGTTACTGCTTATATGGAATCCACCATAAGGGCATAGCAAGCTGAATGCCTGGGCAGGATTTCTTAAGCAATGATCTAGAATCCATCAGAAGGACTATTAGACTTACTTAATTGTTACGGAGTTTGACAGATTTGTTTGCAGTTGTTTCCCATCTCATTAAAAATGTCAACCGAAATTCTTAAATACTTTTCGATTCGAACAAATAACTGAAATAGGGGTTGTAATATTGATTATCGCACAACCTGATCCTAAGATAGTTCACTTGCGTCAAGATACTGACCCCCCTTCCTTAAAACTCCCATTGCCACCGTTCTTGGGTTAAGCGGTGGTTAAGGGAGCTTACCGTTGGCAATAAAATTGTCAGAATTTATACACAGCGGGATACAAAGATGGCTCAAACGAAAATAGCCATATCCCGCAAATGTTTATTGGCCTATACTCTCCGGTCAACTCAGGTGTGAACGAGTAACAGTTAAAAGAGCGTCTGTTGCTGCTACAGTGAGGGCGGAGACAGTTAAATGTTCCGATTCTTGCAGTTGCTGATATGCACGTCGCCGTCAATCCGGATAGTGGTGGACATTCCCGTGCACACTATGGGTGCAATGGGAAACATTGGAACGATTGGAACAGACCGAGGGGGATTATATGGAAATGCGTAAAATCCAGTAGGTCAAGTGGCTGCATTTATTTCGCAACACGCTTTTTTGACTTCAGTACGGTAGCTTTCCTGCCTTAATAAATATCAACCGAAATCCTGAAATTTGTTTGCGATTCGAAAGGATTACATAAAAAAGGGCTGTAAGATTGTTTATCATGCAATCTCATTCCCAGATATTTCATTCATGATAGGACGACAGTTTTTCGGCACCTGCAAAATGCAGGTGCATGTTTTCATTGGTTTTCGGTGCCCTTACAAATTTAAACATACCCTATAGAAACTAATCACAACTCGTTTGATGAAAAATTATGCCGTCGAACTTGATACTTGAAGAAATGCATTTTTTCGGTTCTCAAAAGTAACTCTTCGTGAGATTTGTAAGACTTAAATTTCCATTCACAATATATCGTATTCGCCGATATATTAATTTTATCTAGTAAGTATCCAACATGGTCCAAATCCATTGTAAAATGTTATGAGAACTGTGCCGTCTTCCTCCATAGCGAAGAGAAGATTATTTGGTTTTCTGTAGACAGAATCAGTATAGCATGTACACACATGGTGGAGTTGAATTTGATGATTATTCGGCCATCTGGTTCCCCGGTGTTTGACGTAAGACGACGCATTAGCCTGTGCAAACCCCCCGAGTGGTGACTTGCTTTGGCCATATTAAACCTCAGTATCGAATATGGATTGGACAGGTATTGTGTTCGATTATAGACTGGGGGCCTGTGAACCAGGACTCAAGTACTTCTCGGCTCACACGATTGTCACCTCCTGCGAGCATTTCGGTTTCATCAGATTTGAATGCATAGCCGGGCCTCGTTGAATGAGCCGCAACTTGACAATTGGCCTCCTTTGCTGCCGCGTGTTCATCAATTCGTGCCCTGAACGGTCTTCTATTTTCTCCGACGTAGTTGCTTTTTGCGCAACTGCATCAGATCCAACAGGCGACTCCAGATGTTTCCTGCCGTGGCAGTGGGTCTTTTGATTTCAGTATCTGACGCCTTATGGTCACTTTCGGCCTGTGTGCGACTCCTGACACACTTGAACCCTTTGTGACGTGACAAGTGTCGAAGTTTGGAGGCCTGCCTCCTGCCGGACTAACTCACCCACTCTGATAAATTGCAATGGCCATTTATTGATGTGGCTTTTATGGTACGCCCAAGCTTGTTCGGAATTAATGCAGTCCTTATTACAACCTTATTGTAAGGGGGACCAGGTCGTATGTGGCGCGTGTAGATGAGCTATCTAGCTTTGTCAGCCACTGCACCGAAATCACACGTTCTTGGCACAGTTATGCCATAGAAGAGACAGAGTGAGAGAGAGAGAGAGTTCGGCCTGCTTTCACTATAAACTGATTTAGTAGTTGAACGGCTTGCAGACAGTCCTTCGTCCTGTGCGCTTTCGTTGACCCTTATGAAAGATTAAACGGAGTAATTGCCGTTACAGGCATCTGGGCAAGTCGGCAGGCTAAAAGGCCGCGTTGTGCGCGCATAACATTACAGGAGTGGTTTTCTCTATATCTGATCGTGATTTCGTCACGCAAAAAGGCCAGATAGTATCAGCCATCGGTGGCCAGTAAGTACGCCAACTCAAGGGTTCTGGCGCAGACCGCAAACACAGGCTCTACTTCCCAGCTTGTCGCGTGAGACTTACTGGGAGGCTGAAGCCTGCTTATCAACCGCAGGCTGTGAATTAATCAGCCCACTCAAGCTCTTCCCCCCCCCAACCTCTTCATAAGCCGCACAAGGTTGTGCCAGCGTCAGTATCGACAGATTCCGTTGTTAAACCAGCACTGTAATCAACAAGAAACTGTTAGCCGGTTGCCTAAGGATGCAGTTAGGGTTGAACCCGAAACGTCCTAAATATAAACTTGCTAATTAAGTATGGTGTCAGCTGATAGTCGTTTAAATGGAGTTGATTTGCCCAAACCTCGTCAGATATATCACAATGCGGCCAGAATTTCGTGCAAAATACCGAAATTTGCATTAACGCATGAACGAAAACTGTGAAAAAGTTATGAACAACCCTAAGCGAATTTGCTACTTAAAAGAAAAAATTGTATGGTTATGATTTCACTTGACGATTATATTTATTTCTGTTGACCCAATTGTGAAAACACTCGCAGTACTCGGCGGGATTCGAATTCGCATAGGAGGTAGAGCATTGGCTTGCGTAAAAAGGCCTCCCTCCTATGCGGGTTCGAATCCCGGCGAATGCCGCGAGTTTTTTTCACAATTGGGTCAACAAAAGTTAATATAATCGTCAAGTGAAATCATAACCATACCATTTTTTATATCAAAGGAACTTTTCTCTAGGCAAGTTTCTTTATACATATTTCGGCTATTGGATTACAACTCTGTGAAGGCCGCCGTATAAAGTCCGGCAAATTTTCGACCATTTTCGGTGTTTTCGAATTTTTTGACTGTAGTCTGTGACAAAACCGTCAGATCTTGTTAAGAAGTAATTTTTGAAACTTAAATTGTTCCGTCTTTCTGAAAAACAATGCGCTTCCTTAAATTTGGTTTCGCCTGATTTTCCTCAACTTAAGACTATATTTTCCGACTCTGGAAGGGATATATTTTTAACTTTTTGCTTAAATTAGTGTTCTCCCATGGCACAAATAGAAGTGTTGTTTCTGTCGTACAGGAAATTTGTTCGAGATCAGACAACCTCCGATTACGCCAAAAATTCTGCCTACTACCCTTAAATATACTGACCTAGACAGATAGTTTTATTTCTAAAAGGCTTTTTCCCATGGTCAAACCCATCCATGAGTTCAAAATTACGAAACCAAATGCATGCCGAAGTAATAAGCTAAATTTCGATCATGGCTTTGCATGAATTACCTCACCTATTGCACGCATATTATTTAGTCCAGGCAATGCACACTGACTGCTCTATCGAAAACACTAGGTTTTTTTGACTGAATTTTTCACCATTCGTTTGCATCTAAATATTTCCTTCTCTGCCTATCATATTTCCCAACCCCAAAATTAACTCTATAACCACCGTGTTTGCAGGGCAAATGCTGGGACTAGGGGTATATGAGTGGGACTACACAAGCTGTTTTTGCCTTCTGTTTATCTTAAAATTTTGCCCTTAATTCGGCCAACAGCCTATAAGCCTCGCTTAATCTCCGAATGTTTATGATTAAAGGCACACTGTCGGGCGTAGGCTTTTATCTTCGTTGCCACGTTTTATATTTCCCAAAGCGGAACTTCATTCACAGCCTCACTTTTGGTGAGCGTCTTTTGACGTCCAACAAAACCGTCCATTCGCTCTTTCAGTAGTGATAAGCTCTGTACCAAATCACCACCTAACTGACATAGAATACTGAACTTACATGGAGAATGCTACAACCTTCTTATGCAGCGTGTTTTTTTCTGTTTAGTTTTTCATTTTGTAAGCACTCCATACGCCAAACTTCACTTTTTCATACTCAGGAAACTACACATTCTTAAAGGTGCCTACTTAAAACAAGGGAATTTGTCAGCTTAAAGTACACCTGATTCGAAAAAAAAATGAGATGGTTGTAAAGGTACTCACAGTGCCCACTATTTTCCGATTTATCAATGCCGGCCTGCAGAGAAGGTATCTTTATGCGAAGTCGCCTAAACTATTTTTTCAACAGAAATGGGGAGGCGGGGAGCCGGGAAAATGTGCTATTTATGTCAGGTGGGTTGGATAACCCAAGGAACAAGTCACAGCAGCGCTTTTCTACAACATGCAATTTTTTAAGCGGCTTCATCATCGTTCCGAGCGATTTGACTAGATAGGGGGAGAGGTAATGACTTTTGACTGCGTTTGTCAAGAGTATGTGTTCAATACCCAGTGGTTTCCGGTATTTTTCAGATTCACAACTACAGAACTAACGGCACATGGCTGCCAGGGATTTGCCGGTGTGCATACGGCAGTCCCTACTAAGACAAGATTTATGATCACTTACGCGTCACACAGAATGCTCCACTGGAGCAATCTTATGGTAGTAGAAAAAAAGCTATGCGCAGAAATGTTGTCTTATGTCAGTGAGCCCTCACATAAGTGGGGATAAAATGTCCCTGTGATGGACGTCCATGTGCCTGTCTGTGGAATTTGTTCGCCTTCAGTCATACCTACACAGAGAGCAATAGTCTCAAGGAAAGGCTTCGTTTCAACAAGTTCAGGCACATTCCTTATATAAGGAAGGATTCGCCATGTGTGGAACTATCAAGTTCCTTTTTGTCAGGTTGTTGTTGTCTCATGCATCGGCCTATAATGATGGACCAACACGAACCGCAATTAGGGTCCACACCGGTTGACCCGGACTGACCCCGGACCGATGGAAATTACAATTGCCAATTATCTCCTACGCCATTGTGACTGCTAATTGTGGCCACCACGGTGTGACACAAATTGCAGCTACCAATTGGTGCCCACACCAATCGACTATATAATTATACGAGCACTTTGAAACGTTGATTGTTCTTTGCCTATTTTCTCGAGCCTGACGACGACTTGGGGATCCAGTGTCAAAAATTTACTGAATAAATTTTCCTAATTTTCCAAAAGGCAGTCTTTCCTTGAAATTAAATTTCTTGGGATGCCTGCCTTCCAGTTTATACGAAAGAGTGACAGCGTGTCCAAGTGTATAATAGCTCGATTGACTAAAATCTAGTTTTTTGGATTTTTTGCGCTTGAATCATGTGTTTTGCCTTCCAATAATCAAGTATAAAATATAAATGTGCAAGTTTTTAGGGCTGAGGACTCTAAAAACTTGCCGGAAGGCCGTTCTACGGGCTTGCCTATCACTCGACCGCATATAACACGATTTTTCTATCGTTGCCAGAAAAGCGTCCAATTTTGCAGGTTGCGTCAGTCATTTTCCCCCCTTCCTATTTTCTCCGTGATTGCCTTGCCGTCATTAGTTCGCTTTTTCTTCGATCATGTGACCTCCCATCGGGATTTATTTTTTTGATAAATGCCAGTTTTGCTGTTTTGCCTTCTTTATTCTGTCCGTAGCGGTCTGCCTGACTGAAGAGGTTTTACCTTTCGCATCCCAATCTCAGTATTTCAAGCATACGCACGAAAACAGTAGCTCTCCTTTTTATCTGGAAAAAAATTACTTGAGCAGACTTGCAATACTGATCATCGTGCAGCCTAATCCAAAGATATATTAGTCAGATCAAGATGTTGATTTTTAAATTCTGAGCGCCTGTGTAAGCATACTCTGTGACAGAGGGGCTGCTGAATTATTATGTCATTGTTTTGCGATACCTTTACAAATGTATTTTACATAAAACATGCACGAAAGAAAAGTACGCTTTCTTCATATGCCATAGTTCGGGAAAAAGTAACTTTAGGTTTTAAAAAAGCTTTCTAAATTCTCCTCGGGCCATAACATTTATATAGAGAGGGGGTAAGAGAGTAACATGCTGCTGGTTTTGTCTGCGCAAAAGAACCTCCTGCAAGCCCCAAGCTTGGCATGACCAATGGTTACATAACTGCCTGCATCTCCGCAATTTCTCCCCCCTCCCACCCTCCCCCCTCCGAAAGTGGAATTAATCTACTCATGCGGAAGGTAATCCATTATTAAGAGAAAAGTAAGTTCTTTTATCTCCAGTCAAATTGAATCGTTTAT
>JAYGXS010000003.1:74303372-74365653 GCA_036362985.1 Ligula intestinalis
GGATTGAAGTGAGAATCCGAGACATCGGGTATGTAAAACAGGTGTTCGATTGATAAAATGTCATTCATTTCAACTGCTTTCCGGAACTCGTCATTTCGCTTCTGTCGACCACCTACCCGAATTCTTGTGATTTTCAAAAGGGCTTCGATCAATTCTTGTGTTATTTGTTGTTCCAAAAGACCCTGAACACTCTTCGCTTTTGGTACCTAGAGTACGTGAGCTTGTTGTGAACGTTTGGAAGCCAACTTAGGAATTTTTATGTTTTGATCACTTTTATGTTGGTCGAATATTTTTTTCAAATCTCTTACCACATGGTTAAAAGTAGAAGGGAAAACAAATAGTGTTTTACAGACGAACACACCTAAGTTCCTGTTACGGGAGACAAACTCGGCGCATAAATTGCACAAATAATTCCATAAAGCATGACGAACTGGGAAGCAGAAGGCGTTTCCATTTTAGTAGCCAAAAACAGTTAAAAATTACTCGGGGATTTACAAGCGTTGTTAAAGCCGGAAGATACCGCATCTTTAAGCATGAAATTTCAGGAAGACTGAATTTTCTCTCATAATAGTGCAACAATTTTAAGTACAATTAGTACATGCGTCCTATTACAAGTATTTTGTCCTACTTTTCTGTTAAATATATGTGAATTTATAACGAAGTCGCCAATCAATAGGAAAACACGCATGCGACTTATGCAGTCCTTGCTCCCTGATCACTCTTAATACAAACAGCCGAAGAAATTATATGCTATAGCTGGCATCCTATTCTGAGTTGAATATATTAGGATTATGTTACACGACCAGCAATATTACCGTCCCATCTAAGTAATCCATTGTGATCACAGATAGCTCTGAGAGCTGCAATTAAAATTTAATGAGGTAGGCCATTTTCTGGAAATGAGTAGCGTTCCAACAAGAAGACTCGACTAGTCTATCACCAGTGGCTTCTGTTCTGTCAAAGGCAATTCTGTGAATGCTTAGCAATGTGCAATTACTCGTAACCAGACCTCACTGTGTAAGCGGAGACGCCGAAATTCGCGTATGGCTCACAGCGCAATTGTTGTGTAGACAGCTACAATGCTCGATGCGATATATAATTCTAGACGTACCCTCTCAGACAAATATCGGTCTTTTTTGCAGCGACAGTCTGCAGTGTGTTCTTAAGTTCACTTCAATGTCTTTTAGCTACATTTAGCGTACGCCTTTGGACTGCCTGGTTTTTACCATAAAAATTGAAAGTCTTGCGAAAAAAGTAAAGGTAGTTTAACTACAGTAGACGCCACGGATCACGCAACATTTCGATGAAGGCGAAAGATTGATTTTCTTTCGCTAATCGGTATTGAATTAGGTTGTGATACTGATTATCGTGTAGTCTATTCTGAAGTTTATTCTGTCATGATAGAATGCGGGCTTTTTAACGAGTTTCGTTCTGACCACTAGCAAAACGTACCTATTGTAAAAACCCCGCTACGTAAGTAGTATGCATTTCTATCATTGATTTTGACTGCTTTTATAAATTCAAATATATTTTATGGAAAACATGCGCGAAAAACTTATTTCTTGTACTTGTTTGATAACAAATTACACTTTCTTCAAATTTTAAACTCAAACGCCTTTGGACTGCCTGGATGTTTTTTACATAAAAATCGGAAGTCTTGCAAACAAGGCAAAGTTTATTTAACTAATGGACCTTATATACCTCATACCCCAGCATTCTGTCGCACGGAACCGGTCATAAATGCAGTTTTGAGGTTGGGAAATTAGAATAGACAGTGGGGGAAAATTGTAGAATTAAATGTAAAGGGGTGAATTTTAGTTGAATCTGTTTGCCGCGGCCGCTTTACAGTAATGGATGAAGGCCCATAAATCGAAAAAATGAGCAAAAGCCAGTATTTAATAAATAAGAGTTGTTTGAATAAACAGCCAGGCATGCATTTGTGACAAGTCAGCAACCAGTAGGATTGATAGCTAGGGTGCATCTAGCAGTTACTAAAGTTATTAGGTTTGGCAGATTTGTTTACTTTGAGCTGACCCAATTATGATAAAAAAAATTCGAGACGTGCTGCGGGATTTGAACCCGCATAGTAGAGAAGGCCTTTACCTAAAGCCAAACCTCCTCATAATTGACTCAGCCTAGTAGTCATTCTGGTGGATTCTAGATGATTGCTTAGGAAATATTGCTTGGACAGTTAGCTTGCTCTTCCCTATTGGTGGATTCCATATGAGTGGTGAAAATCAACCTAAGTGTGATTAAATTCATGGCGCGGGGTGGGGCGTTTGTAGCTAAATTGGTTAGAGCGTTGGCTTCCGGTAAATGCCTTCTCTACTATGCGGGTTCGAATCCCGTCGAAGGCCTCGAGTTTTTCACAATTGGGCCAACTCAATTTATTAAAGTATATTACAGCATAAATATGCATCGCGTCGTCGATGCGGCACTAATTAAAATCACAAAACGAACGTTGTTTACCACTGTACAACTACTTCTTCGACTCTTTCATTGGCTAACTTAATTCCTCATCCACATCACCGATCGCGTAAGGTGGAATGCTGGGGCTAAGGGTATATGAGGTCCATTACTTAAATTCCTTTTGCCAGCAACTTTTCAAGGGAATCATTCTATCAACTGGAACTTCTTGTTGCTTCAAAATGTGCCTGCCAAGGCGATATCTGACTGTTTGCTTCGACTGAGCCGTAGTCATCACCTCACACAGAGTAATTCAAGGTTACACCATCACCGCCGGACAGACAGCTTACGTTCGTGTATAAGTTATGCAAAATATGAGTTGGTTGTGTGACGGAAGGACGAATTGTAGTAAGGGGCTGCCAACACCAAAAACAGTACAAGACCAACATTGCTTGAAGCCTTTGTTCCTGCAGATGAGAACTCAGTCAATCGATTTATCGATTTGGCACTGGCGTACAGCACTCGGCCCAACTACCGTCACGTCTGTGACACTGATAGTTGATTGGCAAACTGGCCCCGAGAACTATCACATGTTCTGTTCTGGTTGACGGTGAACTCCTGCACATGCTCAAAGCCTCAGACAAATAAACCCATGGTTCTTGTAATCGAAAAGTGCTCTTCCTCACTCCTGCAGACATCTGGAATTAGAACCTTCACCTCTATTCGAAATACCGTCGTTTCATTTAGGATCACCGAGACGCTGTCGCATCTTTGGCGGACTTTGAGTGCATATGTGGCAGTACGAATTGAACCATAGGGGCAAATTTCCCTAAGTGTCCCGATGGCCAATGGCTAGCATCTAGAGGGTGTATGTTTGAGGGCGCAGTATGTTCCAGGTGGTGTGCGCGGGTATTTTGAGAGAGGAAAAACTGCGCTTTTTATTTTGCAATTAACATGCTAAACCTTTCAGCAAGAAAGTCCTCGATTCACGTGACCAGAAACGACGGTATTTCGAATAGAGGTGAAGGTTCTAATTCCAGATGTCTGCAGGAGTGAGGAAGAGCACTTTTCGATTACAGGAACCATGGATTTATTTGTCTGAGGCTTTGAGCATGTGCAGGAGTTCACCGTCAACCAGAACAGAACATGTGCTAGTTCTCGGGGCCAGTTTGCCAATCAACTATCAGTGTCACAGACGTGGCGGTAGTTGGGCCGAGTGCTGTACGCCGTCGTTTCATTTAGGATCACCGAGACGCTGTCGCATCCTTGGCGGAAATTGAGTGCATATGTGGCAGTACGAATTGAACCATAGGGGCAAATTTCCCTGAGTGTCCCGATGGCCAATGGCTAGCATCTAGAGGGTGTATGTTTGAGGGCACAGTATGTTCCCGGTGGTGTGCGCGGGTATTTTGAGAGAGGAAAAACTGCGCTTTTTATTTTGCAATTAACATGCTTAACCTTTCAGCAAGAAAGTCCTCTATTCACGTGACCAGAATATAACTTAATCTACGAGAGAATTATTGACTTTGCATAATTATTATGGCGGCAGTTGGGATCTCAAACAGTCGATGGCTGTGTCCAATTGGCCACTATTGGGCCATTTTAGTTATTGCCCGCAGATATTCCGTTATCTATATAAGCTATAGTGGACGCTAAATTAAACTTTACCGTTATTTATGCCAGAAATGGTAATACGGAAAGTTATGTCGATAGCCACGGCGTATTGGACAGAGAGACTTCATACCAATTGATTCTGGGTGAAGTGGGTGAATGGCATCATTCGAAATGCGATCAGCGAATTGCTTGACCGTTGTAAACGGTATTTTTACCATTATTTTAACCAAAAGACACAAGCAGCACTGGCAATAGAAGACAACATTCGAGGGATATCTACGAAACTTAACATGTCTCTTTTAAACGGAGCAGGAAAAATAACCGGAGAACAATACAGAATGAGAGGAGATTGTATGCATTTATTAATCTGAAGATAAAGTTGCATAGAGTACCATCAGAGAATTCAGAAGAGTAATTGGCCAGCATACGTAGGCTTTCGATAAATTCTCATCAGACCATTAAATTAATATGGGAAGGGGGTAAAAAGTACAAAGTAATAATGCCGGTTTTGTGCGCGCAAACGAACCTTCTACAAGCTCTGAACCTGGTATGGCCAACGGTTACATAACTTCAGCGATTATACCCATTTAAGCATTCAAGAAGTCAAGATAGGCGAACGTTTTCGATTAATTCATCATCAGGCGTGTACAATAATATAAAGGGGGTAGAGTTAGTAAAATTTTACGCAACCAATCAACTGCCTCTATTTTTCCGCGCCTTCTTTCTCCCTTTCACTTTCACCCTCCCCTCGTAACCAGTCACGTATTATCTATCCCCAACCCCCCTCCCCTATTCACATAACTAATGCGCCTGCAATCATGAATGTAAATACCTGCATTGTCACTTTGTACGTTTAACCTCTTCCCATATAAATGTAATGGGCCGATAAGAATTTATCGAAAGCCTACGTATGCTCACCAATTACTCTCCTGAAGATAATGGGTTGAGTTTGGCGATAAGATCGTAACGAACGACTGTAATGCACAAGTTTATGACTTTTAGTGAAAAGAGATTCAATATGAAGGGGTAAAGCGAAATGCGAGGACAGCGTTACACCAGGGTACCGGAGAGATTATACTTCCTTGAGAGGACTGTCAAACAGTTCAGGAACGGAAGGAGGTCGCAAGCGAAAAGACGTACTTTATTGGTTTCTGCTTGACCCTCGTTGGTGAACGTTCACCTCGTCGCTAACGCAACTCCCTCATCCTGCTCCACCGCCTTGAGTCTCATTTCTCGGACCCTGACAGCAGCCGCACAGCGAGACTGGGAGGTCCGTTTCTGGCTTAGTAGCCATCGTCAGTCAGCCAAATCCACAGCGGGATAAGTGAGTTCCGCTAGCGGTCGGTGAACGTTCACCATCGACTGTTTGTATCTTCCCGGCAAGACAACGAGTTCGTGGCGCAATGGTTAGAGCATTAGCCTCCGATCAAGAGCTGGCGAGGTTGTACAGAACTTGAGGCTGGGTATGACTGGCTGGCAGCGACTAGTGAGCCAAAAATAGCAATTCCAGTCTCCTTTGTCCTTGCGGGCAACACTATCGGGTTATTTATTGTTGATTAGGGGACCATTTTCTGATAGCCATGCAGAGACATGATTCAGGACATCATTCAGAAACTGGGCTTGTTGGTTGGTAGTGCTGAGACGACATCATTCGACCTTATTTGTCACTAGTCGCTCCAGGATTTGATCTCATGGTCGTGTATCAACTGCATACGACTTCCAACAAAAGGAGCCGAGACCGCAGTCCCTTTCCGCTTTGACAGTGCCCAACCTATCGCGCTCTGCTTTTCTAACCCTTACGACTCCAAACCCGTGAATTGAAGGATCTCACCACTGTCTAATCCATTGTACCTAATGATGTTTTGATGTCGCCTGCTTGAAAAGTCGCCAGCACAGCTGAAGTGTTGCGGACGAGTCATCGCTCTGATGTCTTTGCCAGTAACTTCATCCTTCATATGGTGCTTGTCGCTGTACGAATGTCTGCGGGGCTCCAGATCGGACCCCAGGACATTGCTGGTAGAGCAAGTCCTGCGACCGATCGGCGACTGCTCATCGGTGCTTTGAAGTGCACGCGATAGGAAAAAAAACTCGTGGCTAAATGGTCAGAACGCTCCCAAATCGGAGGTTGGACGTGGTTGGCTGACGAGGACCAGTAAGCCAGAATTGGCAAGCCCAGTCTGCCTTGTCTTTGTTTGTAATCATATTCGTACCTCAATGGTAAGGACGTTCGTCCTGACCGGAGAAATCGCCAATTCAAAACTTGGGTGTAGCAGAAATTTCAGCGGCAACACCGGAGTTGGGTATCACTAGCTGATGGTGCCTAATGAGGCAGAAATGGCCATTTCAGTTTGCCATGTCTTTGTTGACAATGTCCTCCTGTATATGAGTTATTTGGTTGCCTCATTTTCCATTTCAGTTGATCAAGCGCCATCTAAATCTGCTCCACTACCTGCTAACTGTGGCTGACTTGCACCTATCGCTCGATCGGGCTCAGTGCATCTGGGAGACCCTGACAAACGACTCACATGATTCTGCCTACGGCCTTGAAGTAGGTTTTTTCTGTAGACCATTTTTATGTAACCCCTTTCCAGACCACCTTTGAAGACCGACCGGCAATGTGCGTGGTAAATCGGTTAACTAACCGAATTCAACTATCTGTCCATCAGTTTTCACTCATTTATTCCCCATAAATTACTCTGGTAGGCTCGGAGTACCGAGCGCTTTCGTAATGGTATAACTTTTATATTGAAAAAGATTTTGATAAAATGGCACAGAGGCTTTAGGATAGTTTATTCTTGAGTGCCTCTTTGGCTCCCAAGGACAAACACGACCTTTGCGTCTGGGTACCTGACAGGCAACTGCCACGGGGCGTGGCTCTCCACAAGACTACAAAGAGTCTACAAGTTCAATAGATAAGTTGAGAAAAAAACTGAAAAGATTGAGATCCATGTTGGTGTCGAATCAGCGCTTGCCTCATTGATACTAAGCTGACGCGCCTGGGCGCCTATGCCGACAGGCTGAAGGTCGTGGCATGATGGGTTGACAACTGACGGCGTAATCCCGTCTTTCTGCGGACTACCCAAAGCCCGGATGCAATGGCACCGTCTCAATATGATATTGTGGTCCTCGCTCACTTCTGTGTCGTCTGCTTTAGCTGGCAACTAAACAAAACCTCAGCCAGTGTACGCAAGCTCTAGGCGGTTTGACGGAGAATTTCAACTGTGGCAAACTGGGATGGTAAAAAATACGTTTAGCAATAAATGCTAACTAGATGGGAAAAAGAAAAAATACCTTAAAATGTAGAGCGTGTAAATGTAGACAGCAATGGGAATAATTACTCAAATAACCAACTATTCGTGCGCGCTAAGTAAAATAACAAATGGAACCAATAGGAATCGAGATGGCCTACTTAAGTAGTAATCGTTTTCCCACATATTTTTTATGTACGCTAAAAGTTACATTTAGGGGCCACCACAACTCGCGAAAACCCCAGGAGAAAAAAATAATTCAAAAACGTAGAGTGTGTTAAAGTAGAAAGTGATAGGAATAATTATTTAAATAACCAAAAATTTGCGCGCGATAATAAAAGTGAAAAATACAACCAATAGGACACAAGAAGTTCCAATATAGCCTAATTGAATAAATCGTTGACTCTATATCAACTATACATAAAGGAAGACTGTGTCATACTTGGGAAACGGCCGCTGTCAACTTAGTAAACAAAGCATGCTTAATACTACGAAGTAAGTGGAAATGTATGCGACAAATAAGCCGTAGCGGACCCTAGATGTAACTGTCACCACTGAGGCGTTTTAATGTGGCGCCTGCTTCTTACCCTGAGAGTCAAGCTGAAATGCCACCTAATGTGGCTTTCAATACAACTCTTGATCAACATAGTTCAAGGCGGTTTCTGTCCTTGAAACCTGACTTGCATTTCTGTGGGGTCAGCAGATATGTGGCACGCGTAGACGTAAGTCCAATTTCCTCGTTCAGCTCTGGTTTTCTTGCTATGGGTCTTTCGTTCAGTATCATGGGCGCGACAGAAGATAGCGAGGTAGGCGTTCTGAAAGGACAATCAAGCGCTTGATTCGCTTTTGCGTCTCGGGTCCCTGGCGGTCCCCCTATCCAGCGCCATATAGTCTGTCATTGACATTGAGTGTATGCCGGTGGTTCTACAGGCTTTTGAGTAAGCGTTGCGCAAAAATAAGGATTTGCTCTCCTCCTCTGTCGCATGTTGCCTGTTGTCGTAGGCTATCCAAGTCTGGACACGGATGAACGACAGGGAGACTTGAACCAAACTTATCTCCACTTCACTCTTCAGCTGATTCACTATGTCAGGCTGTAATATGTCTATTTTCGGTCTTGCAGTGGAAAATGCTCCTGTCTTTCTCCGATTTTATCCCCACTGCCGTGCCCGGGATACACTCTGGATATGTCCCTTAGGGAGTAGTTCAGTTCCTCCCCCCCCTGCGCTCCCCTTTCCAGTCTATTTTTATTATTGCGCTGTGAATGAAAGCCCCATTCGCACCCCAGTGATCTTGGTAAGCTCCGGTTGGAACACCCTTCTCCCCTCTTTTTCAACTTGTTATCGCGTTGGGGAGGGGGAAGAGGAGGAGTGAAGCGCAGAATTCAGTTCTGGATTGATATTTGCCCAGGCAGGCTAATTAGCCACACAGGGATTACGCTAGCGAAAAACATTGACAGTCACAGCGAACGAAGTAGCCGAATAATCAAGAATCGACCACGATCACAAAACGTCATCAAGACACGGCTGGGACGCGGGCTAGTGAGCAAGCCTCGTATCATTTACGTGCCCCCTCCCCTCAGCGATGAACGTGACATCCGCTAATTGGACTAAGCACGTGACCACATGGCAACACGGCACTCGCTGCACCTTAATCTACGACTGTCTAGGATTTAGGCGTTCGAGCGGGAATCCGAACTGCCAGGTCAAAAAACGTCATTTACCAACAAGCGCACTATTTTCTCCTTCTAACTTGGGTTCTATCGACGTTTCAAACAAACATTCAGACCAGCGAGGTTTCACGTAGTACCATTTCTGACATTTCAGTCGGTGTCTTTTCCGTTTTTCTGTGGGCTTGTTTTTCTCACAATCCGTCCAACCGTCACACGTCAGTCATCTGTCCTACGCTGCTCTCGGGACGCCTCTTGCATCACCACCTGAGGAAGCAGGGTGCGGACTGGATTTGAGAGGAGGAGGGGGGGGGCGTGAGATACTGGCGTCCACGTGACTGGAGAGGTTTTTTACTGTTGTTGTGGTGTGGGTCTAGTTTCAATATGTAGGCATATGGAGATTCTGACGAACCATTTCCAAATTCCCGAATGAACCCTAGCAGCTCCATAAACACACAAACCATATAGACCAGGTGCCCAATCAAAGGAGAGTAAAGTAGGAGCATAAGCTTTTAGCAGTAAGTATGTTGATTGGGGCTTTTTTGAGAAGAAACTGAAGTATTAAAACTTCCCAGTAGGCCTCAAATAACTTCATAGAGCATGCCGATACAGAAAGAAAAAAAACTGATTCAATTTATAAAGCACGAGGTTGTATTGTGATTAATCTCTCGCTGTCACGGGTTCGAACCCCATCTGACAGGCCTTAGGAGGACTTCTTAGCTAATCCTAGGGTTACATACTCCCCAAAGAATTAGAAGGGTGAACGTTATAGCAGCCAAGCTATCGCTCGCTGTTGAGTAGACTTTTTTCGAAATAATACGTAGAATTCAGTTTCAGTATATTTCAGGGATATTTAGGTAGATTGCCTTTGAGTTCCCTATCTGTACATGTGTCGTGGTACCAAACAATTATATCTCAGTTTGTTGGCGAGGCCAATTGTCATGAGCCATGAGCTGGTTCGTCGTTTTTTGAGCAGAAAATTCCTTGGGATTTTTAAGGAGAAAAACTCGCTCTTGCGAGGGGGGAGGATGTGATGGGGTATGGGGTTTAGGACAAAAAACGTCCGGTCTTGGGATGAGGGTCCGGGATCATCACCGGGTGCGGAGGATGCGGCCTGATACTTCCTCGCTGATTACAGAGTCCACCGACAGGTTGGGAAAACAGAAATATCTGCCCAGATCGTCGACAGTCCGCTGCGGGTCAAACCAAGGGTGAGCGTTGGTCAAAATACGAGTAAGGATGACTTGTGTAGCCGTCTAAACAGGCCACGGAAACGGAAACCACCCACAGTACATGTGGCTTTATACCGAATTCCGGGGAAAATTATGCTTATGCTTAAGGTGTGGCTTAGGTGTAAGGTTGGAGTTAAGGTCAGAGTTTGGGCTAGAATCAGGATTATTGTAAACGTCAAGGTTTAGGATCGTGTTAACTGTAAAATTAGGGTTTATGGTGGGGTTAGAGCTGGAGTTTAGTTTTATAGTAGTACTAGTGTTAGGGTTAAGGCATGCGAATACTTTCCCTTCCTGAAAGTTATCGCGAAGCCGTCGGCCTTAGGTCTGAGGCGTGTTCCTGTACCCGTGTCCCTTTTAGGCGACCATACAAGTAATCCTTACCGAAATCCGGTTTACCAGCGCAAAGTGCATTTGTCGGAGTTGTTGATTGGAAGGTAGAGGTCACAGGAATGATAATTTTCGCGTAAGATAGGATGGAGTGAATCCGACAAAGCAAAGGGAGACCGGAATGACCATTTCTGACTTGTTAGCCGTCATCAGCCTACTGTAACGTCAGCTCTAGGGCGAAAACGATCTTAATTGTTCCATTACGAGATTGGCGATGCCCGCATATTCGTCTTCCTCCCGATCTCAACAGACATAACAATGAGCCCGTAGTGCAATGTTAGAGCGGTAAACTCAATGACCAAAGGTTCCGGGTTCGAATCTCAAAGGTTCCGACCCCTTAAGATAAGGTATAACTGGCTGATGATGGCTAACAAGCCAGAAATGACCATTCCGGCCTCCATCTGCTTTGTCGGATCCATTCCATCCTATCCTTCTAATCACTATGTGACTGCCTGCACCGACTCTAATGTGAGCTCTAGGGCGAAAACGGAGCTTAATTGTTCCACTATCAGATCAGCGGTACCCAAATCTTCAAAGTTCGTCGCGTATGAATGAAAAACTGAATGAAAAACTCAGCGTCAGATTGTGCGTTAAGGAAATTTGCAACGCCTTCCAACTCGGGCACCAGGCCACGTAAGAGGTCGCGTGATTGCGGTTCCCGGCCTGCTCCCAGTTGCTAAAAACTGCTATTGGCCGACTAACTGTTCAAGCGGCCAGTGACTCACTCTAGCATGACCTTACCCATTCACGCCCCCCTTACAGACGCGAATGTAGGCTCCGAGCTTTCCGCGCGTCGGGGCTTCAGACCACCACTGATTTTCTCTACAGAATATACAACTCCCGCCGGTCTTTCCTTTTCTCTTCCTATACGGAACTGAACGTGATAATTATAGTGCTCCGAACACACCCATGGCTTAGACGCCGCGCAGATTCTCCTCCTAGAACACGAATACACCATTTTTAGCCGCGGTGGAAGGCATTGATTTTTAAAGCGTCTGCAAGCCATCAGAGAACATTTACGCACTTGGATGTCCTCGCTAAAAAAATAATGGTTTCCGTAGCCTCTAGTCGTTCACACCTACATGTAGAGTCCATTTCTGGAAGTTGCTTTTTCCGCAGCCGAAGATTTAGTCTGAATTCCCATTGGTTAAGAAGATTAATATTCACTCCGAAAGGTACGATAATTTTCCTCTTAAACAGATAGAAAGCGTCCGCTACCGCCGACTGCTTCATCAAACAGCTTTGTTCTGGAATTTCGCAGATGTGTGTTTATTGCCTTCACCTTTTTTTAGAGTCAGACAGGAAGCTGAAACATTTGCCTTTTCCACACACATTTGCGAGAAAGCGACCTTTTAAATTGAAGCATTTATTCTGAAAGAGATTAAATCATTCCCTCGATAGTTGCTATAGCGCCTATCTGATTAACCTAAACCCCATAAATGCGTGTTAACATATATTGGGAATTTAAATTGCTGTAGACATGCTTGAAGGGGTGGTGAGCCCAGCTGTAGAGCAAAGATTTAATCACATTTCGAAGCCCTAAATCCCATTTACTCTGTTGTTGTTTCTAGCGATGAGTCTAGGATTGAAGGCGAAAGATCAAGTGCACAAAGGCCCCCACCATCTTATATACAGGGTGTCCCAAAAATGCATACACATTTTCAATAATTGTAAACTTGGTGTTTATTATAATTTTATTATTTAAAAAATTTAAAAAATATTTAAAAACATCATTGTAGTGTTTTTTTTCACTTAATTTTGACTACTGCAGCAGTGGCTGCATTGAGAGAAGCCATTGAACATGAATTTTCGCCGTCTACCAAGGGAATTGTTTCATTGTGTGTGCAATTGGATTGCTTCGCGGTGTCAGCTGTGTCATGATCGAAATGGACGTCAGTTTGAGAAAATTCAGTGAAAAAAACAATAAATGGATAAATTGGCGAACATACGTTTGTTTTCAATAATTCTCATCAGCCCTATACACTTATAGGGTAATTAAGTAAATGGACTATGCGGGTTGGTACAACAAAGAAGGACGATTGTCAGGGGAGGGGGAATGGAGGGGGGCTCGAAACGGGGTCAACATTTTATCAGCGTTGGGGGAGCTGGTAGTCGGTTGAGGTGTTCAGCCGCTGGCTGTTGGATTAGCAGCTTTTGACCATGGTAACTGTGGTGCCGCGACGAAATTCTTTTGGGCGCAAAAGGACCGGTCGACGTAGCCTGATGGCAGCCGCTTCTGCTGTAGCCAACAGACGCTGTCCAAGAAATTTTGAGTAGCTTGAAGGTAGCTTGTAGATAACTCGAAAGGCCTCTTTGGCATCCACGCGATGATCAGAGTCTACCAGATGCGCTAGAACCGACTTCCAGCTCCCCCTAAAGCTGATCAAATGTTGACCCCGTTTCGACCCCCCCCCCATTCCCCCTCCCCTGACACCCGTCCTACTTTTTCTACTAACCCGCATATTCCATTTACTTAATTACCTTATAAATGTAAAGGCCTGATGAGAATTATCGAAAAAAACGTGTGTTCGCCAATTCATCTTCTGAATTTTTGAATGGGAATTTTCGCAACAATAAATGGATACTTGTAAATAGTTTTACATTTCTAAAATAATAAAATTATGATAAACACAAATTCTAAAATTATGTGAAATATGTATAATTTTTCTTGTCTTCCGTCGCGAGAAAGAGGTGGTCAGTCATTTTGAGAATCTTCACTTACGCTAACAGCTTTCCCAGAAACACTATTTCTGTGTTTTAGAGGACAACAGTAAAAGTCCTATTTATCGAATTCCTAAGCACGCTTGTTTTCTTCGTTTTTTGTTCTGGTCCCAAAACAGGGGCACTCTTGCCGATAAAAGCGAAAATGCGAGCGTCAGGAAGTATCTTAGAAGGAATAGATGCGATCGCTGGGACTAAAACTCTATTTGCCTGCCGTTTCGGATTCCTTTTTGCAACCATCATCATGGGCAGTAGCAGAAACGGATGCTTCCTATATAGGGGTTGCAGTTTTTATAGGATGCGCTCGCTAGGCTGCTGCATAGCTACGATACTTAACTGCCCCCCCTATCGAAGATAGTTGCCCGCTTGTGCGCTAATTGCTCGATGGCCGTCTTGCGAGTCGACTGGTAGTTGCACTTTTTCCCAGGGGGAGGGGGAGGGGCATACTCGGTATCCTGTGTATCAGCCTTTGAACGAAACATCCCTCTTCCCCCAGAATACGTTTCGTTTACGACTGCCCTTTTACAGTTAGGAGGTTTCGGCTCTCTCCCTCTCTTGCTGTTACTTCCCTGCCAGCCAATAAAAAGCAGGAAGCTTCTTCCGCCTACCTTAGCCTCCTTTGACGTCTAAATGAACATCGCTACGCCCTCTTTTTGGATGAACAACTGTTGAGGGAAAAGTAGTTAGCCCTACCAAATGCGTTGGATTCAGGGGCTTCATTTACACCTCTGGTGCACTTTCGCCGCGGATAGATTCGTTTGAACTCGAGTCAGCATTCCAGTGGACGTGATTGGCCAAGACGTACAGCGGTTGACGCACCTTATTAACCAAAATTCTCATCTTTGCTTTCTCCTATAGAGAGTTTATTAGATTATGTTCTAGCGTAACCCCAAGCAACTGCATTTGGCTACTAAATCTAAAAATAAACCGAAACCTAAGTAAACTGATTAAACAAAGGTAAACTTAACTAAAAAAGAAATCGAAGACTCAAATAAAACTAATAAAACTGATCTTTTTCACAATCCCCCGAACAAGAGGAAGAAGAAGGTATGAGTACATGGACCGATTTATTTTGAGACTGACGTTTCCGACACTCTCTCGGTTCCATCGTCAGAGTAACTGGGTGGTTGCTCCTGTTCGCCGGGACTGTTGCAGCCTTGCCGCGTGCCTGTTATTCTATCTGCGCTCGACGCACGTACTTGGACCTGCCTGATCGATATTGATTGACCGTAATATTGATCGCTGGTGAGCTCGTGTGATTCCTGCTCACTTATCGGCTGTTGCAAGTCAGCGTGCTGGCTGACGTGCTCATCGTCGACTGACGAGTGTTCCTGCCCGCCTGAGTTGATGTCAACCTCGTGGGCGCGGTGGTGATTAGGTTCCTGGCCGGCTCTTAGACTTTTTACCTCCAAGGCTGGTTTTATTCCACACTCGAGTTTATTTTGCCTTCTTGTTGGCCTTGATCGAACTGACTCGAGCCTTTTGCGCAACGTCTGCTAGGTGGGGTGGAGGTCTATGGCTCTGTTAAGTGTGCCATTCGAAGACCAACTTTCCAACTTAATAATAAACTAAAAAATAAAAATAAAATAAAAGCAACTTGCTTATATTTCTCCTTTTATTTATGACACGTCAAACATTGGCGCCAAAAGTTCGAATATTCAAACTACAGGGTGTCCCAGAAGTAACTGACACTTTTTATTCGCCAATGAAACGAAAACTATTAACGCTAGCATATTGAAACTTGTTTTATTCGAAAGAAAAACCTTTATATTTTTTATTAGAACTAAGTTTTGAATATAATGTCTTGTAAATGATGGCCATGGTTGTTTTGACAACTAAGGGTTCGTTTCTTTGTCGTTTCCATAACGCTCCTTAGTGGATCAGGTGATAGTTGTCTCATTTCAGAACAAATGTTGTTTTTAATTTCTTGCAGATTTGTTGGATTTTTTACATAAACCCTTGACTTTAAGTAGCCCCATAAGAAGACTTCGCATGGTGTCAAATCTGGAGATCGAGGGGGCCAAGGAATGCTACCAAATCGTGAAATCAAATGATTTGGAAAGCACTCATTTAACAATGTCATCGTTTCTCTTGCTGTATGGGCCGTGGCTCCATCCTATTGAAACCAAGTATTGCGTAGGCCATGTCTCTCAATTTCAGGAATTAGAAATTCGCTAATCATAGTTCGGTATCTTTCTCCATTAACTGTTACTGTTGCGCCATCATTATTTTCAAAAAGTATGGGCCAATCACATTGGAAGCAGTTATTGCGCACCACACCGTCACACGAAGAGATTGCCGCGGCCTTTCTTGAAGTTCTCTTGGATTTTCATCGCACCAAATTCAAGAAAGGGTTTTCTTTCGAATAAAACCAGTTTCAATATCCTAGCGTTAATAGTTTTCGTTTTATTAGCTAATCAAACGGGTCAGTTACTTCAGAAGAAGAAGATGCGATCACTGGAACAAGGACTTTATTTTCCTGAAGTTTCGGATGCCCTCGGGAATCCTTAATCATAGATGATGATAATACATTCATGGTTATGCGCAGATAGGGTGGAGACATGCACAGGCTGCACGGTGTATGTCTCCACCCTATCTGCGCATTACCATGACTGTATTATCATCACCTATGATCAAGGATTCCCGAGAGAATCCGAAACGTCAGGAAAATAAAGTCCTTTTTCCAGTGATCGCATCTTCTTCTTCTGAACTGCTGCCTGGAACTCATATATTCTCCTCTATTGGTCAGTTACTTCTGGGACACCCTGTATTTTGGGGACCTATTTTTAACTCCCACCGTTACTTCATTAATCGTAAGGCGTGTCTTCGAAGTGGACTGTTGTATTTTGCGGACGCTTTTTCGAGGCGCAAACGCAGCACACCGCTTCTCCACAGAGATTTGACAGTTTCTTTGTTTTCTGTACACACAGGAGTGTCTATCGTGGTTTACTGGTGCTATCGAACTTCTGGAACAGGATGCGCAGACTGCCATATTTACAAAGCATTTTCTCAAACTTAATCCAGCCCAGCTACACTCCCTCACTGGTAAGCTGTCCGTTTCCCGCTGTTCAGTGCTCATTGCCTCCCAATCGTCCTCACTGCTTACATATGCATTTTCAGTGGTATGAGGGCTTATTTTGATCAATAAAAATCCTGTGATGGGATTGATCATGTCGACAAAGCGAAGGTCTCCCAAATCAAAAGAAAGGGAAGACTGCGGGAAAAATGAGATGTCCGGGGGCTGCTTCACGTGCCAGCTACCAGCTGTATCTTAAAACCAGGTGTGTCCGTGGAATTGTGCGCTGTTGGGAAGCTTTGTCTGCGTGATTTGTGCTCATTCGCCTGCACAGCCAATCAGGTGAAGCGGAGCGTATCGATTGGCATCGAGCGTAAGCGCGTATCAAGCAGTAAGTCGACTGGTATCGTGAGAAGTGCCGATGCGAGATTAATTGTCATGCGTGAGTGCAAGTCATAGCAGAAAAAGATAGGAGTCGCACAGTGACATGACAGTTCAACTGTCACCTCTGGGGGGATCCGCCGTGTACTCCACAGGAAGATGGGCTACGGACGGTGACTTGCGCTGGACTATAGTGAAGGTAAACTTACGTTGCATCTACTGCATTCTCTCTCCACCCCATACCTGCGTTTAGTGTCATGACCAAGTCAAGAAGATCAGAGGTGGAAGAAGGCCCCAGTTGATGGCACGACTGGGGCCGAACCTAGGCAGGTTGCCGCACCTGGCTTGAATCCCGTGGAGTGGGAGTACCAGAGGCTGGGTTAAGTAGGAGACATTGCAGCTTGACTTTTAGTCAACCGATAGGCCAATCCACACAAAAACTTACATTGAACTGACTGCGCGATCCGAGTTATCTTGTTAGTTGGTAGTCCGCTAAGTTACCGTCTTTAGTGCGCACCGTGATCAGTTCATTATGAGGAAAATGCACTCAGTCGCATCGATCCCGTTCCCTATTTCCATTCGCAGATCCTAGCCACTGTTTGAGCCGGTAACTGGATTAGATCCGGTTGTCTAATTAGTTATGATCCGAGATACTACAAGCTGTAGGCTAGGTGATCGCTGATGATAAAACATGACCAAAAAACGCTCAATATTTTAGAAAATCCGAGCTAAACGTCCAGGTCTAGCAAAACTCGAAGTTGCAAACGGCTGGCTGACAAACCAGGAATGATCATCACAGTCTCCGTTGTCATTGTCAGTATGCCCTTCTTTGCGAAGACTCTGAATGGTTCCCCAAGGTGCAAGAGGACAAAGGTGTCCCGCCCATCCCAATAAATTGCATTCTCATAAATTGAGATTAAAAGCAGCTTGCCATGCAGGTGGATGGGTCTTCCTCATGGAAATGCAATTTACGTTTAAGCAAAATGGCTCGAATGTTTGCATGATCCCTTGGTTGATTTCTTTAAACATGCTGATCAGAGACACGCACTGTTATAAAGCCCTTTATGCATTGTCCGCTGTCTTTTTTAGGATTTAAGTGCTTCGAGACCTTCTTCGTCAAGGTGAATCTGAATGAAAATCGTCTGAAAGTGCACGGCGAAGCCTGGGTAGGTGTTTTTTATCCGCATAATTTTAACGGAATCGAGCCAATCATCCAATCAGATTCTTATGGCATTCATGCACGTATACCTCCCCCCTCCCTCTGGTTTTGATTGTAGAAAGTTGAGCGGATGGAACTGATCGGCATGGACATGCTGTGGGACTTGTACACCACGTTTCCACCAGCCCCACAAGTGACCCATCCTGTGTCCTCCTCCAGGGAATCTTGTCTCCCAGGCGGCGGCACTGCCAGCACTCCAATGGGTCCCGGCGGATATGCGGCGAAACTGGGCCAATCACCGGCGACCCCCGGCGGAGCGCGTAATGAAGGCGTTAATTGGGTCGATCTGCGCACTGCTGTTCTACTGTCCAGACAGCTTCTCCTTGATGTCTCCTGGTGCCGATTGGCGCAACGACTGAGGCGTGAGCCCGACACCTGTCACAAGCGCTTCTTCGACGCCGTTCGTAAACGCATTTCGGTGAGCCCGGGAGGCGGGAACGTACTGGTTGACCAATCATAGATTCGCGCGCGCACACCCGAGCGCGCCAGTGCTGTCCCCTTTCCCCCCCCGGCCCCTGCTCCAGTCGCTGACTCGTATTTCGTTTGTTGTAGGTGAACCTCTCCATCATGCAGGATAACAAATCGCACAATCCCAACAGCCTGCGTACGCTATTGGTCGATACGGGGCAGATGCTCGCCTCCCTATTGGTTGGGCCCAAGGCCGCCTCCTCCGCTCGTGTGCGTCATACGGGAGGCTCTAAACTGGCTCTTCACCGGCTGCTCTACCTTATCTACGCCTATATTCAAAAGTCTGAGGTTTGTGCCCTTTGTTAAGACGAACGACTAAGCACTGTTCAATCTCGCAAACTGAGGGAACGAGAGCGAAATCCTCCTTATTTTGAGAGTATACTTTCCAAATTTTCAGGCAAAAATCCTTCATTCACCGCAGATACGAAGGGGTAGGCAAAACAGATAACAACGGAAGATAGGAAAACGGTCCAGAACGGCAACTGTCGAAAGCATAAAAATCTTCGACGATTGCATTATAAAATGTAAGATGTGACCGTCTTCAAAATGGTCTGCAGGTGACCTCATTTTTGTAGTTCGAATAAACAAAGAGGGATAAAAACAACTTTATAATGAGCAAACTAGGCCAATGGGAATGGAGGACAGAAGAAATGGCGGCTCACTTTCAAAAGCCCTTTAAAAGACTTTTAATTTATGTATAATATTCCTGTTTTCTTGCAAGCCTGGATAGACTTCTCATGCCCACAGTCACAGAGTCCATAGGCATTTGAATAAACAGCCAGGCTTGAATTAGTGGTAGGATAGGAACCAGTAGAATTACTAGCTAAATGCATATAATAGTTGTTAAAGTATATTACAGCATCCCAGTATCCCATAAATGTGCATCGTGTCGTCGATGCCGCACTGATTTAAACTACGAAACGAATGTGCTTTATCACCATACAATTTCATTTACAACTTATCTTCACTGCCTACCCTATTGCTCCCACTCACAAAACCCTTATTACCACCCGTCCCGTACGACAGAACGCGGGTTGTGGGAGGTATCCGAGGTCCACTACTTAAATTGCTTTTGCAGTTTAGTCCTTGATGAGTTTGAAGGCCACCTCCGTTTCCTCTTTCCCCCGCGCTGCTTATAGTCAATCGTGCCTTCTTCGGGTTTGACGCCTATGAAATATGGATTGTATAGCTTTTAATAAAAGGAGGAATTCCTATAAACTAAACTAATCTTACGCCTTAGTATAGCCTACAATTCTTCAGTTTCGTAATATCTACTCCGTTCTTATGCATATATGCAGAAACTTCCGCGTTCGCATAAAATGTTGCAAGACATCCGTATTTATTGACGTGTAAGATCAGTTTAGCTCAGCTTTTCAGCTAGAAGTAGATGAGATCCAGCTTTTCGCATGTACGATTCAGTATCATTACTTGACTTCCCGCCAGTTGGTCATTGAAAATGTATTTGGACACTGCACCATGTGATGTACGAGGCTAACGATCTCTCGGGTGTGACTTTTTAACACCGCGTTTCATCTTCACCCGTAGCTCACGTGGGTTGTCCCTTGGAAATAGGCAGTCAATGTAACATCAATACCGAATTTGTTAAACATCCAATTTACGCGCACGATGGGCTTCATCTCCCCATCTATGTTTGGAGCGCCGACTAGAAAATGCGCAGGAAACGAAGGTAAGGCCAGCATTTGTCCTACGTAAGCAGGGATTATAGGGTTTTGGGAGGCGGGGAAAGAATATTTGTTGAAGTAAGTTTCAAGGCAAAAATGCAGTCGAATTTGCTTCCCGTGGCCGCTGGGAGAAAGTTGATCCTCATGTAAATTTAAGGCGTGTGCGGCGCTTCGCGCAGCAAACTATACTAATCTAACTCCATAGCGGTAAGTTGGACGTCAGGTAAGTTGAAGTAGACGACCTCCATTTCTATTTTTCATGAATTTCAAGAAACCTGCAATTTGATGATCGGGTTTTTCAGCAATGCGCTAAACGATAATACAGATTAGGAAAAACTACAGATATAAATCAACAAATTCTCTGAATAAAATGAAATAAAAGTGCATATAGCCGTTATTAAAGTATATTTTACTGCCTATCCTGATTCCCCAGCCATAAAACCCCTATAACCACTGTTTTCATAGGAAAAAAAGGTGGAACTAGGGACATATGAGGTGCACCACATAAACTGCTGTTGCCCAGTGGCTTTCGCTGAGTTCGTGGTTGTCGTTAGTGGAAAATAAAGCGACTTTTTCAAACATGTTGGCAGAAGTCAACATATATCGACCATCTCTTGTAGCTTTTCCTTGGCTTTTTTTATAACCATTGCATGTCCGCCGCCCAAATATAC
Organism: Ligula intestinalis; assembly: GCA_036362985.1. Lineage (NCBI taxonomy): Eukaryota > Metazoa > Platyhelminthes > Cestoda > Diphyllobothriidea > Diphyllobothriidae > Ligula > Ligula intestinalis. The sequence continues at coordinate 74,324,084 of JAYGXS010000003.1, forward strand.
ACAACTCAGATTGCTTTTAACTGGCAAAAATTACCATCAGAGAATTCAGCAGAGTAATTGGCGAGCGTACGTATGCTTCCCCTCCTCCCTCCCATAGACTGGCTGCACCAAACCCTCTCCTCTTAAGCAGCCTTCTCTTATCGACCCCTCTCCCCTATACCCACGACTCACTTGTATGAAAAGACGAACACGTTTTAACTTGCACTCCGTTCCCGTATAAATGTACTGGCCCGACGAGAATTTATCGAAAGCATACGTTCTCTCGCCAATTACTCTTCTGAGCCACTCAGATTGTAACAATTTTTCCAATAGAATTTCCTCGGTTGACAGGGAGGATTCCCTCTGAAGACTTGCCGTACTCAAATACAAACTCTCTCTAAATTGTGTTCATCTCGGTTGATGGGGAGGCTTCTTGTTAGACAGTCAGCGTGTGTTAAGGTTAGATGCCATACTCTCTCCCCACGAGTACGTTGAGAGTATGCGTTGGCCATTCTCCCAATGTTTCGTACCGTTTCGTTAACAGTTAGGGTAACAGACTATGAAACGCTCAATAACCTATAACACACGATCAGCAGTGATAGGGATTCTACGGTTGGGGCAATACGGGGGCGCAGGAGCGAAAATAAAAGAAATCCATCAAACAAAAACAGGAAATAGTAGATAAAATGATAATAAAAAGCTAATATATATAAACGACAAAACGTGTAATCTTTGAAAAATGAATTGAAGTTAAAATTAATGAGTAAAATAATAAATTAAAGATAAAATAAATAGCCATTATCACCACTCACGTTTTACAAAATTCTGGGGTGTTGGTTTGCGTGGTGAGCTATATAATAGACGTTTACGGTTTTGTTCATATTATGCAGTATTTTCAGAGAAATCAGCTAATACTTCCCCAATGTTTAAGTTAAGGTATCTTGGGACATCCCACGCCGGCAAAGGCTACCAGATGCCAGGGTGCATGAACGCAAAAAGGAAATGAACAAAATGGCAACAGACGGAAGTGCCCCACTTTTATGCGCTTAACAGTTGCGTGAACGGAAACAGGAGAATGTCCGACGTCTGATACTGTAACGGCTTTTTTTAGTCTGTTAGCCTTTGTAAATCAGTGATATTCCAGCTGCATTCACGGAAAAATCCGAAGTTTTGACCCAATTCCTAGGTTGGCCTTTGACTCATTATATAGAAGATTTTACATGTCCTTTTTTATTTGAACAACAGTAATTGGATCACCTATCCATGACGCTAACACCGTTTTGAAGGAAGTCGAATTTGGCCTACGATTTGCGATTCACTTTAGGAAGATTGTTCACGGTGGTGATAGTTTCACTATTCGGCCATTATACATCGTTCGTGATCTTATGGTGTTATGTGGTTTTTATGCTTACCTTTATTCACCTTTATAGAACAATTTTTGCTGAACACGTTTGAATGAAATTTTCAAAATATCACAGTCTCTCACCTTCCATCAATCTTCGAACACAGAACCACGCTATGTCTGACCCGTGATGTTTACTTTCTGGTCAGATCTCTATGATCTTTTACTGTCACTACATGGTTTGAGATGGCCGCGCACCTAAAAACGCTTTTTATTCGTATTAAACTCTGCCAGGAGCTTCTCATACCTTCAACCCCCACCCCCTTTGACCCACCAGGACGACCTCATTGGCGACCGTCCCCCGCCTCCGTACTGGCGACCGCACTACCTGACATTCCGCGGCTGGGAGTTGCGCCTGCCGTTGCGTGTCTATGCCTCCAACGGCCAGCCCATTGTCCTCTCCCACCTGCCTCTCAGTTCGGAAAATCTCTCCGCACCCTTCTCCCTCTGCCTGAGTGATGTGGCCCAGCAGTACCAGCAGAACCCGATCCTCGTGATGCACTCAAACGCCACGTTGGGCGCGGTGCGTGATCGGGTGGCCATCATGGCCTCTGCCTGCGTCTATGCGCGACGCACGCTGGCCACTGGCGGCGACCCAGTAGCCAGCAGTACTGGCACCCTGCAGCTGGACAACCCTGCTCTGCTGCAGTTCACCTACGGATCGGAGCGCTTGTCCCTGGGGCCAGCCGGAGCCGATTATGGTGCCTCTCGGAGATCCCAGAGCAGTGGCAGCAACACAGAAGCGGCTGTCTCTGCTTCCGTAGGTAGCGGTGCCGGTGCCGGTGCGGGCCTAGGCGTCCAGCCTCCCGCGACTGTATCATCAACGGAAACACCGTTAGGACACAATTTTGACAGAAAACCGATTGGTGAAATTGGATTCCAGGTGGGTGGTCTAACAGGCGATAGCCCAGAGAGAACTGCTCTGAGTCAAACTTTTACAGCATACCTTAACGATTTTGCCTTCATCATTCCTGAGAGGAGAAGACGAAGAAGAGGGAGAAATTCCTGAGACCAAGTCTTAATTTAGGCTGACGTTTTGAAAACTTATTGTGTTCCTCCTCAGAAAAAGCTGCCTACTCTTCTGCTTGCATCGACCGAATGCGTCTTACCGCCAGCCTCGTGTTATAACCGTTCCTGATGTACGCGCGTTGATTGATTGCTGGTGGTCGTTTGAATTGTTCCGCCCTCGCGAGCGCCTCCATCAGAAAGTGTGCCACGTTTTTCGTGTGACTCATAATCGGTGCCACCTTCTTCCCTCGCGAGTGCTGGCTGTCGGTCCTGTGTATCTTCCTTCGTCCGCGAGGGAGAGGACTATTCAAATGATGACCAGCAATCGATCGGTATAGTTGATCGACGCGCGTGCATCTGGCATGGTCGTAACACAGGGCTGGCGGTAAGGTGCATTCATTCGAGTAGGTGGCACGCTCTGACGATGAAAACGAGTGTTTTCGAAACGTCAGCCTGAATAAAACTAGGTTCCAGGAATTGCTTCTCTTCTTCTTCCTCCTCCTCTGGGGATGATGAATTCAATAAAAGGCTTGGACCTCGAATCTTTGCGCATATAACGATTTCATTATAATCTGGGCATTTGGAGGAAATAGCAGGTGTGAGATTAGGCAAAATGAGGAATTTTAAGCGCAAAGTCCGTCTATTAATAGTCCTCACGGAAAATATATAGTTTGTATTCACTGTGAAATTTTATGAGGTGTTTGTCGGATATTCTAATACCTTAGCGTATTATTTATTTTTCCTTGAATGGGCAGGCCGTTGTCCATGGTTTGGCAACCTTTAACACAAGGACAACGACAGTAAGGCCTCAAAATTACTATGGAATCGGGAATTTTTTTGTCAACAATTGTAGATAAACTTTCTCCAAGTGTGCAATTTATAATGCTATCGATTTAAAAGGGTAACCGAAAATAATTGAACAATCAAATAACTGGACTGGTCGTTGTTTACAATTTTGGATCTTTACAAACGCCCTGAGAGACGAGGTTTTATGACCCACATCATCTCATGGAGTATGCGTACATTTAGCATATCGAAAGGCTAATAAAATGCATCGGCTAAAACTCACAATTTATAATTAAAGGCCTCAATTTAAAAGAAAGCACCAAGTAATAATTACAAGTAACTCAACACCGGTTAGAAATGCCGTAAGATAACGACAAAACGGAAACAAGGAAGCGCTTCCCAAATCGGTAAACCTGACCTCTAAAGCTACAAGCTGTTTATCCATGCCGTTGCTTGGGCTAATAAAAGGACGTGATAATTACAGAGTTTAAACAACCGGCTAATATTGTCTCTGGGTCCAAGTATTTTTTTATAGTTAATAAGATATAGCTTATATAATTTTTTTTAATACTGCGCACGCGGTGGCGTGGGTATTTAATCTTTTATTTTTGAATAGTGAAATTATGCATCAGGATGAAGGCGTTTTTATATTTCTCTGAATATGAGCGTTACAGAAATCCATAACAAATAACTGGGACGCATATTGTGGGGCCGATCAGTGACTTAACAAATAAAATAAAATGCAGTACTAAGCACAATATTTTCTGCGAATTAAGAAACACGGCTAAGCATGACTAATATGGCCCCTTAAATAGGAAATAAACCCAGGAGCCGCTCGCAGTGCAGGCTTCTTTGCGCTAAATTTCAGGGATTATAGGGCTTCATTTGTATTTTGGTTCCATTTAAGCTTAGGGTTCGTGTTACCTGTAAAATTTTGGCTTGCGTAGGATTATGATTAAAATTATGACTAGGATTTAGGCTGACGTTGGAGGCTAGTGTCAAGTTTGAGATAGGGTGGCTTGGGGGAGTGCATATTCCCTTATCTTGTTTATTGGGCCATATAAGGCATTGAAAAGTCGTCTTGGCAATCAATTTTTGTCGGTCATCCATCATCAGGCCGGTACCTGACATGGGAATAAAACTATTCAGTTAATTGCAGCGTTTATTTAATCGTCAGGTTGGGGGGGGGGTTAATAGGTGGGTGAGTTTAATTAAGCATCTTGGTTTTCCCTCGTCCCGTAAATGTGGGCACCTGTGCGGGTAGGACGTTGATTGCGGTGCGCAGAGAAGACAGGAGAGATGTTCTCATTGTCAGCGGGTAGAGGTCTGTATTCCAGCCGTGAAACTTGCGCTTGACTGTTTTCTGTGGCTTCATTTTGTGTTCTTTCGGATGACGTGGCTTCTTTAAATGTGGGATTTTCGCGTGCAGTCGGCCAAGGGAGGCAGATTGCTGGTACGGGCCTGATAATGAATAACCGAAAACAATTTTCGCCAATACGAATTTTCAATTATGATACAATAAGCTGACTGCCAAAAAAGGATTTCCATACGTTGCAGTAGGCCAAGCGGGTGAATTGACCTAAATGTGACTAAAATCAAGGCTCCTGATGGGAGGATCGTGGTACCAGCAATCTCTCTCTATTGGCCAACTGCACGCGAAAATCCCACACCTCTTGAAGCCACGTCATCCAAAAAAACACAAAATGAAACCACAAAGAACAGTCAGGCGCAAGCTACGCGGCTGGAGTACAGACCTCTACCCGATGACCATGAGAAGATCACCCTGTCTTCTCTGCGCATCGCAACCAACGCCCTGCCCGCACGGGCGCCCACATTTAGGAGACAAGTGGAAACCCAGATGTTTTATTACACTTACCCACCTACTAACCCCCCCCCCCCAAACCTAACGATCATATAAACGCTGCAATTAACTGACCATTTTTATTCCCCATGTCACGCACCGGCCTGATGATGAATGACCGAAAACAATTGTCAGCCAATATGAATTTTAGATCGTAAAATGGGAATTTTCGTAGAAATATAGGCTGTTCTTACCGAAAGGTTCTCTTGAGTAAAATTTATTTTCTGCGAATATTCTTATGTTTGAGTTCAAAGGTCGATTTGGCAAACATTTATTTTTAGCAACTCTTCATCAGCTCAGTATAGTTGCAGGGATTCGGAAAATTGTAGAGTTGGACAGGGTTAATACGTGTGCTTTGATTACAACTCATGGTTTTCACGCCGTTCGCATGGTGAGATCGGTGTTTAGAGCTCCTTGTGTCGGCGGAAGGGAGGAAATTGGGTTAAGTTTTGGGCACTGATCAGGAGTCAGGTCCATGGAGTGATAATTACTGTGTCGGCGGAAGGGAGGAAATTGGGTTAAGTTTTGGGCACTGATCAGGGGTCAGGTCCATGGAGTGATAATTACTGTTATTTTCACGGAGTGAACGACTGTTACGAGGGCTGGAGGTGATGTGCGATCGTCACCTAGCTTCGGGATCGGCCACGCAAGTGATAATCGTTTGTATTGTGTCCACGATGACACTCGCTGAGTCGCGGGGCGTCCTTCAAATATCAGAAAAACTATTTGGTGATTTTCCGTTCATGGGCTGTCACAAACAATTGGGTTCTGCATTAATTAGTCGTCAAATACTTCAAAATAAGACTCTCCTTGAACAGGCTTGCCCAGATAGCAAAGTCTCGGCCAACTGCAAATGAGGTCTGTCATGTGTATGACCTTAAGCAAACAAACAAAACGTTTGCTTATGAGTTGTCCTCACAGGAAGTACCTTGTTGAGCTTTTTATTGATGGATGGCCACGTCTTTTTTTCTCTGGAAATAATGTTGGGAAGAAAAACAAAGACAAACAAAGAATTAATTTTCTCTTTGCCTTGGAAACGTTTTCGTTGTCATCGCTCAATTCTGATTCAGCCCAATGCATTTAAATGCGATATGGGCTGGACATTTAATATTACTCTCTCTTTGCGTCGTAAATTGCGCAGTACCCGAAAGTAAACTGCACCAGAATATCTCATAATCGGAAAAAAGTTATGTTTGCCATTTGTCAGTGGGCTTTATCACGAAGCCAATCGAAAAAAGCACACGGGTTCGGCAAACTCGCCACTCAGTCGGAAGGCGATCCATATACAATAAAACAAAACATCGAATTAGCAATAAGGGACCTTCCTTCCTATTTGTAGCGAAAGAATTATCTAAATGTGTGTCCTCATTATGGACAAATAAGTTCAGTGAAAGACCTTGCATAGATCACGAGGCTCACCGCACACACCAGTGCTAACAACTGTCGACAGGGATGAACTGAGCAGGGATTTATGCTAAGTAGAAGAGTTGTTGATTGCACTCGAATATACCTAGCATTAAGTAGTACGGCAGGCAATTAGTCTAGATCACTTCACTGCTTCGGTTAGGATTGTGTGTTTTGATTTAGCCCTCTCAAGCGATCTTCAGGCATAACTAGCAAGTGCAGCGGGCAGGTTATTGACCTACAAATAAGAAGATTAGGGGCATGTAACTTCCACATAAATCTGAGAGGAATAGTCACATGGCGACTAGGGGGTTGGGTCTGCGGCTATGGTTCGTTGCTTCGGAAGCGAGATTACCAGTTTGCTGCTACGCTTCCCATGGCTAGACCTCGTTGCTGACTGGACGAACTGTCCCTCTGGGACATCATAATTCGGCAACAAGTAATTTGTATGTCTGTCTCTGAGGTGTCCTCTCTGCGTTCAACTCTTGCTAACCCCTCCTCCACCCATATAAAAGCGCTGCTCTGTCCACCACTACCCCTAGCGTGCCTTCTTCTTGCGTAAGCTGAAGGGTTCTAACTTGCAATAACCACGCCTCACTTCTTCGACACATTGCGTTACGCCCGGTTAACCTAATAAGCGTGGCAGCTCCCAACTGTAACAGGAGAATCAAGCGCAAGTGCGCATGTATGGCAACAGCAATTACTAGCCTAGTAAATTATCTAGATATAAATAAGGTTTAATATTTCTGCGAAAATTCTCACTTAACTGTTAAAAATTCGTTTTGGGCAAACAATTTTTTTCGGTGATTCATCGTCAGGCCGGTACATTGACATGAAGAAAGAGTTGCTTTCTGTTTCGCGGGTGCATCAGCGAATCAGTGTTACTCATGTGGCCTCCGACTATTTTCCGTGAGCATCAGCTCTCGGTTCTGCGTGTTCGTTTACCCTACTAAGCCTGTACGAATTAATTCGAGCCTTGCACAAAGCGCCTCGTAGGCGGTATGCAGATCTGTAGCCCAGTTGAGTTCTCCAGTCTAGGGCCGAATTTCAAGCACCAGTCTGACAATATTCTCATTGGCTTTGATCGACAGAGCTGCGATAGGATATCCGGACCGCGAACATTTACGCTTCTTGATATATCTATAAATGTGAATTTTTTGTAGACTGGCCGTGCCCTCATAATCCGACTGCAAATAACTGAGGCTGGCACTAAGGAACCCGGTCCAACTAGTGGCACCAGCAGTGGCGGCAGCAGTCTATGCAATCTGGATCCTGCTGGCACTGTCTACGATGGTTCGCGCTCTTCCGTGGACGTATCTGCCACCGCGACCTCTCCCAGACGTTCCTCTGGCTCCTCGACTCGTTCGGGTGCCTCTATGACACTCTCCAGCCGTTTCAGCTTCGGCGGCTCCTCCACTCCGCATCCTCGTCCTTCCTCCCAGAAGGCAAGCTCATCGAATCTGGCTGCGGCAGGAGCCAGCCACAGCAACGTAACTGCCACACAGCCGACTGACAGCCTTCTCCCCCTGAAGCCGCTTGCTCTGCCCAGTATCAGCCTGAGCCACGGCGCCTCAGTCTACGACCTGCTGTTTGAGTTGGCTGAGGCGGATCTCCACGAGCTGACGACCACAGCCAATGAGGCCGGCCGTTGCGGTGGCGGTGGCGGAGGCAGCGGCAGCGGCAGCATTGGTAGTGGCGGCTCCGACGAGGAACCGCGGCAGCCAAGTCTGCTGCACCTCACGCGCCTTCTACTCTACTGTCTGCCCACCTATAATCCCGCCGCCATGCAGACCGCCAGCTCAACGCGACTTGGCAGTCACTCACCGGGACTGCTGTCGTCTTCCTCGGCGACTGCTGCGGCCAGCAGCAAGTTGGCTGCGGCCTCTCCAATGATCTGCACTCCTGAAAACATCGTCAAGGCTCCGCAGTTTCGTCTGCTCTATATGCTGCAGGTTGGTTCTGTCTCTCCTCCATATAGTATGCATTGTTGTCTATGTGCTGTCGTCGCATGTCTTTGCTGGGTCCGAGCCGGGTGTGGCGGTATGTTTGAGACGGCTCCGGTCACGCCAATCATCTGTGCCCTCCCCCGCCTGCAGCCCTCTTGACTTGCTCATGACACCTGTCCAGGTGGAGGAGGAAGAGAGAGAGAGAGAGAGAGCGAGAGAGAGAGAGAGAGAGATGCGAAGCAGAAGACTCGACGGTTGGGACAATACTTTAATTAGCCTGACGTTTCGACATCCCTCGCGGATTCATTGTCGGAGACAGCAGAAACGGGTCTTCTTCGCAATTACTTCCTAAGACTCGCGTGTTCGCTTGTATTGGCAGAGAGGGAGATGCATCGCAAGTCGACTGCCACTTGAAACTAATCCACGCGTAAGTCAATGCCTCTCCATCACCACACCGTGATGCACGTGCTGGACGTTCTGCGACTGACGCATGTCTTTGGTCGCGTCAGCACTCACACCCTGATTTATAATTCCCCCCCCCCGCGAAACCAGCCTTCAACAAGGACTCCTGAATCTTAGCTGCAATAACGGTTTTTTCTCTTGAAATGTCAAATCAACCTCTGCAGCATTTTTTGGTTAGAAAATAGTACTTAGGAGCTACTTAAGGGGCGGAGGAGTTATCTAATCTCGCCTGTTTAGATTACGGGAAAAACCTGCGTAAAACAGCAACGCGCGGGACAACAGTCAATCAAGCAGGGGGCATGGGGAGGGAATGGGGGTCACGTCCATTATCGATCCCTACCACAGCAATCACGGGGTCCAGATAACTCTCTTCTCCCCCATCGTGCACACCTGTGTATCATTTTTTTACCCATCACGTTTCGTCCATTCGGTCGAGATTTAAGCTGACAGCTTATCTTGTCGTCAGGCCTCTACATTTACATGGTAATTAAATACATAAACTGTGCTGGTTTGTGGACAGATTTCGCGTTATTGTTGTCAGGGTCGGTGGGGGGGGGGGGGGGGGGGGAGGGTTGGGGAAGTTGTGGTCAAAATGTGAGCGTCTAGACGGACCGGCGTCCAAGACAGGTGGCAAGGTGTGCGCGGTTGGATTTGGGACTTGTTTATGCATTTCATTACCATATAAATGTAAAGGCCTGACGAGCATTTATCGAGAACAAACGTATGTTCGCAAATTTATCTTCTGGAATTGTCAATGTGAATTTTCGCAAAAGTTTATCTCGTCTTATAAATAAGCAATTACCGTACGCAGTTGGATAGGAATTCGCAAAATTCTATGACGTCAATCACTTCTGCATCTTTCGTCTTTTTTGCTGGTTCAAATGTGTCTTTGATGATAACATAGTACTTCGGTGGGGTTGCAATACAGGATATTCTGTAACATTGTCACAAGATAATTCAGTCAGGCTGCGATGTTAGCTTTCGTAAGCATCACCCTCGGAACAAATGTAGTGTTCAGTAGTGCGCATTTCCCCCATTGGGCAACTATAAAGTTGTCCGAGGTATTTAGATATCCGTAGCCCCATGCTTATGTCTTACTGGAGTGGTATTAGCAAGAATTTTATGGTTTGGCCATATCACAGGAAGAAAAAAAATTCACTTAAAAGTAGAGCGTATATAGGCAGAAAATAATAGGAAATAGACAAAAATTAGCGTGCAATAATTAAGATGGCAAATCCAACCAACAGGGAAGGAGAATTGTGCGAACGTACTTGCAAATAGGTGTGCAAATAGGTTTACATTTAGAAATTTAAAAAAGAATTTTTAAACATCAGCTTTTCTCCCGTTTTTAGAACTTGCAATTGTAGTATGATAAGCCGAAAATCAACCGCATGTCACTTAAAAAATGAACATAAATTAAAAAGTGTGCTATCTAAACTATAACTCAAGTACTAAACCACATAATAATCTAAAAACGAAACCAAAGCTAAGGCTAAAGGTAACCAAAATAAGCTAAAGGTTTCCGAAAAAAGGATTTATGCCTATTTTGCATTTGCAGAAGCACCAAAAATATTTTTAAAAAACGTGCAGTTTTTGAGTAGTCATTTTTAATCGAGTGAGGACTTTTAAGGAGGTCGGAAAGACAACATTTCGAAAGCCAACCCCCTATTTTATGCCTGAAATGTCTCTGGAATATGCTCCCAGACGTAAATATCACATTTCCACTAATTTCGATTAACATTGCATGAGATGGGTCACCGACTGTAGCTGGTGAAATACCAGCTATATAGACCTCACACTCGCGTCTGGGACTTGTCCCACTAGGAATCAGGGTTGGGCGTGATAACGATCTTGAGGCATCCGTCCGGGTATACAACTAGCCAGATAAACCATTTCGCCAAAATCTGTCTGGTCGGACTGGACACGGTTGTTATGCCCATGCCTGCCCCGTTTGCGAGGTCGTTCACGAGTTTACGTGTGTTTTCAGCTATCAGCGCATTGATCAGATGCACAACGAAGGCGGGCGCGCATATGCGTAAGGACCTGTCAAAAAACAGGAAGGATCAAGTTGTCAGAAATTATGCTGAGAATGACTTTTTCAACGTTGTCTGCAGTGTGATCGTATTTTGGCGTCTTATCTTTCACTGCGCGCTGAAAGCTGTGCCATTAAGGGTCTCGTTGCTGGACAGAGTGTCAGGCTGCAAGGTCTCCCTCTTAATGTGAGATTTCTGACCATCCAGTTAGTGAGATCCGAGCCCCCCTCCAAGCCTCCTAGTTGCTAGGAAGTCTAGCCCTTTTGTGAGTGGAACAGGGGCGTGTTGGCCCACATAAGCGCTGGTCCATGCTGTACCAGGCACTTTCATACGGTTCTCGTCTCTATTTCGGCACCGAGCTCGGGTGCGTGGGAAGAAAAGAATGTGATAAATGCAGCGCAAGTCTACTGTCACTTTAAAATAAATTACGCTCAGATCACTGTCGCCATCTCTATCCTGTTGTTGGACAAATTGAATCGACGGTCGAACTGTCATCGCCTTTTGTGCTAATACAGGCCTTCTCCTGAGCTCCTATGAGGATTCGATATCGCTGGGTATGCGTCGATTTTGCATCGATTTGGCACTCACCTTCTGCTAATAACGCCTCAGCCACCCTTTGTCATATGCGATTTACACCCTGGTTAATCCTATAGAACTGAGCCCGCTGTTTAGAACTTGAATCAACCCTTCCCTAAGTGATGTCGCTCACTGCAGGATATATCCGCAAAGCATAAGCTTGTGGCTGTAGAGTTCAGCTAGGCAGGACTCATTTTGCAGACTACACCTACTCGCTTTTTATTCGTGAGTGAGTATTTGAAACAAATTGGCAGCTAAACGTGTAGCCAATATAAATACAGGAAGAACGGCAGCAGACTAGCAGGCGTTTCAACGTTTTTACATATTGTATTTATAATTATTACATTAGTTTACATTGTTTTTCAAATTATTTACAAAAAGGAAATTGTGGTTAGGAGGTCGCCTTCGTCGAACTAACTGTGGTCTAACTTACCCTTCCGTAGTTAGTTTAGAATTATTCATGGCGCGAAGCACCGCGCACACTTTAAATTTACATGCGCAATAACTTACACGAAGCCTTGAATGTGTTTTCTTCCAGTTTTTTGAACCCCTTCCCGACAAATAAGAACATTAAAACGCCCGCCAATAATGCCGCACGTTAATTGGTTAAAATTATCCGCCATGCTTGTGCAAATATGATCTCTCTTTTTGTTCACCCCCCTCTCTCTCTGTGTAGGTCCTCAGTTCTGAATTGGTCACCCGAGAGACTTCCGCCTGGTGGGAGTCTGTTCAGGCCGTGGCCAGTGCCACACCGGGCGACCTTAGTGGTCACCCCGATGCCTCCAGCGGTCTGCTCGAACAGCCCGAGCTACTCGACGTACAGCAGAGGCCCAGCGACATTGTCAAACGCTCCAGTTTCACCTTCATCGAACACGCCACAGGCGGTGAGAGGGCGAGACCAAAGCTGTTGATCAGCTCCGAGTCCTGTCTCAGCATGCCCACAACGCTAAATGGGGTGTTGGGCCCTACCTCGGCTCCGTCCTCACCCGGTGTGGAGCGAAAGCGGCATCATCTGTCCATCGGCAAGTTCTCACTGCGTTGGCCCAGCCCGGGGTCCGCGTACTTCGGGAAGTCAAAGCAGCCACAGGGTAAGTAAGCTCTTCGCCAAGGCTGAAAAAGGCACTGTGTGCAACTCTTTCACAGGGCGATGTTCTTTAAGCTGTTAACTGATGGGCTTGTTTTTGGTCTGGCATGTTTGGACAGACCTTTGAGCTAGAAGCTAACTGCTACAGTGGTTGTTCTATTTCGTGGAATGCGATTTTGATTTATTTTAAAGATTACTTAGGCAAAACCTGCAAAATAATTTCATGATACTTCATACGCGCTGAGATGCCAGCATTTGAAGGTGCTTTTTTCTGGCTACCTGCATAAAGCGCATTCTGTAAGAAATGAGTACTTAAGCAGCGTCCACTTTCCCCATTGGTTTTCGAGGCCCTTATAAAGCCAAATGTATTTTATAAAGCAAACTTGCAAAATAAGATGCTTGACTGTACTTGTTTGGTAATGAATCAGGTCTTCTGCTAATTGTTTACGTGATGAGGGGGTAGTTGTTGATTTCAAAATTTCGGGAACGACTCTCTTGTGAGGCCTTTTTTGTCTCTGATTTATAATAAAAAGGCTACTTCCAAGTTTTCAATAGGTGGAATTTGCCTCTATCAAAAAACTCCCTCGGTTAATTGAACCAAGAGGAATTGTTCTGCTATCGTTATTGATCTATAGGCATCCTATACTGACCAAACAGAGTTCATGTTTGTCGATTTTCTGTTTTCTACATGCCTGTCGCATATATTTTCAGTTCAGTAAAACAAGCGGCTTTAATTTATTTACCATTGTGCATTTACCACGCAATAAACACGAATTAGCTACGCATTAGTCAAGCGTTCAATTTTTAAACACGATTATCGTTAGAAACTTGGGCGGCGGACTTTTGCCAGTAGGCGGCCTCACAAGAAAGCTTTGCTGAGTTTTGAATTAGACTTTGAAATATCAAATCAAAAATAATCGTCGGCTACAACGTCTCTCCACTACGTGTAACCACCTGAGACCAGGTCGGTTTTGATTCCCGGGATCCTTTTAGAATTTATCGCTGCGCTTGCTGTCTTTTTCTCTTTGCTCCTCGTCACTGTGGTGCGGTAGCCTTGCATTCCGAATTCGTCGTCGCTGGCAGCCCCATTAAAGTTGGGCACATGCTCTGTACACTAATGAATTATAAACAAAATTAACAGACTACTTAACCATTTGTCTACCCCTTTTCGGCCCCTAGAACTTATGAACTTGAGTGCGCCGGTCCAAAATTCTGATTGGCTGGAGCCTCTGGTGATTATCCTCAGAAAGCAGTTGGCCTTCATGCCTTCGCTGACACCCTCGAACCTCACCGGTCTTGTGATGCCGGGCCTCTTCCCCTTTTCCGGCCCCGAGTCCTCCACAAGGGACTCCCGGTGTGCTGACTGGATCTGCCGTGAGATCAAGCACCTCTGCCTCCAGATCCTGGCCACTCTGCTTAATCCTGCGCCCAGACGTCCCGCTGACAGCACTTTAGCCAGTAAGAGCTATCTCCCTCTCTCTTAGCTTTCCGCATAACACACTGGACTTACTGTCTATTTACAGTACGGCGGAAAAGTCGGACAAAAGATCGAGGTTTGCAAAAGATTGCTAACCACTCATAGACCGGCATTAATGTATGTACGACCTCTTGGAAATAGAAACACACAACCTTAGACAAATGTGTTACCTAAAAGAAATATAACAGTTCAGCGATGATACCCATGTAAGCGTTCAGGAAGTCAAGTTAGGCGAACGAACGTTTTCGGTTATTTCATCATCAGGCAATCTGTATACTTAATAAAAGTGATGACTGTCTCTGTGTGCATGTCCGTTATCATTGGTCGCAGGCGCCGCACCTTAAGCGCTGTTCACGCGTGCTGGCATGATTGCGGACAGGCCTGTCCGTTCATCGATCATCTCATTGGTGGCAGGTGCAGCACATGACGCTGTTCACGCGTGTCGGCCTGAATGTGGACAGGCCTGTCCGTTCATCGATCAGCTTGCTGTCGCCCGGACCCGTCATTCGCCCGCCAGCGCTGCCCCCGGCCGCTTACGGATGCTGTGGTGGCTGCGACGACGACAACGGGCAACCGGACATTCACACTGCTGCCACTGCGAGTGATACCCGACTTGACAGGTGGATGTGGATAGGCCTGCGGGGGTGGGGAAGGGTCGTAACTTCCAGGTCGTCGCGGCCGCTTGAAACGTCATCCCCCCCCCGCGAATGTAGCAAGGGCTATAACCGTGTTTGCACAGCTGCTTCAAACTCAGTGACCGTAAACCAAGCATCCAAAGGCCACCGACACCGTCTCAAGACGTCGACACCTTGCGTCCTCACACCTCCCAACAAAACTCGAGACGATGACCACGGTACGACATTAACTAATTGTCGGACTCCTTCCCCTCCCTCCCCACCCCCGTTTCTCTGGTCCCCAATTATGACCGTGGTTGGCTGAGGACTGACATTGCATATGCATACAGACCATTCGATCTCAGAAGGGTGAGAGCAGCCCTGCATGAAGCCTGGGCCAACACCCTCCTGAGAGGGGTAACTAATCAGTCATCGACTGAAAGGCAAATCACTTGAGCTACGACCACTTGGACCCTCATACTTGCGTCCAGGTAGTCGCGGTCACTTGAAACACCACCCCACCCTACAGTAGGGAACCACAGCAAACGCGTCTTCGCCGCGTTCCCACCTGCCATCACGGCGGCCAAGGTCTGCTACAGCAAAGCTCCTTAAGGTGGATAAATCTTCCCTCCTCTATATCTCTGTTTTTGATGTTGGAGCAGCCCCTCCCGACCATGCCACTCCGATTTTACCTCCTCGCCACCGGGATTAAGGCCAACCCAGTGGGGCTCTTATTCAACAATGGCTACTAGCCAGCCAGCTCCCCCCCCAGTAATGCGACTGTCTGTCACGCAGTGAGTGCATAATCCGGCTTGCCCAATCAAACTGAAGTTCGGCTAGCTCTTAGTTTAGATTAAATGACCTACCATAAAAATCAATTCTAGATCTTACCCCTACAAACTATTATTATGAACAACAGTGGTATTTACAGAAATGCTATAAAAGCAAACAATATGACGCGTTCTTTGAGCAGTGACGAAGATCTTAGAGAAAAGGGTTTCCCTAATCTTCTTATCATCTTTTCTGACGCGAAGTGGCTATACGAACGAGGAACTCCTGCTCCTTCAAACTAATTTGTCAAGGCCACTAACGAGAGAGTTAGCCATCTTCTTCCAGGTGACGAAGAACTGCACAAATCATACGACACGACGGTTGATCCTTCAGATTGTGTTAATTATCCAGTGGAATTCCTGGATAGTTTGTTAATAACTGGCGTTTCATCGTACAAATTGATGCTGAAGGTTGGTGCACCGATTATGCTAATGAGAAATCATGATGCACCATGGCCATGCAATGGCACTAGGCTTACTGTCAAGCGGCTGATGTCATATTTGATAGATGGCACAATTATGGCCGGTTGTGCAAAAGGAGAAACTGTTTATATCCCCCGCATTCTCATCGAACCATCTGATACTACGTTCAATTTCCGACGACTTAAATTTCCACTGAAGGTTTGCTTTGCCATGTGCATCAACAAGTCCCAAGCTCAAGCCTTCAAGGTGGCTGGAATTCACCTGTAGGAATCGTGTTTTTCCCACTGACCTTATCAAACATGACTTAGTCATTGTAAATATAATGATTTTTATGAATAGCCTATATCTACTTTTAGTTGATTCGCATAACGTTTTTTCATCACTACTTTCTCCACAATTACTCCTTCCGAGCATACGCCTATTGTATATCAAGTCAAAGCAACCTCAGAAATGCCGAGCTATTCACCTTATACTTCATATTTTTTTAAGTTTCCTATATGCAGCACGCATGCAGTTATAGGCAATGGAGCCTTAAGGCAAAGCCGGGACTTATGGAAAATGCCTAAGGAGTTTTTTTACTGCCTACCCCCTCCTACCGCAGTTCCATTACTGGAAACGCCACATGTTCTGCATCAAAAGCTTTGTACAAAGAGGGAATTCAAAGGTATTTGCCTATATTTCCCTAATAAAACTGAACTGAAAAATAAAACTAAGCATAATAACATTTGGTGAGTGTTCAATATGCAGTTGAATCAGCATAGAAAAAGACGTTCTCTGTAATGATGCTAGACTAATTATATTACCGCCAGACTTCTCTGGCAGTTATACCTTAAAAACATACTGCATGCTACTTTTCAGTAATATGTTTGTTTATAATAACGATTAACCGCGAATCTCTTATGAGGGGCGCATTTCCGACACTCGGTGATGTTCTCGTGACCACCGCAATCTTTTCCTCGTGTGACCATTAGGATATTGAACAACCGCGATGGCCTCCTCCTGACATGATCCAAACACTTTTAGCAGCAGGACATCCGATTTACATGTTCCCTTTGCCCCCTCCCCCAAAGGCGACAGTTTTTCTCCTTAAAATCCCACAAATGCCATTCAAAACAAAACTTATGAATAATGCCTTAGGAGTTTTTTTTACTGTCTGCCCCCTACCGCAGTTCCATTACTGGCAACGCCACATGTTCTGCATCATAACTATGTACAAAGAGGGAGTTCAACGGTATTTACCCATATTTCCCTAATAAAACTGAACTGAACTGAGCATAATCATTTTAAGAGATGCTCATAAACGGTTTTCCTACTATTGAGACAACAACATGTAAGGAAGCCCAAGGCGAAGCCGGCTATCCGCGCTAGTACAGTAATATAAGGGAGGGTAGAGTTAACGAAAATTTTAGGGAAACCAATCGGTAGTAACGAGCGAGAAGAGGGGAGAGAGGTGTTGAGGGATCAAGGAAATCAGATTCTAGTGCTCATTGTTTTTTAAGTAAAAAAAGTTTTCTTAATAACACTTAAGTTTCTCAGGACGTAAAAATAGCTAAAAACCAGGACAATAAATTTAAATGTTTTCGTAAGTTGAAACGATAACATTACCACTTTCTTTATAGCACAAGGACATTTCCTTGGCCAAATATTTAAGACCCGCTGCCGTTATTTAATTCCAATTACTTAGAGATTGCCCTTTACATTTCAAGCTTTATATCATAAACGCAGTTTCTGTTCAATTTTTGTGTGAAAACCTTTAAAAATATATCCATTAAAAGCATTTACCGAAAAAATAATTTCGTTTATATTAGTATATGTATTAATGCCATGGGCGCCATATCTAGAAATTCTTCCAAACACCAACGCACATTGTCGAGCAGAAAGAACGTCCGCAATAAAAGATTAAGTATAGATGAGAAAAACAATTTTCTATAATAGGTTAATTTTTTAAAAAGTACTTTAAATATTTAGCTGAAGAATATTTCTCCATGTCACCCTTCTCCGAGCTAATGTCAAAAAGGAAAATGAAAATTTTTGGCAATATTTTTTAAAATTTCCCTCGTGAATGATACAATAAAAATTGAACAGCTCGCTTTTCTGTTTTTATTGAAGTTTTTAGCCATTGTGTATTACCTCACGGCTCTATTCTTAGCTTACGAATGCAAAAAAGTGGTCGAATACATACTAAGATATTGATATAATTCTTATTCTTCCGTCTGTTCCGCTTCTAAAGTACGCATAAGCGACAATTATAGTGTACAAAAATATCTGTCTACATGATTAAGATTAAATAAGATTTAGTTTTACCCTAATCTTCGCAACAGTGTACAGGTAGTTTGGTTACGTCCCAAATAGTGGATGCAGTACAACAAAATGCGGTCAAAGCCTTTCTGTTACTGCATTTCGTGGAACATTTTTTCACGAATTAACAAAAATTAATTTGAAACTATAACTATTCCTTTTTACTGCAAATGCATGCGGTTCCTTAAAGTTGGCTTCATTTGCAGTTGAGCAACTTCAGAAGGAATATGTTTCAAACTTTTCTTACTTGTTTTGGAGTTATTTCATAGCATAATTCTTAATTCATAAAAGCTTTGCTTCTGTCGTACTTAATAGCATAGAAAATTTCTTCGATATCGGGCAACTTCGGAGTTAGCTAAGAATAATGCCTATTATCATCAATCTAGTGGACTAATGAAACAGAAATTTCGCGTTCCAGGTACTTGTATTGGTAAAGAAGACATGATCAAACACCCGAACGGTTTGTATTTTATTCTGAGCTTTTGGGCTCCTGCAGGAGTCCATCGCCAGAGATGGAAAAACAGCTACAAATGGGGTGGCTACTTGTGGCATGTTTACAAAATTTGAACGTGTAGAAAATCAATATTTGTGTGTGTGCCGCCGATTCACCACTGTGGACTATATTAGCCTGTGCCAGTAGGCGAGATCGGCGTGTTGGGTGGTAATATTTACAGAAATAAAATCGTCAACGAAAACAAGCAACATTTATAGGGGGAAGGGATAATTAAAAGTTATAGGAGAGAGGAAGAAGGGGAGAGGAGAGGGATTGTGTAAAAAATCGATAACTGTTAGGCTTGGGTGCCAACTTCAACATCTGCGTCGATGTCCACCACTTAAGAAAATCTTCTTAATCGATTCCTGGCGGAGGAGGCACCACATCGGCAGCACCAACATCAGGAGCAGCAACAACATCAGGGGTCTTAAAGCCGCCTTTTCGCCAGCAGTTAAGCTTAAAAATGAAAACAAATCACATCTAGCATCTTGTTTTGCGTAAGACTGGTCCAGTTGCGCACGCAGAGAGATGAGAATCTCACTCTATCCTGTTGGCAAAGTGGGCTTATTAGCCGGCGGATTTTGCTATGTAAAATTCCGTCCCAAGCTACTTTGGGCTTAATACGCGGCTGGGCCTATTAACCGTGGGCTTAATAACCGACGACTACTGCAGTCGAATATCGGTCATTTCTCTCAGGAACACTTTACCTATTTTCTTTAAAAGGGTTACAACATGATGCGTCATATTTACAGGCTACTGATTGTTGTTAGTAGCATTTTATGTTTCAATTTGCTTGAAGATGGGCATACTAGTCCACATGTCAGATATCTGATATTTTTGACTCAAACGGTCTATTATAAACTTGTGCTTGGTTTATCGACCCAAACAGCCCTATACTACTGATATGCCAATATATATGCATAAATTTTACCCGTTTAATCACGTTTATGGCTTTTTTTAGTGCATCGAATTTAGATTAATGTTTAAAGCGTTTGTTCTCGGATATAAATTTGAAGCAGTTGATAAGCTCTCTCGAAATTTATCCGATTAATGTGTCGGGTTTCCTTCCTGTAGACTCACGCAGCTCTAGCGTCTCCTCGGTGTGCAGCACACTAGCCATGGTGTCTAGCGGTTTTGCCGCCAAATTCGTTTCCGTCGTCCTGGACACAGCTCTGGCCAGTGCGGACATTACTGACTCAGGGCGTTCAGATCGCGTGGCCTTGGCGCGTGGTAGCATCGGTGCTGGCAGCAGTGCTAGCGGCGGTTCCTCAGGTCGCAGGCGTGGACCAAAACTGCAACATGTGGAGAGCAATGCCGGCGTAGCCAACGTTCTTGACCCACTCGCAGTCACGGACGTCGCCCTCACCTGCCAGGATGTAGAGGTGCGCTGATTTGCATCGGCCTCAGATCTCTTTTTTCCTCTGGTCGTACATACTTGGCTCTCATCAAAATGTGTTTTTTTTCAGCCAGGATATATAGTTTCATGACATGCCAGAATCATATCCTAGTTGTACCTTCTATTCACTACGAGCGAATTAATGTTCCTCTCCACAAAGCAGCTATTCCAACTGCTGCACTAACACTGACAAGGTGACTTAGAAAAGGTCTAAACCTTCAACCAGAGGGATATTTTAGGGGGAACAGGAACCATCAGAGTAAATATGGACTTGCGTCAAATGCCCCGGAACGTAGGGTTAGGATTCAGGTGATGGTTAGGTTTAGGGTTAGGATTCTGTAAGGGGTTAAAATTTTGGTTCGTTTTAAATAAGGGGTTTGGGTTTAGCGTTAAGATTGAGAGGAGGCTGGTTGGGCGGGTAAATGGACCCAAGTGTGAGTTAACACACGGCTCCCGGTGGGGTCTCGATAGCACAGTTGGATAGATCTTTGGCTGTACTGAAGCCTTCCCTCTTTCTGGCTTGTGTTTGAATCCCATGGGGGCCGCCGAGTTTTTCATAATTAATCAAATAAGTTAATATTAAGGTTACAGTTTAGTTTTCTGCTAGAGTTAGGATACGGGAATAATTTATTTGCTAAAATGTATCACAAGGTCACCATTGCTACGTGGACGGGGCGTTCCTATTCCCCTATCCCTTTGAAGTAGCCATCCAACTTAATTTTTACCGCAGTTTGTAATTAGTTTCATTTGGGTTGGGTTGCTCCCACAACTATTAAACTAACAATCACAAGGGGACTTGCTAACGGTTTAAACCCGCAGTCAGGTAGACGTGTCATAGGAAACACTGCGACACTTTTAGGAAGATGCTTCTACTACTAATTTCTCTGATGATGAATCCGCGACAGATGTGGAAATGCCAGGCGAATAAACGTATTGTTGCAGCGATCAAGTCTTCTTCTTCTCGCTTCTACAATCAGTCAAAATAGCAACCAAGTTATTCACTGTCGTAAGCAGTCATCGATCTGGCTTGCGGAACGGTATTCAGTCGTTCTGGTTTGTCTATGCCGCCACATAAGGGACTCTGGCCTGGATCCGAAAAACTGTACTCCGCCTTCCGTCTGATAGTCAAGGCTGGTTAGGTTGTACCACTTACGTGTAGCGTCAAGCACTCTCAATCTCAACTGACTGAAGGTTAAATTATTTACTTCTCATCGGTTCAAGTCATCCTCGGATTGCCAAGTTTTTAAGCGTTTAAAATGTTTGCAAGTGACTTCTGAGATACACAGTGCACTATAGCGTCAACGGTGGTCTCTTGGACAGTCAGGCTTACATGCCGCAATAGTTCCGTGGGACATATGTAAGCTGTAGTAGCTTGCTCCTTTCCCCTCGTTTTTGTAAGTTTTCCTTCCTTCATCATGCGCCTGCCTTCGCCCCCTATGTCTTTACAGATTGCTGTACAAAGCATCCGTCTGCTCTGTCAGTCCGTGCTCTCCTATCCAAGTCACTTTATGGATGCTTTCATGCAGCTGCCTCAACTGGGAGCCTCCGTTCTTCGACTCCTTCTCCAGTCACCTTCCGTCAGGTACGCCCATGCGAACTTAGGCGAAAGTAGCTTATGTAGGCCTACTCATATACCCCCTAGTCCCAGCATTGTGTCCTGCAAAAACGGTGCTTTTAGAGTTTTGGGGGATAGGGAAATAGGATAGGCAGCAAAGGAAATTTTTAGAAGTGTGAAGTGAAAAAATGTAATCGAAGTTGCTTCCCACGGCCGCTGGGAGTAAGTTGTTCCGCATGTAAATTGAAGGTGTGCGTGGCGCTTTGCGCCGCGGAATATACTAATCTAACTCCAAAACTGTAAGTTGGACCTCAGGTAAGTTAAAGTAGACGACCTTCTAACTACCATTTCAATTTTTCGGGAAATTCAAGAAACCTGCAGCTTGATAATCGGGTTTTTCCGTAGTAAGTTAAACGATAAAACAGATTAGAAAAATCTGCAGATATAAATCAACAAAACTTCTAAATACTGTAAAATAAAAATGTATTTAGCATTTATTAAAGTATACTCCACTGCGTGTCCTAATTTCCCGCCCATAAAAATGTAGTCGAAGTTGCTTCCCGCGGCCGCTGGGAGAAAGCTGTTCCGCATTTAAATGTAAGACTATATTTATCTAACTCCAGAAGCTGTTGATGGCTTGGGCTTCTACTTGTTAAAATCCTAAGCACGCAGAGGTTAAATGACGCAGTGAATGGCAAAAGTAGCTTATGAAGCCCCACTCATGTACCTCTAGTCCCAGCATTTTGTCCCGCAAAAACGGTGGTTATTTTTAGAAGTAAGCGTAAAGTGAAAAGAATGTAGTCGAAGTTGCTTCCCACGGCCGCTGTGAGTAACCTGTTCCGCATGTAAATTGAAGGTGTGCGCGGTGCTTCGCGCCGCGGACTATGCTACTCTACCTCCAGAACGATAAGTTGGACCTCAGGTCAAGTCAAGTCAAGTCAAATTTATTAAACGAATGTACATAGGATTTCAGAAATGCATCGGCATAGCCAAACATTCCAAAGAAGTCGTTAACACAATTTCAGACGACTACTCGCTTGTTTCAAGTAATACACTCGCACTAAGTTTACACGAGCCAACAGTGTAACTGAGGAAGAAGAGCAGACAGTGAAAAAACCCCTAAGGCTGGCTCATAATTCAAAATGGAATGTCATTTGTGGTTTTTAGGAGAAAAACTGTCGCTCGTGGGGCATGATGCTTCTGTGAATGTGGATGGCAGCCATGGCGTCCATAACGAGTAATATCTACATCCGAAGGACCATACGAGGAGGAGACCTCGGAGTCACGAGAACGTCCTGAAGAACCGGAGATACGACCATGATAAGCCTTTGCTGTGCCAAGAGCCAAGGAACCCGCCACGTCGTCAGCAGTCGGTCGATACGAGAAAGGGTGTGACAGGGCCGCGTAGCCTAGGACCACAGGTGCGGTCGGAACTAGGCAATGCCTTAGCGCATTTAGTTAAATACTAATGATGATACTACTTAAAAATTACTATTAGTATATATTTATAGCATTTCAGTTTTTGAATTTAGAGAGCTTTAAATTTTGGATTCGGAACACTTCACTGATTGGATTTGGAGTACTTAATCGCGACGATACTCATTAAATTGGTCTAAGTTTGTCTTAAAAACATTCACGGAAGGGAACGTGACAATATCCGCAGGAAGGGCATTCCATGCCTTGATTACCCTCTTAAGAAAAAGAATTTTCTTGGGTCAAGTCTTGCCCCAGTCACACGTAATTTGAAGGGGTGTCCTCTCAGCCTAGAGGTAGTGGCCCGCTCAAAGAAGTCACTTGTTTAGAGGCAGCAATCCTGACCATGCAACATGCAATATGCCTGGATTAGGTCCCCACGTATCTGCCTGTAATCCAGAGGAAACAAGTCAAGATTTACCAATCGCGTCTCATAAGGGAGGTTCCGTTGGCCTCGTACTAATTTTGTTGCGCGTCTTTGTACCCTTTCGAGGTTTTTTGTCGTTGGCTGTCCAAGGTCTCCAGGCTTGGATGGCAAATTCCATATGAGGTCGCACGAACGTGCCAAAGACCTTGCCAAATACAACTTTGTCAAACTTAGCAAAAGCGCGCTTGATTAGATACAAGCTCGACATTGCGGATTTAGCCACTTTCAGGACGTGGAGTGATGGCTTCAGTGAAGGCGTGAACCACACCCCCAGGTTTTTCTGAGCCTCTACCTCTGGTAGCGGCGTGTGATTCAGGTAATACACCCTCCGAGTCGTAGTGCTGGTTCTACCAAAGCGTATTAGGTTGCATTTGGCCACATTGAATGGCATGAGCCAAAGGGTCGACCATTGCTCCAGTCGATGGAAATTTGCCTGGAGGTTTAATTTTATCATTTTGGTTGCGTATGACCTTCCAGAGTTTTAGGTCATCAGCAAAAATTGCGATTTCGCAGTCTAGTCCGCTTATGCAGTCCTCAATAGTATGAGGAAGAGAATAGGACCAAGAACAGATCCCTGTGGAACTCTGCTCTCAACTGCTTCCTCCGCCGACCGCTGCTCGCCAATACATACGGTCTGGGTACGACCAGTCAAAAAGTTTGCTATCGACTGCAAAAGGTTTCCCCTTACCCCTATGCGGCTGAGCTTGTATAAGTGACGTTGATGAGGCACCGTGTCAAACGCCTTCTTGAAGTCTACAAAGACTGTATGCACCGTATTCCCTGAATCGATCGCTTGGGTCCATTATTCTAGACAATAGAGCAGATTGGTCAAGCAGGACCTTCCCCTGCCTAAGGTAAGTTGGAGGTAAGTTGAAGCAGACGACCTTCTAACCACCATTCCAATTTTTCGGGAAATTCAAGAAACCTGCAGCTTGATAATCGGGTTTTTCCGCAATAAGTTAAACGATAATACAGATTAGGAAAATCTGCAGATATCAATCAACAAAACTTCTAAATACGGTAAAATAAAATGCATTTAGCATTTACTTATGTATATTCCATTTTATGTCCTACTTCCTCACCTTTAAAACCCTATAACCACCGTTTTCGTATGAAAACATGCAGGGAGTAGGGATTAATAAGTGGGCTTACAGAAGCTACTGTTGTCCGGAATTATTTTCGTCGCCTTAAGTTTTCTCTTTTGTTGACTTTAGTAATGAAGCTGGTGGTGGTAGGGAAGTATGGGGAGAATTGTGCTCTTTGAATCCTTCTTAATAGATCCTCTATGGCGCTCCCACAGAGGCAAGATTTGAGCGCGCCATCCTCATTATGTGAAAACCTGGTGTTGTCTGTATAAGAGGTCAGGTCGTGTGTGCGTTGTACGCGAAGATAGGCTGTTTAGTTATGTTAGCCACTGCGCTTGCCTAAGGCAATTGTGTCGACAAAGCGAAAGTCTCTAAAATCAAAAGTCAGGGAAAACAGAATAGACTGGAACAGCTGGGCGCATGTGTGGCCTCTGTACTTGAATCCCGACATTCATTCGAACAGTGACAATCAGTAGGCGAACTGACCAACATACAGACTGGGACTGTTGTTTCTGAGTTAAATTCGATCGTCAGACGGCCCAACTGCAGATCCGAGTCAATGTGCATCTTTCGAGTGACTCTAATTTAATAGTTAGGAAGGGTTGGCAGATTTGTTGACTAAATTCTGAAAAATTCGAGGACTCGGTGGGAGTCGAACCCACACCGCAGGGAAGGCTTTTGCGCAGCCAACGCACTACCATTTGAGCTACGAGGTTCACCGTGTGCCGTGAATTTAATCGCGTATTTTAACCGATTTTACCCGCCCATCTTTCTGCTCGTATGACATCCTTCATAACAGAACAGCAAGCTGACTGCCCAGGCTGAATTTCCTAAGCAATCTTCTAGAATCCACCAGAATGACTACTAGTCTCACTTAAGGGGGTTTGGCAGATCTGACTAATTCAGTTGACCCAATTGTGAAAAAACGCTCGCGGCCTCGGTTTGAGTTGAAACCCCACACAGCAGGGAAGGCTTTTGCGCAGGCCCAGCGCTCTGCCAATGAGCTACGAGATTCACCGTGCGCGGAGAATTACATCACACTTGGACCGATTTTATTCCCGCCCCAACATACAATTCCACAATTTCTTTTTCCTAGGATTCGGGCCGAAACCTGTCACCAACTGGAACAGCTGTTCCAGCTGGAAGCCTTCCAGCAGCAGTACAATCTGCCGGCCTCCTCTGCTAGCTGGGCGCCCATGCAGTACCGAAATTCGGCCTTCGGTGTGGAGACCTGCTGCTACCTCTTTCAACGCAACGGCGCCTGCAAGCCGCCAATGCTGCTGAGTCCCATCTCGCACGAAGAGGCACAGGCCAGCCCATTGCTCGACGCCCTCTTCACAGTCCTCTTTAAACCCACGGGCGTAGTGCCGCCCTTTTGGCACACGCAGTTGGGTTACCTGAGCGACACAGACAGGCGCTACATGCTGCAGTGCTCAGAGTTCTTCCGCCTGCGTGGTCAACTGGCTGCGCTTGCGGAGCCCAGCTGCCTTCAGCACTATGTTGGCATGGATACTGTGGGCGTTTTTGAAGTAAGTGTGTGTGTGTATCTGCTCATCTCCAGCCTGTTTTTCCTTTTTAGCACCGCCAACTGACGCATTTACCGGACACATCATCAGCCCAATGTGTGTTGTGTAGCGTGCGAAATGGCTGACGAGTGGACCGAGAGTCAGGGGGTGGCGGCTCTTTCTACTGCCCTGATTATGTGAATTCTGATGTATATGTGTGTGTCAAGGAGGCCAGGTCGTGCTGTGGCGCGCGCAGGCGGGTTCGCCGGCCTTGTCAGCCCCTGCGCCCATCCCACTTCGGGAGCCCAATCAGCTAGGTGATGGCCAGTTGCTGGTGGAGGGGTGGAGGAATTAGAGGTTGATCCTTTCCTCACTATAAACAGCCTGATGTGCTTGAAGCTATCAAGTTGCGTTGAAAGCCGTGGCATTGGCGGGACAACTCGGTCTGTGCAGTCAGTTTAATGCGCGTCTTGTTATGTTGAGTGTGCGAATGGCGGACTGAGATTCAAGCTGCAATCGCTCGTTTTTACTGTGGCCATTATGGGCACTATACTGGCACGAATACTGTGGGCGTGTTTGGAGTGGGAGTGTGTATGTGAGAAGGAACTGCATGCGATTGATAGAGTGGCAGGGCGTACATAATGAACGTTTGCCGACCGCTAACGGATCTACCTTGTCCCGCTCTGCCCTGCCTTGGATCTCATTTCTCTGGCCCTGACAGCAGTCATAACAGCTATTTGTAAGTAGGCAGATAGTATTTCCGGCAAAGACAAGGGAGACTGGAATGGCCATTTTTGGTTTATTGGCCGTCGTCAACCAGTCAAACCCAGCTCCAAGTGGTGCATCATCCGGGCCTCAGACTCGCGATCTGACGCCCTCACAATTGAGCCACGAGCTCTTTGTCTTGCCGGTTTAGGTCGGAAAATATGACTGGCTGATGACGGCTAATAAGGCAGAAATAGCCATTCCAGCCTTTTTTTGCCTTTGCCAATACAAGCAAACATACGAGTCCCAGGAATTAATTGAAAAGAAGACGGCTCGATCGCTGGGACAATATTTTTATTCGCCTGACGCTTCGAGATCAGGCACGGATTCATCATCAAAAACATTAGCAGAAAGCAGTAGCAGAAATGGGAAATGGGAAACATTTACCCTGCGTGAGGTTACATATGTTACTGTTTTCGGCTAATGTCTCTGATGATGAATCCGCGACGGATCTCGAAACGTCAGGTGAATAAAAGTATTGTCCCAGCGATCGATTCGTCTTCTTCCTCTCTTGTGTTTGCCGGTAATATTGTGTACAAAAAGGTGTTAGCAAGTGCTAAATGGAGAGAACCTCTAATGTGAGACAGAGTCTCGTCCCCACCTTGGCCAACAATCTTAACTGACAGAAGCTTCCCCACTTTGTTCTCCACTCGCAAGGCCACCGCTTACAATTTCTGGGTCATTGTAGGTAGTCATGCGTTTCTGTTTAGTACCACCAGATATCGGTAGTCTTCTCTTAAACAAGTCAGGTTGACTTAGATTGCTTGTGTTCCCCTGGTGTCCGGCTTGTTTTCCTTTTCAGCCCTGTGCCCACCCCACCTTAGGCGACCGATCAGCTAGAGAGGGTAAGGTCGTCCCTTAGCACATTTCTTACCTCCCCTTATAACAATCTGACGCCAGTGAAGCTATCACGGTAGGTTAAAATCGTAGCTTGGAGGGTTGCCAGCTGGCGGGAACACTAGGACACCGCAGTTGGCCTAGTGTGTCTTATTCGGTGGAGTGGTTAACTGCGGGCTGAAAGTTAGGCTTAATGGCTCTTTCTTAATGTGTCCTTTATGGGACTCGCGGGTGGAAGCCTACCTAGCGAGGCGTGCTGTTGGTACGCGTGTTGGGTTTTGGTCGTGCCAGCCGCCTGCACTCTCCCTATCTCCGGTCTTCCCGACCTTTGTCTTGTCATCGGGTCCGGTGTGGGAGGGGTGAGAGAATGGGGTGGATTATCCGCGAGTCTACTTTCAGTATAATCCCGCGGGCGTCACCGCGATGCTTTAGCCTGCTGGGGGTCGTGGTGGACATCGTCGAGAAGGACAGTTAAACTGTCGTGTATGTGTGTGTGAGTGAGGTCGACCCTCGGCCCGTTTCTCTCCTCACTATAATAAATATAAATTCGCTTGAATCTATCACGGTGCGCTAAAAGCCGTGGCTTGGAGGGTTTGCCAACTGACAGGATAATTCAGGCCACCTACTTTCCTGTACGCGCGTGTTTGTGTGTGCGTATGCGAGGAGGTGGAGGACTGAGAGGCAGGCTGCAATGGCTCCTTCCTAATGTGAGCTTTATGGCGCTCCTACCTAGCGAGCGGGCTAAGTGACTATCGCGCCAGCCATTTACACCCTCCCGCATCCCCGTTCTTATTGATTTTGTCTTTACACCGGAAACGGAGGTGCGAGTGGCGAGCGAGTGGGCAGATTCTCCGTGAGTCTGCTTAAACTCCTGTTTTCGTTCGCGGTAGTTCGCTGCATTGATTCTGCCTGCTGCAACCTTTGTGTTGCTTGCCCAGCTTGCCTCAGTGTCTGCTTCGGCGTCGTCGAAATCGACGGGGAACTGTCGTTTGCGTGTGCATGTGTGTGTGTGTGTGTGCATAATCTCTGCTGTTTGAAAAGTTGTCTACGGAATTCAGTTAACACATACGCGTTCTGTATTGGCAATGGCCGGGCCAACTAGAGAAGTCATAAAGTTTCGACCAAAATCCATTATGGTGGAGTTCCTCGAGCTTATAAGTACGTAATTGTCGTCAAATGACAGTCATTGTGCGCCTGTCGTCTTTGTATATTTTGCATTCTGATCTGCCTTTGGACCCTGGATCAGTCGTTGAATTAGTCCGTGTCCAATATTTTGAGCGGATAATACTTACTTTGATCGACGTTAAGCATGCTCTAATCTCTAGCCTATTTAAGCTCCCCCCCCCTTCTTAACCACCTTGTTAAGCATGAAATTCAATGGTTCCGCAACTTCGCATCAGCCAATGCCGCATCGCCGAGCTGGGACGAGAAAGTCTACCCCTCCGTGGATAACGCCCTGTTGGGCGGTCATTTGCGCTTCCTACGAATCGCCTGCTACCAACTGGTTAGTTCGCTGCTGTTGCGTTCAAATTGGACAGGCCAAGAACTGGGTCTGGCCGCAGGGGCACCGCCTTCCATCACCACCACCACCAACTCCTTGCCACCCTCAACCAACGGCTTTTACATGGGTGAACCGACGGACTACTGCAGAACCTGTCCTCGTCCCTCCACCTGCCAGGGTCTCTTTGCGCCCTCCAATCTGCTGTCACTACTGCGTTCAAAGGTACGTAGTCAACATCCTGGCCCTTGCCCTAAATGGGTCTTTGCAGTCTCGTAAGGTCCTGCAGGGAACGTAAACGCGCACATTTAATCATTTACAAGGCAAAAGTTATATTTAAGGCCCACTATAGCACGCGAAATCCCTCTCCTTCTGTAGCCTGGGACCGGTGGTAAGTGGGTGGCGCATATCGCCAAAAAGGGACACAAAAATGAACTAAAAGTAAACTAACTAATTATCAACTAACCGAAAAGGACTGCATCATACTTGGAAAACAGCCGATGCAAAATAAGTGAAATAAAACCGGCCTACTGTTACAAAGTAAGTAGACAATTATGCGAAAACTAAGTCGTATTGGATCCTAAATGTAACCGTCACCATTTAACATAGCGACGGCACAGTTACTAGGCTAAAGCTCAGACAGGCGTGTTTCGTCGATATTTTGCCGCTGCAAGGCACAGCTGCAAGGCGTCTGACTCATTGTTGGACCCCCAAGCAAGCCCCTTTTGCATTTGGGTAGGTAATACAATTTGCAATATGTAGCTTCTTAATTTCTCCAGAAATTCATTTCTAACTTGAAGAAGATAATTTTGTTAAAAGGTTTATAGGCGCAGATGTGGCCTTTATGGCGCTCATGCGCAGGCGGGAGCATACCTAGCGAGATGGCTGTGTCAAGTGTGCGCGTGTTGAGTGACTATCGCGCCAGCCACCTACACCCTCCCTCATCCCCGGTCTTATTGACTTTGTCTTTAAACCGGATACGGAGGTGGAAGTGGCGATCGAGTGGGTAGATTCTGCACGAGTCTGCCTCAACTCCTGTTTTCTCTCGTGCCAGTTCTTTGCGTTGCTCCCACTTGCTGTCGCTTTGTGTTGCTTGCCCAGCTCGCCTCAGTGTCTGTTGCGGCTTGCTTCTGCGTTTGCTGCGGCTGTTGGAGCGCGTGGTGCCCATCGTCGAAATCGACGGGGGAACTGTCGTAGGCGCAGACCGAAATTTTGATGCAAATATTTGGCTCGAAGTACACCAGCTACTGCGAGATAACCACTTAATATTTACAGGCTTCTAACAGGCGGTCAGTAGTAAAGTGTAATCATTTGCTATACGGACAGCACAGTTACAGGTAGTACTTTACGATTCTGACAACACAGGCACAAGCTTAAAGCCCAGGAAGACGCGTTTTGCCGATTTTTCTGCCGCCGTTGCATGCCATAGCTGTGAGGGATTCGGCCCATCAGAGGGTCCCCTGTGTGCCTCCTTGTGGATATTCCAGTTTGTAATGTGCAGCCTTTTAATATCTTCCCGCACGCACACTATGTAATAACCTCCTTTCTGAACTTTTCTTCTCCTCCGATAGAACATCGACTCCGTTGCACAGCACTCCGATCACCCTCAATTCGCGTTCGACCTGCGCAGTCGCGGCGGAGCAGGCACCCTGACGGATCCCAGCCTGCTTCTCACAGCACGTTGTCTTCGTAGCCTGCGTGACCTGGTGCCCCACCTGCTGCTGGAGTATCTTTTCTCGGCAGCCTTCTGCATGCTCGAGAAATCTGGCACCTTCTCGTCCGGCCTGGGCGCCGACGCAACCACAACCATCCCCGAGCTTCTGGCCAACTTCGCCTCAGCCTTGCCCCCCCTCGTTCACGGCCTGAGCACTGGTGATCAACAGCAGGCCGGTGTGGACTCCCGGCTGACGGCGCTGTTGAGACCTCCGGCTAGGAAGTTGGCCGGCCGTGCGCGCAGGGAGGCCTTCCTGCTGCTGCTCTTCCTCTGCCGAATGGATCTCGCCTGTCTGGAAGCGGTAGGTACCGGTGTCTAGTTCTTAACCAGACCCGATTGTGCACAATTTCATGGCAGCAGAATGTATCTCAATGTGCCAAATGCAACAATGGCAACCATAAAGTTCGCCGGGGTCCGTACATATACCTAGCCCCAGGATTCTTTCCTACAAGAGCTGTATTAGTAGAGGTTTTACGGTTGGGTCATATCATAGGAAATAAAAAAATCAAGTAAAAAGTAGCACGTATAAAAACCGAAAATAATGAGAAACAGTTTTTGATAGAAGCAAAGATGTGCGCGGGACGATTAAACGGACAAATTCAACCAACAGGAAAGTCAAAAGTATGTGCGAAAAGGCTGCACATCAGTATCGACTATATAGAAATTTAGAGATCTAAATTAAACCATAAAAGAAAGGCTTTCTTCCACTTTTTAAAATCGCAATAGCTTCTAATGCATTTGGCCAGCCATTGTAGTACGATAATTCGAAAATCAGACGCATACCGCTTTGACATTTAAAGTGAATTTGAAACCAAACTAACCAAAATTATAACTTAAATGAAACTAATAGACTAAAACTAATAAGACTTAAAGTAACCACATGGAGCGAAAGATTTCGTTGTTGGCGGGTGGAGTTATAAGCATAACTACGCCTAATTAAATGCATATAGTCGTTATTTAAGTATAGTTACCTAACATCTAAGGGGAACCTTACAGTTTCGGAAACAATATATGACAAAGACGTTATACCGCACTTTCGACATAGGTCTGCCCATTTACGGTCATGCATCGGTCACTTAACTCCGTGTCATGCACTTAATAATTTCTGAAATGATTCCCTTGATACAACTTTGCGTATATTAACAGAAATTTTCTTCGTGCAATTTCTTGACAGGAAGTTTTGGTCCTGGAGCTCAATGATCTTCAGATTGCCCTTGAAATACCGGTCAACGTTTCAAGATTTGCAGTGTATTCAAGCGATTGACCATAAATGTATATGAATTTGGAAACGGGCATTCCAAGCAGTATAATTTGATCGAAAAGATTATTTTCGACGCTGGCACACCAGGTCGTCTTCGAACTTGAGAGAAATGTGTCAAATTTTTAAACATGCCGCAAAATTGATAATGATTCGTCATCCGTAGTCAACAGTACGGTCTAGTTGTTGGCGCTTTTTCAAGGCCTTTTTGAGATTTATGTACATTGAATCCAAATCAACATGCCTATTGATGCATGATTCGTTAGGGTAAAGGACTTATAAAAATTCATGGCCTTATATGGGCAGGAACCTACTATGTGGGTTTGGTCCCATGCAAACCTGCGCCCAGTTTTAAGCGAATGCATTGCGAAGTCGGACAGGTAATTGCGCTTCCTTACCGCTAATTGATGTTCATGTGTGCGTGTAGAGATGGACCTCTCTGTTTGTCCGCAATAAATTGCATTGCAGTCGCCGCAAGGAATTTTGTAAACGCCCTCTTTTCTGTCAAAATAACCAACCCTAACCTTAGGGTGTACAAGCTGTTTTCGAAGCGTGGTCGTTGACTTGTGTGCCACTTGCATCTTGTACTTCCTCAGGTGTCTTTCAACGAGTTCAGACACGTTTTTAATATATGGAAGAGTTCGAAAACTTCTTAGATGAGGCGCTTGATCGGAAAAAATCTAGTTCCTTCTCTTTTTGTTTTAACTCTTGTCGTCTCATGCATCGACGTACAAACTCCTTAGGGTAACCATTTTTCAGGATAGTTTGAAAAGTTACTTGGTTTTGGCAAAGATCTGTGCTAAAAATGTGTGTTCTCGCTCGATTGATTAGGGTTTTTGACAGTACTCTACTTATGAGCAATAGGGTGGTTGCTCTCGTAATGAAGGATAACATCAGCAGCGGTCTTTTTGCGGTAAACCAATGTTTGAAACATTCCGTCAGTACTTTGCTGTGCGAGGACGTCGAGAAATTGGAGTTTACTGCTAACTTCTTTTTCGAGCGTAAACGTGATTCCTGGCATATTTGAATGAATGACGTTGTGCAGTGTTTCTATTTGGTCCCTTTTAACAATGACAACTGTATCATCGACATAGCTACTGGTGGGGCTTGAGGGTGAGGCACAATGGGACGATTCTGTCGCGTCAAATGTAAGCTGAGCGCCCGCTCTACCATTATCACTTCAAAATATGAAATATCTTAAAGGTATTTACCGACGTAATGGCACCTGGACATTCTTTTGCACACAAATGGCGCATCTGTGCCCCTGATGTTGCTTATGCTCTTAACTATATTGTCTTTTATGCTTTTTTCGTCTTCTTCAGACGGTGGAGATTCTGGTGCGTCTACACCACTCACGGTATTCCCACACCTCGACCGTGGACGCAGTCAGTGGTGGCGGCAGCGGCGGTGACGGTGCTGTTAGCGCAGGCCAACAACGCGGCCTCTTCTCCCTCTCCTCCTCCACCGACCTGCAACGTCCCACTGCCCCCGCTGGTGGCCCTTCCTCCACTGATGGCACCAGCCTCCTTCCAGCAGCGGCAGCGGCGGTACCAGCAGGGGTTCAACTCGCCGGCACAGTCAGTAACCAGCCAGTGGTTTGGGACGTCACGCCGGTGCTGTCGGGTCGGGCTGTCTGCAATTTCACCGGTCTGCGCAACGGCGGCGCCACCTGTTACATGAACTCCGTGCTGCAGCAACTGTTTATGCAGCCGGGGGTGCCGGAAACCCTGCTGAATGTCTCCTCCAGACGACTGGCGGACTCCAGTCTGCTCGCTCAGACACAGGAGGTTGGCGGCTAACACATTTGCTTGTACTGCATATCTTGCGAGCGCGCTTTTTGTCTAGAGGCTCCCTCGTTAGGGTCAAGTACGGGTAAAGGTTCAATAGAGGGTCCACTATAGCGCGCGAAAACCCCATCCTTCTGTAATGCGGGAGAGGTGGTGATAAGGATTAAATGAGTGGGGCATAGCAGGAGAAAGAAAAAATGGCAAGAATGATTATAGAGGCCAAAAAATCCTGTTGACTTATAAAAAAATACTACTTTCAAGTTTTCGGTAGCCTGAATTTAGAGTTGATGTTAAATTCCACCAATAGGAGGACGAATTTCCATTTTCGTTAAATTTCGCCTGCATAAGGTCAATTTTCCTTCGATAAGCGTTCGTATTCTACGCAATTGAGGTTTATGTTGATTGAATTTAATTGAATTAAAACAAACATAATCTTATTTACTTTAAGATTTTTTGATCAATTAGAGGCTAACACATTTGCTTGCACTGCAATTATTGCCAAGGCGCTTTATGCCTAGAGGCTCCCTCATAAAGGACAAAAAGCGGCATAAGCCTGTGACTTTATTCAGAAAACGGGAGGCAAGGACGGTAGAAGAATTTAGGGGCCACAACAGCAAGCGCGAAGACCCCATCCTTCTGTTATATGAGACAGATGCTAAGAAGGGTTAAATTGGTGGGATATGCCAGGAGAAAGAAAAAAATAAATAAGCAAGCACATAAAAGGAGAAAATACTAGGAATAATTATTTCAATAAGTAAATGTTTGCGCGCGATAATTAAACTGAGCGATACAATAAATAGGAAACAAGAAGGCCCAATAATGCCCAAATGAACACAGTTATCGACGCTATATCAACCCAATGTAATATATAGAGGTTACATCCAGGTGATACAGAGTTGATATACAGTCAATGACTGTTTCCATTTGGGCACCATTTGGCCTACTTGATTCCTACTGGTTGTATTGTTCAGTTTAATTATCGCGCGCAAATATTTGGTTACTTAAAGAAGCTGCAGTTGATCCTTAATTAAACTTTTATCGGCAAGGACTCCTGCAATATGGAAATTGTGGTATTAGGGGGTTTTGTGGCCAGGGTAACGTAACCAATATGTAGCTGTAATCGGAAAGCAAAAATTAGCCAATTCCATTTGCGTCATCAGCTTGAGAAAATACGCCAATGAAGCATATAGACGCAAAAGTGAAATTCTAACTACTGGAGCTTAGAAACTGTAAACGAACGGAAACAATGAATACTAACGACACTGGTTAGCCATTCTGGGCGATCTGATCCCAGTCCTTGCCGATCGATTGACATTTTGAACTTCGGTTTCAACAACATTCATCGTGTGCTCCACAAGGTGGTGTTGACGGTGTTTATGGTGGAGCAGGGACGATCATTCACACGTGGATTTGTTTCAAGTGATAGTAGACTTGCGTTGCATCTACCGAACTCGCTCTTACCTCACTCGTCCGAACTCAGTGTCCAGAGACAGAGAGTCAAGAAGACCGGAAGCGGAGTCAGGGGCCATGACCATACTGTCGACCCATCACAGTTAAGGAGAAAATAATAATATATCGTCAAATCTGTTTATCGGTATATCCGTGATGGAATATAAAATTAACTTGGATAGCATTAATTGCCTAACTGTTAACCATAAGCCTATGCCAAAAGCCTAACCCTTGCCCTAACATAAACTTCTAATGATAACTCTAATCCTACGCCGAACGCTAGTCCTACTGGTCCCATTTGAGGAGGTCATTGTGGATAGTACGAAAAAGGAAAGAGATTTAGCTTGCCAAAAGTCTAGATGGGCCACACATTCGATCCTTTAGCTCTGCTCGGATTTACGATGATTAATTTAGAATGTCCGAGGACATGGTTTGTCAGCCAGGCTGTTTATACGTTCGGTTCTTAGCGCTTCCACCCACCCGGCGCCGTCTACAGTCGTCTGCCCTCTTTATTTTTCAGCTGTTTCTGAACCTAATGTACTCTCAGCTACAGTTCTATGATCCTGCAAGCTTTTGGCAGAGCTTTCGCATGTGGGGCACCGACAATCCGATTGATCCGCGTGAACAACAGGACGCCTTTGACTTCTTCCAGGCCCTCACCGATCAGCTGGACGAAAATCTCAAGGTCACTTTAGTTCTTTCAGCCTAATTCTGCCCTCTTTTGAGCCTTTTTTTCGGTCCGTTTCTTCCGTGCCCTCATTCCTACCATCCTACTTTGAAGCTAAGCAAATCTCGCGCGACTTTCAGCTAATAGAATAGATAGGACAGACCGGTGAAGTCCATGACTAGCTTTGAGGAGGAATTAATCTGATTGCAAATTGTAAACTTCATTTTAAACTTTATTCTAGTTACTAGAAATCAGAGTTTGCCTCGCGCATCGGTAAATGTCAGCCCTAAATTGCTTTTGTAGCATTCATTTATTAAGCTTTACTAGTTTGAATTTGCATACCTATTTCTGCTAATTTATATCCTTAATTGGCTACAAAATAGTTGGTCGCCTGAATTTCTGTAGTAGGACTTACCTGACGTCGCAGAGTATGTGTGAAGTTGATAGTTATGGTCTTGAATATATTGCTGCTATTTGAGGCAAATTTCTGACTTCCATCGTGCTACGTCTTTCATTCTGTAGAAACTGAACGAAGAGCCTTTGTTCAGCAAGGTCTTTCATGGCACTCTCACCGACTCGATGTTCTGCGAAGACTGCGGACACCGGTATGCTATTGAATTTCCGTGTGACGACAAGCTGATATCGTCCATAGCATTTAATAACCAAATTTAAAGTCTACTTGAATAACTTCAGTAACACTTGTTTTCAGGTACGATCGGGAACAGTCCTTTTCCGCAATCAACATACCGACGTCCGCCGGCGACCTGGTGGAAGCTCTGAAGCAGTATGTGCAAGAAGAGGTGCTAGACGGCGAAAACGCCTATTTCTGCGAGCGGTGTCAGCTGAAACAGCGCACCGTCAAACGACTCACATTCAACAGCCTTCCCCCTGTTCTATGTCTGCAGTTGAAACGTTTTGGCTTCGACTGGGATCGTCAAATGTCTGTCAAGTACAATCAATACTTTTCGTTTCCGCGCAAACTTGATATGTCACCATTTTCAGGAGACCCAGTTTTGGTAAGAACGCTCGCCTTCAAGCTGCCTTTTACTTTTCGGATGGTTTACCCAGATGGACAATACACACGCTTGGTTTTCCTCAAAATTTTCCATTGTTTATGGAAAAGATGTGTTTCTGTCTAGCTCAGTTGTGCGACAGGTTCATTTAACAGGACCGTTCAATCGTCGTTAATGCAACATGACGAGCAAAAATGCGAAGCTCGAGAAGTAATTAAGAAGTAGGCACGATCGCTGACACATGGCTTTTACTTGCCTAACGTTTCGGATCCCCACTCGAACCCATCATCGGAGACGGTAGCAGAAGCGGGTTCTTCATATCCAGAAAGTTGCAGTATTTATAGGCTGCAATCGCTAGGCTACTGCATAGCTATGACAATTAGCGGCTCCCACTTCACCGATGATAAAGGTTCGGCCAACGTCATCAGCCATTCGGGGACCGCGCAGGCAAACACACTTTACACTGCCGATGCTGGCGCATCAGGTGGCCGAGCAGTCATCAGGAGGTAACGACGCGCATGCCGGCCACCAACCAAAACGCACCAGAGGGCATTCATCAGACAATATTGCCATTTCTGGCTCATTAGCCGTCGGCAGCCATTCATACCCAGCCTCAAATAGTGCACAACCTAACGGCTAGAACCTGGGACCTTTTGATCAGAAGTCTAATGCTCTAATCATGGAGCCACTGGCTCGTTGTTTTACCAATTTATATCAGAACGTATTGACACTCGTAAATGAACGCTCACCTTTCTCGTCCCGTTCTGCCTTGAGGTTTATTCTCGAGTCCGACCAGCAGCCGCACAACAGCTCGTAGTCTAGGCATATAGCATTGTTATTGGGTAATTCTACTCCGATCTGTTTCAAGATATACACACCCTGCTTCATTGCTGTTATGTTTGCACGCTAATTGAGACCCTAACTGTATATGTTACTCGTTAACTATTAGTAACAATCGTGTTTTACTGACAAACGGAGAGCACACTCACGAAGCTTTTCTGCCTTTTTGGGCGTCATCAGGTGGCGGTAGCTCAACTCCAGTTTAGCAGCGGAAATTGCCGCCACACTCGAGTTTCAAAATCGCGTCTCTCCGGCCAGAGGCGAATGCTCTAACCCTTCAGTCACGGGTCCGCCGTGTTGTCGGTTTTTGAGTGTGTGGCGGCAATTTCCGCTGCTACACTGGAGTTGAGCTACCGCCACCTGATGACGCCCAAACAGGCAGAAAAGTTTCGTGAGTGTGCTCTCCGTTTGTCAGTAAAACGCCATATAGCATTGTCAAGACTACTGGCTGTTGTGCGGCTGCCATCGGTGCACGAGAATGAGCCCTCGGGCAGAACCAGACGAGTGAGTTCCGTTAGCGATCGGTGAAATTTCATCAACGAGGGTGATCACTGTCGATGAGGGGAGAGCCGCTAATTGTCATAGGTTTGCAGTAGCCTAACGACTGCACCCTAAATATATGGCAACTCCCTGTTTACGAACTATCCGTTTCATTCAATGTCTCTGATGATGGGTTTGAGAGGGAATCCGAAATTCAGAACACAATTTTGGCGAGCGAACGCTTTCAGTAACTTCTCATCAGGCCAAACAGTTACAACGGAGGTTTAAATTTAAAAATCAATAGTTTGTCTTTCTTTACATGCAGGGTCCAATCAGAGCGCGGAACCTTTGCAGCCAGTTAGGTAATCGTTGGCCATGCCAAGTTGGGGGCTTGCACGAGATTCTTTTGTGCACACAAAACCGGTTTCCTCAATCGGATTGCGGTTGCTTCTGCTGTTGCCAGCAGACGTTGACCCAAGGACTTTGGGTAGTTTGGTGGGACCTTGTAAATTACCTTAAAGGCTTCGCTTGGGTCCACACGATGTCCTGTGTCAACCATGTGTGCGAGGATAGAACTTTTTATGCTTTTAGTCTCGCCTTTGGCTAGCCATGCCGGAAGGTGTTCCCGTATTCTTTTAGATAAGCGCCTACTCGTGCGACCGATATAACCAGCTCCACAGGAGTAAGTAAATGAGTAGATACACATAGAAGTGGTCCGAGTTGGCAGCTTATCCTTACCCTCACCGTGCAGTATCGGGTTGGTTGAAAATAACACCTGAATTTTCGCTGCTGGGAAGGTTTGTGCTACGGCTTGCTTGAGGCGTCTGCTTAAGAGTTCGCCTGCTGCATCCCCTTGAAAAGGGACTTTGAGGAATAGCGTCTTCTTTTCCGCCGTGGGTGTGGTGGGCTTTGTTCCTTTCTCCATCATATTCTTTATGATGAATCTGTCTGGATATCCGTTCTCTCGAAGCACGTCCTGGAGTTTCTGGAGCTCCATTTCAATAGTGTCAGCTGAGCAGATTTTTCTGGTTCTTTGCGTTAAGCAGCGGACTAAGCTACGCTTCTGTTGGATAGGTACAAAACTGTTAAAGTTTGTATACTGTCCGGACCATGTTTTCTTTCGGTAAACGCTCCTTTAGATGCTACCGTCAGGTCTTCGACTTAGGAGGACATCCAAGAAAGGAAGCGAACCTGCCGTCTCCACCTCCAAGGTGAATTTATTGGAGGGGTGTGCTTGATTAACAGTATGTAGAAGTGCATTTACATCAGTATCTGCTGGGGAGATGGCGAAGATATCATCGACATATCGGCCATAGTGTTTTAACTCATGGATCTGCTTGTTGAGTTGAAATTTTTCGAATTTTCCCATGAAGATGTTGGCCAAGAGAGGCCCGAGAGGCGAGCCCATAGGGACGCCGTCTATTTGTCTGTATAGTTGGTTGTCAAAAAGGAATTGCACATTTAACGTGCATTTGAGTAATAGTTCCTTTAGTATGTCAGATGGTATTCCTACGTCTATTTGATTTGCCACTACGAAGTCGCAGATATAGTCAACTGTTTCTGTTACTGGAACCTTTGTAAACAGTGATGAGACGTCTAGGGAGATCATCATCATGCCGTTCAAGTTCATGTCCTTGATGCCATCGATAAATTGGAACGTATCTTGAAAGCTTTGTGGTGCCAGCTGTTGCTGTATGGGCTTGAGTTTCTCTGCCAACCACTTCGCTATTGCATGATACGGCGAGTTTCTCATATCTAAAATCGGGCGAACTGGCAGCCCATTCTTGTGGATCTTAGGTAGACCATATAAACGGGGAATGTGCGTGCCTACTGGTCGTAAATGTTCGAGGTCTCGGTCACTTAGGAATCCTGTCGTATGTAGTCTTCTTAAGCATCCGGTCAGGTGTACCTCTACTTCATCCGTACAATCTTTTTCTTTGTGTATCTCTTAAATTTCGTCGGATCTGATAGTATGGTCTGCATCTTGGTAACTTAGTTCGATCTGTTCATTAGAACGACGCCTGTTCCTTTGTCTGGTTTAGTAACCAATATCTCCTTGTTTGCTCTCAGTTGTTTTAACTTGTCTATGCGTGCTTTTGTCAGTATTCCGCGATTTATTAGCCTCCGATTCAAGTACTGGTAACTACAATTCACCAGTGTTGATTTGAAGTGCTGGACACTATCAGCGGAGATCGGCTTGAGATCATAAACTTGATTGTAGAGATTCTCAAACTGGGTTTCTAGTTCTAACTGAATAACCTTTCGCCTAGGTATGCAGAATTTTGGACCCAGTGATAATGCTTCGAGTAGAGTTGTATCAATTGTTAGAGAAGAGTAGTTGTGGACATAGCGCTGTGGATTTTTGGGGAATCTTGAATGTGGTTTGATTTCTTGTACCTTCTGAAGGAGTGACGATCTCTTGGCATCCCCACGTTTTATTCCTTTAATATGCGAGTAGTTGCTGAATTCTTGTTTTTCTTCCTCGGTCAAAGTGTCTAGAACGGCAGCGCGTTGACACACGTGACGCTCCAGTTCATCAATCGTTACTCGTGTGCTTTCCATTTGGTTCTTGGCGTATCTTCTAAGAGTTTCTGTGTTGATAACTGTATGGTTCCTTCGTAAAGCTTTCCAATATTCCTTCGGATATTCATTTCTCTCTATGCAGTCTCCAATAAAGTTGACCAGTACTTTCGCCTCTGCAAGTTTGGTGTTGAATCTTAGGTACCCATTGAGTGCCTTTAACACCGCGGGATCCTTCGACTGTTTCAAAGTTGCAAAAATTCCCATTAGATAATTCAGAACACAATTTTGGCGAGCGAACGCTTTCAGTAACTTCTCATCAGGCCAAACAGTTACAACGGAGGTTTAAATTTAAAAATCGATAGTTTGTCTTTCTTTACATGCAGGGTCCAATCAGAGCGCGGAAATGTGCAGCCAGTTAGGTAATCGTTGGCTATGCCAAGTTGGGGGCTTGCACGAGATTCTTTTGTGCACACAAAACCGGTTTCCTCAATCGGATGGCGGTTGCTTCTGCTTTTGCCAGCAGACGTTGACCCAGGGACTTTGGGTAGTTTGGTGGGACCTTGTAAATTACCTTAAAGGCTTCGCTTGGGTTTTGTGTGCACAAAAGAATCTCGTGCAAGCC
>JAYGXS010000003.1:74365753-74482334 GCA_036362985.1 Ligula intestinalis
TTGCCAGCAGACGTTGACCCAGGGACTTTGGGTAGTTTGGTGGGACCTTGTAAATTACCTTTAAGGCTTCGCTTGGGTTTTGTGTGCACAAAAGAATCTCGTGCAAGCCCCCAACTTGGCATGGCCAACGATTACCTAACTGGCTGCACATTTCCGCGCTCTGATTGGACCCTGCATGTAAAGAAAGACAAACTATCGATTTTTAAATTTAAACCTCCTTTGTAACTGTTTGGCCTGATGAGAAGTTACTGAAAGCGTTCGCTCGCCAAAATTGTGTTCTGAATTATCTGATGGGAATTTTTGCAACTTTGAAACAGTCGAAGGATCCCGCGGTGTTAAAGGCACTCAATGGGTACCTAAGATTCAACACCAAACTTGCAGAGGCGAAAGTACTGGTCAACTTTATTGGAGACTGCATAGAGAGAAATGAATATCCGAAGGAATATTGGAAAGCTTTACGAAGGAACCATACAGTTATCAACACAGAAACTCTTAGAAGATACGCCAAGAACCAAATGGAAAGCACACGAGTAACGATTGATGAACTGGAGCGTCACGTGTGTCAACGCGCTGCCGTTCTAGACACTTTGACCGAGGAAGAAAAACAAGAATTCAGCAACTACTCGCATATTAAAGGAATAAAACGTGGGGATGCCAAGAGATCGTCACTCCTTCAGAAGGTACAAGAAATCAAACCACATTCAAGATTCCCCAAAAATCCACAGCGCTATGTCCACAACTACTCTTCTCTAACAATTGATACAACTCTACTCGAAGCATTATCACTGGGTCCAAAATTCTGCATACCTAGGCGAAAGGTTATTCAGTTAGAACTAGAAACCCAGTTTGAGAATCTCTACAATCAAGTTTATGATCTCAAGCCGATCTCCGCTGATAGTGTCCAGCACTTCAAATCAACACTGGTGAATTGTAGTTACCAGTACTTGAATCGGAGGCTAATAAATCGCGGAATACTGACAAAAGCACGCATAGACAAGTTAAAACAACTGAGAGCAAACAAGGAGATATTGGTTACTAAACCAGACAAAGGAACAGGCGTCGTTCTAATGAACAGATCGAACTAAGTTACCAAGATGCAGACCATACTATCAGATCCGACGAAATTTAAGAGATACACAAAGAAAAAGATTGTACGGATGAAGTAGAGGTACACCTGACCGGATGCTTAAGAAGACTACATACGACAGGATTCCTAAGTGACCGAGACCTCGAACATTTACGACCAGTAGGCACGCACATTCCCCGTTTATATGGTCTACCTAAGATCCACAAGAATGGGCTGCCAGTTCGCCCGATTTTAGATATGAGAAACTCGCCGTATCATGCAATAGCGAAGTGGTTGGCAGAGAAACTCAAGCCCATACAGCAACAGCTGGCACCACAAAGCTTTCAAGATACGTTCCAATTTATCGATGGCATCAAGGACATGAACTTGAACGGCATGATGATGATCTCCCTAGACGTCTCATCACTGTTTACAAAGGTTCCAGTAACAGAAACAGTCGACTATATCTGCGACTTCGTAGTGGCAAATCAAATAGACGTAGGAATACCATCTGACATATTAAAGGAACTATTACTCAAA
This sequence comes from Ligula intestinalis, assembly GCA_036362985.1. Taxonomy (NCBI): domain Eukaryota; kingdom Metazoa; phylum Platyhelminthes; class Cestoda; order Diphyllobothriidea; family Diphyllobothriidae; genus Ligula; species Ligula intestinalis. Next base: position 74,367,360 of record JAYGXS010000003.1, read on the forward strand.
TGCACATTAAATGTGCAATTCCTTTTTGACAACCAACTATACAGACAAATAGACGGCGTCCCTATGGGCTCGCCTCTCGGGCCTCTCTTGGCCAACATCTTCATGGGAAAATTCGAAAAATTTCAACTCAACAAGCAGATCCATGAGTTAAAACACTATGGCCGATATGTCGATGATATCTTCGCCATCGCCCCAGCAGATACTGATGTAAATGCACTTCTACATACTGTTAATAAAGCACACCCCTCCAATAAATTCACCTTGGAGGTGGAGACGGCAGGTTCGCTTCCTTTCTTGGATGTCCTCCTAAGTCGAAGACCTGACGGTAGCATCTAAAGGAGCGTTTACCGAAAGAAAACATGGTCCGGACAGTATACAAACTTTAACAGTTTTGTACCTATCCAACAGAAGCGTAGCTTAGTCCGCTGCTTAACGCAAAGAACCAGAAAAATCTGCTCAGCTGACACTATTGAAATGGAGCTCCAGAAACTCCAGGACGTGCTTCGAGAGAACGGATATCCAGACAGATTCATCATAAAGAATATGATGGAGAAAGGAACAAAGCCCACCACACCCACGGCGGAAAAGAAGACGCTATTCCTCAAAGTCCCTTTTCAAGGGGATGCAGCAGGCGAACTCTTAAGCAGACGCCTCAAGCAAGCCGTAGCACAAACCTTCCCAGCAGCGAAAATTCAGGTGTTATTTTCAACCAACCCGATACTGCACGGTGAGGGTAAGGATAAGCTGCCAACTCGGACCACTTCTATGTGTATCTACTCATTTACTTACTCCTGTGGAGCTGGTTATATCGGTCGCACGAGTAGGCGCTTATCTAAAAGAATACGGGAACACCTTCCGGCATGGCTAGCCAAAGGCGAGACTAAAAGCATAAAAAGTTCTATCCTCGCACACATGGTTGACACCGGGCATCGTGTGGACCCAAGCGAAGCCTTTAAGGTAATTTACAAGGTCCCACCAAACTACCCAAAGTCCCTGGATCAACGTCTGCTGGCAAAAGCAGAAGCAACCGCAATCCGATTGAGGAAACCGGTTTTGTGTGCACAAAAGAATCTCGTGCAAGCCCCCAACTTGGCATGGCCAACGATTACCTAACTGGCTGCAAAGGTTCCGCGCTCTGATTGGACCCTGCATGTAAAGAAAGACAAACTATCGATTTTTAAATTTAAACCTCCGTTGTAACTGTTTGGCCTGATGAGAAGTTACTGAAAGCGTTCGCTCGCCAAAATTGTGTTCTGAATTATCTAATGGAAATTTTTGCAACTTTGAAACAGTCCAAGGAATCCGAAATGTTAGGCAAATAAAGTTATTGTCCCTGTGATCGTGTCTAATTTTTCTAAGTGGTTACATACTTGCACTGCCTCTGCCGCATTGTCTACTCCTTCACTTTCGGATGACCGGTGGTGGAGTTCGGGCGCAGTGTCTGACAAAACTAGGCTACCAGTTTACGCGCATCTCATTTGACTGGATCCTTCAAAACGCAAAAACGATGGAATGGTTTGAATCCCGCCTGAGCGTAGATATCACGAGGGTCATGGCATTGCAACCAGACTCCCTCTCCTGAGGAGGGAGACGAGTCATTTGGCAGTCTTCCAGACCATACTCATCGTGCAGAAACCGCCTACTTACGCTGGAAAACATATTTGCCCGGTCAATAGCGCCAAATGCGCTAAACCTCTCGACGTTAATGGTGCTCTTCTTTCTTTCTTTTCCAGATGCAATCATTGCACTCTCTGAACTCAAGTGGAGCCTTTGATCCGCAGCAGCGTCGCAGTGTTGATGAGTCGCATACCGATGTGTCTAAACGAGGCTTCCATCTCTTTGACCTTGATGTAGGTTTTTCACTCCGTCTTTCTTCACTCTAAAATCTGGGTGTAATCTTGAGAGGAAATTTGGGCAACTGTCCGTTTTTCTGACCTTTTCTTTCTTAAACATTTTCCAACTTTTACGGTTACGTTCCAACAACTAATGATTGACAGGAAACCTGCCAGAGATTCCACACCTTTTTAAAGTTTCATCCTGCTTCTGCAAATTTCACCTCGGATGTATCACTTGACTGAGCATGCTATCCTTCATGCTTTTCAACGTATAGAGCCGCTGATAGTCAAATTTAACGCCCGCTTTGTTTCGGCTATCTTGGATCATTTGACTCTATATCCACCCGTAACGCGTGCGCCAAATCCCAATGATAAATAACAATTCGTGCAGTACGGTACTAATAAGCAAACAAACCTTAACCATGGATACGCATAGTTAAGAACAAGGGAGTCGGCACAATATCGACTGATTCTAGACAAAGAAACGACGCGTGGCCAATAACGCTATACGTTTGCAGGGCGAAGCCAGGCCTGGGAGAGTGTGTGTGGTGTGAGAGGGGACGACCGCTGCTTTGATGTGACATGGAGCCAGTTCATATGGCGTCCGATTGGTGTGAAACATTACCCGAGGGGGTGTTGTATACAGGAGGGGGGGGGGGGGGGGCTGTGGTTTGTTAAAGTGGCCCTCAGAGCAGCCGCGGCTACCTTGCATGCGAGGGGAACTGGGTCAAGGGTTGCCTGTGTGGCGGACAGCCATATTGTCTGTCTTCTTCTTTTCATCGGTCGCTCACTTTCGACACATTCAGTTCGTTCTGTGGCGGAGTGCCATTATTCTCCCCCCCCCTTCGTTCTTCAAGGCTCGCTGCCTCATAGTCGTGTCATCACAAACAACTGTTCTAATGCTTTCCTTCACTGGCGCCCCCGAGGCTTGACCTCGCAGCTGATTCTGGCTAACCGACAACAGCTGCGTCAGCGTTCCTTCGGTCTTCGGCGTTCCTGCAGTCTGGAAGGTTGACCTCAGCTGATCTCAGCCCTAGAGCCCACAACGTAAGTGGTGAGTGATGCTATAATATTGGTTATCGGCTGTTAATCGAGTCCACCAGGCAAGAGGAAGACCTTTTGGGTTGGCGAGCTGCTTTTCCACACATTGTAACACCCCTCAGACCCGCAGCCTTTTGTTCGATCGGCTCCCAGCTAGTCCTGGCTGCTTTACTGTCATTTCCCGGATAGTCGCAACTGAATTTCTTTCGTTCGTTCCGCTGTCTGCCATCTTTAAACCTCCTGCCAACGTTTATGCCCCGTTTTTGAAGGGTACATAGCCGTCCCTACTCTTTCTCTCCTTTTTTGTCCAGGACGAGGATGAACAACCAACGACCGGCACAACCGGCCAGGGAGACGGCACCGATGCAGCCTCCGCCAGCGTTCCCAACGAGACTGGCATCTGGCCAAACCTGGCTCCCACCGGCGGTGGGGGCGGCTTCCCCTCGACAGAGCTGCAGGAGCCGCTCAGCAGTCAGTACGAGCTGGTGGGCATTGTGATCCACTCGGGCCAGGCGCACGCCGGCCACTACTACTCCTTCATTCGCGATCGTGGCCGTCACGATATGTAATTTTGGTTTATTGTTATCTTTACCACCCAGTCAAGAGTCTTAGACCGAAACTAGAGAATAAGATTCAAGCTGTGAAGTCCTGGGGGAGGGGGGAGCTAGCTGTGTGTGGGTTTGTTTTGCAGCGTGTTTACCTTTTCAGCACTGTGCCCACCCCGTCTGAGGCGACCGATCAGCTAGGCGGTGGCCTGTTGTTGACGGTGCGGACGAGAGTGAGGTTGACACTCAAAGCATTTCTTTCCTCACTAAAAACAATCTTATGCGTTTCAAGCTATCACGGTGCCCTAAAAGGCGTGGCTTAGAGGGTTGCCAACTGACGGGTTAACTTGATCACCGCAGTCAGTCCAGTCTGTGTCTTGTTTTGTAGAGTGGCTGACTGGTGGTCTAAGAATCAGACTCAATGGCTCCTCTCAATGCGGCCTTTATGATGCTCCGAGTGGGAGCCCACCTATACAGGTTATGTTGTTGATACTCCCGTATCTGCTACTTCTTTCTGCTTATGTCTCCGATGATGAAACTGCGACGGATCTCGAAACGTCAGGCGAATAAAAGCATTGTCCAAGCGATCGAGTTGTCTTTTTCTCACAATACCTCCTGGGACTCGCATGTTCGCTTGTATTGGCATCTGACTTATCCGGTTCGCGCGGAGTCTGTGTCAATCCTTAACCACCGGTATTCGTGCTAGCAGCACGCAGTAGACGAAGGATAATACTTCTTCGCACGATCCATTGCTGACCGACCGACACACTTTGCCTGTTCATTGGCTCATGGGGGACAGGGGAAGAAAAGGTAATGACTTCGACGAAAGGGTATCCTTCGTCATAGAAGTCAATTTTTCACGCTGGAAACCATCATGATCTCCTAGAATTAGTGATTTCGTAGGCATGATAATTTGATCAATCAGCCACATTTGGTGGAACTTTCCTAACTTTCGTAGATAACTTTTACTTAAAAATAACAAGTAAGGCCATACCGAACCAGCTTCAAGGGGATGACGGACTAAGCGTACGAATGTCCTGTAAATGATGCTTCTTGAAAATCTCTCTGTCTGAATCCGTTATGGCTTGGAAGATTGCCGACTTTTGGGCCTACCTCGGTCCCTCTCAGAACTGACAATCTGGCTGCAACAGTTCCTCCTTACTGCGGCCTCTATGAGACTCACGCATGTTAGATCAAAGCCGCCGTTATGGTGCATGTAGTGAAGTCCAGGTCCTGAACAAACAATATTTACTGTACGTGAGTTTTCGAAAACTAATTTTTCATCAATAACCATTACTGTGTTGGTTAGAGAATATGATGAACTCAGCACAGCACCGCTGACCGTTCGGGAAACAATATGCTAGTTTTTGGATCCATTTTGAATCCAGCAGGACACTTACCCTCGTCTTCAATTTGCTTCGAAGTAAACTAATCTGTTCTGGCTAGCTAAGCTGCATTACTCCCAAATAATTACTTCCAAATCCAGCCAAAACATTGCCAAAGCCGTTCCCCAGCTCTGGTTTTCCGTCCATTGTGTTCGCCCTCCTTTTTTTGGTTCGCCTTTCGTTCATGTCTCTTTACTTCACCTCATTACTTCCTCTTGCGTCCTCTTCTGACAGGCTCAATGACTTTGGTCGCTCATGGTGTTCTTCCGGCTCTGGGCATGCCAGCACTAACCACCTATCCAAGTCTGTCGGTACGGCCTTTACAACACGAAGTACGTCGGCTTTTTGTATTTACCCATCTTCACCCATCTCTCCTTCGCTGTAGGAGGCACACTTGTCCACGGCGCAAGTGACAACTTCTCCATGAACGAGGATTTTAAACCACAGCGTTGGCTGAAGTTCAATGACACGGTCGTAGAGGAGGTCGAAATGACGGACGAGTTCCTAGAACAGGAATGTTTCGGTGGTGCCTACACAACAGAGTGTCCTGGTACGTTTGTTTCCCTTCCATTCTCTACCTCCAACTTGGGGTGTTGCTTTCGATGCAGCCATCAGTCGAGAGTGGACTTTAAGAAGCAAAATGCTCTGATATTCTTCTTTTCGCTGACCTGTACTAAAGGCGCGCCAAAATTTATTCTTTCTAGCTATTTTCAGGAGTTTAAAAAAAGCATTTAAAACTCCTTATCAAATTCTGGGAATATCTCTGAAATGCCAGTTTTTGTGCCCCTAATTCAAGTCTTTTTCGCATTATTTTGCAAAATTAGAAGTATTTAGGAAATAAGTGGTAGTAATAGTAGTTCATATACCAGGAACCGCACAGCTAACGATGGGGAACACAATTAACAGTCTAACCGCGTCGCACTTGTGTCATGCAGGCCTTCACGACACATGGGCCTCAGTTTCTGGTTAATAATCGCATGGGTAGTAGAGTGTATAGGAGTTAAGGCTAAGACGCTTACCCCTAACACCTTCAATCTTCCACACCCTGGTTCCTTAGGAAACATTGCGAAAGATTGACAATTACTCGTAAAACGGCATTAAGTGGGGTTGCAATATATATATTCACTCAGAAATGTGCGAACACCGATCATATGGGCTTCCGAACTAAACAAAGTTCATGTGGTGGTCAGAGGTCCCCAACGGGTGACCGCCTGCCAGGCCGATTCCGGCCTACTGAAGAGCCGAACCCCTCGTTGCTGTATCATGCAGTAGCAGAAACATCGGTGAAACACGTGTCCGGGCTTTTAGCTAGTATCTATGCGGAATTATGGTATAACATCATTGTCATGTAGAATTCACACTACTTGTAGTGCTACTCGTTTACATAATGGACATTTCCGTGGTTATTCCGCGGCAGTTGATTGTCTTCACTTCCTTTCAGTCACATCAGGGCGCCGGCTTTTTGACAATTACTTCCTGCCCGCTTGCAAGATGTGTATTTTGTAAAAAAAATGGCTACTTATGTAGTATGCATTTAACTCATTGACTTTGACTGCCTTTATAAATTCAAGTATATTTTAAAGAAAATATTCACAAAATTACTATTTCAGGTACTCGTTTGATAGCAAATTGCGCCTAATTCAAATTGTAAACTTTAAAGAAGACTACATTCCGGTTTTAGAAAGTGTCCTTTTATGGGATTTTCTACGACTACTATGTATACGCCAACTTATTAATGTTGCATGTTTCACATGTATTGCTCATTTTTCTGCGAACTGTGACCCTTCCGAACCCCGTAGGGAGAAAACTTACCTAGCCTTACACAGCAGGCAGTTTAGAAACCTTGAATTCAGTTCTAACGCTCGGTGGGTTTCAAAACTATTAGGCAATGTAGAAATTGTTTTAAAATCGAAACGTACCCTGCCTCTAAGTAGGACAGTTAACGATGGCGATTAAAAATAAACTGCGAAAGTCGTTCCTGCCCCCTCTTCTGTTTTCGTTCTTTTCTGTATTTGAATCGGCTGCTCTAATCGTCTTTTAGGGCGTCCTCCGGAGAAACGTACCCGGAATTGGAATGCTTACATGCTGTTCTACCAACGCGTCAACACGACAACGGTGAGCTTCGTTGGGTCTCGCCCAGCCCCGGAAACCATATTCAGGCCTCGTAGGATTTCGGAGTCTAGTTATTGGCTTCGCAGACAGAGTAAGGGCAACGCTGATCAAGTTGCAGGTATCATTCTCCTTCTCCTTCTGCCATATTTCACTTGCCTCCCTTTGTCTGGCAACGTTCCATACGTATACTACACGGGAAAAGGAGCTTACTTGCCTTACCCTTCTCTAAATGCTTACCATCCAATATATATATATATATGTATATTTGCGACAACTCAAGAACGAGGCTTAAGGCACAACGGGAGAAGTATATTCGCCAATCAGATAGATCGGATGAACACCCTGTTCCATCATATTCCCGATTATAACCGAAAAAGCAACGAGCCGGTGGTGCAATGGTAGGGTGTTAAACTTAAGAACCAGAGGTCTCGGGTTCGAATCTCGGGGGGTTCCCATCATTGAAATTGGGTACGACTGGCTGATGACGGCTGAAAAGCCAGGAATGACCATTCCGGTCTCTCTTATCGTTGTCGGTTCTACTACATGGTATGTCTGACGTCGCTAAGTGACTGCCTGCGATCACTGCATCAGAGCACAACGGGACAAGCATGTTCCCTGGTCAGATAGATCGGATAAACGCCCCCTGTTCCATATGTAGATCTATATGTGTTGCAACGGTAGCCTGACCAAAAGCTAGCAACCTTGTCGGCCCTCCTGAGGCGTCGTGCCTGCCGCCCACCGCCACAATGATTCCTTTGTTCAATAGCGTTCGCTGGGCTGGGCCGAAGCAATGACCTTAGACCGGACGCGCACGCACGTGCCAACTGGTCACGGTTACCCCAATGCAGTGTTAGGATTATTCCTAACGAGCGGCCCGGATGAACTCTCAGGTTACGCTATCGGTCCGCCCCCACACAAAGGCGCGCGCAACCGTGCGCGGGTAGCCAATGGGGCCAATCAGGCCACAAGAGAACGCGCAGACAATCTCTTATAAGCCACTGCCCCTAGCAGACAGGGAGAGTTGCACCACACACCGGATAGCGAGGACACTCTAGACCGCTCCCAATGCCGAGGCGGGACGAAGAGCGCTCTGGAGATCAACCAGCGGCAACTGCCACCCGAGACAGCAATTCCGGGTTTTGTACACTATAAACCCTCCTCCGGGTGGATTCCAGAATCATGCTATTTTTATTTTCTTCTTCCTTGGGGATTTCAATAGGGCGTAATTCGACGGTGGCACACGTCAGTTGTACCGTTATAACAATATGCAACGATAGATGGCGTTCACCTACCAGCCACAGAATTTACCCGTCCAGATGTGTCTTAAGGCTCTTTCTAGAGCCCCGCTAACAGTCTCTTAACGGCTTGAATATTATAGGCAGGAAGACTACCGACAAAGGTGACGGAGACTGGAATGCCATTTCTGGTTTATTGTTTGCCATTAGCCAGTCATACCCAAGCCTGGATGTTGCGACCCCCGAGGCTCGAACGTTGGAGTTTATGCTTGAGGCATGCTTCTAACACGAGGCAGGCGACGAGACGAAACAACTCTAGACAAGCAGGAACAAACACCATACCACTCTGATGATGGAAATGTGGGAGTTTCCAAAACGTCAGTGCCAATACAGTGTGGTCCATGGAAGTGCTAATCAGGATAATTTACTTGTACTTCTTATCTTCAGTCATGTTGAGATCTATGTAGGTCACTAGTGGTATGCATTCCGAAACACTTGATGAAAAAAGGAAAGATTGAATTGTGTATATATACGCATGTATTATGAAAATTCAGCATTCAAATAGGCAAACTTCGGAATATTACATTTTCTGAGGGGACAAAATAATTTTATTGCGTCATGTTTTGAGAAGAGTTTCCAGCTGTTCGTAAGATGTGTGGGTTAAGTACTTCAATATTTAACTATTTAATTATACCAAACAAACTCGTCAGAAGTTGGCCAAAACCTGCATCCTTTTCCCCTTTATCTTGAGGAATTTCTATGCAGCATCGAAATAGATGTGCCTATTGATGCATATCTCGTCTGCGTCCATTACCTCTATCCTTATTGGACAGGCGCCAGCGATGCGAGTGTTCTCCCAGTTTCTAGTATATGCATGGCAAACTTTGATATGTGGTCGCGTCTCCTCACCGCTAACTGGTGCTCATGTACAATAGACGCCAATGATCATGCACCATTTCAACATATGCGAAAGTCTGATATTCTTTCGCTAATCGGTATTGACTCAAGTTGTCACACTGATTATCCTGTAGTCTATTCTGAAGTCATTTCAGTCAGGATAGGATGCGGGCTTTTTAACGAGCTTTGTTCTTACCATTAGCAAAACGTATCTATTGTAACAACTGGCTACTTAAGTGGTATACCTTTGTATCATTGATTTTGACGGCCTTTTTAAATTCAAATATATTGTACGGAAAACATGCATAAAAAATTATTAATTGTACTTGTTTGATCGAAAATCACGCCTTCTTCAAATTTTATACTCAAAAAGGGTAGCTTTTAGTTTTAAAAAAAGTTGCTAACTATGAGCTTTTTACGATTGTGGGGTCTTCATTTATCATACATCGTATCCGTCAATTTATTAGTGCTGCGTACGTTTTTCTAGTGGTCAGAACAAAGCTCGTTAAAAAGCCCGCGTCCTATCCTGACTGAAATAACTTCAGAATAGACTACACGATAATCAGTTTCAAAAGCGGAGTCAATAACGTTTAGCGAAATAGTATCAGACTTTCGCATATGTCGAAATGTTGCATGATCTTTGGCGTCTACTGTATAGGAGGCAAATGAGATTTCCCTATTTTACCACAATGGGCAGCATCAGAGCTGGTGCATGGGTTTTTTTAAAAACATCTTTTGTATCGCGGTGGTAAACCCTATTCCCAGGGTTTACAGGCTGGGCATATAAGGTATTTGCAGGTTGGTGTGCTACTTGTATTCAATTTTTCTCGGTCGTTTTTCGGCAAGCTCACATTTGTTATGCGAACTAGTTTGCGAAAATGGCTACCTGCTGGACTTTCTACCTCATTGCAGCAACAATTAAAGGGGAGGAGTCTTTTCAACGCCAGACACCAAAGCAACCATCTGGAAAACTCTCGCATGCATTTAAAGTTTACCTCAACTTGTTGCAATACAGCTGCAAAAAAGCATTAGATAAAACTATTACAACCATTCGCGACTACCCTACCCGCCCAACTTGTACAGTATGAGGACAGTGGGCGAAAGAAATGTTTTTTCTCAAAAAAATCCCATGCACCAATTGTGATATCGTCTATTTCGGTCAAACTGGAAAATATTTCTCGATTCATATGCATTAGCATCAGCTAGCGTTGAGGAAACGAGATCACATATCCCGATTGGCCATGCGCACACTGGAAAGTTGGCACAACTTTGCATGGGAAAACAATCGCATGCTTGGCGCCTGTCCAGTTTGTAAAGACCTAGATCTTTGGCGGCAGTATACTTCGATGAGGTATGCATGAATACCATACAGATTTACATGCACATCTACATATCTCAAGGTCAAATGGTCGCTTTACTGTTGGTTTTATCAACTGTTTGATTAATTTGCTTTGAATTTGTATGAACAGGAACCGCCAGCAGTACATGTGAGTGCGCGCCAAATTCATTGAAAAGAATAGACTTTGTTTCTGGATTAGAGTCCGGGTTAGGGAACCGATCCAACTCACTCCATTGATACCAAGATGTGAGCGACGAGCAGACAAAACACCTTTTATTTGTCATCGACCGCAGTTTGCGCAAATACTAATTTCAGGCTCTATCCTCCTCCCCCTTCCCTCTTTCCACCCCATGGTGGCGTGCGAACAGGTTCTTTCGAGAAAGAGCATCTTCTGAAACCGGAAGTCCCAGAGAGTTTACGTCCCGGACGTCGGTCAAACATCGCTGGAGTGGCGGGCACCCTCGGCATCTCTCCGCGTCGTCTGGGACCACCGATACCGCTACGGTCCCCGGCCTCCTCAACTTGCCTGGTCGCGCTGTTGGAGGGCAACGATGCTCGCTGCGAGGACGGCGGAGACGACGACGTCGTGGATGGTACGACGGCATTGGAGACGGCATCGGGGGATGTTTTATTGCCATCCAATCAGACCGCGGCGGGCAGTGGTCTCGTCTCCAGTTCCCCCAGTGGCAGTGAATTGAGTCATGGCGCCGCCTCCACCACCACGACCAGCCATCACCAGCTCATGTTCAATCGTGTGCGCTATCAGAATTTGGAATTCTTGTGCAATAAGGATGTGTACACCCTGGAGTACACCAGCTTTGTTCATACACTTGCTCGAGGCATCCTTGTAAGTCCCTTGCCCCCCCCTGCACATCTCCCCCTGCGTCCATCCCAGTTTATCGCTGGGATGTAAGTTAATAAGGAAGAATCCTAGTAGCTGCGATCTTCGGGCCCGGTTCTTTAGAAGAAGAGAAGAAGTGGGAGGCTAGATTGGTAGGAAGGGGTTATTATGTACAGAAGGAAATGGAGAATAGACAGGGGGAATTTGACTGTCAGACGAGCGAGCAGCCGCAAGCCAGTTGGCCGCGTCTGAAGTGATGTCTACTCGGCAACCGTCACGTGAGATCCTGTGTGAGTCAGTCTTGAAAAGTGATTGGCCAGACGGGGAAGGCAGACCAATGCGCGCATGTCAGTGGGCCGCGCCAGACAAGCGTTTACGCTGAGTATGTGGCTGTCGTAAAGGTAGTTTGAGACTTGCAATCATGTGACCTCGACGCGCTGGTCTACAAAAAAAAATACGGTGGGAAACTCAAAACAACGGTTTACAGGAAGGTGACGAATAGCTCTCGTCTTCTGAGTTATCTAAGCAACCACCCCGTCTGACACAAACACATCTGCGTGAGGACCTTATGTACCGTCGACTAGATACCCACTGCACCAGTTAGCCGACAGGAAGGCCGGGGTTCGGTTTCTGCAGAAACGCTTCACGATCAATGGGTATTCTGACAGTTTCGTTCAAAAGGGCAGGCGAGAAGCCAAAGGAAGAAAACCGAAGGGGCAGCCGAAACCAAAATGCTGACGGGCAGCACCTTATATAGTTAGCATATGCGAACGACTCGCTCGGCTGGTCAGCGAATTCGGGAGCGGTGTCGCTCACAGACCGGAAGCGACAGTCCACAACCAACTTATGCAACCTAAAGACCCCATACCCAACCGATGTAATGTGCTTGATAGAGTACCGCTACGAACTTATGTGACCCCCATTCAGTAAATCATTAACCTGGCCACCAGCTGGAAGCAATAAAAAATATGTTTAGGAGGGGTTTGGCAGATTTCCATAATTCCATTCATTCATCTGAAAAATTCGGCGCCCTCGGTGGGAAGGCTTCAGTACAGTCAATGCTCTAGCCAACTGAGGTATCGACAGTCCACCGTGAGTGCTGAGTTTAATCACACTTGGGCAACAGCAGCTTATATGCGAAAACATTCGAGGTCCAGATAAAAGCGAGCGAGCTTTTGAAACGTCAACCAGAATACACTTTGTTCCCAGAAATCGTCTCTACTTCTTCTTCCTAATCCGGGGATGATGTAAGGAATACAGCAGCTGATGTAGGTCCACTCATTTATCCCTACTCCCTGCATGTTTTCCTACAAAACCAGTGGTTATAGGGTGTTATGGGTGGGGAATAAGGACACGCAGTGGAATATACTTTAATAAATGCTATATGCATTTTTATTTGACCGTATTTAGAAGTGTTGTTGATTTATACCCGTAGACTCTCCTAATTTGTATTATCGTTAAACTTCTTGCGGAAAAACGCGATTATCAAATTGCAGTTTTCGTGAATTACCCGAAAAATTGAAATGGTGGTTAGGAGTTCGTCGCCGCACACACCTTCAATTTGCATGCGGAACAACTTACTCCCAGCGTCCACGGGAGGCAACTTCGACTACATTTTTTTCATTTTACACTCACTTCTAAAAATTTCCTTCTCTGCCTATCCTATTTTCCCACCTCCCAAAACTCCATAACCACCGTTTTTGCAGAACAAAATGCTGGGATTAGGGGTATATGAGTGGGCCTACATAAGCTACATTTGCCCCCACTTGGATTGATTGACTCGCCCAGCATACAGCAGCATATGGAATCCCAAATTCCGATACAACAAGCTGACTGCCCAACGAGGATTTCCTAAGCAATGAATCCACCAGATGGCTATCAGACACTCTTAATTATTAGGAGGAGTTTGGCAGATTGCGGTGATTCATTTGATCCAATTGTGGAAAACAGGGTGACCTCGGTGGAATTCGAACCCACTCTCGTAAACGGCCTATGTGGTCCATGGGCGGGGTCCAGCAGTGTTTCGTATGCAAAACAGAAGGCTAGTTGTAGGAGGGACGTGTATTGAACATCAGAGACAGTGCTGAAGCCTACGAGACATGATACTGGGGAGACGTCATAGGCATGATGGTGGCCAATCAGCGTCTAGCAGTTCTGATCATACGTCCGTGACCTGGAAGTTTCGCTTCTCACACTCAAGCGGCGTTATGTTCCGAGTAGCACGCTCTGGTTCCAACACACTGCAATGCCCTGTGATTCTCATTTTATTACTGCCCCCCAGTGAACTCTGTTCCGACCGTATATATGCTTCTGTGATAACGTTTGACTGTGGTCGCAAGTTCGGGTAGGACACCACTTTAGTCTGGGTATGCTTGGCTGATGACGACCAATAAGTCAGAAATGGTCATTCCAGTCTCCCTTGTCTACTATCTGCCTACTTCCAGCTGTTGGAGCTGTCGGGGCCTCTGTCGAGGCCCAAGGCAGAGCGAGACATATGAGTTCCATTAGTGGTCGGGTAAACGTTCATCCATGAGTGTCACTATCCCCGGACCTAAACCGACGAGCCAATGAGCTCGTGGCTCAATGGTAAGGGCATTTGAGTCTGGTCGAAAAGGTCGCGAGTTCGAGACGCGGGTGGTGCACTACTTGGGGCTGGGCATGACTGGCTGATGATGGCTATTAAACCGGAAATAGCCATTCCAGTCTCTCTTGTCTTTCCGCCGGCAATACTAAATGTCCCTGTCGTTTTTTTGCTTTGCTTTCAGGCAGACACCTGTGCGGCAAAACATGAGCCCCAGAGGGTTGTGCTTGGTGCGCGACTGGTGGCCAACTTCCTCTTCATCACCTACCTGCCCCTGAGTGCCTCTGTCAAGGTGGCCATCACGCCATTCGCTACACCGACTGCCTGCGCTGCACCACTGAACGAGGACCAACCGCCTCGGCCGGCTAAAAACCCTGCGATAAAGGCAGCGAAACTGAATCAGAACGTATCACGTCTCGATAATGAATGGATGGAGCTGTTGGCCGCTCTCATGACCGCCAATACCAGCTGCGTTAACTGGGCCATGCATTTCTTCCTCGCCTGTCCTGCGCAGCCCATTCGGTAGGTCCAGCTTCTTATAATGACGGGTTCTGCGTCGTCTGTTATTATAACGGTGGCATCTGACGTGTGTCACCGTCGAATTACGCCCTGTTGAAATCCCCAAGGAAGAACATCATAAGAAGGGCAGAATTCTGGAATCCACACGGAGGAGGATTTATTGAGTACAAAACCCAGAGTTGCTGTTTCGGGTGGCTGTTGCCGCTGGTTGACCTCCAGAGCGCTCTTCGTCCCGCCACGGGGGGGGGGGGCGAGCCCCGGCATTGTCCACGCTATCCGGTGTGTGATGCAACTTTCCCTTTCTGCTAGGGACAGTGGCCTATAAGAGATTGTCTGCGCGTTCTCTGATTGGCCGCATTGGAGTAACGTCACGCGACTAGTTGGCGTGCGCCTTTGGTGGGGGCGGACCGATAGCGTGACCTGAGAGTTCATCCGGGCCGCTCGTTAGAAATAATCCTAGCACTGCATTGGGGTAACCGCGATCATTTGGCACGTGCGTAAGCTTCTAGCATGCGCGCGTGCGCGTCCGGTCTAAGGTCATTGCTTAGGGCCAGCCCAGCTACCGCTGCTGAACAAAGGGATCATTGTGGCGGTCGACGGCAGTCACGACGCCTTAGGAGAGCTAACGAGGTCTTTAGCCTTTGATCATGCTACCGTCCTAACACAGCTCTCCTCCCCCCCCGTCCCCCAGCCTTCGCCCTGTTCACCTTTTCGACGATACTTGAAGTTCTCTTGCGCCTCGCCGTTTGTCGGTCGTCCTCGGCGATCCAGTGCTGACTTACCCATTGAATAAGTGTCTCGAGATAGAAGTTTTAACAGCACGAAGGCTTCCCAAATCAGATGTCATGGAAGACATAGTAGGTTGTGTTGTACCGGAAGCCCAGGCCGAGATATAGCTGCCCAATAACGCTTTGTGTGAGTCCCCAAAAGAAAATCACGACAAGAAGTGTGCAACGGCAGAAGTACTTTAGTGTAACAGGTACAACGTATTAAGGAAAACAAATGCATGTAAACTCCTTTAGCCAATCAGATTCTCTCCTGAAATAGTCGCCGGTGGACTGTAGTTTGAATTTCAAGTTATTGATTTATTGTCTGTCAATATGCCTCGCCGCCTGTAGGTCGATCGATAGCCTGCCGTGATCGCGCCCCACGCTTGCATGCTATCTGCCTGTTAGGCTGTTCGTTAGGTCGCCCTACCAGGTTGAACCAGTTTTTTTGCTGAGATAAGGAGCGTGCAACGAAGGGCTACAACCAATTGCCACTATCTGACTCCTCCAGGCAAGCTGTGTCAGTCAGTGTACGATCTTGTGATCTCTCTAGCTCTGCATACTCATAGGAGCCTTTGTCGTCTGCAGCTAATCAGTGAACCGAGCACGTTGATTGGTTGGTTTCAATACACAGGTGGCTCCAGCAGCGTAGGGGCCGGATATTTAATCCTGGTGGGCTCTGTCCAAATACACCGCAGCTAACCGACAGTTCAGCCGTCTCGTGCATGCCCCAGGGAGTGATCACAGCAGCAGTAAATTTGAAAAACCGTAAATGCTGGTGAAAGAGCAGGTTGTAGTCAAAATAATTCGGAAGTTGCGAAAGTTTTTATACAACTGAAAGGCACCTGCTGCAGGTATAAGCGGATAGTAACTTGCAACATTCTACTAAATGAGTAAAATAAAGGCTATGTTTAGGCATGTTTACTGGCCAACATGTTTAAATTTATAAGGATATTGGGTGATAGTTAAATGTGGAGTCCACTACAGCTTATATTTCGCATACCTGCCTACTTACTTCGCAGCAGTAGGCATGTTTTGATTAATTATGGCCTTAGACTAAGTTTATTTTTAGTTGATTCTTGTTCCTTCTTTTTGGCGACATGCGGTTACTCTTGGCTCAACCGTATATTACCTCTATACAATCTATCCGCCAACTCTATAGCATCTCTATGTCAACTCTCTATGGACGACTGTGTCCAATTGGGCACTATTGGGCCTTCTTGTTTCCTATTGGTTCTGTTTATTAGTTTAATTAGCGCGCGCGAATATTTGGTTATTTAAGTAATTATTCCAATTGTTTCCTACATTTACAGGCTCTACTTTTTTATTTTTCTATCTTCTTCCTGCTATCCCCATCCATGTAACCCTTATTGCTATCTGTTGCGTATTACAGAAGGATTGGGTTTTCGCGCGCTGTAGTGGACCCTAAATGTAACTTTTGCCGGGAAAACTATTAGTACTTAAGTAGGCGTTTTAAGGTGTTTCGGGTGGCATGAAAGTAGCTCACTCAATAGCCAGCATCCCAATGTCCTGAAATATATGGGGGATTATACCAAACGTTAATCAATATTACAATTCTACTGAAGTAATATTTTCTGCTTGATAGTATATTTCAGAATGTGGGTTAATCACCGCCCCTGTAATCCCTATGTCGTGGCTTTCAACAACCGCATTCCCTTCTTAGTCGTTTGTTGCATGCGCCATTACTGTGCTTGGTATGGAGCTTTACTGGGCATCGGTTTGGTTTTAGCTTCTACCTTGATCATGAGGCGACGTTGTACTTCTTAGCCATGCTTACCTCGGACGCCGCGGGAACTGGTCATGTCTGGCATGACCACCACGCGTGCGCAAGAGATTATATTAAACCCCCGTTCAAGGTCACCCTCTGTCTGGCTCACTGGCCAACCACTTTTCAAGGACAGTCCACAGAGGCCCATATTGCAGGAATTCCGTACGATCAGACACTGCCGGAGCAGGCGACCTACTGCCTGTTGCAGACCTCCAGACCAGGCGACTACACCTACTAGGATGCGACTCTAGACTGCGGCCCACGCATGGGTAGAGTGCACTCGTCTGGGAGGCACTTCCTCATTACTTATATTCTACTCCTGTCACACCTTGTTAAATTATTCCTTACACTCTGGCTTTCCACGCCTTATCATATCTACTAGTTTATATTCGTTGGGATACGTTTTATCGTTTATTATCCGGCCGGAGTACATCGTATCCCACAATCATATCTCGTCTCTACTGCCCTTTTTGAAAAAAAAACAGCCGACAGCAGCCTGTCCTCGTTCTGGTAGTAGTCCGACTTTTGGTGGCTGAACGCTCGCCGATTGGTTTCTTGAATCACTCTCACTGTCTCCTTTCCTTTTTTCCTGTTCAGGCATTTTCTCCTCGGTAGCCCCAAACCACTGATCCGCCACCAGGTCGGCAGCCTTGTCGGACTTGTTCTGCACAGTTTCTACGCCTCTAAGGATGCTAGTATTGTAAGTATTACTCCACCGTAGTTGTTTGCAGTTTTTTTCAGTTTATAAGCCCTCATTTAAGCACTACGCACCCTCACTGCTACGAATGGTTTACACACTGAGGATTGCAATTGCTGGAACAAGACGTTTATTTGCCTGACGTTTCGGATTCTGTCGAGAACCCTTTATCAGAGGTAACCATTAAATAGGGTGATACATGCACAGATTACGCAGTATTTATAGTTCGTAGTGGCCACGCGACCGAATGCGCACTATAATTATCAGCTCCCGGTGGGCGTCATAATTGGTGCGGTGATGGTTTGGTAGTCCACTTCTGAGTCCTTAATTGTCACGATTTCGTCATCCGTGTTGGATGCGGGCTGGATAATTACGCAAAAATTACCGGATCTGGTGCAGTTGTGGGCAAAAAAATACGTGAGAGAAAACGGGATATTGCTCTAGACGTGAATGGCCGAGCCCGCAGCAGTGGTAAGGAGAAAAGACGCTACATCTCAGGTTGCAGCTCACTCGACGCGGTGTATTTCGCATCCGTGATATGCATTTCACTTTCTAGTTGCCTTATGAAGGTGCTAGTTGGAGCATCGAAAATTACAGCTGTCGTACACAACGGTTTTGTTTGTCGACTACATAACAGTTGAGGCAAATGTCCACATCCCAGGTGTGTGCATAGGTGGAAAAGAGAAGAAGGCATTTCCATCACCGGAATCATAGTTTTATTCGTCTGAGCTTTCGAACTGGAGTCCATCTTCAGAGATAAAAGCGTCAACGAAAAAACAAGCAACAATTATAGAGGGCAAGCCCCAATCAATCACCAGTGATATCAGGTTGGGGATGCCTGCGGAGGGCGATGTATGCCGGCGCCAGATTGATAGGTCGATTGACTGAGTTCTCATCCGAGGCCCAGGCCTCAATCAATTCTCGGTCTGTCTTGTTGCCGACGTGTGTGGCTACGAAGGTAAACTCGTGACTTGTCTCGTAGTTGTGGGTAACCATTTACGATAATTCGTCACCCTGTCTTTCAGCCAGCTTATGTTCGTGAACCAAGCATACGTGCAGTCTGTCCTGTGTAATTCCGAGGACAGTTTAGGCACGGTATGCGATCCACTACAATGACAATGAAAAGCTAATTCATGTTTATTGTTCGCATGCATTTATCGTCCTCAATGGCGTCTTCGATTCCCTCAACAATATTCTTATCTGATTTGAAGACTTCAACGTATTAGAATAGCAGCCGTCGTAACGTGTTGTTGACGAAATACTTTGAATCAGTGGTATCGGGTTATTTTTCCAGATACAGTGTACTCATTACACTAGTGTCGTTAAGTGCAATTTCTATTTTAACTCGTTCATACCAAGTTTTAGCGCCAAATATGGGTTTGGAAGGTCATTGCACTTGTTAATAGACTGGAGGGCGTAAGTTATGACTAAAGTAACTGTTGTCTCACGCCCGTGTCACTTCTTACAAGAATTTCGGCCTCATCCAACTTTAATGTGCGGCCGGGTAGAGTCGAATGTAAAACGAGTCCCACAGTTACAATGTTGACAAAGATAAAGGAGCCTGAAATAACAATTTTTGGCTTATTAACTCTCATCAACCGGCCATACCCATGCCCAGGATTTCGAACTGGCGGACGCCTGCAGTTTACATAAGCGCGCTAACTACTATGACAGCTAATAACTCTCCTTTGATCTCTTCTCCCACCCGCAAATAGCTGGATGCCACTCTGAACCGGCTAGTGGATCATCTGCTGAGTTTCGTGGACGATGGCCTGCGTCAGTACGACAGCCAATGTGCCTCCTTCTTCGGGCTCCTTCGTGGCTATGCAGACATCTGCGCCCACGCGAGTGTCCATCTGAGCAATCTGTTGGCCACATCGCGTCTCCTGGCCCTTCTTCTTGACGAAACATCTGTCACGGAGGAGATCCTTAAGGCGCCCGACAGCACCTGCCCTCCCATTCACGTAACGCACGCCTCCACCGTCTCAAAGTCGGCCATGGAAAACGCCTTCCTCTTTCCGACTTGGGTGCGTGCCTGTCCAGGCTCTGTTTGCGTTTTGCTGATTCCGTGTAGTTATTCATTCATTTTTCTTATGTAGAGAAAGCCCTTTGGGAAAATATGGTTTATTAGGTGAATTTTCGAAGCTAGAGCCCCGCTTCGTCTTCAGACGTAGAGAAAAGTGAATGGGCCGAAAACGGCTAATAGGAAAATCGATGACGCCGTGGCGTGACGCTTGTGCCAGTACCTTGCTGTCGTGTTTTTCATTCCCTTTGGATTGGCTCGCGTCTCGCCCACTTCT
Organism: Ligula intestinalis; assembly: GCA_036362985.1. Taxonomy (NCBI): domain Eukaryota; kingdom Metazoa; phylum Platyhelminthes; class Cestoda; order Diphyllobothriidea; family Diphyllobothriidae; genus Ligula; species Ligula intestinalis. The sequence continues at coordinate 74,387,243 of JAYGXS010000003.1, forward strand.
GCTTGAGGCGTCGGTACGACGATTGTAATTCGGCGTGCCTGTTTATGTATTGTGCGTCTGAGTGCTTCGAAAAGTCACCTAATAAACCATATTTTCCCAAAGTGCTTTCTCTACATAATTATACTTCTTGAGATGCCTATTTTCCAATTCATTTTTCTGTTCCGCTTTTCCCTCACCGTCCTTCTCCTCTTAAGCCAGTCGAATCAGTTCGTACTCCGGTGCTGCTGTTAGTTCTGAAACCTGCCAGGTGTCGTGGCGACATTACTTATATCTGAGAAGTAGATGGTGCCTCGATCGCTGGGACAATATGTTTATGCGTCTGAATTTTCGAAATCCGTCGCGGATTCATCATCAGAGACATACTCCCAGAACAGTAGCAGAAACAGTTTTTGTGTGAACAGGGTTTTGCCGTAAAATTTAAGCGTACAGAAAAAATTGATGAATGTCTTGAGTGGTGGCCTATCTGCTCTCTGAGCGGCGATTTGCTTTGACCAAATTTAGTCTCGGCACCGAATATGGATTGAGCAAATCGTTGCGGCTCATTCGACGAAACCCGGTCATACATTCAAATTTGTTCAGGCCAAAATTCTCGCCAAAGGTGAAAATCGAGTGAGCCGAGAATTAATTGAGTCATGGTTCAAGGGCCTGCAACCTATCAACAAGTGCAACGATTTGCCCAATCCATATTCGGTGCTGAGACTAAATTTGGCCAAAGCAAATCGTCGCTCGGAGAACAGACATTATGCCAACACCAAAAGGTCAGATGGACATAGCTGACACAACGAATCAGCGCGCATTCAAGGCATTTATCGATTTTTTCTGTACGTTTAAATTTTACGACAAAACCCTGTTTACACACGAACGGTTTCTGCTACTGTTCTGAGAGAATGTCTCTGATAATGAATCCGCGACGGATTTCGAAACGTCAGGCGAATAAATACATTGTCCCAGCGATCGAGTCGTCTTCTACTTCTCAACTACTTCCTGGGATTCGCATGTTCGCTTACATTAGCAATTGCTTACAGTAGTAGGCAAATTACTTCATGAAACGTTAACCAAAATTCTGAAATCAGATTTTGGTTAGGGGGGGAGAAAATAAAGATGGGTCCACCGAACCAGGTTTGCTGAAATGCTGGAGTTTCGGAGAGCTTGGTCGATGCACTATTTCCATTGCTTTACCTGAAGTTAATGGAACCTAGCCAGAAGGGGCGTATCCTAGCCTTTTTGTCAGCCCCGGTCAGCTGATCGATTTTTTCCCTGTTCGCTGCCTCGGCCTTTTAAAGGATGTTTGGCGGGCAGTCTAGCTTCAAAGGGGTACTTCAACCAAAAGCCAACACTCGGGCCTCAAGACATGCGATCGGAGCTCTGGTTGAACTGTCATTATAACTAGGTGACTGCTGGAGCCCTGGGCCTCTGACACCAACTCATAAACGGGCGTGTAAACATACCCTTGCCCCCTGTTATCATTCGACCAAATGGCGTGGCCCATCTCCCAGCCACACGGTCACCGTGCCGTGAGGCAGGCTGTCTGAATCCAGCCAATCCACCACTTGTCCCCCCAACCCTGGTCCCCACTGACAAACGGTTCGGTTATCATGAAGTGGATCCGACAAAGCAAAGGGAGACTGGAATGGCTGAGACGGGCTCATCGGAACAGCTTTACTCATCTGCTAACGTTTCGCAGATCCTGGTGGGCCAAGCGCTAACTGCAACTCCAAGAAGGTGGCCGACGGCCTCGCCAAAACCTAGAGTTGGTCTGATTTTGTTGCCCATCTCGTTTTCGCATGACGAAGTTGCGCGGGTAGCCATTTTCTCTGAACACCCATCGAAGATATCGTATTTTGGCAACTTTATCTGACTGCAGTGCGTCTCAGCATGACATGACATTTGGAATTTAGCACAAGGCTGTCTGAATAACGTGGACAGGGTTTCTACTCCCGTGCCTTGTCTACTGGATACCAAAATGCGCTCTTATTTTCTTATCATACGCGAGTAAGTTTACCACAGGCGAGTTGCCTCAGACAATAGGTGCGTTCAGATGGAGCCACTATTACACGTTTCCGAGCGTTGTGGGTACGTCCGTCTGCCGACAGTTCGACCGTCGCTCTCGACGATGTCCACCACGCGCTCCAGAAGGCTGAATCAGCGCGATGACTCCCGCGGGATTATAGTGAAGTAAACTTGCGGAGAATCTACCCCACTCCCTCAGCACTCCCATGCTGGGACCCAGCGTCAAGACAAAAGTCAAGAAGACCTGAGGTGGAAGAGGGCGCAGGTGGCTGGCGCGACCCACACTCAACACACGTACCAACAACACCCCTCACCGGGTAGGCTACCGTCTTGGAGCGCCATGAAGGCCACATTAAAAAGGTGCCATTGCAGCCTGACTCTCAGGCCGCAGTAAGCCACTCCACGTAACAAGATACACACACTGGGCCGACTGCGATCTCCAATTTATGCTGCAGGTTGGCAACCCTCCAAGCCACGGCTTTTAGCGCACCGTGATAGCCTCAAGCGCATCAGCTTGTTTACAGAGAGGAAAGAAATTCGGCTGAGTGTCGACCTCACTCTCTCCCCCTACCGCCAGCAACTGACCACCGTCTGGCTGATCGTTCGCCTGAGGTGGGCTGGGCGCAGTGCACTTAGCACATCCGTCTGCCACACACACAGATTCGATAGCTGCTCCTGGAATAATTTAACTTGCACATTTTGGGGAGAGGCTGCATGTACCTCAAATAATGTTGGCCCTTAGCAGTCCTGCATTTAAGCTGTGCACTTTTTTTGGGGGGGGGTCGCACCCACCGTCTTGACGCTGCCTGTGTGTGTGTGTGATCTCATGTAAGTGCTTACATTAATGAAATTGGCACCGCTTCTGTGTTATCAACTCTCTGCGAGTGCACTTCGCTCTGCTTGCTATGCCTTTGGTGGCACTTTTTTGAAGATATCTTAAGAATAGTTTCCGTGTCGCGCTAAGTTACAGTTGCATTGAACTGCGCTGGTGCCTTGCTTTGATCTGATTTACAGCTGTTCGTGTCCTTGCTTGTTAATAACTTCTTTTTGGGTATTTTATTGTCTTCTGTTCATTTGGTGAGTGAGTGATGTATCTGCCCTTGCGCGGTTCGCCCATTGAAGACGTGCATGCTGTTTTTGTCCACCTAGGCCAGTCGTCTACGTCCCTGGTCCATGAATCAAAGCAAGGAATGGGGCAATTTCTACCAACTTCTCGGGCACATGATTTTGCAGACCAATTTCGATCAGTACCGCAGTCCTGGTGAGTTCCTATTGATCTACGGCACTTCCTCAATTCCGATTGGTTACTCAACAGTATGCCGCCTAGATAGAATGCCCAACGTGAAAAAAGGCGTTTTCGTAAACTTCTTGTGTTCTTAACCTGCTGCTTGCTTTTTGACGGGCTTAACTTGTTAGGAGACAGTGGCTCTGGGAATTCAGGTACAGCTTAAGTTTTCATAACTTCTTCTCACAAATTAGAATGAAGATAAAATCGCTAGTCATGTCGTAGTCACGGGTGGTCGCACACCCGAAGTTTGCTTTTAAATCCAGACCTTCGTGGAACCCAATATGCGGCCACTGCTGTGTCGGATTTCTGTTGTGCGATCACTTAATAGAACGTTAGCCACATTCTCTCTTTATTTCGAGTTTATACAGAAGCATCTGGCAAATCAGACCACAAACTATCGTTCGAAGGTTGATACAGGTAATGCGAGCCATGTGTCTGCCTTTGGGCGCTCGTGTTCGACTTGAAAGTGGAAGCAACTAGCTGCTCTGCCCTTCTGCAAACCGTGTTAGGAGTTCTAAAATGGGTTGTTTGTCGTCAGGATGACGTCAGATGGTTTTTTATGATCCGTTCCGCTGCTTCTTTTGGGATGCCCATTAAATCTGCATGCGTTAGTTTGTTAGAGATCCACCAATTACTATTTCAACTAGTAGCCTAGTTTATAATTGGATGGAAAATTGTCGGCAACAAATGAGCTTTGGAATATAATTGACGTGAACTAAGGAACCTCGTGAGGTGTTTTCTTTAAAAGCTTGAGCAGAATATCGCAATAACCTGCGGGCTTCGATTCCTTCAATCCCGGCGTTTCCCGTCTGATGAATTCTTTGTAAAGGACGAACTTACTTACATTGGAAACCGCAGGTCCCCCGAAAGCGAGACCATGCTGACTTTCCGAAAAAAAAAATGCTTAAAAATCTCCTAAATACAGCAAATGTTCGATCTCATGAAATGTTAACTGAAATTCTAAAATGTGTTTTTGAGTTAAGAACATTGTTTAGTTCGAGTTTTTTTATTAATTATCATGCAGCACATTATCGTGACACTACGGTCACGACAGAGGGGCGATTTATGGACGAGGTTGCTCCCGACCGTAAAAGCATTTTCTGGGAAAAAATGATTACTTATGCTGTATGAATGTTTCCTTTGGGTTTTTTATGTCCCCATATATGCAAAGACATTTCAAAGAAAGGTAGAAGTAAATTCGATCGCCCACGTTCGGTACCCCCTAGTCCCAAACTTCTGTCTTACAAGACTGGTGGTATTAGTTTGATTAACCATTTAGTTTATTATTGAGGTGATTAGTTTAATTTTAGTTTTAGTTATTTAAGTTTTGAGTTTAGTTAGTTTTGTATAGTTCAGCTGAGTTTAGTTAGTTGACTTTAGTATATACAGTAATGGCCACAATTCACGCAACATTTCGACATAGGCGAAAAATTTATACTCTTTCGCTTATCGGTATCGACGCAGGTTGTGATACTGATTATCTTGTAGTCTATTCTGAAGTTCATTCAGTCATGATAGGATGCGGGCCTTTTAGCGGGCTTCGTTCTGACCACCAGCAAAAAGTATATATTGTAAAAACTGGCTACTTAAGTAGCATGCCTTTTTTCATTGATTTTGACTGCCTTTATAAAGTCAAATATATTTTAGGCAAAATATGCACGAGAAAATAATTTTTTGTACTTGTTTGATAGTAAACTACGCGCTCTATAAATTTTATACGCAAAGAAAGGGTAACTTTCGGTTATAAAAAGTTGCTGACTATGAGTTTTTTTACAATTATGAGATGTGTGCTTAAAATACATCGTAGCCGCCAATTTGTTAATGCTGTTTGTACTGCGTAAAATATGTTCCACATCTATTTAAATATTTTATGACAACTATGTGGCTTCTTCCTCAAGCAGTAGGCGAAAGCGTACTTTTTCTTACAAAGGATATACACAGTGCGCAGTGTTTAAACTTTGAATTCGAGTGTAGCAGTCACTAGGTTAGAAAATTATTCGGTAAAACCGAAAAGCTACCCTTTCTTCAAGTATAAAATTTAAAGAAGGCGTAATTTGCTATCAAACATGTACAAGACATTTTTTCGTCCATGCTGTCCATAAAACGTATTTGAATTTATAAAGGCAGTCAAAATAAATGATAAAAAGGCATACTACTTAAGCAGCCAGTTTTTGCAATCGATAATTTTTTGCTGGTAGTCAGAACAAAGCTCATTAAAAAGCACGCATCTTATCATGACGGAATAAACTTCAGAATAGACTACAGGATAATCAGTCCCACAACCTGAGTCAATGCCGATTAGCGAAAGAGTATACATTTTTCGCCTATATCGAAATGTTGCGTGAATTGTGGCGTCTTCTGTAATAGCACATTTGGGTGCATATTTTTATCCAGTTATCGAAAATTAACGGGGAAATTGACGTTACTGAGGTAGTTATTTTTATAGGGTAACCTTTGCAAGCGGTCGGCTACAAGCCTGTTTAAGGGTCGATACCTTGAGGTGACCGAGAGCTCCTGTAAGTATACTGCATTATAATTAATATCACAACTCTAATTAAGTAATCTCTTCTGTATCGAAAGCAAGTTTCAGAATCACTGGTAACATTTTATGCAGCAATACCTCTCCTGTGCACTCTATCCTTTTTCCTCTAAACTGGAAATCATGCATCCCAAGAAATTTAATTTGAAGAAAAACATGTTCTTTGGGATATAAGGGTAACTTTACTTAGTGAATTTTCGAGTCTGCTTCCCCAGCTACCTTTGTATCCCAAAGAACATCTTTTGCCTCAAACTTTGTCCTCTATTTTTCGTCTTGGGCTTTTTCCAGGGGAGGGAGGAGGAGTTATTAGTGGAGGAAAATTCCTGCTCCTGGTTCCAGACTCGTCCCACTATCTACTAGAGCAAAGTTCCCGCTGTGGTGTGTCGTCTGACTTTTATCATCCACCCTCCATTGCCTTAGTTTGGAAAATTGGCTGACCATGTCCGCCGACGACTGTCTTTTTTTCTCGCAGTCATTTGCTTTAACCGCTCCATCTCACTCCCTACGTTCCCATACACACACACAGATTCCACTGCCTCAGCCCCAGCTGCCTCCAGCAGCCCACCGCGACTCTCCCTCTTCCCTCGGCCCCAGACGGCGCGCTGGCTCGGTCTGCCTCCGCTTTCCAGTTCCGGCTCACATCGCTCCTTCGACACTCCCCTCAGCTACCCAGTAGCACCAGCACCACCGCAAACATCCTCCGCCTCCTCTGCCGCCTTATCCTCCGCCGCGGCTGCCATCCCACCCACACCGCCGCACCTGCGGTTTGTGGGTCTCTATCTGCTCATTGAGGCCGTCATTCGTGTCTTCATTGAGAACCCCACTGTGCCCAATCAGCCCCAGTTCTCCATGTCACCCGAGACCGGCGTGCTGCTGCACTACCACTCCGGCCGCCTTCAGCAGAGCGTCTCCAGCGTCAATTCGATCCTGGAGGAGGGACGTTCCCTGCGCACCATGATGACCGAGGTGCTGACCCATCTGTCGCGCGCTTGGTGGCAGCCCTCGGCTGCAGCAATCTCCATGGTGAGTGACAGTACCGTATTTCTCCCCCCCCCTCCCCCCGCCACCCGCTTCATGTGTTGTTTTTCTTCACTGTTTGCTACAGTAGAGGCCCTATCTCATGAAATGTAGTGGATTGACTAAAACTGTAATTTTGCTCGAAGTTAGCACACGCGGCGTGACCCCAAACTATTGTAGCAGTAAAGTAAGAACCCTAAGTGAAACCAAGACATAACTTGGCGGAAAAATTACTCACGAATAGAAGCGAATATGCGTGCCCCAGGTTCTTGTTGTAAAGAAGAGGAGGATGCGATCTCTGGAACGAAAGTTTTATCCTGAGCTTTCGGCGCCACATGCGGAGCCATCGTCCGAGTAAATGAGAACAGCAAGCGTCAGCCACGCGTAAATGTGGTTGGTAAAGGGTGGCAATTATCGATTGATCCCTGTCCACGTCACGTCCGTTCTTACGCTATCTTATCGTGTCTCCGACGCGCGTCCCTGGAGTAACGACGTTTGAACTTGAAGTGGTAGCTTGCATGCTTGTTCAACTTAGTTACCGAAAACTTAGAAATAAGAAATATCTTAAAAGAATTTAGCTAAACCGTGAGTTTTTAAACATTCCTCCTTATGCAGCTGCCTGTGTGGGTTATGACTTTAGAATCACCCAAGCATGTCAACTCATTGCCGAGAAAAATGAAGTTTCACAACAAAAGCCGAGAATGCAATCGTCTGAGATTAATTAAAATCTTTCTATAAGAAGTTACCGCTTCCTGAAAATGAAAGAACATACATTTCTATGTAAACCGGAGCAGTTTTAAATATGTTCTTTTACTCCAGAGCGCCATTGGTTGATTTCAAATGCAAAACAGAGTGACCAAATATATCCTCCGATATTCTTAAACATGATAATCTGTTGCCTGTTCTATGTTTTGACAACATTATGACGGGGTTCGTTAACTATGTTACTGAGAAAACTTATGATATTCCGCGGTACTTCATGTACAGTCAAATAGGCTCAGTAATTTTGGCGTACTAAAGCACATTTTGGTCTCCTGTACGTTAATTACTTATCTTTAGGGCACGAAACGTAAAAGATTTGTAAGGAAAAATTTTTTAACTGAATTTTATTTTCCTTTTCTCGACAATAATACTTTGTGTAGGCATTACCGGCAGAAACATTGGGACTTGCATGATCTCATACTTACACTGACCTCAATTTCATGGACGCAAAACAAAATTTTCTGTTTTGTGAGCAGATATAATTAAAAAGTTCCTGCTCTTCATGAACTACGTACTTTAATTTTTTTGATGATTAAGTCAAGATAAAAATGGGACATTTTGGTCAGTTTATTGATTCCCCTAAAAAATAATGGAAAAATCTTCCGTTTTAAATGAAAGAACTAACCCTTCTATATGAATCGGAACAGTTTTCAATATATTTGGCTACTTCTAGGCTCAGTCATACAATAACAAATAAAAAGCAGAGTGGCAATAAAATTAACGGTGATTTTTGAGAAAACTCAATCGTAATATCCCGTGACAACTCACTCAACTATATGTTATCGTAATTATCTTCAACTTTTTATTGATTTTACAATCGATTTAATTACTATATACTAATAAAGTCTTCATTCATATTCATTGCCTGCAACCCTTTCAATATATAATTTATATTTTTAATAAGGTTATAGCAAGAAACAGCTTTAAACATGTATTACTCAATTTTCTGCCGCAAAACTTTGCAGATTTGCAAAATAGAATTTTTTAAACTTATTTCGCCCTTCTTATTCCAAAAATAGTGCATTATCTCATAATAACACTTACCTCAATTCCAAGGACGCAAAACGAAATTTTCCGTTTTACGAACAGATATAACTAAAAATTTAATGCTCTTCATGAGTGTTCTTTTATAGTGCAAACAAGGATTTCTTTTCCACAGTGTTAAATAGCGTAGGGAATTCTTCGGATATCGACAAACACTGGATTTCGCCCATTTCCGCCTCTATTTTCTCCCAGTATAGTGACAAGAACGGTTTTTAATTCTAGTAAACAGCATTTTGCGCCTCAAGTCAACCCAATCGACTAAATAAACCACCTCAAATGTGTGTTAAATCTCTTCAATCCCCAACCTTTCATCAGATATAGAATCTACTGTACGTGCTCCTTTTTGAAAGTCCGTTAAAGTATTTAGGCAAACGTCACCACATTTACCGCTTTTCCGTGCGTTGCAGATCCTTACAGGAATCCTCTCGCGTCCGCCCTACGAACTGCGACACTACTTTGATCTCATTCGCCAACTGCTGCGCATCCGTGATCATTTGCAGGCGGTGCGTATCGTCGCTGTCCTCCACGGCATCCGTGGTTCTGCCTGTCATCTTCTCCCGGACATGGAGGGCGCTGAGGCTCTCCTCTCGGTCCCGCGCGAGAACGAGACCACCGGAGCCGCCCTGGCCGGCGTCGGCACCGATGCCAACGCCAGCCAGTCCTCGCACGGTCTGCGACGTGCTATCACCGTCGGCGATGCGGAAGAGGCTCTCCGACAGTCGGAGCACGAGGACACCCTCGCTACTCCCCCAAATTACTCGGCTAAAGGACTCTTAAGTAGGTTTGACTGCTGTGGTTGTACGCTGTGGTGGTCAGGCAGTTCGGCCATCGATTTCGACTGGCCCAACAGCGGGGTGGGTCAGAAACGGTGGCTTGGGCGTGAATTAGGGCATGTAGGGTGTTATAACCCAGTGTGTTCCTGTGTCAACACTGGTTATATCCTTGGGTTCACCTGCGTCGCCACTGTTATAACCTTGCGTGTTCCTGTGTCAACTCCAGTTATGTCCCCCAGTTACGTGTTGGGAAGAGAAGGCAGAACAGGATAACAGGTAGTACTTTACTGTCAGCTGTACTATTACATCAACTCTGTTTCCTGTATGTCCAGCGGCTTGTGTTCTGTGGTCGGTCTCGTCTTGGCAACATCCTCTCGTCTAGCGCAACAGAGGCTCGTTCTGCTCGCAGCCTCACTATTTAAGGGGCAGTAGTCATTGTTGCCCTTTGGCTCTCCATTAGTGGTTGTGCGCGCGCTTTTCCCCTGGCTAGGCCTGACCTCAGAATAACAAAGGTTTCGCGTGGTTTCTGCCGTTGAAGGTCGTGCGTGACTTGGCCCGTTCTGTATGCGCCGGAATGGCCTGTTCGTGCGTCTTTGTCCGGCGTGACCTCAAGATGTGGTCAGCGGCGGTCTCGCGTGTTCCGTCTTTGTTATCCTGCCTCGCGGACGGCGCGAGTGTTGGGCCCTCCTACTATAGGGAGGTCTAGTAAGTGTCTGTAATCACATCACCATAATCATCAGTTCGAATCTGGGTTGGTTGAAAAATACAGAACGCATCTGTGCTAGGGACTTATTGTGCACTGGCAAAGCCAGGGCCAGTGTTGACTGCGTCCAGTCATGCCTGGGAGCGTGACTGTGTGTGTGTGAGAGAGAGATGACAGTTGTTTCTTCATGCTTGTCGCAAGCTAGTTGCTGTCAGAAGAAGACGACTCGATCACTGGGACAATACTTTTATTCGCTTGACGTATCGAGATCCGTCGCCGATTTGTCCTCAGAGACATAGTCTAAGAGCAATAGCAGAAACGGTTAATACATGCACACAGGGGATTGCAGTATTTATAGGACACAGTCATTGCTGCAAGCATACAGAGACAGTTAACATTAATTGCATTCTTGTGCGTGGATAGTTTGTTGGAGGGCATGCTGGCTCTGACCTGTTGAATTTTCATCACGCGTGGTGGACTCGGGCCATCTAGCCCTGTGGTGTTTGCGCAGGCCTGTCCGTACCTCAAGTGGCGACTTGCTTTGGCCAAATTGAGTCTCAGCACCAAATAAGGATTGGACAAATTGTTGCACTTGTTGATGGATTGGGGGCCCGTGAACTATGACTCAAGTAATTCTCGGCTCACCCGATTGTCACCTCTTGCGTGAATTTCGGCCTCATCAAATTTGAATGTGTGGTGGGTCTCGTCGAATGAGCCGAAACTTGAGAATTGGCATCATTTCGCCGCACTGCTGCCGCGTGTTCGGCAATTCGCGGTTTGAGAAGCCTGCCAGTTTATTCGACATAGTTGCCTTGCCCGCAACTTCACCACAGCCTGTAGAGTCGTCTTCTTCTCAATTACTTCCTGGGACTCGCACGTTCGCTTGTATTGGCAGCTAGTTGGTGTATCGACAAGAGAAGGATCCCCAAATTGCAAGTCAGGGAAGACAGTTTCGGTAGACGGAACTTTAAACTGCCAGAAAATGAACGGTACAAAGGCTGTCTTACGTCCGCACGCCAGGTGCGTCCGCTGCTGGGACGCCCTGAGTGCGGAGTGTGTCCTTAGCCAATTGGGTTGCACGGCGTGCGTCGATTGGTTAGAACGCGAATCGCCGAGGAGATAGAAGGGCGGTCAGGACATCGCGGGCCTCTCGCGACGATTGACAAAGAAAGTGCGAGGAGTTAATCACCACGAGTACACAAAGACGTGGCTGGTGAAGAGAAGATGAGTCAACGCAGCAGGCTCCCACATGATTACGAAGCGAGTTTAGGTGGTGTTTGATTGGTGTGTTACATTGTCCAAGGGGGTGTCGTCTGCAGAGGCCTCTGTTGCGTTTCCTGGGGGTGGCCTTTTCAAGCAGTCCTTGGGCAGCCGCGACTGTTTTGCACAGGTGTGCGTGTGTACGCACGTGTATGCGTGCGATGATGTCGGTCAAGGGTTTTAAGGTCAGTGAAAGGGAAACAGCCGCCTGCAAAGGTGCATGACTTTGGGACAGCGGGCCTTGAGGGGGGACAGCATTGCTAGCTGTCCCCCACAGGTATAGTAAGAGTTCACTTGCGTTACATCTGCCGCACTCTCTACCACCCCGCACTTAGGCCCGTTGTTATGGCCAAGTCAATTAAATCGGACGGGACGCAGGCGGCTGGCACGACCGGAGCCGCCCCTAAGCGTGCCGCTGCTAAACCTGGCTCGAATTCCACGGAGTGTGAGTGCCATAAAGACCACATTAAGAAGGAGCCATTGCAGCCTGACTCTTTGTCCGCCACTCCGCACTGAGCTGCCCGTGCGGTCCCAGTTATGCTCTTAGTTGGCAACCTTCCAAGCCACGGCTTTTAGCGCACCGTGCTAGCTTCAAGCTCCAGGCTCCAGCCACCGTCCGAGCCGATCAGTGGACTAGTTTTGCGTGCAATGGACGTAGCTGCTGATCTATCTAATGACCTCGACTTCACCTACCATGTACAGTGTGTGTGTGTGTGTTCGACCATAGATTTTGATTAAGTCCACTAAGTGCACCAACATGTTGGTACAGAAGGTGACGGTCTCAGTGGCCAACTTTAAAGTGATAGAGAGCGTAGTTAGCGGCTCCACACTCTTCCCCTTCTCTCGCGGTCACGAAGACTAAACCATGTCCGGCGTAGGCTGCTTTATCAAATGCAAGCCGAAACACCGCCTAACTTATTCTTAAGTGACAGTAGACTTTGCGTGGGTGCTACTGCACTGTCTACACTCACTCACCCATAAGAGGGGTCTTGCCAGACTCTTGGAAGCCAAAGCTGGTACTGCTACTAGCACTACTGCTATTTATAATACTACTAACTAGGGTGTAAGTGAGTGATAGTATTTGCTGGTGCTATTACTGACTGTATTGTAAGTCAGAAGTGGCGCTGATTTAGGTCAGCACTGGGCTAATATCCCCCCAATCTCAACAGGAAGGGGCGCTAGCACTGGTGCTGTCATTTGTCGGAGGTGACACTGATTCAGCCACACTAGAACTGTGAATATTGGTTTCAACTATTCCGAAGAAGTACATGTTTGGGGCCCTGAACACAGCAGAGCTTGCCTTGCTGGTCACTCTCTCAACTTTATCCATCAGGCTGGAATCGTTCCCACTCGGTTCGGGCTAAGATGCTGCTGCTTGATGAACTTGCCTATGCTAAAATGCTAAATCCACTAATTATGCTTACTAAGGCCAGTAAATAGTAGGCCTGTGCGTGCTTTTTTAGGAAGTCGCACCCAGCAAGCACTCCACATCTGTGTGAGGTAAAGTGATTAGCATTTGGATAGTAATACAGTGTTTGTAATTAATGCAAAAGTCACATCATGCTTGCGATAGCCATTCAAGCATCTCAGCTATCAGCCTTTAGCTGCGTCTTGTTAGAACACCTGTGGACGCGAAATCGGGATCGTAGTTTGTCGGGTCGTGTCTTGACTATCTACAGTATCTAGTTTTGCTCAGAATTTACAGAACATCATCTGTCTATTAGGAAGCCAACTTCTCCACAATAAACTAGTCAGGAAAGCTTAGCACTTCCTATAACTGTATCAAAGTTTCAGTAATAAGATATGCATCCTACATGCGCTACAAGTACGGTAATAGAGGACAGCAGTGTTGCTGAGACTACAATAGGCTAAAAGCTTCGACTAGGCCTGCTACACTATAAAAGCGAAGAAAGTCTAACTAAGAGACTGGCCTGCATAAACTAAGAGGTACATTTGTGAGCTAAACTGAGTAATGAAGGTGCAGCCAGTTAGGTTCTAAGGGAAGCGAGATTAGAATTATAACTAGCTTATAAAGCAAATTTACTGCTGCGGCTTGGAGGAATATGCTATGATAAAAGAATTAAAAATAAAAGAGCTTACACACGTTGTAGGCTTCATCCGGGCTGATTTGTAAGACACCCAACGAGACTTTGCGTCCGCGAGACAGGTACGACTGCAATCAATCATGTACAACCACGTACACTACCTGTCCCCTAAACACAAGCGTCCGGCTTTCACACATAAGGCGGGGGGTGTGGAATGGCGCAAATCTCGCATGAGTAAGAGCGCCAGAGGTCCCGTCCCGCCCAACGTAGGAGGTCAGTAAGCAGTGAGAGCCGATTTATTCTATCCAGGCCAGGTTGCCCTCAGTTAGGTGTCTACTTGTTTGTCAGGACAAAACGTCCTTTGGGGAGCGCATAGTGTGTTGGTCACGCGCTTGTAAAATGCCCTTGTCAGCACGAGGGCGTGAATGATTGAGTTTTGAACATGTGATTTGTCCGTTCAGGAGCTGAGTCGGGGGTTGCATAAGCACAAGGGGCGATGAGTGACAGACCGAGCCAGGCGATGCATTTAAGATGGCCCCAGCTGTGAGCCCACCCGAGCGCGATTATCCACTGACAAAGGGGTGTCAGAAAATGGGGAGGGGGGAGGAATTGGAGCGGCGGCTACACGACTACCCCCTTTTTTGACAGGACTAACTCTCATTAATTGATGGCGAGGGTGGGGGAGGGTAACTGGGACTAGTCAGCTTGTCCTTACGAAACTCAAGTTTACTTCGATAACTCTCAACTGGTTAAGTTTCCGTTCTCACCCAGTCCTTGAGTCTTTCCCTTTTATTCCACAGGCCACCTATTCCAAAATAATTTGAATAATTAATTTGACCCAAAATTCAGCGGCGTTGGGGAGATTGGGACTCACTAAAGCTGGAGTACAGCCAACGCTCTAGCCATCTAAGCTACGAGGCCCTATCGGGAGGCATGAGTTTAATCCCACTTGGGGCAAGTTACTCACTGGGCCTACTGAAACGTACGGAATCCAGAAATGCGGATACAGTAAGCTGACTGTTCAAGCAGGACTTCCTACACAACCAATTTAGAATCCACCAGATAACTATCAGGCGTGCTTAATTATTAGACATTTAAGCTGATTTAAATATGGCAATAGCAGCCAAATGATTTATTGGATCCATATCATTTCGAGAGAGCTCGTCAGTTGCCACCTCTCATTACTTAACGTGAATCACAAAAGAGAAGATACACAATGAATTCGTACAGAAAAATCGATATAAACACAAGGTCATAAGGAGTGGCCAAGTGGCTAATCAATAACATGAGAAGTTCAAACGCAGATTTGAATAATTTATTGTGCCTAATTGTAAAAAATAGCAAACCCGTGGGATTCGAACTCACTACAGTAACGGCAAGGCTTCAATACAGCCAGCGCTCTAGCCACTTGAGCTACGAGTGTGAGCGTGTGAGTAAACTTACGGCTCCTTATAGGGCGTCGTAGGTCCGATAATCTGAGCGTTGGCTGTACTGAAGCCTTTACCTCGGCTGCGTGGGCCCTCCAACCGAGGTCGCCGAATTATTCACAATTGAGTCAACTGAATTACCTATTAGTATCCCCTATTTATAGGCTGAATAGGCGGTAGGGACTCGAGACAGTTCTGAGGCTTTGCGTCTTGCTCGAAGACTGACCCCGAGCAACTTGGATTATCGGGGTTTGTTTCACCTTTTCTATTGTTGGGGGCAATTCTGTATGGCCTGTCAGCATAAGGGTCCCCTCTGAGTTAGTTTATCCACATTCTCCAACCACCTGCAGACCTCGTGCGATGAGGCGGCTGTTTGCTTTACGTTTCGGACGATAAAAGTCGCGCCTGACTACTGATTATATTTCGCCCACATGGGCTTTCGAGAAATGAAGCGAATCTCAACAATCTCGCTACTGTTTTCTTCTCTACAGTCAAAATGCCGACATGCCAACAGCCTGTGTTCAGTCTAGAGCGTTTAAAGACGAATCCATAGGCAACAAAGGTAGGTCGAGAAGACCGCAGAGCGAGCAGGGGGTGGGGTCGTGGACTGGAGCTTGCTGGATGCAACCTGGATGCACACAGGCCGGAGGCAACCATAAGGCGTCAGATAATGAAGCCGAAAGACCCACTGCCACGGCAAGAAACATCTGGGGTCGTCTACAGGATCTGGTGCAGTTGCGGTCAAAGCAACTATGTCGGAAAAACTGGCAGACTTCTCAAGACGCGAATTGCCGAACACGTGGCTGCAGTGCGGCGAAATGATGCCAATTCTCAAGTTGCGGCTCATTCGACGAGACCCGGCCACACCTTCAAATTTGATGAGGCCGAAATTCTCGCAAGAGGTGACAATCGGGTGAGCCGAGAACTACTTGAGTCATGGTTCACGGGCCCCCAATCCATCAACAAGTGCAACGATTTGCCCAATCCATATTCAATCCTGAGATTCAATGTGGCCAAAGCAAGCCGTCACTTGAGGAATGGGCAGGCCACCGCCTCATCGTACGCCAACACCGGGGAACCAGACGGCCGAGCAATCATCATGCCCGAGCTCACCGCCCGTGACGAAAGTTCAACAGGTCAGAGCCCGCGTGCCGTCCAACAAGCAGTCCACGCACAAGAAGGCAATTAACGTTAACTGTCGCTGTATGCTTGCAGTAATGACTGTGTCCTATAAATACTGCAAACGTCTGTGCATACTTAACCTTTCTGCTACTCATGTCTCTGATGACGAATCCGCGACGGATATCGAAACGTCAGGCGAATAAACATATTGTCCCAGCGATCGAGTCTTCTTCTTCTTCTCAATTGCTTCCTGGGACACGGATGTTCGCTTGTATTGGCAACCTGATGTGTTGCCGCCGGACGCGATAAGGTGGTCTATCTCGGGACTACTCGATTCAGGCCGCAACGGCTCATTGTTGCTCTTGCCTCTATGTCACCCCCTCACAGTTAGGATACGAGCCGTCTTCACAGTGGCTGCTGTGGAAAGCGGATATGTTCGGCACGCGTGGACGGGTTGCTTAGCTCTGTGAACCATGCCATCTGACCCCATCTCGACAGCACCTTGCCATCGGAGCAAGTTGGATAAGATTGCGATAGATTCTACGCGCAATTATGTCTCACTACAAAGGGATCCCCGCGCAATTCACCAGCCGGCGTCTATGCCACAGGGCGTTATAAGTCGTTGGCTACACGATCGATGTAACATCATTGCGGGTAAAAGGCAGACAACATTTAAACCTTTGTCCTCCTAGCATACAGACTGCCTGTTTGTCAGGGTAGGGATGACTTATGTGGCCTCCCTAAATAGGACATGGGAATAAGAACCGTCTGGTATATGCCCACGAAATTCCAGGGAACAATAGACTAGGTTTAGAGTTAGCTTCAGGATTAGCGTTAGGTTTATTGTTAACTGCAGGCTTAGAGCTACGATTAGGACTGTGGTTAAGTTGGCGTTAGGATACGGGAAGATGTGGCATTCCTGAAATTATGCAGAAGGTTACTTTACTACTTGGACGAGACGTTTTTTTTTCACCGTCCTGTTTGGGAGGAAGGGCGTATCAAAGAGAAAAACTTTTTATTTTGAAGGCGAAAGTCCACCATTTTCAGCAAAAATGGCTCCATTCACTGAGACCAAGAGATAGGTTAATAAAAAACTCAAAAATTTACAGGTTTATTAAGTGAAATTCACATCTGTTGCGGAGACATATCAAATCTAAACTTCTCGATTTCCATTTCTTTACACGTGAGGTAGCGTGCTAGTAATGGGAGTGCAGGGTACTGATATGCTGATGTACAGCAGGACAGATGTCGGAAACTTCGACGCGTAGTACGGGGAGAGTTCGCAGCCAGAGTGAAGTGGATGATCAACCGATCAGACTAGATAGGTAGCATCTAACTGGAATAAGTACTCAGAGCGCTACAATAATCACGGTCGAGTCCCGTTTTAGGAATAGAAATAGGGTATTCTGGGCAGAAACGCGGTGGTTGTCGGAGCCTCCGTCGCGTGCGCTCGTGCGCCCACCAGCTACGGGCGTAAATGAGCAGGCCGTCTGTGCGAGCCGGTCAGCGTCATCTTGGTCAGTTGATTGGGTGATAGGGGAGTTAGCGGGCGCCTGTGATTGGCTGTCTCAGACGCTGCAGCGCGGCTAGAGGCGAAAGGTGTGTGAGACCCCACGATCGTCACTCGCCGTGACCACACAACGGCATCTTAGGGACCTCGATCCCGCCGTCCGCCCCTCCCCTCCCCCCTGCTGGCAGAACCAACCATGGACTCTGATAGGGCAGCAGACAGCCTTCATGAGTGGACTAGTTTGTAGGGCAGAACATCGGAAGTGGGGAATGCCCAACCCAATCTTCTATTTGGGTAGATACTCCACTTTTAAAATAGCTGCTTTTTTATTTCCTCAGAAGCTAATCTTTAACTTGGAGTAGATTAGAAGATCATGGACTGGACCAGAGAGCAACCACAGGGTGATGGAGGACCCGCCGGTGAGTCGAACCCCGCGCAGCTGTGCCATGCAACGACTGAATGTCGGCAAAACACGCTTGTGCGGGCTTCTAGCAGGTAGCTGTGCCGCTAGTATGATAAATAATTACGCAAGTTATACCACTGACCGCCTGTTGACAGCTTGTAAATATTAAGTCGTTATCCCACAGTGGCTAATGGACTTCAAACCAAGTAAACACATCAAATTCTGGTCTGCGCGTATAGACACTCGAATATACAGATTCATTCCAAATTATAAATGAATTTCTGAGGAACTTAAAAATACCGTCGTTTGTGGCAACAGGCTGTGGAAGTATTAAACTCTCTCAGCCGGACAATTCGAATCACCGATCACGCTTTCTGCTAATCGGACCGTGCAGCCTGTCTCAAACACTCCATAGGCTATCGAAAACGACTGTCCTCCTCCTCCTCATCCCTGCAAAGAACAACCTCCAGATCCGAAAAGAAGCCCCACCTTGCGAGGTGGGACATGTGAATTCTTCTGTCTGGCAGACAACAGGCAGGCAACTCTTGGCGGCAGAATCCTGTCGTGAATTCGGTTCGATTCCACCTGTTACTAGCCATTTCCTGGGAGCGTTTAAAAGATCGTTAAGGTTGACCTTTTGACGTGCATCCATCCATCCCTCCCTCCTTTAAACAGATCGCTCCTAATCTGCAACTGTTGGGACTATTAAGCTTGACTGTGTCGCTAACTGTCGTGGCGTCTCGCCTGAATGGATTGTCCCTGCAGGGTTGCGTCCTTCTGCCACCTGCGTCCTCTCCCATTCAGCGCACATCATCCGACGTTGTGGCGTTGTGACGCGCTTAGCCTAGGCCCGGGGTCGGCAACCTATGGCTCGCGAGCCAGGTGTGGCTCTTTTGATGATTCCGTCTGGCTCTCTCAGATAAAAGCAGAATTAGAAACTTCGGATTTCGTGGTTTTGGTTCCTCCAATGAATAAATCTAGAGGCTTATTTTACTCAAATTTAATTGAACTCAATCTTGAAATATATTATATGGCTCTCACTGAAATATATTTTCAATTATTTGCTTTCTTGGCCCTCTGGGTCAAAAAGGTTGCCGACCCCTGGCCTAGGCTATTCGAGAATGCTGTTGTCAGATCAGGCACAATGCAAGTTTGACGGTTCTTTGCTTTAAAAAGAACTTCATTGTGCAGGAATGCATATGATCTTCGAAAGACTCCGAATTAATTGCTTTTTTGACCTCGACTTTTGCCTCGTGATCACACTGTCTGTGGAGAGGACGTGAACTGCACTCTAGTTTCACTGGCATTATCCCGTAGTAGTACTAGTAGTCATAGTAATAGTTTCACTAGTAATAGTAGCAGTAGTAATAGTGATATTAGTAGTGGCGGTAGCAGAAGCGCTGGTAATTATAGTAGTAATAGTGATTTGTCCCACGAAACCGGTAGATGCGCCGGACCAACAATGGGAACCAGATCAAGACATGGCAGGCGTTATTTGGGTCGCGTTTTCATGAAAATGCCGAACACGGGGGGCGGGTGGGCGTTGTGGTACTCGTACACGCAGCCTCACGCCATGCCAGCAACTTGGCCCGATTCCGCTGTGGTAGGTGCAACCCAAGTCTACCATTGCTCAAACCTAATTCGCACGTAAGTCATCGTACTGCTGTAGAGTAAACGCTGAGCGTACTCGAAATCGACGTTCAAACTCTCAAGTAAAAGTTGACGTATTAATAGTAGTAGTAGTAGTCGTAGTAATGGTAGCAATAACAGTAGCGGTGGTATTATTAGTAGTAGTACTGGCGATAGGGTAAGGCTTTCTTGTGAGACCGTCTAATAGCAAAATTCCCCCCGCCCAAGTTTCTTACGGGAATCGGGTGTAGTCAAGTCAAGTCAAGTCAAATTTATTAAAGGAAATATAGGCGATCGCCTTTGAACTCCCTCTTGGTACATAGGATTTAAGAAATGCATCGGCGAAGCCGAACATTCTAAAGAAGTTGTTGACACAATTTAAAACAACTACTCACTTGTTTCAAGTAATAAACTCACACTCAGTTTACACGAGCCAGCAGTGTAACTGAGGCATAGTTAATGCGTGTTTGATGCGTGATGTGTGCAGAGTAGGAAATATATTAAGGCTGCCTGCAAGTGTCTTACTGGACGAAAAAAGTATCTATGAAAAGCATGCGGAAAGAATAAAATCGACTAACTTAAATTCCTATTGGTCAGCAAAGGATGCCTTTAGACCAATAACAATATTAGAACAACTCTTATTTGCTAACTAAACCGATGGAGTTTTTGGATAGGCGGAACTTCGACCTCCTTAAAATGTGGAAGCATTTTTTTTAAAATTATTAATTACAAAGAAAAGCGATCTCACAAGAAAGCAAGTAATTAATAAACTTACCGACCTTATCTCATACACCTTTACATTCCGCTCTCTCTCTCCCTTCCGTCCTCACCAGCCATAGTCATCGACGAATGCAACCGCGACCCACGCCGCGCCTACCAGTGCATGAAGTTTATGGTTGAACTGGCCTCCGAGAACCCCGCTGTGATTGACCAGCTCTCTCGCTTCCCTGAGCTGTGGGAGCCGGCAGTGGAATGGCTGCGTCGGCTCATCGAGGCCTCCGCCGAGGCTGTCGCCGCTGCCCCCACCAACCGCCTGATGGTGCCGAAAAACCTCAGCAGCACCTTCGTAGTGGACGCGGAGGAGAACGCCTCCTTCAATTCCTACCGTCCCCGAGCTCTGACCGTGGGGAACCCTGCTAACTATCACTCCTTGCACCGTAAGCTATCTGGTTCCCTGCCTCTCTCTCTCTATCTATATATCTATACATCTATCTATCTATTCTTCTTTATCACTACACCGTTCCAGCTTTAGGTATTGCATAACTGTTAGGATATTGGCCGGACCAAATGCTATCAACAGTTGGAGGCTTTTCTAAGGCGTCGAGCCTAGCTAAATGTCTTTGTTTGTTAGCTCTGACCGCATACAGGTGACGACTGTCCACGCGAGATGACCTTCACCTCTGGAGAGGACACACATGCACGCGCTTGCTGGCGCGCGCCACTGCTCACAGTTGTTCCAACGCACCAATCAGGCTACAGGCGAAGGCGCACTTGACACTCTCTTATACGACACTGTCACCCCTGATACAGGGCGAGTTGCGTTACACGTGGACAGCAAGTGCACGCTAGTTCGCTCCCAATGCCGGGGCTTACCCCTGAGGCGGGAAAAAGAGCCTGTTGGAGATCAACCAGCGACAACAGCTACCTGAGACAGTTCCTCTGGGTTTTGCACGCAACAAACCCTCTTCCGGGTGGATTCCAAAGTTATCCTCTTCCAATTGTGTTCTTCCTGGGGATGTCAACAGGGCTTAATTCGACGGTGACGCAGTCAGATGCTACCGCTACAACAATGGCAATGGGGAGGGCATATTGCTACGCCTCTGCGAGTTCAATGTCATCTAGTTGGCTGCGCTGTCTGCAAGCTAACTGTTGATCCATATGGTAGAGCCAGAGGATGCAGCACCAATGAATTGTGCGTGAATGACTGTATGGTGGAGCCAACTTTCGTGGCACCTACCTCACTCTGTTCTCCCTCAGTCACTTTCATCCGATGGCCGGATAGTGTCAAAACCACCGGAAGTGGCTGTTGGGCGCAGGGGATTGTAGCGTCTAAGCCATGAGTGTACTCGGATCAGTGCAATCATCAACCCAAAATCCCAAGTTGTACATAATAAGCTGGAAGTACCTGAGGCAACCTACTTCTAAGCCTTATTTCTCTGGAATTTGTGTAAATTCCCATGTATTATGGGCGGTTCCTGTTTCTGTGTCCTGTTTACGCTGCTGTACAACTCATCCTTGCCCAATATTTAACTGTACTTCGAAATATTGAGGTCCCAGCACACACTGGAAGTTGTCACTGTGGCAAAGTCTTCCTCCTGCCCACCCCCCGCCAACATCGGTGACCACCGCGCCTGGGAACTACCGCAGACGTGTCTTCGCCACGTTCCCACCCGCCCTCACGGCGGCCAAAGTCTGCTACACCAAACCACCCTACGGTGGATCTATCTACCCTCGGGATTGAGGCCCACCCGGCGGGGATCCTGATCCAACAAGGACTACTAGCCAGCCAACCAGCGCGCCTGGTCTGCTAGGCTCAGGCCTTGGGGTTGGATGGAAAACGACGGTTGTAAGACCATTGCGCGTAAGGGGGGGTAGTAATTGGCATCAACCTTTGCTTGTTCTTCCCGATTTCCGAAGAGGGGTGGGGCACAAATACGGAATGTCTATCGCGATAACACTGACAGGATATTTCTGCTTTTTATTTCCTTCGAAATTAATTCTTGAACTTGGTGCAGATCAGTTTATTCAAGGTCTATAGGCATAGACCGAAGTTTCGCAAACTGGTGTTCTGGGTGGGGGTTAGCCTTTGAATATGACCCATAATCTTGTATCCTTATTCTCGTTCGCTTTTGGCAATCTTCAGACATTTGTGTGTGGTGTTGCGCATTGATGCGAAAATCATTGGCCCTTAGCACCCAAGTGACTGATTTACGCATCTACAATAAGGTGCCGCGCGAAGTTAATCGATCAATCTCTTGTATCACATGAACGAAGCCGCGCTCAGGTGGCTGGCGCGTAGTCTTGAAAATTCAAGCAGACCATTTGCTGCCCTATCCGGTGTTTCTTTGTTTTTGAAAAAAAAACACCGCGCTTTTTCTCTAAGTGGACAGTTTTGGCGTTTGAGGCAGTATCTTTCGGATAACAATGTCGATTTTTACCTAAATAAAGGTGTACTCTCTCTCTCCCTCTTATCTTTCTTTTTTTATTCGACACTTCCCGTTTCCTGTCTACCAACCCCTAGATTCCCACCAAAATTCAACTGGCAACCAGTCCCGCGCAAATCCGTTTTCCAACGAACTTGCAGACGACTCTTGTGCCTTCCAGAGGACATCTTCAGCCCAGGTGATCTTTTGTTTAGCTTTCTTGTTGCTACAACCGAAGTTGGCTTTTCTTTGCCAGGTACTTGTGTCTCAGACGGCTCAAATGGCTCCTAATCCCCTGGTTGTGTACATCCTGGTGGTTTTGTGTGCGTGTCAAGGGGTCAGGTCGAGCTGTGGTGCGCGCAGACGGGTTTGCTGGCCCTGTCAGCTACTGCGCCCACCCACCTCTAGTCTCCCTGACTCTGTCTTGGCAGATGGGTGAGGTAAGAGAGGGCACGATCGGTTCTGCACAAGCCTACTATAAATTAAAACTTATATACATGTAAATAATCGCGTCGCCTTCAGCTTGCTAAGCACGCAGTGGACCTCGTCGGAATCGACGTTCGAAGTGTCACTGGTGTCTCAGCTTCCAATAAGGGCTCTCTCATGTAGATTTAGTTGACACCGAAACAGAAAATACGACTCCATACGCAAAACGCGGTTTCTATTAAGGAACTTACTGCAAAAATGTAAAGATTCACACATTGCTTTGAGTCTATATGGGTTCTTTCATTATTCGGTAAGGATAACACCGTAGTCCACTATAAAAAAGCTAATTAAACTTGAATAAACTAAACCACACTAACTTAACGGCCAGCACACCTAAAACTAAATAATAAACGCATGAAATACTAGCTAAACTTAATAATAAACTATAAGGAAATAATTTATTAGTTATATGCGCAAATATTCGAGGTCCAGATATAATATTGCCTTCATTATCCCCGGAAGAGGAAGAAGAAGAAGAAGAAGAAGAAGAAGAAGATGAGGCAATTTTCTGAGACCAAGTTATTTTTATGCCGACATTTCGAAAGCATTCTTGCTTCCGTCGTCAAAATGCATTGTCTATTTTCCTGCTGGCGTCGAGTGAGTGTGTCTAACCGCTAGTCGTGTGTTATAGCCGTGCCTGATGCACGCGTGTCGAGTGATTGTACCAATCAATTGCTGGTGGCTGTTTGAATTGTTCTCGCCCTCATGGGTGCCTCCATGAGGTGTGTCACGTCGTTCTTGTGCCTCCTGAGCGTTTCCACCTTCTTCGCTCGCGGCTGCTGGCTGTCGGCCGTGCGTATCTTCCTTCGTTCGACCTATTGCTCCTTTCTGAGCAGATTTTAGCCTTGTGCGAAGACACTTGTTAGGCAGGATGAATGCCTATGGCTCTGTTAAGTGTGCCAGTCTAGGACCAACTTTCTAGCAACAATCTGGTCATATTGTCATTGGCTCGCCCTATTACCCTTGCTTTCTCAAAGGCGAACGTGTGATTATTCTGCTGTACGTGATCATAGACCATAGACAGCTTATCCTTGCGGTTCATTGTGAGCTGATGCTCATGCGACTTTGTGCCAAGGCATTTGCCTCTTTCACCAACATACCTTGCCTCGCGGTTTTGGCAGGACATGCTGTAGACCACTGCTGATTGGTCAGTCAATGGAGGCGGGTCTTTGTGCCTCATGATCTGCTGTCTGATGGTTGACTCTGGCCTATGAGCCCGATCTTCTTCCTCTTCCGGGGGTGATGAAAGAAATACTTTGTTATGTATAATAAACTACGGTGTTGCGTATAGGGACCTCCTGCCCATTATTCTAGCCCGTCACTCAGTTAAAATACAACGCAGCATAATTGAAGACGTTTCATGGCAATCATGATGTCGGGCTAGGAGGAAAGAGCCTTGGCTGCAATTTTATTACCCAGGAGAGGGTCGGTTTTTAGATTTTCGACATGAATTCACAAATTATTCCCGGGACTCGTCAGCCAAGTTTCCTTGTCGAGATTGATGGTTGAAAGCTCGAGATTACGTGAAATAGAAGTCAGAGAAGATCGAATTGGTTGAAGGAGAGAGCATGTACGAAATGACAGCGAATGATCTTACCAACGGTGTCAGCCGTTCTGAGTTGTTAACTTCGGTGTGCTCTGTGCTACCACGACCAAGCAATGGCGAGAAAAAACATTGATCGGCGTCGGAAAGCTGCAATTCGCCCTGTTTATAGACGATAGGAATTCCTTCTTCTTTCATATCGATATCATCTTCGGGCAACAATAAGGTTGGCCACGAGGTCCTTAGATATCTCTCGTCCCATAAATATGTCTTACCTGAGCGGTGGTGCTAGGGGTTTTATGTTTGAGTCCTATCACAGGAAAGAAAAGATAAATAAAAAAGCTGGGCGTATAAAATCAGAAAATAATAGGAAATGATTATTTAAATAACAGAAACTCTGCATGCGATAATTAGATTAACAAATACAACCGGTAGAGAACCAAGATCTGCGCAAAATGTACCTGCGGATGGGCTACACACCAATATAGAGTCTGTGTCGAAATTAAGAGATTAAAATAATACCATGAAAAAGGCTTTTCCCTCATTTTTAAAAACTCAGAATAACTTCTAAAGCATTTGGACAGGTACTGTCGTGCGATATAGCCGAAAAACAACCGCATATCGCTTAAAAAATTGTATTCAATCAAAAATTAAGCTAACTAAAATTAAACTTCTAAACTAAGCAATAAAGTAAAAACCAAACTAATAAATCTAAGAGTAACCGCGGGAAACTAAATATTCCCGTGTTGGCGGATGCAGTATAGAGACGCCTACTAAAATGCATATAGCCGTCATTTAAGTATGGCAAGTTAACCCTCACGGGCAATGGAATCCACCGTTATGCATACAATATGCTCCCCTAATTATTAGGCGGGTTTGGCGCCTAGTAGTCATTCTGGTGGATTCTACAGGGTGCCCCACGAAAAACCCCTAAATGTATGATAATGTTTATACTGTTATAAAAATAAAAATTATTGATTACAATCATAACTAACAACTTTATTGTGTAATTAACAAACTGTTACCTAATAACAAGTTACAGATACCGTTCAAAATGCTGTCCATTAACTGCAGAACAGCGACGTAAGCTATCCATCCAGCTCTGAGCTGCTCGACGAATGACATCAAGAGGGATGTTGTTCCATGTGTCCATCAACACATGTTTTATTGACTCAATATCAGTGATTCCTATTCTTCGTCTCTGAACCTCCTGTAAGAATACACTCCAAATGCAAAAGTCCATTACATTTAGGTCAGGGCTCTTGGATGGCCATTGCTGGGGTGTGATGAAATCTGGAGTGTTAACTCGGAGCCAGGCGACAGTGTCATTGGCAGTGTGTGGCTTTGCACCATCTTGCTGCCACGTCTAGGGTTCTCCCTGCATTACTTGATCAATATCTGTAAACGTCTGCGGGCACATCTCCTCTCTGTAAACAACTTGATTTACAGTTTTTTTCGTTCTCCGACTCGGTGCAACACCTTCCTGCCCAGCAGCATCGCCTTCAATAAAATAGAGGTCTGTTTTGCCTTGCCAGGAAACAGCACCATAGCACATGATAGATTTTTGCTGCTTGTCTATCTCCACCAGCAAATCTTCATCAGGAATATCAGTTTTGACTTCCACTGCACGATATATACGTTCATTTTGCCTATTCAGTGGTGCAGACAAGCAGAATGATGATTCATCTGAGAACCATACTTGTTTCCATTTTTCTCCTTCACCGAAGCGCTGAAGCATGGCATCACACTTTGTCTTTCGAGCTTGCTGGTGTGCTTCAGTTAAAACATGGCATTGAATACGTCGAAAACATTTTAAATTGGATTTTGCACTTGCTCTGTGCACATACCCTTTTGACAATCCCAGTTCTTTACAAATTTCACGTTGACTTGAATGTCTTCTCTGATGATCTGGTGGAGTTGCGGCAAGTTCAAAGACTGCTCGCCTTGTTGGGGAATCGTGCCTGCAAAAAGTGCCACTACCAGGCTTACGCACCTTTGCTACAGGTGATCCACCTTGTTTGAATGCAGCCGCGACACCTCTAAACTGGTCAGTTGTAATGGCACCAAAAAATGTCGGCAAAATGTTCCGACCTTTCTGCAACCCCCATGTTGGATGTTCTTTCCGATGACCTCGCGCTGGAAATGGCTTAGCTGTGGCATGGGTCTACACGTCTTTCCAAAATATTCCTGGCATATGGTGCGCAGGTGGGCATTTTAGAACCTTCTCCTCTGCGACCACCACCCACGTTGTGTGGGTGCTCCTCACCACTGAGCGGAACATGGCGTGGGTGACATGAATGCGGGTGCGAACCAACGGGGGCGGCTTCACTTCGGATGTGGCCCAGGTGTTCTGTTTTCTCCGCCATCGATCGTGACGTCATGGCCGTAACAGTCACAAACTTAGGGGTTTTTTGTGGGGCACCCTGTAGATGATTCCTTAGGAAATCCTGCTTGGAGATTTAGCTTGCTGTTCCGTATTGGTGGATTCCATACGAGTGGTAAAGTTAGGCAGGTAATGTCGACCAAAGTGTGATTAAATTCATGGCTCTAGGTGGGGCTTTTGTAACTCAGTGGTTAGGGCGTTGGCTTCCAGTAAAGGCCTTCTCTACTACGCGGGTTAAAATCCCGCTGAATGCCTCGAGTTTTTTACAATTGGGTCAACTCAAGTTAAGCAAATCTTTCAAACGTCCCAATAATTCTTGTGGTTTTTCTTTACAGAGTACTCTCACGGAGGCCGTCCGCATATTGGCGATAATGACTCGTCCCCAGCGGCCCTTTCAAACACACAAGGAAGACGAACGGGGTGCGATGAAGTAGCGATTCTATGTCCTACCTCCCCGTCCCGCTCAAAGAAAACTAGCATTGACAGTCACTACTTGGCGCCCTGTATACACACGCACCCACGTTTTATTTCCCTTAGCCCGAGGCATGCTAGTTGCAGTTCTCCATTCACCGAGACATCTGCCGTTCCCACCTCTTCCCCTACGCCCGCCTCCTACCGTCCCCCCGCCCCAACAGTCGCTACTATGTCTCACATTCTATCTTGCTTGCCTTCGATGACCCCTCCCCGGCAACACCAGAAGTTATTATTTCTTAGTTTACCTTGACTACTTGTATTTCAAAACAACCCTCAGATGATGTCTTGGTCAATGGACCTTATCAGAACATGTTCTAATCCGTGACTATATAGCAGCCGCGATAAACACTTCAACCATATTGTACCACTCAACACTTACTCCTACAAATTTATCTTACTACCTATCATAGTTTTCCATCCGCAAGGCTCCTACTAATACCGCTACTGTACGACATTATACTGGGTTTTGGGTGTATAGGGTCCACTTCTTAGACTACCTTTGCCCCCTGTATCCATTAAAAAAAACTTATTTTAATTAAAACACCTTTTCTCGGAAAGCACAGCTCTGTTAACAGAGCGCATTTGAAAGGAATTCAAGACCTACACATCAAATCTGGGAATGTGTGTAAGAGAGAGCAAAAAAGCCCACCGTTTTGACCTTCAGATAAATAGGTCCGAAGTAGCCAGGTTTTATCCGAACACGAGATACCAAACGGCCCTGTCAGGAATCACATAAAGTGCAACGCAACGCAGCTGTAAGGAGCCGTTTCCATCCCGACATTCTGGCGCTCCGGCTAGATATTTTCTCTACCCTACAGTTACAAAAGCAAGCATGTATCTGCGCCGGTTTCGCCAAAAGTTGCCGCGCCTCTGGCGACTTCAAGTGCTAATCAGTCGGTGCTACAAAATGCTGCAGCGACGATTCTCCTAGAGTCAACAGCTGCTCCAACAAAACTTCTCTCGCTTTGGCTGCATCAGTATCTTCCGGAGTTTTTCATTCGACTTCGAGTTAGATTACTATTCAGTAAGTCTTGCAAGTTCATACTCTGACGAAGGGTCTCTTTCGGTTTCAAACGATGTTATCAATTAAGAAGAAGACTCGATCGCTGGGGCAATACGTTTATTCGCCTGACATGTTATGAATTTTTGCGGAGCGTGAAATATCAATTCATAGAACACCACATCTTTCATCTCACGACTGCTGCTTGGGACGTTTACTATGTTGTCCATATTCACTACTGTTCTTTACGATCGCTATATTCCGCCTTAATAGCATAAACAGTAGCCGCCGAAAATCACGCAGTATGCTGACATATGCGAAAGATTGATACTCTTTAGCTAATCGGCATTGACCTAGGTTGTGATACCGATTATCATTTCAGTCATGATAGGATGCGGACTTTTTAAAAAGCTTCGTTCTGACCACTAGCAGAGCGTATCGATTGTAAAAACTGGCTACTTCAGTAGTATGCATTTTTTATCATTTATTTTGACTGCCTTGATGAATTCAAATATATTTTATGCAAAATATGCGCGAAAAAATATTTCTTGTATTTGTTTGATAGAAAATCACGCCTTTTTAAAATTTTATGCTTCAAGAAAGGGTAGCTTTTGGCTTTAAAAAGTTGCTCAATTGCCGAATAATTTTCTAACCTACTGACTGCTACATTTAAATTCAAGGTTTAAAAAATGCGCACTGTATAAATCCTGTCTAACGAAAAGTGCGTTTTCGCCTACAGTTTGAGGAAGAAATCACAATTGTCATAAAAATATTGCAATAGATGTGGAACATATTTTATGCAGTAAAGGCAGCATTAATAAATTGACAGATGCAATGTATTATGAATAAACACCTCACAATTGTAAAAAAGCTCGTAATCAGCATCCTATCTTGACTGAAATGACTTCAGAATAGACTACACAATAATCAGTTTCACAACCTGAGTCAAGGCCGTTTAGCGAAAAAGTATCAATATTTCGCAGATGTCGACATGTTGCGTGATTTTCGGCGACTATTGTAGGTAGGAGGAAATTGACGCTGAGATAGGTGTGATCCGTTCGCTAGCGGGCAGCAGCCGGAGTGCCAAAGCGCAGGCAGTCATCTCAGTCAGGTTCTTCGTGAGTAGGCCTTAAAGGTGATTGACCAGAGGGATTGAAGTCAGCGCGTGTTATTGGCCGCCCCTTCCTCTCGCAATTTACAGTGCTTGTGGTTGGCTGTCCCAGAGGCCGGCAGCACTGAGCGTTCATGCGTAAGTGTCCGCTAGGAGTGCGTCAATAAACGAATACCAGTTCATCGGGATTTTGGAGTTTTCAGGAGGTAAAATTCATTCTTGAACGTCCACCGAACCATTAGCTTTCAATACTACAAGGTTTATTTCTCATCTAAAGTCAAGCTCAACGCTCTGCCAAGACAAGGTAGGACGTCAACGACAAGCTCGACGGGTTTCAAGCTAAGAACGCCAACCATTGCTGAGGGGGGGCGAGTAGCCACACAAATAACCTTTTCCCAGATGAGCAATTTGAGCACCTTTGAGACGCTGCGACTGGTCCCCCTTTTCGGCACGGCTGTCAAGCCCCAAGACGAAATAGGACGAGTGTGTCTCGTAACGCATGAGCCCCGAAATACACGCGTCAACGCCCCTCTGCAGTCTACACTGCACCCAGGACATTCGGCCCTATGCCATCAATAAAAATTTGAGATAAAACATAAATCCAGACCCAAGAAATAACCTCATCCCATTTGTACATAGACTACTGAGAAGAAGAAGATATGATCATAGACAGAGACAGGCGAATAAAGTCTTGTCCCAGCGATCAAACCTTTTTTTCTTGAGTACTTTCTGGAATTCGCATGTTTCATTGTATTGGCAACCCACAGACTACGTTTCAACCTTGGTAGCATGTGGATACACCGCAGCTCCCCGTAATACATAATGACCCTATCCTGCAGCACGTTTTCGGTTCAGCTTACAAATCAAACCCGGCTAGTAAGACTATAGACGTCGTCTATGTAGGAAGCATGCACTCTGATGCATGTATCACAGGGGGTTGAGTACGTTAAACCCTAGCAACTGCAATCTTCAGGTCATGGTTACTTAGTAGGGAAGAAGTCGGTAGAGGCCGGTGTAATGTGAACAGTATATTGTGTAAACAGAAGAACGAAGAATAATTGGAAAGAAGATTGACCACGGAGAGCACAACCTTCCGCTGGGGTGGCGTGATCCAAATGCAGCTTTGTTGCAGGAATCCCCGTGGTCCAGAGGGACAGCGTTTACGCGTGCAGACTTTCTATTCGTCGCTGTGCTAGGGACCAGATTTGTGGCATCCGTGGTTGGCTATTCCCAGACATTTAGACTAACATCTGGAGGCCTTCGAGAAAGTTCAATTCGACGCGAGCTAGTCACTGCACATTTAACTGGGACCAGTTCATGTGTGGCACGCGTAGACGAACTTTTCAGTTTCATTAGTTGACGCCCACCTCTGCTCATCTCGGCATTGTCTTGCATTCGAACCAGGTGCGTGAGGAAGAAGAGAGCATGCTAGCTGCCGAGCAAGTCTGCCTCACACTGAGCCAATCCAAGGGTAAGTCACCACTGAGCACACATTGTGGAGCTGGCATTGGACGATTACGTTTGCGGCAAGCTGCCAGACCCGATATACCTTCCTCTTTGACCGACGCCTAAAATACGCGACTTATAAGGCTGCCTTTAAGTGCTCAAGTTACCCCTTCCTTTTTTACAACGAGAGGTAGACTATTACCAACACAAGCGAACATGCGAGTCCCACGAAATACTTGAGAAGTAGAAGACGAGTCGATCGCTGGGGCAATATGTTTATTCTCCTGTCGTTTCGAAATCCGTCGCGGATTCATCATCAGAGACATACTCACAGAACCATAGCAGAAACAGTTTGTGTGTGCACAGGGTTCTGCTGTAAAACTTAAACGTACAGAAAAAAATTGGTAAATGCCTCTGTGCGCTGATTTTTTGTGTCAGCAATGACCATCTGGCCTTGGGGTGTTGGCATAAGATGATGTGGTGGCCTGTGCATTCCCCGAGCGGCGGTTTGCTTTGGCCAAATTTATCCTCAGCACCGAATGTGGGTTGGGCAAATCGTTGCACTTCTTGATGGATTGGGGGCCCGTGAACCATGACTCAAGTAATTCTCGGCTCACTTTATTGTCACCTCTTGCGAGAACTTCGGCCTTATCAAATTTGAAGGTGTGGCCGAGTCTCGTCGAATGAGCCGCAATAATGACTTCATATGGTTATCTCTACAGGGCTTGATTTGCCCTAGTTGTGAAAAACCAGTGGCCGTTGTGGGATTCCGATCTAAGACAGTAAGGGCAAGGCTTCAGTTCAGTCAATGCTCTACCAACTGAGCTACGAGGCCCCACCGACAGGCATGCATTTAATCCCACTTGGGTCGATTCACCCGCCCAGCCTTCTTCAAAGTATGGAATCCTCCAATTCTGATACAGTCAGCTGCCTGCCCATGCGGGATCTCCTAAGCAATCAATATAGAACTAAGAAGATGACTACCAGGCCTACTACTACTATTACTACTATGCAGTTTTTGCAGGACATGGGAAGAAGAACTTCCCAGGACTACTCTTGGGCCTGTGCTACATGTCAGTAAGGGTTTCTAGGCCCGTGCTATAATTCTAACCCTAATATATAGTCTCACACTAACCGTAAACTCAACCATACGGTTAATCACACTTAGCTCAAGGTTAATCTGGGACGTCTCATCCCCACGAGATTTAAGTCTTTAGCGTCACGCCAACCTGTGCATCCTAAACTAGTGCATGGACCGCGAGAATGGGGTAGATGCTGTTTGAAAACAAGGTTCATTTCGCCAATGTAAACAAGCCGACGCACTCTGAACCCATTATGACCTGCCAAACGTAATGGCTTGCAAGGCTGCCAACTGAGGAGCTGACTTGGTCCGCAAGTCCGGTTGCGCGTACGCTTTCTGATAATGACTTTTGTCACACCCTGTCATCTACAGTAGATGACGCAACGCATGCAAAATTGTGATCGAAAATAAAAGCAAGACGTTGTTAAACCTACAGTTTGCCTCTTTATTCTGATTGGTTGATTGGAGTTGAGACGCAGAAGGCCTTTTCCTAAAGCAAACTGCGCGTCCAATCTTGTACATTGAATGAAAATAGGCAGGGTTTGGGGGGAAATCAGAGACTACCGGATATCCAAGAAATTGCCTATGCTATTTGATATGCCAGAGCAAAAACTCTCGTTTCGGTGTGCTATGTTGTAAACTATCCTCAATATAAACAGGCATTAGTTTCCAGTAACAAGGAATGGATTCAGCTTTTAAACTTGTTGTGTGACAGCGCAGTAGTAAACTTGTTGACCGTATTCTGTTTAACCACACCGACATTTAGGACCGTAAACAAAATAAGCTTACTCTACCATAAAAATGGCCGCCGAAAACAATATTTTTTAAATTTAAAGCATTTGACAGGGCATTTTCTGTACAATGTCCTTTCCGCTAACGTGTAATTAAGAAACAGAAGGTGTGGAAGGTTGGTACATTCGCAAAATCGTAGTGTATATTCGGTCACTGTGTGGTAATCATTAGTCATCGACAAATGGGGCTGAAAAACAAACAAATATAGCGATAACCGCTGCTATCCAAAGAGAAAAGTATGTTCTTTCATTTTCAGAAGAAAAGGCATCACTAATTTTCAACAAATTCGGAAAACCACTCAAAGGTCGTCGTCGTTGAGTTGAAGTTACCTTGCAAAAGATTAACATACACAGACAGTATTCAGTTTCGTATCTAAGGACGATACTTTCTAAAGATTTAATGCATTATAGGGCAAAAGTAGCTTATGCAGTTCCACTCAAATACCCATACTCACAGCATTTTATCCTGCAAAAATGGTGGTTAAAGAGTTTTGTGGGATGGGGAAATAGGATAGACAGAGAAGGAATTTTTTAGAGGTAAGTTTTAGGGAGTCATTTGTTCCGCATGTAAATTGAAGGTGTGCGTGGCACTTCGTGCCGCCGACTAATATAATCTTACTCCAAAACGGTAAGTTGGACCTCAGGTAAGTTGAAGTAGACGACCTCCTAACCACCATTTCAATTTTTAGGGAAATTCAAGAAACCTGCAATTTGATAATCGGGTTTTTCCGCCATAAGTTAAATGATTATAAAGATTTGGAATATCTACAGATATAAATCAACAACACTTCTTAATACAGTAAAATGAAAATTCATTTAGCATTTATTAAAGTAAATTTCACTGCGCGTCCTGATAACCTACGCATAAAACTCGGTAACCACTTTTTCGTAGGAAATCATGCAGGGAGTAAGGATTAATGAGTTGGCCTACATAAGTCACCGTTGCCCAGTTTACCTATTATAGAAATGTTTTCAGGCATAAAAATATTGAACTTCCGTTTGTGGCATTTCTTGTTTGCATGACAACGTTTTGTAGTGTTTTGATGAATTTATAAGTATGGCCTACATTGCCATCTTTATAAGGACTCATACCAAAAAGTCCCGTTTTTGATAAACAATTTAAAGAAATAACTTATTTTAGTGTGGTTAATATATACGTCGGACATAAACTAAATTTACGGAAGAAATTTATAGCAACCTTTTCCATCTTCAAATTATGGAAGAAAGCTTGAAAACACCCGAAATCGTGGTAAATTTGTCTGGAATTTAAAGGAAGTTCTGAAACTAACTGCCATCCAATGCCTGAATCACTAGAAAGAAATTCGATGTCAGAAATGTCTTTTAATATAACAAAAATAGAATGGTTACGATTTCACCTGACGATTATATTTACATGTATTGGTCAAATTTTGCCCATTTCGAAAACTGGAGGCTTCTTTAAAAAGTTGAATTTTCTTCAAGAAAAAGTTAGTTCTTTTTATATTTCTGTTAAGCTCTTAATTCCCTCGAGGTTTTTGCTGCCAGTTCAATGTTTCCGTAAACGAGTAATTATAAATCTTTCGCAACTTTGCGCATTTTGCACGTTTTTCAGCCCGCGCTGTAGCTCAATAGTTATTTTCTGTTTTTCTGGAAAATTGCAGCATTTTAGATTGCAAATTGACCGGTTGTTGCTGGAGAGCAGTAGGATCAGCGCCAAATGTTATCGAAAATTACCCAACTAGAGCTTTCAAACGAAGCTATAGTCGCCGTTGGGCCACCCATAGCCACCACGTTTGCGAACATTTGTCTACGTCACTGGGTATTTTTTGAGATTCGTTGTAAGCACTGCAACAATAAAATATGAAATGTGTCTGACTTTGTGGCTACCACTTGCCCTTAATCTCTCGGCCTTTTTACTCGAAAAGAACACTTATCTATCCGCGTCTTTGTTTATATCACCAGCATTTATGAGGACCTCAGTGCCCTTCACTGAAACATTTTTGACAGAAGTAAAAACTAGCGTAAATAACGCAGCAGAGTCATCCAGGGTTTTGCATGGTATCGATGAGTGCAGTCTGCGATGGACGCTTTTCTATCCAACCCGTAGGTATAAACTAACCGTTTTACGCGAAAAAACGCACTTTTGTGGTTGATATATCACATTTTTTGACGTGGACATTGGCTGCTAAAGGAGCAAATGAAACCATAGAAAATGCTATCACTGATTCGCAACTAATTGAGCTTTTAAATGGCTACTTTAATGAGCCGGAAATGGCCATCCCAGTCCCCCTTATTTTTTCCAGCAATGCTGCCTATTTCTGCTACTCATGTCTCTGATGATAAATCCGCAACAGATGTCAAAACGTCAGGCAAATAAACATACTGTCCCAGCGATCGAGTCTTCTTCTTCTTCTTCTTCTTCTTCTTCTTCTTCTTCTTCTTCTTCTCAATGCTGTCTGTCTAAGCTACTAGCCGCTATATGACTGTTGACGGAGCTCAAGAATGAGACCCAAGGCAGAGCGGGACGAATGATTTCCGTTAGCGATCGGTGAACTTTGATCAACAGATGGCTAGAACGTCCTCACAAGCTAGCAGAGGTAGAGGAGGCACTATTTGCCCCGGCCAGATCGGAGGCGAACACTATAGGTCATCATTCTCATATGCTGGCGGCTTTACAGGCCTTAATGCTGTTATGCAAAGATTCCAGTTGTTAAACATATGCAAGTCTTTATTATCATCAGTTATATGAATGGAAATAGACTTCAACCACAAGTCAGTTCAATGCGATCATCGTTTTACTAAATATCCTCTGACCTTAACCGTCTGAGCAGAGAGCGTGCTCCCATTGCCACAATAATCACGAACCAATCCCGTTTCAGAGGATAAACAGAAAGACACCAATATGAGCACCGAAGCCTGGTGCTGGTTAGAGCCCCAACCTGCGGCCGGCTGTGGGCTGGCGCACGCTCACGTTCGCTAGCTAGGATGACTTAGGCGTGAATGAGCAAGTGTGATTTGCTGAGTCGGTCAGCATCAGCTTAATCAGTTGATTGGGTGATTGCCAAGCTCGTGAGCGCTTGTGATTGGCTGCCCCAGAGGATGAATGTACGCGTGTTTCCTGACGCAACATAGGCGCAAGAGTGGGTCGGCTTGAGACGCTATTTAGCGAATGGTACACTCAGGTTGTTAGTCTTAGTTACAAAATGAATACAGAGACGACGCAGAGACATGAAACAATTGCTTGACACCTCCTTTCCCCTTTTCACCCCTCTCACCCCCGCCCGCCTCAGCCTCTTGATAGGACTAGATTATAACCCCTGATTAATGAATACTCTCAACCCTTTCCTACATAAGTACTGTTTTCTGGGAGGTTTACATTTTCGTTACTATGTCCTCCTTTATATAAACGCCTGATGATAGAAAATCTAAAACGTACGTTCGTCAAATCTAACTTCCTAAAATGGATACATTTGGCAATCACACTCAACGTTTTATTCTTACCCTACTCATTCCTAAAAGCCTGCATCCTCACCATCAGTCTTTAGGGTTCTCCATTCATTATCCAAATTTTACAAAAGAAACGTATTCTTCTATTACTGTTCTCTCAGGTCGTTACGATACTACGCCTACATTTGCACCTATTAGTTGGCGCACTTTAATGTACGCAAAGAACGTCTCGGGAAACACCAACCGCAGTCGCAAAACACTCGGACTTGAAGTTGCACTCAGACCTGGGGGGCATCATCAGGCATCAAGTAATGAGACCGAAAGATCCATTGTGTCGACGTAAAACGTCTGAAATCGTTTACCGAATCTGCTTTAGCTGTGAATAAAGAAACTACGTCGGAGAAACTGGAAAATAATTCCGACGGGAATGACCGTGCGTACAGCCGTAGCGAGAAAGAATGATACTAACTTCCAGATCACGGCCCATTCGACAGGACTGAAATTCTCGCAGATGACGACAACTGCGTGTGCTGTGACCTGCTTTAATTGTGGTCCTCCAGCCCCCAGTCTCTTCCAATACGGAATCGAGCCTGAAGCTCGTAGCGGTCAGCGCGGTACGAGCCTGCGCCTAAGCATGTCATCGAGCCTCTATACGTGACGTGTACTAGCGCTCAGGCAACATCAGTCTTGTTGCTTGCTACTTGTTTTAGTTTTTAGTACCATTGCTCTTCTTGTATATAGTGTTACTAGTACTATTAGCCGCAGACATAATTACAATAGTCGTGTTGCAACGGTTGCCAAAAGCCGAAATGTCACCGCTTATTGCGCCTTGTGTAAGTCCTCCAAGGAAGAACACGGCAAGATGAGGGCAAAGACAGAAGTCTTCGAGTTTAACTAGTACAACATATTTAGGGAAACAAACTCGTGTTTGTAGAACGTTCACCGAGCCAGTCAGCTTCTGCCCTGGCGTGGGTAGTGGCACGATTGGCTGGTGACTCGAAGGCTGACTGTAGCTTGAATTTTAAATTATTGATTGATTGACAGCCAGTATGCGTTTGCCTGCTGTGGGCGCGGCTGCTTGCTTCATACTACCCGTCTGTTAGGCTCGTCTTAACAAGTCGTACCTTCAGCCTAGCTATTTAGCATCAACATAAACTTCTCCATCGAAAGCCTCGAGCACTCCCTGAAAGGTAAGTTATGTTCTCGTTTTCTTTCTCTTTCTTGGTTTCGCTCTCTCTCTCTCTCGCTTTTCTTTCTTTCTCCCTCGCTCCCACTTTCTTCTTCTCTTTCTTCTGCCCTTGCACAACCGGCTCTAAAATGCTCACCTCCGGCTTGTTTTCCTTTTTAGCACTGTCAACTGACAAATTTACCAGACACACCATCATCCCCAGTGTGTGAAGTGGCTGATGAGTACAGGTAGTACCTCTCAGTCGATGGCTAGATGGGTACCCCGTCTCTGAAGTGTGACGGTCTAGGCTAAGTGGAAGGCTATACCCTCACTCTTCGGAGATTTAAAGATTGGATATGCAACACCACGCTCTAATTAACGATGGTGTGCGTTTATAGGTATTAATGCTAATACGGTCAACCCTAACAACTACAATCGTCCAGGCCCGGTTCCTTAGGAGATGGGAGAAGTCTTGGGAAAGCTAGTGTTAGAAATAGTTTATTCTGCAGAAGGATAGAAGAATAGGTTGTGAGAGATTTGACTATCGGAGCACTCGTCCGGCCGCGAGGCGGCACAGGTCCGAAGTCATGTCTAGGGAGTAGACATTCGAGTCGCCAGCTTTGGCTGCAACCGTGAAGGTCATTTATTGGACCACGCGTGGGCAAACCGGCATGGACACCTTAGTAAGTGCGTCAGTGCGTCTGGCGGTAGCATCGGCCTTGAGCTTTGTCCAGACCGATTGAGGTCAATCCACTGTGGGTTGAGGCCAGAATGGGGAGACATTGTGCGTGCGTTTGGGTGCGCCTCAGTTGCGCGTCAGTTTCGTCTGGCAGCAGTGGCGGTAAGGTTCACTGCACGCTGGCAGTTTTCGTGGATCTGACTCCCTGACTGGGTATGCGCTTGCGCTCTCACTGGGTTAACAGCACGTGTACATAGTTATCCGGTTAATTGTATCTTCTCTCCCTCTGATCCAGAGGAGCCAATACCGACTAGTGCGATTTAGTGAAAACTGGACTTTTATTGTAAGCAAAATATCGACATTACCGGCGACCTGCGCACATTTAAGGCAACAGTTTGAACCCAAGTGCCATCTCAGTCAGGTGCCTGGTGCCAGCATCCCTGCCACAACACGGCCTAATTTATACACTCACAACTTTGAACAGAAGTAGAGAATATGCGAGTTCCAGGAAGTAGTTCAGAGAAAGAGGATGCGATCGCTGGAACAAAAGTTTTATTGTCCTGACGCTCAGGATTCCGTCGGGCATCCTCAGTCATAGGTGATAGTAACACAGTTATGGTCATGCGCAGAACCCTATCTGCGTACAACTTTGAAGCACTTGTAGGGATACGAAGTAGTCTCACGAATATAAGCAGATATGCGTGCCCCAGGTTCTTGTTGTAAAGAAGAGAAAGACGCGATCTCTGGAACCATAGTTTTATTCTGAGCTTTCGGCTCCACACGAGAACCCATCGTCAGAGTAAGTGAGGACAGCAAACGTCAGCTACGCATAAATGGGGTTGGTAAGGGAGGGGGGGTGTGTGGGGCTGGGCTGGGCTGGGCTGGGCTGGGCCGGGTAGTGGCAATTATTGATTTGTCTTTGTCCATGCTACGTTCGTTCTCACGTTATCGTATCTCCGACGCGCGCCCCTGGAGTGATGGCGTGTGATCTTGAGGTGATGGCCTGCGGGCTGGTAGAGGAACTGGGCCCTGGTTTCTGGTCGCGGGCACGTGTGGCAAAATACCAGGGCGGTATATCCACACGCTTGCTTATGGAGTTGGGATCTGGCATCCAGGCCTCCAGCAGTTCGCGTCCAATCCTATTAGCGGCTCGTGCCATTATCCGTGTGTTCGAGAAGTCAAATGCGTGGCCTTCTTCCAGAGTGTGGGTAGCGATCTGGGACTGTAAGTCGCCTTTCCGCACTGCCCATTTGTGCTCCATTATTCTTGAGCTAAGTCGCCGCCCGGTCTGCCCTGTATAATGGCAAGAACAGTCGCGATGTGGCACCTGATAAATGACACCAGACTGCTCACCTACATCCAACGGGTCTTTGATTTGCATGACTCGTGCACGCATGGTTGCTGCCGGGCGATGAGCAATACCCACGCCGAGTTCTGCAGCAATACGCTCGGTTGCTTCTGACACGTTTTTAATGTACGGTAGAGTGTGCCAGAGCGTTGATGGTCCCCTTTCGTTTGTTCCCCATCGGCGTGTACGGAGGCAGTGGTGGATGAAGCTGTCGGGGTATCCATTCCTGGCCAGTTGGTCCCGAAGGCGTCGTAATTCTTGCACCTGTCCTTCCGGCTCACTGCAGTGTCTCTTTAACTTCTGAAATAGTGCTCGAATACAGCCACGTTTATGCGTTATTGGGTGGTTGCTATGGAAGCTGAGCACCTGGGTTGTGTTATTCGCCTTTCTATAAACCGTGGTGCTGAGTTCCCCTTTGGGTCTGCGCGTGACGAGGCCATCCAGGAACGGTAGTTGTCCGGCACTCACTTCCTCCGTTGTGAATTGGATGTCGGGGAAGATACTATTAAGCAGGTTTTGGAAGTCTGCTAGCCTGTGACGTTCGATTATAACGAAAGTGTTGTCCACGTATTGGGGCCAGAATGCAGGCTAAAATCGGTCAAAGGAGGCTTTTTCCAGCTCCTGTAAGACCAGTTCTGCGATGAGACTGGAAATAGGGGATTGCATCGGCGTCCCTTTGGTCTGTTCGTATGTTTCAGTATGAGTATGTTGAGGGTATGTAGGAAAAATTCCTTTAAGTGCCCTATTTGTACATATGTGCAGTGGTAGCAAAAAAATTGTTGCTTAGACTGTTGGCGAGGCCAGTTGTCCTGTGTCATAGGATGAAAATAGGAGCAGACAGTGAAAAAACTTCTCAGGGATTTTTAGGAGAAAAACTGTCGTCCTTGTGGGGGTAATGCGTGGGATTTAGGAGAAAAAAGGGGGTTCCCAGTGGGGGGGGCATTGCAAAGGTTCCCAGGATCATCACCGTGTGGAAGCCATGTCCTGATTCTTCCTTGCCGATTGCAGAGTCCGCCACGGAACTGGAAAAAAACAGAGGCATCCGTCCAGATCGTCGACAGTCCGCTTTGGGTCGAACCAAGGGTGAATTTTTAGGCCGTCAGGTCTGGCTGATAAGATCGCCAGCGGGTAATCACGGTACGCAGATAGCCAAGTATGGTAGACCGCGGAGACCTTCGCATGAGGCTATGCGTGGGAGGGCGTTATAAATACCAAACGTGAATGAATATAAAAACTAATACTACTGAAATATTGGAATTAGCATTATTATTATTGCAAATTGTCTACTACGATCCATCGTGCACTGCTACATCGATCCAGTTTTCGCTTAAAACCCTCGAGCGATTCCAACATAATAACGTCCTGAGAAGCGCATTCCACGCTCCGACCACCCTTTTTGAAAAGAAGTGTTTCCGAGCGTCCAGCCTGGCCCCTGTCACCTTTAATTTGAGAGAATGACCCCTCAGATTCGTGGTCGTTGCTAATTCGAAAAAATCCCCTGATATAGGACAGCAGTCTTGAAGACGCATTATGCGGAATGCTAGTATCAGGTCCCCCCGAAGCTGCCTGTAGCGAAATGGGAAGATGTTGAGATTCGACAGCCGTGTTTCATAAGGCTGCGAGCCCTGCCCCATAACAAGTTTGGTTGCGCGCCGTTGTACCTTTTCCAGAATGTTGATGTCTTTCCTAGCCCAGGGTCTCCAAGCTTGGATAGCGGATTCTAGGTGCGGTCGTACGAAGGTTTGACCATTAAATGTGAAAAGTTCCTTTGGCAGAAGACGAAGAGTTGCATGAGATGGTCAATTTTAAGGAGACCCCTCGATTTATCGTATTTCTCTTCGAGTCATTTGCGTAGGACGTCGCGTGCCAGGTCCGGAGGGATAGATGTAAATAGTGAAACCACATCAAAAGATACCATGGTTGGATCCGGTTGAATCGTTCTACCCCGGATAGCGGCTAGAAATTGGGACGCCGAATTGATCGAGGTCGTCGAGCCCTCTCGGAGAAAGTTAAGTTTCCGTGACATCCATTTAGCTAGGTTGTAAGTAGGGCTGCCTTTCAATGCCACGATT
The DNA here is from genome assembly GCA_036362985.1 of Ligula intestinalis. Lineage (NCBI taxonomy): Eukaryota > Metazoa > Platyhelminthes > Cestoda > Diphyllobothriidea > Diphyllobothriidae > Ligula > Ligula intestinalis. The sequence continues at coordinate 74,428,926 of JAYGXS010000003.1, forward strand.
GGCCGGAGTGGAACGTTGGGCTTGTGGATTTTGGGCAATCCGTAAAATCGAGCCAGTGCCGTGTCAGTTGGTTTGGTTTGTCACCATTCGTCTTGTGATATCACACTGCTGCGTCGGAGCCAGCTCAGGAGACTAGTAAGCTAGCTGATCAGCGATTTAGCCTGGGAGGAATGCGTGGGTTTTTAGGCTTGTTGGTCGTCGAGGAGAGCTTCAGCTTTCACGTTGTAATCGCTACAGTCCATCACGACCGTTGCTCTTCCCTTGACGGCCGGGAGCACTATTATGTCCTTGTTCATTTTTAACCTCTTCATCGACTCTTCTTCCGCTGGTGGTATGTTATTAGTGGGCCTATTCCTCATTAATAGGGAGGTGACTTTCTAGCGTACTGTATGCTTTGGCTCGTCGGTTGCGTTGGCCGTACGAGCATGGCTTCCAGTGCCGCGATAAATTCGGCTGGCTTAGCATCTGCCGTATTAAAGTTGTTTTCATGGCTCAGTACGCTTAGTTCTATTTCTGTCAACTGTCTAGACGATAGGTTGCGTACCACGTGATCGTTTGTTTTCGATTCCGTTTTCAATTTTCAGAACTTCTGGTCTAAGCTCAGAATTCAACTATTGTTCCAGAGATCGCGTCTTCCTCTTCTTTACGAAGTAGTCTATCGGGGAACCTAAGATACGAGTATCCCAACTGTTGCATACTAGTAAATTAAAACAAAATCGTTTGCAGATAAAAGCATGTGCTCATTCAACGTCCTATTTAAAGTTTTGTCATGATAATTTTTGAAGCATACTTAACTGAGTAAAACAAAACAATGTTGAATGTGACTGTCGCATTAGCAAGGCCGAACAACCACAGGTGTTCGTCAGCCTCCTTTCCACCAAATAAGAAATGAAGGTAGTGGATGCCAGCTGAAAAGATAGTGCATTCTGTGCAGCATAGTTGGAGAATTGGCGAGTACAAGTTGACAGACGGATGAGCGCATGTCCGGATCCGCGTGGCATCCCGAGTGCGAGTGTGTGAGTCGTCACAACGCCTTTAGCGAGAGCACGCCTGAGTCACACTTTATTGGTCGGCTTGAACAGCAGTGATCGGCCGAGAACCAGACTGCCGCTGTTGCGGACGTGCGAGTACGTGCGGGGGGGGGGGGGGGCGCAGCGTTGCAACAACTGTTCCCTTTCCAGACCAGAGATCGGGAAAAATGCAAATGAAGGAATACTAGTTAAAGTGTGCGAGAATGGAAAACGTACCGACGATAGTGCGTCATCGGTAGCGGGGATGGCTGGGACTGGTCGAACGGTGCCGAGATAATTGAAGCGATTGAAAAGTCGAATTGGCAAGCAATTGTTTTCTGTCCTTCATCTGCAGGCACACGCTCATTCCACATCTAACTTCCTCTTACTTATTCCCCACTCCTTCTGTACATAATAAACTATTCTTTCCACTTGGCGTCCCACCATTTCTCCTCTCCAAAGGAACCGGCCTGAAGATCGCGGCTGTTAAGGTTTTCTCTGTGGGAGCCTGCCGCTGTTGATTCACGCTGCCTGCCTTTCTTCGCCGCGCACTTGGCAACCGCTGCCAGAAGCCGTACGCTTCCCCCTTCTCGCCGCAGCAAGCCTTGCACAAGCGCCAGCCAATCGATGACCGCCTGTCCAACTGGTTGGCTGCAACTTCACCCCAAGCCACACAGCAAGCAAGGCGGAACTCACTCTGCCTCTCGCCCGGTGCGTGGCAGACGCGAGACTGCGGCGCTCTCTCTCGCTCCTCATGGTCAAACTCCACCCCAGGCCGAGTCAACCCTTCTGTTAATTCTTCTCTTACTTATTCTGTGCAGAATACAATCTCCTTCTTCCTTGGCTTCCACGACTTCTAGCTTCTTCTAAGGAACCGGGCTTGGAAGATCGCAGCCGTTGGGGCTAAGCCGGCTTAGTCTTAACTCCTTCTGTGATATCTCTACTAACTTAACCCCCTGCGATAAACGCACAGAGGGATGAAAGGTTCCTTCGTGCTGATTAGATACGAGCTTGTCCAATTTGCATGAAAGCACTCGAGTAAAGTAACAAAAAACAAGCTCCCATAATTGATTCTGCGAATGAAGCACTCTTTTCTTGTTTCACACTTCCTGCATGACCCCACTATAAACGCGTTGTCTTCTAGCTTACGAAGAAAATACTGTCAGGAGTTTACTTTTTATGTGTCGAAGGTGTCGTGCCTGTATTCGTTGGCCTAGGTGAGAAGATACCATTATGCTGAGGGTAAGGTTAGAGTTTGCTTTAAAGTTCATCTATGGGGTAACATTGGAGGTAAGATAAGGGTCTCGGTCTAGGATGGCGTTTGTGTTAGTATTAGAACACGGGAATATTTATCCTACCCAGAACTTAGCGCGAGGCCACCTGTATTGCACGTCCAGACTGCTTATTTTCCAAACTGATAGCAAGAGCAGTAAGCGAGCGCAGAGAGGATGCAGGGAAACTTTGTGGTGCAGCATTGCCCGACGCTTCAACAATAAGGGCTTAAGTGTATCGCAGAGAATTAAGTTAGTTCAACCCAGCAACTGCAATCTTCAGACAAGGGTTACTCAGTGGAGGATCGATCGGTAAAGGCCAAAGTAGGAGGAAGAGTTTAATGTGTACACAGAGGAAAGGAGAATAGATGGAAGAAGTCTGACTTGGAAGGAAACGATCAGCAGGAGATTGACCGGGTCCCAAGTGCCAGTTTGAGAGCAGTCAGGCCAGAGACATAGAGAGAGCGCGTTCAATGGCTAGGTTGGCCTGTGATTGGTTGAAAGCCGTGTGGGCAGAAATTGACGTGGGTGGCCTGTGTCTCGCGCCAGTGAGTTTGGCGACCGCAACGACCTTGAGGTCTAGACGGATTGAGGTCACGATAAGAAGGCCAGGCATCGGACAGGCGACAACCACTACAAATGATTCCCCTGTGCTTCCCGCGGTTGTTGACAGAAAAAAGACTGGATTGGTGATTCATTCGTCATTTTAGTATTTTTCGCAAAGGATACTAGTCTAAATAAGAGTAGAAGGAATTAGTCTGTGTTATGTTGGTTGGTGTTGCAATCTTAAACTCCTCCATATTTGGATAAGTAAGCGGGTGCATCACCTACGCATCTCATTGTGTCCGTTCCTCCAAATTTGTCCTTGATATATTGTCATCAAACATATTATTTTACTCCGGACACTATCAACGTGTAGCAACTCATTACGCGTAGACGCGCACGCGCGAAAGCTCTCCGATGCCTACAAGTGCATATGCACTGAGGTAGGCCTCTGGGACAGCCAATCACAGGTATGTCTGTCTATCCCTGTCTGGTCAATCGTCTTTCAGTGTTGACTTGCACAAAGACCGCTATCTATGTCCGCTGGGATAACTGCCATGAGACCCGCACTTCGGACACTGCCCGGCTCCGGTGCAGACCTTTGCTCGTCTGATAGCCAACTTCCTCCTATCTATTGTTCTTCGGTTTCTCACCTTTTCGCTTCTTCTAAACAACTGGCCCGAAGATCGCAGCTGTTAGGGTTTTCTCTATCAACTTAAACACCTTCGATAAACTCTCAGAAGGATGAGGGGTTCCTTCGTGCTGATGAGATACGAGCTTGTCCAGTTTGCATAATAGTAATCGAGTAAACCAACAAAAATAACAAGCTCTCATCATTGATTCTGCGAATGAATTACCCTTTTATTACTTAATACTTCCTGCTTATTGCATGACCCCACTATAAGCCTTTTGTCTTGTAGCTTATGAAGAATATACTGTCAGTAGTTCATTTTCATTTTCTGAGGGTATTCTTCGACCACAGTAAATTCGGCAAGACGACAGTAAATTTATATGTAACCCGAAGTAAAAAGCTAAAGAAACAGGCCTCTTTATTGTAGTCCTGCGATAAAAAGGCACAGTTTCCGTACTATGGGCTGTCTCTGCTTCAGAGTCATTTATCTTTCAAGTAAGCGTCTGGTAAAGAAAGGGGAAAGGGAGCAGCGCCATGGACGCAGACACAATGGCGCCCAACTGCACGCCAATTTGGGTCAAGTCAGCTGAGGCCGACTACAGCTGCGATTGGCTAATGCACGTGCCTCCGCTTGTCACGTGAGCAGCCGTCGTGCGCATGTGCGCGCGAGACCACTGCTGCAACGCCGCCCGTCCGCCAGCTAGCGCGCCTCATCCTCGATCATCGAGCGCGTGCAGCCGTTGAAGCAAACTTTTCTTCACAGGCCTTTTCGCCGGCAAAGCAAATCGACCGTAAGGGGGTTGCGGAAGCTGGCAATTTGTCAGCTTTACAGCGAGGGAGACCTGGAAATGCTATGTTTTCCCACAGTGATTCTGGCCTAGTGGAAGATGGATTTTGGGCTTATTGTCCATAAACCCCAGGGAATTATCCTAAAACAGAGTCTTTTGAATGAAAATTGCTTCACGACAGAGCTCGTAATTTCGTCCGGTAAAAATAAAACCAGTTGGGTAGAGAAATGTAGGTGGAGGTACATGCCTGCAGCCGCCATAATGTTCCTTCAAATGTTTGGTATACACTGCTTCGATTTAATCGTAAATCAGAAAGTTTCATTGCAATTAGGAAAACTAGCTTCTCTAATATGAAAAAAAGAGATGTCAAAGTATGCAACATTTCAACATTACAACATTTCAAAATTTGATTTTGCTGATTTGCAAAAATTCTGAAATGAGTTTTTGCTTGGTGACGATGACTTTTGGGTTGTTATCACATCGATTATCGTGAAGTACAGTGCCTGGGTATGTCAGTCGCACCCAGATGTCGAGTTTTACCTATGCTTACAAAAAATTCAAGTTAAAATAAACATGTTACTACGAAAAATAGGGCGTGACATATTAACATTGAGCAGTTGTTCGTAACATCCTGAAAGAGCAGGGATGAAATATACCAAATAATAAATAATAGCGTTATCTGTAGGTAGCAACAAAATGTCAGTATGTTAAAATTGACCTTTCTTCTCTGGATAGACTGCATCTTTCAAGCACGTGTAAATTAATTCTGTGTCTAAATGCATCCGTCCTGTCCACCATAAGTCCTCGGAGAGTCCATTTCAGGCAGCGAGAGTTTGGTGTGAAAACGAGTGGTAACGAACATCTAGATGAGATAAGCTTTCTCAGAGTTTGCGGGAATACCCGTGCAGGTGAGACGTTGTGGCCAATGGGAAGCGCTCGTTAAAGTGCAGGGCACAGTTCTGATTGTTCCCAGTCTGGTAGGTTTGCAGGAGATCTCCTCGGACCTGCCTGTACTCAAGAGGAAATAGATTCAACACATCTATTCGGCAATCGTCAGATAAAGTACTACGACATGTCACGATTTTTGTCGCCCTTCTTTGGACCCTTGCCGGCACTTAGTCATCTTTGCTTAGCCATCGTCGCCACGCATGGATTCCATCTTCAACTTGCGTACGTATAAGGTATTATGATTGATTCTCGAGGTAATATAGAAATTATGCACGAAAATATGTTTTCTCACACTCATTTAGTAGATAAGCGTGCCTTCTTCTTCTTCTTCTTCTTCTTCTTCGCATTTTATGCTCGAAAGGCTGGAATCATGAGAGTTTTAAGGAACGAATTATTAGAGTTATAAGGGCCGTGGAACGCCCATTCAAGAAGTATTGCATATTTCTGTTTATTTATGCTCCTTGTGAGGTATATAACCTAGTCCACATCTACTGCAAAACGCAGTGAACACTCTATAGTAACTTCTTCACCGCGTATAGGGATAAATGATTTCTGTTATTTTGCGAAAATTCTCATTGAAAAGTTCAGACGATGAATTGGCGAACATACATTTGTTTTCGATAAAATTCTCGTCAGGTCTGTACATATAGATGGTAATTAAGTAAACAAACTATGCGAGTTGGTGGAAAAAGAATAAGGTTGTCAAGGTAAGGGAAGGAGGGGGGGATCGGGGTGAACATCTTATCAGCGTTAGGGGGGACTGGTAGTTGGCCGAGATGATAAGCTGCTGGTTGTTGGATTAACGGCTTTTGCCCATTGTAACTACGGCACAGCGATGAAGTTCTTTTGGGCGCACAGGGCCGCATTCGCATGCTTTACATACTTAAATACCATCAAAATGTAAAGGTCTGACGAGAATTTGTCAAAAACAAACGTATATTCGCCAATTCATGTTCGGAGATTTCTGTTATCTTTAGCTGAACTATTTTGGAATTATCCACGTCAGTCTCCAGTTAAATTCCATCTGACCTGCATACGATGGTTCTCCTCTTCCAAAAGTTGCCCCCCACCCGTTGAATCTCTTCCCACAAAGAATGCTGGCCACCCTCCCCCCTCTTGACCCATTTGCATTCGAATACACACGTGTGTCCAAAAGAGTCAGGGTTGCAACAGTGCCACATGAGCACGCTACCTTCCCCTCTCGGCCAACGCCGGAACGCTGCCTAGCTATGCAACTGTTCAGCCTGGTTGACCTGAACACTCTTGACCCAGTTTTCCTTCGCGTGCAGGATAGCCGCGTCTGCTTCGAGGGCCGCTAGGACACCTCTTCCCCCCCAGCCGACGCAGTATAGACCTCTGAATATGACATCCCCTTCCGGGGAATGTTCATACCAATCGGACGCCACATGACCTGGCTCCGAAGTCACACAAAAGCAGCGTTCTCTCCCTCTCACACTGACACCCACACGCTTCCAAAACTGGCTTCACCCTACAACGTGTGGCGCTGTTGGACGTGCGTTGTTCCTTTGCCTAGAGTCACGCAATATTGGACCGACTCCCTTGGTCTTGACTACATGTATCCATTGTTAATGTTTGTACTTCATTTATCCTTTACTATTTGTTTGATGATACCGTACTACATTGGGTGTTGTTACAATTGAGATTTTACTTACGCGTTACTACTGGATAAAGAGTCAGAGGATGCAAGAAACTCTAAATAATTCTCCTTAAGCGGAGCATATACAGACTGCAGTCTGCGAATCCAGAGTGCATATGTAACAGCAGATCGATTCGTGTTAGGATGACCGAGCACGTCACCCAGACAGACAGTCCGAGGTCATGTGGGAACAGAATAGTCCGGCGTATGGGGAATGGGCCAAGTCACGCGACCTTCAAAATGCGACATTAGGCCAGGACAAAGAAGGCACGCGAAGTCAGACTGCCCCAGGAGCCGGACTGCTGCTGTCAGTGAGGTCACGCTGCACGGTGCAAGTTAGCGAGTGCGCGTATGGCCACTTAGAGATTCAATGGGGAGGAACGACGACTGTCCCTTAAATACCGAGGCTGCGAGCAGAACGAGGACTCTGCTGTGAGACACGCTGCCGACGACCCGAGACTGCTGCCGAAGCGAGACCGACCACAGAAGGCAAGCTGCTGGACACACGGAGCAGAGTTGATGTACTAGTACAAGTGCCAGTAAAGTCCTAGCTGTTATCCTATTATATCTTTTCTTCCTAACACGTACTGGGGGAACATAGCCGGTGTTAATACAGGAACACACTAGGTTACAACAATTCGAATCTTTTTCTGGAATGGAAACCGTCCTTTTAAACCGAAAGCTACCCTTTAATTAGGTGTGAAACTTATAAGAGGCGTACTTTCCTACCAAAAGCTCACAAGAAGGAGTATTTTCATGTACATTTCTACGAAATATATTTTAATTTACAGGAGCATTGAAAATCAACAGAAACCTTCATAATACTTAAGCAGGCATTTTTGAGATACTGCAGTTTTTGCAGACAGTCGGGTAGAACCTTATCTAAAATACGACAGTGTGACATGGCAGAAATATCTTGGAATTGTCCTTCACGATTAGTTACAGTATTACCACATTTAAGGAATATTTTCTAATTGAAAACAGGTTTTCGAATTTTGTCAACATTTCAAACATTTTTCGTCAATTGCACTAGCTTAAGGATCCACAATTAAAATTGTTTGGGCGTTTGATATGAATGCTGATCTTGAAGGTTTAAGAGGCCCGATGCATCCTATCTGATTGATGAATTAAAAAGTCTGCTTTCCAAATTAGGCTGCATTACGAAAACTGTGGCTACCAAGGTAATTCAACAGTTATAGTTTTTGGTTAAATATTCACGCATTTTTTTCGCAAAAAATTTCTAAGATGTTTGCTAAGTACTTTCTTGTATTTTCTTGACTAAATGCGTTTTTAAGATAAAAAGGTGATTTGCTAATTTTTAAATATTAATATAAACATAGCAAGATATTTATAAAGTAGTTTTGCCTGACTATAGCGATAGCGTAGTTTTTGTCTTCTTAAGACTAGCGATTGTATGTGTCTTCATGTGCAGCTTTAAGCCATATGTTTTTAAGGATAATATTGTAAGATGACTTTTAGAATTTTAGAATGGAAGTTTAGGGTAATTTGGGTGTTGGAATAGGAACATAGGCAGTTATAAGTGTTTTTGAAATATTTACTGTTATTTGTAGATTTCACCTATTCCTCGGTAGATCTGCTCACTAGCCAACGCGAATACCAGGAGTCGACTGTTTATGCTAGTTCCCGCAGACAGCGATATTAATCGCCTGGAGTCAGGCTCTCAAAGGATTAAATTCGTAACACGAATACATTTTTTCACAAGACTAGCAGAGTTCGAGTTATAACATTTATGGTGTCATCTCCGAGTCCCCAATGGATGCTGACGGGCATGGGTGGTTTTACCGCATTTGGCGAACGGTTTGTCAATATGCTGACGCAACTTAACTGAAACAAAATGGGAATGGACCCTGCTAAAAGTGAGTTTAATCGAGCCTGTCAAGGGAAAACCCCTTTTGCCAACCCTGGAAGTGATTAATTCGGAGCTAAGCAGTCCGACAAGAGTTCTATAGCACCGACCAATATCAGTCACCTCAGTTGATTGATGAATAATCGGCGCGTCAGCGTTTGGAAGTGCGCTAATAGAACGGACCAATAAGCGATCAACCAGAGTGAACTTGACGCTTATTGGTGTAGCCGATGGGCTGCATTCTTATTGGTCGAATTAATCCTGTCACTGGTGCTTCTGCCAATGTCCTGACAAGGGGAAATTCCTACGGTCACGTAGACATCAACGAATGGCGCTGATGAAAATGGATTCTTTCTCTTATTCCAGTGAGGGTTACGGTATGTAACCTAAGCTCCCGCGCTTCGTCTTCGCTAATGCTGCCGTTGTTGTAGCCGAGAGAGGCAAGGGCGACAACTTTATCCCATACAGTATTATCAATGCGAAAACCGGAGTCACAATCTCGAGGTGAAGTGGCCAACCACCGTTCTCCATTTACTAGCTTTTTCGCTTCGCTCTGGGCCCGAATCCGGTTCCTTTTCACTGCTGCTATTTCGGAAGCCTGTGATTGCTCAAGCCACTCCAAACTCAATGGGCGTTCCCGCTCGCCGTCAATTGCGTCTCTCGCGAAACAGGGTGACCCCGTTGATGCAAAGGCAATCACAGTTACTGCTGTCTCGGAGAACGAACCTTTGGTCAACTCCTGCAACAATCCTCACGACTACAAGCCCGTAGAGCCTCTCCGCAGGGAATATCAAGCAAATGAGGCAACTACGGATACTCCTTTGGATAACGTCTCTGTTTGTGCTTCACTGGTGGAAGCAGACTGCCCTGACACTGTCGTCTGCTCCCCGCAAAACCATCCTGTCCACAACGAGCATCTTCTACCCGATCACAAGGAAGTACTTGTCGTCGAGGAGGTGGGCACGGTCAACGCTGTGCCAATACAAAGTGAAGCGCCCTCGGAGTACGCGGAAGTAGTCTTCAGGGAGGAGCATCGATCAGAGAGCGTCTGCCACCCTGCCGTCGACTTAGATAATGCCGACGGTGACTGTCACTCACACCCAATGCCCGTCACCATGATCAGTGTACTCCATCAACAGCTCAGGAATGGTGAGATCACGCCAGAGGAGCATCAGGAGATCACTGAGTCCATTGTCCAATCCACCATCCCACGTAACCTCTCGGACAGTTCGGAGACACGCAAACCAGTTGGTGTTACTAAACTGTACGCCTGGGAGCCACCCCCAGCCGAGGTAGACACAACTGAGGAGGTGGACATAATGGAACGCTCAAACGAGTTTGTGGATGAATTGATTTCCATATCTCTTGATGTTTTTACCAAAACTACTGCCGAATCTCGTCCAAAACATGCCACTGTCATAGCTCCCACGGGAGAGGAGGTTAAGAGGCTTTCTGAAGAAGTGCAGATAGATGACGGAGTTTTCGAGTGGAAGACTGAGGAGTCAGGTGAGAAGGAAGACGAGGAGAATGAGGAGGAGCAGAAGAAGGCGGAGGAGGAGGACGACAACTTGGAGACGTGCAGGTTCAAAAGTCTGCGAGATGTGGATAAAATGCATCACTCCCCACCTACCACGAGTACTGAATTGAACGTGACCGAGACAGATGAGGCCATCGACATTCTACCTCTGCCCGCGGCATCAGCCGCCTATGATGGAATCTTTAGGTACTATATGGACATACCGGTCACTGAGATACGCACCAAACGAAGCAGTTCTCTGAAGTCAGAACACTCTCCGTTGAGCACTCCGTGCAGAAAGATTGTGCGTTTCGCGGACGCTTTGGGTCTCGACCTGGCTACTGTTCGACAGGTGCTCGATCAAGAGAAACCACCAAAGATACCGGCCTCAGCTACCCTGGATTTAAATCTGGATCTGGATCGATCACTCAGTTCTCAGGGTGCGAAACAATTTCAACTCTGTTTCGCTCAACCCAGCGCCTCCTCCAACTTTCTTAATCGGGTCCTGCGGTGCAATGTGGCGCTGGAGAACGCGCGAGTCGATTCCTCCCGGGGTCTCCTTACAGGCACTATCCGAGTTAAGAGCCTGGGTTATGAAAAACACGTCTCTGTGCGGATAAGCTACAATGATTGGGCCACCTTCTGTGACCTACCTACCAACTATGTGCAGGATTCCCATGACGGTGTCACTGATAGGTTTTCCTTCTCTGCCATCTTCCCCGTCACTGTTGTTGCCAACGAAAAAGTCCAGTTCGCCATCCGCTATGAGACGCACACCGGCGAAGTCTTTTGGGACAACAATATGGGTGAGAACTATTGTATCATCTGTCATGCCAAGGCTACGGACATGGCAGGGGACGGCTCGTGGGTGCATTTCCTCTAAAAAAAACACGGTGAGATAATGCTTTGTTCTGTTGCAGTCGCATTTGCCTCCACACACTGTAAACGTACGCATGTATCTACTTTAACATCGTCACCATCACCATCATCAACATACTCACCCCGACATCCGGCCAGTGCAGATCACGCCCTCTCCTAATCGATCCAAATCGACTCTGAACGCCGACAGTTGCCAATATCGGCACCCTTCCCCTCCTTTCTTACCCCAGGGCGTTTCGAGAACCTTTCAAAACTGCAAACACACACGAGCTCTCTACCCCTTTATGCTCCAAGGAGACACATATTCTCCCCCCCCCTACTACCGTCTTAATCCATCCCCCCGATAGGGCCTTAGCCGCTTAACAGACACTGCTGCTACTGTCTCGCGTTCGCTTCAACGTCAGGGACCTGTCCTTGTAGATTTCCCCTCCTGGGATTATGTACCCGCTTTCACATCAGATTTGTAAATCAAATTAATAGAACACGACTCTACGACCGACAACTTCTGTCACGTCAAAATTTTCTCTCTCTCCCTCATAGTTGGGTGATGAAGAGCGACTTACTGCCTGTTAGCCACTGTTCCAACGTACGGACAGCAAGAGGTCAATCGGAGATCACGCCGCATCGAGTTGTGGCATGGCCTTGACAACTACCAATAGGAATGAGCGCAAATCAGTCCGTCTTGCGCTGGCTGCAAAGTAGTCGACTTAGAGCATTTGGATGGTTCGTCCCCTGTCTCGCCAGTTAACCATTTCCAGCAGGCAGAAGCTCAGAGTACTACAGGCAGTTTGGTGAGATGCGTCCTACTTTGTGTCGAAGTTATGTGCAAATTTGCCAAATATTCTTTCGAATAGATGAAACTATCCTAGAAAGAATTGCGGGGCGTATAAGCTCGAGTCAAGTAGTAAAAGACAGTATGGTTCATTCGAACCGTGAATCCTTGCTGCATTGAGTTCGGCGACTGCATATGGTGTTGGCTTATTTTCATACAACTTTTAGCCAACTGCACTTATAGGGGTAATTCTGGTCCCATAAATGCTGCATAAGTTTTCTATTATTTGCGTTAATTTTGTAGAAATCTAGATCCTCCCTCTCCCTGAAATATCTTTCTTTATGATATAGATTATTTAATTTCTAAAAATTAAAGATGTTCACATTTACTTCATTTGACCCAGCTGTTATAAACTAGGCGGCCTCGATAGTACTCGAACTTAAGAAAGCAGGGACAAGGCGTTAGTGCAGTCAGTGCTATAGCCACCTGAGGTACGAGACCCCACTAAAAGCCGTGCGTTCAATCATACATGATCCATCTATATCGTGAAGTATTAGGTGTGTTTTCTGTTTTCACCTGTGCTTAAGACGCCTGGACTGAACATGGTATGCATCTCAGACGTAATCGATTACTTTTGATACGAAGAAACATTCTGACGCTGGTAAGGTAGGCGAATTGGCGTAGATTGCGTCGCGCACTTGGTCGACGACAGTAAAAAACCGGGCGATAGTATTTCGAAAGAAAAGATTGTCGACTGCAGAAGGCTCCTTCAAGTCAGAAGTCAGGTAAGACCGATTCGGTTGGGCAGTGTACTGTAGGAAAGGAACTAGCAAAAGGCTCTGCAGAAATAAGCAGCTCACAGTGGAGAAACAAGTTTTTGTTGTGTGTGTGCTCTGTGCCTCTGCGCAGGGTAACATGATCTGGGGGCGTCCTCCAGCCAATCAGGAAAAGGTGCACAGATCGCTAGGCCAAAGGCAGGGCATCGACCCAAGCTAGGAGCATCGGCCGACTGAGAAACGGATCATGCGGGTGGCTCGACATGGAACGAGAAGTGGGCAATCACGCGTGCAGATAGTAGGCGCGACTGCCAACTTGGCGGGCGAAGAAACCAGGAGTCAGCGATAGGGGGTACTGATCCGAGGGCCACCACAAGTAGACCACATGGATTCGCGGGTGGATGCCTCCCGCAGGCGCACTGATGCGAATTCAGGAAACTGGATCACATCCGTTTTATTGTTTTAAAGCATTTTGGGCGGTGTTTTTGTACACCAACGATAACGCACGAAGTGACATTTCTGTGTATTCTCTCGAAATCACCTGAGCCAAATTGGGTAGGTGAGGAAAACCTGCAGAAGAAATGTCGTCTCATTAGTCATGGTTATTCTGTCTGATTTTGAGTGACATTTGGGTTTTAAAATGCTCAACCAAATGCCAGCATCGTAGGATTAGTGAATAATACCAGGAATGCTGTTTACACTGAGCCCTATTTCAGTCGCATTGTAGATTTTGTGCCAAATTAATATCATAGTTGAGGATTTCATTCACTGTACTTGAGTTTCTGCGTAAAAAAGTGAACAATTGGTTTCATTTTAAATGTTTCGGCGATCAACTCCAAACCGTTTTTTCACAGACCTGTCAGTATACAGATTAAGTCGACCCAGTTGGAATTCGAATCCACATCAACAAGGCTAAGGCTTCAGTACAATCAATGCTCTAGTAAACTGAGCTATGAGACCCTACCGGGAGCAGTGATTGTAATCACGCTTGGGTTCACTTACCCACTTAGTCCACCGCAACTTATGGAATCCACCAAAACTGATACAGTAAGCGTACTGTTCAGGCAGGATTTGCTGAGCAATTAAGCTAGAATCCACCACATTACCATCAGGCACACTTTACTGAATGATAGATTTAGAAAATTCATTTGAACCAGTTTTGAAAGTTTTGGCGGCCTTGATGGGGTTCAAACCCTCACCAACAGAGGGCAAGCTTCAGTACAGCCAAAGCTCTTGCCAACTGAGCTACGAGTTCCTCCTAGGGAGTCTTGACTTTCATCATACTTGGGTCAGGTTAGGCGCTCAGACTATTGCATGGAACTTCTGAAAGAGGAGGCGGTGCTATTTGCTATTTTTGCCATACAAAATATTACAAATGTTTCGTACGTTGATGATCACACATGGCCCACTGGTCACATGAAACACACACCTGGAAGACAGAGAGGTCAGAGTGTATGGTAGGTGCATACCCTGCACTGAAACAAAGATAGATTCATTTGATCCAGCTGTAAAAACTCGGTGGCCTCCGTGAAATCTGAACCAAAGTCACTAAGAGTAAGTACAGCCCGAGTCGATTCGAATCTTATTGAGGCTGCCGAGTTTTACACAACTGGGTTAAATTAAATCTTCAAATCTGTCAAAATCATCCTAATACTTCAACGCATCTGATACTCATCTGATGGATTTTAGAAAATTCTGATTGGGCACACAACTCACGGTTTCAGCATCGGTGACTTCCATACGTTGGCGTAGGTCGGGTGGATAACTTGACCCAAGTGTGATTAAACTCACGGTTCCTCCCGGTGGGGTCTCGTAGCTCAGGTGGCTAGAGCGTTGGCCGCACTGAAGTCTTCAAATCTTGCGAACGTTTTCACAGTTGGGTCGAATGAATTATTATTATCTGCGAAAACCCCCTGTTAATATAATAATCTCTCTCAAAAGCGTTAAAATTCAGGCGGTCCATCAAGGCTCTATTTTGTTCGGGGTAGTTTGAATGAATGATTTAGCTGTGCGGAAAAAAAAGGTCTGGTGAAAATTATCAACCGGCAATAATCCAACGCATCCAATGTCATTCTATTTCCCCCAACGTAGAAGTAAACCGGCCACAAAACCTGTGTCACAGGAAGGGCCAAGTGAACCCGACAAAACAGTAACTCAAACCCCCGTCTCAACATATATCGAATGACGAAAAGAGGGTTTATGCACGGCAATAGGAACCCCTTGCCCACTTCCGTTCAGGGATCTCTGTGCTAATTCTCCGGGCAATTAATTTTAAGGTAAGGGTTAGGTTTCAGCTTGAGCTTAGCAGGAAGTTGAGGTTTTGTGGCTTATATCTGGTGATGGGTTCAGGATTAAGCCACACGGGAATATTTACGTTGCCCGGGGAGGGAAGGGGAGGGAAGTCTCATATTCCAAATGTGTATTGTGGTTCCTATCCGAATCTGTTGTTTGACACCCTCTGTCGACTAACTAATATGTTCCGCCTTCACCCCTCTGTGTAAGGTCATGCGACTGTCGCTAGGCATCAGGACATTAAGGACTAATTGTTGACTCCCGAGCTAGAAAACTATAAGTGCACAAACGCCTACTGCGAGCCGGGTGTCGTTTTTGCGAGTTAACGGAATAACCTCCTTGGCAGGAAACCGATTTTAAGGACAGCACGACAGCGTTGTGACGGCGCACCAGTGACTGATTGACTGACGCCCTGAAAAGTGTTTACAGCAGCTGAACCAGATCACAAACAAACCCACTTAAAGCAGTCGGCCCTCTGTAACAGAAAAGACTTTCACTTACACGACGAAATGATGTCACCTCGCAGGCTGGATAATGTGAGGTAGAAAACGTCTGATTGCAGGTCGAAAAACCCTTAAATAGAAGCAATTGTGTGGATATGTTAGAGAACCAAACCTATTCTGGCTTTTCGTTAATACCTATTGTGCTACTCGAAAATAAATCCGTACGCATGTATGACACCTCAAATACGTTTCCGGTGACTGAGTTAATTCAGCCATAGTCCTTATAAACATTCATTTAGAAAACCACTTTTTCACAAAATTTGGTACACAGAGGATAATAAAAAAATTCGTTTGCTAATATTTGTATGCTATAAGACACAATCAATTTTTTCTCAATGCTCCAAAGCTGCTCTTTATCGATTTTTGCTTCAAGTAATATACACAGCACGTATGGCCTTATAAAGTAGTCCCTTAAGAATATCAATAAATATATCAAGGTAAAAATGTAGCAATTAATGAGTGCAGCACATTGACGTAAGTGACCGAAACATGAGTTTTAGGGTCATATCCGCATTTTCAATGAACATTTGAGTCAAAGGCAACCAATTATGGAGGACTGTCCCCGTAACGTCATTGTACGGACACGTAGCATTACAAGTCGTATAAATTTCACATGATTATAATCTGGCATTGTGTCTCCGACAAAGGTACCAAGCCCAGATGTGTGCTACCTGATGCAACTGCGAGAGTTTTCGACTACACAGAATTTCCTATTTGGTATCTAGCATGTAAACTCCAGAGAATAAGGAAAGCACTAAGTTCAAAAATAATTAGATGAAGAATATAAAGTTAGTTGTCGAAGACATGACGTTTACTGGTCAGATGCGCAAATTCAATGAATCTTTGAGCCAAAGACAATCAACTACTTCATTATTACTTGCTCGTAGAGTAGTTGATGGCCTTCTGTCAGTTTCTCTCATCTCCGCCATTTCAGGCGTGCTAGTAGTTGGGATGCGACTGCTTGCAGGGTTTGAGATCGGGTTTCAAAAGAGAGAGGATATTTATGGAAAATATTAACATTTTAACACACATTTTTGAGACTGGTGCTTCAGCTTCTCACCAGACTATGGGTGGTGCATAAAAAATTAAATACGTAACTGTATCTAACAAATAATTATACGGTTGGTCGAAATCTATGCCAATACGCGCTAATTGCAATTCGTCATTCCCTCGGGAATTTATTTACGCATGCCCTTGGGGATTTTGTATGTGACATCTAAGTTGATATGCCGCTTGACGCATGCTTCGCCTGAATGCACTGCTGCTACCAAAAATGCATTGTCTTTCCTTATTGGACAGGCGGTAACACCGCAATTTTTTTCCTATTTAAGTTTGTGTCCGATATTTTGATTTCAATGTCAATTGCAACGTTCTCAAGGACAAATTCAAACATGCATAGTCAAGAGGGGATGGCACACTGCAAGTAAACCGTATTGAGGCCATTGTCGGTCAAGCAAAATCGATTTGTTAGACATAGAACTTGCTCTGCATGACCAAGAGCTGGGGTGTCCGTCGTAAAAATTTGTGCATCAAGATTTATATGTTTTCGGAGAACCTCTTATTTCCCGAAGATACAATATGCGTGACTTTTGTCATAAAAATTGCCGAAATTTACGAAAGATTGCTAATCACTCGCAAACCGGGATCATCTAACGCACAAAAATTTCGAAATATTATTGAGCTAACTGAACAGAATTATAAAAAAAGCATAAATGATAAATTAATTGTACGCTGATTAGAAATAAGCATTTTTTAGAAAAGCGAAAAGGTCACAAATCGCTGTTACTTAGTAGACTTGAGTTTAGAATGTACAGAAAGTCTGTCCGCACCAAAAACGCGTAAATAAATAAATACAAGTAGGATTACGTTTAAAAACCGTCCTACGGGGAATTTCGCACGTAGATATCCTTCGTGTCGGTTTAGCGGAGTTGATATTAGAACCAAAGATTTTTGGTGCAACCTTCTATAGATTGAGCCATGAGCTCGCTATCCTGTCGGTTATGATCTGGAATATTAACTATGGAGTTGGGTTGCTGAACTGTGGGGACCAAGTTCTCATTATTTGAGATGATTTGGATGCTAACGTCGTTGAGCAAGCTATGTCCCTCCTACTGTACGGTCGGCATACAGAAATAGCAAACGAAATTTCCGGAATAAATTTCACTTCTTCCTCTGGAACTTATAGTACCCTGCATAACTCATAAAACCCCAGCTGAAAGTCTGAAATATAATCACAATTAAGAATATTACTTATGAGGAGTTTGTAGGATTGATGATCGTGCAGTATGCTTCCACGATATTTCAGTAAGGCCGGGATGCCGGTCTTTGAATGGGCATCAATCCGTCAGTTTGCATAAAGGCAGACGTTAAATTATTTCAATTGATGTGTAGAACTTATTCAATTCGAGTCGGATTTATTCATAAATCCCAAAAAGAATGTTTAATAAAAGGTATGCATGAAATTATCCTCTTGCGTTGATTTCGAGGTAAATTAGGCTCCAGATGTTCTGCCGGAAAATATGTATGTTCTTGTTTTAAAAATATCTTTGATTCCCACATAGAGAAGACTGCCTATCTCATGAAACATCATGGATTAAACCATAAATGTCATGTTGTGCGAGGTTAGCGCACGCGGCGTACCCCAAATTATTATAGCACTAAATTAAGAACAATAAGTAAAAAGAAAACATCGTTTGGTTGTTAAATTACGATTTACTAGCATAAAAATATTTAATTTTCACAAAAATCCGCAAACTCAGGTATTGGCAATATGA
This sequence comes from Ligula intestinalis, assembly GCA_036362985.1. Lineage (NCBI taxonomy): Eukaryota > Metazoa > Platyhelminthes > Cestoda > Diphyllobothriidea > Diphyllobothriidae > Ligula > Ligula intestinalis. The sequence goes on from JAYGXS010000003.1 coordinate 74,447,153, forward strand.
GAAGTCACTGATCAAATGTAAAATATAAATTATTTTACGCAGGGGATCTCAAAAACGTCAAAGTACTACAGAATATGCACAAATATAAAAGTTAATAGTTCGTGTGACGTCCATTAACATTTACAGTAGCAGTAAGTCTGTCGGACATGGACGTCGCCAAGTTATCGATAGTAGTTTGTGCAATATGGGTATGGAGAACATAGTCCACTTTTCCTCCGTCGAAAGACTCTTTTTTGGCTTTATGCCAGAGTCTTTTGACAGCTACAAAAGGATTTTCGATTGGATTTATATCAGGGCTGTTTGCAGGCATAGAAGTGATTGAAGGCCACACGCAGAGAGGCAGGCTGCAGTCTAAAAATGTAGATTACACTTGAACATGTGATGTAATTCACACCTCTTTTGGACGCTGAAATGGAGCGTTATCGTATAAAATATTTGTGTCCATTTTGCGCCGATGGATGCCGTTGTAACCGAAGGCATCGCTTACAATGTCGACGAACACCCTGTTGTTAATTCTGTCCACAGTGGACCACCGAAGTGACCGCTCTCCGAACTTTATAGCCATCCAAGCCATCAATCATCCACAGTTTTTGAATGTTGGTGTTGGCGCAGTGTGTCTTTCGGAAACTTTTTTCCACATAAGACAATCTGCGTCGCCTTAAGAGGTGTATCTACAATTAACACCAAATCGCAGAAGTAGACACTCCTTCAGAATGAGGGCTGGTATTCAGTGTACTTATTAGCAAAACGAAAACGTTCTCATATAAGTTTTCTACGTAAAAACGGCTTTATTATGGCCTTTTCCTGATGCAGTTTAAATTCCTGCACCCTCTTCCTTATTATCTTCATCGAGAAAATTGGAAGATGTTTCCTCTGAATAGTCTTAATTAACCAGAAAATGATATATTTTTTAAGTGTACGGTGCATGAAATCGTCGTCCTGCTTACTTATCGACCGTTTTCGTCCACCCTGCTTGTTTCTGGGCACAGTTCTGCCATAAATTATGCGCCTAAGGGTGACCATACGTATATTGAAAGCACTTGCTAACGACTTGCTCCACACTTCATCTGCTACAATTTTTCATATCCTCTGAAAGTCTAGTTTAGATAGAAATTGCTCATACATAGTTCGCGTACGCCGTATCAGAGAAAGGTAATGGCATGTCGTGGGTGTTCATACATATATGCCTGCTGAAGGTAGTTTATTTCGATGGGATAAAAGAATCTACAACTGCAAAAGTTTTACCCTGAATTTTTAATGGCACAAAACTTAACAGATTTGCAAAATATAATTTTCTAAACGAATTTCGCTATTCTTTTCCCGACAATAATGCGTTATCTCATAATTGCACTTGCCTCAATTTCATCAATGCAAAACAAAATTTTCTTTGTTGTGAACACATATAATTTAACAGTTCCTGCTCTTTATGAATTTAATTTTACATGGCGACATGCACAAACAAGAAGCTTTTCTCCGCAGCGCCTAATAGCATAGGCAATTCCTTGGATATCAACAAACGTTGGATTTCGCCAATTTTCGCCTCTATTTTCTCCCAGTATACTGAACTCAATAGAATTTAATTCTAGTAAACAGCATTTTGCGCCTCAAGTCAACCCAATGAGCTAGATAAACGACCTCAACTTCGTGTTAAATCCCCAATCCACAACCTTTCATCAGATATGTAATCTACAGATCCTGTTTGACAGATAAAAAAGGGTCTGGTCTTTCATGATATTCTTTTACAGTTCAACACGCCCAAATAAAAAAAATTAGTCTACAGAGGTTAATAGCATAGACAACTCCTTGCGTATTGACAAACGTTACATTTGGCCCCGTTGGGCTCTGTTTTCATCCCCGGATACTCATATGAACTGATCTAATTTCTAGGAAACAGCATTTTGCGCCAGAAATCAACTCAATGAACACAATACACAAGCCCAAACCAGTGTTAAATACCCAACTAAAATGTTGATCTTCACATTTCATTAGATATGCAATCTACTTTATATCTGAAACCTACCAGCCGCTGAAGATTTCAAATCTGCGAGTTTCATTCAAATAAAATCAGTCCATCCCCACCCATACACTTTTTTAATGGATTTGAGTCACATCATGTACCTCAGGAAGAGTACGGAAAAACGCACCCAATAAGAAAGTACTTGAATATACTTCTCACGGTTCTGAAGATAACTTATCTACGAGGTTGTTTGAGACCGGAAATTATTCCTTTCCCGAGCCTACAATTGTAGACGACGTTCTCTAGGTCAAAATAAACACAAAAGGAAATTTGGTTTATGCAGTCTGCAATATATTTGAAAATAAAGCAGGACGTTAAAATCGGCAGAAGATTCCTACCATGCAAGTAGAATTTGCCTTTTGTTGGACGGATGGAAAGACTCACACTCAAGGAAAGGCGTCCTTTGGGAAAATGAGTGAAGTTATTCAGTAAATTATCAACCATGAATCTCCAGGTCGTCGTCAGATTTGAAAAAAATGGGCAATGGACAGTTAAAATTTGAAAGTGCTGATACAGCTATAAAGTTATCTAGTGTGGGCGCTAATTGGTAGTTGTAAGTTGCGTCACAGCATGATGAAATCCTTAGCAGTCGCAATGGCGTAATGGCTAATTGTCAACTGTAATTTGAGTCGGTCTGGAGTCAGTCCAGGTCATTCGCCGTGAGCGCTAAATGTGGTTCATGTTGGTCCATCGTAATCGGTGTTCTTACACCCCAGTTAACTCGATACGCCGGTTGATGCATGAATCATCGGAGTGCATGACCTGAAGACATTCTCGGCCTGTTTTGGAGGGGCAAACTCCGACGATGCGTGTTTTGTCCCATGCAAAGATATGTCCTGTGTCAAGGTAATGCATAGGCACTTCGGACAAATGGTCACGTATCTTCACTGCCTATTGGTGTTCGTAGATGCGTGTGGAGACGGATCTTCCCGTTAGGCCACAATATACCATGTCACGAGCTTCACATGGGATTCCTTTATCGGACTCACATTAATTTCCCCCATACGCGGAAGCATGCTGCCTGGTAATCAATCCTACAAACCCACCTGAGTACTAATATTTAACTGAAGTTTTACTTACCATTTCCAGTTGCGTTTTATGTGATATATCACCCACCGTGTATGCATGCAACCTAAAGAAGAAATCCCCGCCTGCTACATCAAAGTCGCGAACGCAGCAGTGGGAAAATTTGACGCCACACATTTTAGCTAGGGCAAAGGTTCCTCGTAAGCAACAGCGTAGTTTATTATGCGTAAGTAACTACTTATTTAGTTGTAGTTCATTATTTAGTTTAGTCATTGGTTTATCAGTTTATTTTTTAGTTTACTTAGTTATTTTATAGTTATCTACGATGTTGCTGATTAACTAATCGTTAATCAATGGTTAATTCGACCTGGATGTGATTAAGCCTCCCGCTCTCCAGGTTGGTGGAAGGCTCGCTTAGCGTAGATAGTTGGCTTCAATGAAACCTTCTCCGTGCTCTTTCGCAACTTCGAATCCTACCGAGGCCGTCGAGGTTTTGGCAACTGTGTCAAATGGAGGATTCAAATATGCCAAAACTCAATTTAAAGAAAACTTGGGGCCCGAACCCCCACGACAGCGAAGGCGTTTGCACAATCAATGCTCTAGCATTGAGCTATGAGACTCTCCGTGCGCCGTGAAGTTAATCACACTTGGATCGATACTACCCGCCCAATTTACTGCTTGTATGGAATCCACCAGTACAGAACAGCAAGCTGACTGCCCAGGCAGGATTTCCTAAGCAGTCATCTAGAATCCGCCAAAATGACTACTAGACTCACCTTATTCTTAGGGGGTTTGGCAAACTTGCTTGATTTATTTCCCTGGTAATAAAATTTACTTACTAGTTGTCTTGTTGTCCGTGGAGTTCAAGATGTCTATTTCATCGACCATAACTTATAAGTGAACGTTAGCTAATTTTGGCATTCCAAAAAACAGTGCCAGTCGCGATAAACAAGCAACTGTGCGCTGGCCGATTTCAAGCTGAACCGCGGCGTAAAGATGGGCCGTTCTGTTTCCAGGTGCGCAAATAGCATAAGCTGTCGTGCTGTATTTTGGAAAACAGGAAGCAACCTTTTAAAAACAGACGTAAATGGCCCCGGTGTTTTTTCTTCTGTAGCCGAATCCTCTGAATGCCAACACTGAGCAGAGCGGACTGTTTTTCACTAGGCTTCCACGTTATTGAAACTCGCAGCACGGTTATCGCAGAAAATGGGGTTGGCTGCACAAATTAATTAACATTTGAACAAGAAATGATTCCAGGCGCGTCAGACCGGCCCTACTACCGTCCCGGGAATTTCGGCTTATTACCGCCCTTGTCGTCTGCAATTACGCACGTAGTAGCTGTCAGATGTCCGAGCATGGATCAACGCTAATGACGTCACCAACGTTTTTTGGTGTCCGTTTACGAGGAGAATGCAGTCGGTCGCAGCTCCCAGCTCCTTGTGCACTGTACTTATCAAACAAATGTGACGAGGGCATTGCGTCGGCTAGGCCCCTGGTTGGATCTGTAACGCAGAATTAGTTGGATACAACGGAAGACTATCGAACAAGTCTTACAGTACAGCTCAGAATCCGTGCAACATACCGCAATTTGCGAAAGATTGATACTCACTCGCTAATCGGCATTAAGTAAGGTTATAATACTGATTACCCTGTGGCCTGTTATCAAGTCATTTCAGTCACTATAAGATACCGGCTTTTAAACATGCTGTAAAAAATGTCTACTTAAATAGTATGCATTTTTATCATGGATTTTGACTGCCTTTATAAATTTGAATATATTTTATTGAAAAATGTGCGAACAAATTATTTCTTGTACTCATTTGACAGCAACTTACGCCTTCTTTCAATTTCATGCAAAACGAAAGGGTATCTTGCGGTTTAAAAAAGTTGCTAAATTGCTGAATAATGTTGAAGCCTACAGACTGCTACATCTGAATTCAAGGTTTACAAACTGCGCGCTGTGCAGATCCGGTTTGAAAAAAAGTACGTTTTTGTTTGAAAAAGCAGTCACATAATTCTCATGAAACGTTGCAATAGATGTGAATAATGCTTTATACATTATAGCCATGCTTAAGAGTTAATTCGGTATGTATCTCTGAAACAGGACCCTGGTAAAAGGGCCGTTGTTTAAATGCCGTTATCACCGGAGACATTCGTTGTCCGCCGGCCAAGTTATCAGCATCTGATCGATCAGGAAATCCATTCTGTCGAAAAATAAGTCTTTACATTTTCAGCTCGCCTTCACTGCCAAAGGCTTATCGAACACTTTTCGCCCTTTCTGTCAAATTACGCTCAAGTTACGAAACATGCGAAAAATTTATTTATAGTGTCTGGTTTACGTCTTCTTACCACAGACGCTCTTTCTGAAACTGCAGTCATGCATTATATTTATTCAGTAGAATATGTTTGTCAATATGCTTTCATAAAGAAAAATGTACATGAGAAAGCTTAATACAGTTATTTGTAGGGAGCAGAATGTCACGTCTGATCTACATGATACTACACCGGTTCCCGAAGGAGCTTTCCCCTGTTTTCCTGTCAAAAGGTTGTTTAGTAGTCTTCTATATTTTTTTCATAAATTTTCAATGCCTTCTTTAATCAGATTAAATGGCTCAAAAACAATGAACGGCTGTGATATATCTTTTTGCACACCCCCTCTGGTTTATGGACGTTATTCAAATAAATAAGTGTTGTGAACATTAAAATTCTTTCCTACGGAGGCTCGTGTGAACTAGCTTCAAGCCATTAACGTAACATATAGTTTCGAAATTCCAATGATAAATGAGAGCACAAGTCGTTTTTCACAGTAAAGGGGCATTTGTAGGCTTTTTAAAGAGCGCAGTAAGACGTTATTTCAAGAAGAAGCTTTCCCGAAAGTGCTCTGGCTACGTTAGGTGACCTTAAGGCAAACAACTTACGTGCATCATCCACTTTTAGTTCGAGTGCATTTATGCAAGCAGTACAAAGAAATAAGGACGCATCGTCTAAGAGGTGGCTTATGTTCGAGCTCGATTAGCACTCACTTGAAAAGAGGCTAAGTTAGAGGCGAACAAATTGCCCTGTAGAAACTAATTTGAAATTATGTCCCTGCTCATAATGTCACCCAGGGCCTTTAGAGTTTCTCATGCGTGTCAAATAGACAGGCAGTACTTTTCCGCGAGCTGCTAAGGAGTATAGGTACTGCGCATATAGAAAAATCGATATCGATAAATTCCCCAGCTCACAGGCGCCGTTGTGGTTGTTCGACAGCCGCACGCCCTCGTGAATTCGGGGTATCGGCTGTTTTTATATAGACTCACAGCACACATATTGCGACTGCATGACCGTCTCATTACCCATTATACGACACACGACCTATCGTTACTGTTGTAACGGTGACATCTGTCGTGTGTCACCGTCGAATTACGCCATTGGGACTGCCCAAGAAAGAACACAATAGTAAAGGCATCACTTTGGAATCCACCCGGAGGAGGGTTTATTGTGATTGCCGCTGGTTGATCTCCAACGCGTTCTTTGTCCAGCCTCGGGGGCAAGCCCCGACATTGGGAGCGGACTAGCGTGTTCTCGCTATCCGGTGTGTGATGCAACTCTATCTGTTTGAGAGGTGGCAGTGGCTTATAAGGGACTGTCATGCGCGTGGGTCTGTGGCATCTTGGGTCGCTTGGTATAAGGTCACGCGACCAGTTGGCCCTCGGGGAGCTGCGACCACTTAAGTACGCGCTTGCACGCTCGTACGTACGTATCCTGTCCAGTGGTTAAGTTTATCGCGGGTAAGCGGTCAGAGCAAAGAAATAAAGACATTTTGGTAGGCTCGGCGCCTCAGGAAAGCCTCAAATGTTGCTAGCATTTGGTCAGACTAAACTCCTAACAGTCACCGCTTTATTTACCTCGCACTACTAATCCCATCCATTTAGCTATTGCTAGGCACATGAGAAATAGTCCTACGATATTTTAGACAGTGATGATCACGTGGTTCGACCCTTACGATGTCGAGAAGCCCGATTTCCTTGAGGGCTCAGCTGCTGTTTGATTGTGGTTCGTAGGACTACATCTTGACGCAATATGTTCTGCAATGGAAAGTGATATAGGCGTCTTTTGTACTGAACTCAGAACCTAACGCAAGACAGTTGGCAAATTTAAAGGCTTTAGCCACTGATTTTTAATAACTCCGACAACCTCAGGCATTAAGCACTTAATGAATTTCATTGATACACTTGCTACAAAACTTTCAAGGTTAAAATATACAGGAATCTCTGGGATAGTAACATTTAAGTCGAGTTCTCCCTGTGAAAGTCTACTGGTTTCAATGCAGAGGTCTAGACAAACCTAGTGGAAACCTTGATCTTTACCGATTTTTTAATCAAACCATGTAAATTGATAACCTTTCGCTCTGCTTCTTTCATATACCCCCATAATCCCAGCATTTTGGCCTGCAAAAACGGTAGTTATAGAGTTTTGGCGGTAGGCGAAATAGGATAGGCAGCGAAGGACATTTTTAGAATCAAGCGTAAAGGGAAAAATGTAGTCGAAGTTGCTTCCCACGGCCGCTGGGAGTAGGTTGTTACGTATGTAAATTGAAGGTGTGCGCGGCTCTCCGCGCCGCGGACTATAATAATCTAACTCCAGAGCTGTAAGTTGGACCACAGGTAAGAAGACGTACACGACCTCCTAATCACCCTTTCAATTTTTCCAGAAATTCAAGAAACCTTCAGTTTGATAATCGGGCTGTGTCCGAAGGGATATCTGGCGACAATCACGACATTTGGGTCTGTGTCCAGACGGATTGAGCTCAGCATGCTAACTGAGGCTACTCTACTAACGCGGGAATATCACTGGGCAGATTGAGGTCAAACCATTGTGGATTGAGGGCAGGACAGAGGATGCACGGTAGGTACCTTCACTATCGTCAGATTGCGCCTGGCCCCCGCGGCACGGCCGAGAACTGCCTTCGCGCGAGGTCCTATGCGCGGAGTGACCTCGTCTATAGTGTCACGAGTGAGGAGGGATTTGGACCGCAGAAACACTACAAATTCTCACTTGATGTTGTGCTGCTGGTTATCGTGCATTATAATCAAACGATATTTTAATGATGCCAGGAAGCCGAATTTATCTTAACTTTTCTCCGGCCATACGCATAAACTACTCTCGATTAAATTTGATATTTAAGTAGTAGGCATGTCGCCCCTGATTTATTCTGTCCATAAAAATTAAAATATATGTGACAGAAAATGGACTTACATGCAGCCTTGCTTGCACTCTTATTGTTGGAAATTAGATCTTCCTATCAGACAGCTGTAGCAAAAGAAGTCATTCATTTTCAAAAACTTCTGGCAAAAGTAGCTTATGTAGCCTCACTCATATACCCCTAGTCCCAGCATTTTGTCCTGCAAAAACGGTGGTTATAGAGTTTTGTAAGGTAGGGAATTAGGATAGGCATAGAAGGAAATTTTTAGAGGTAGATGTAAAGGGAAAAAATTAATCGAAGTTGCTTCCCGCGGTCGCTGGGAGTAAGTTGTTCTGCATGTAAGTTGAAGGTGTGCGTGGCCCACTGGGCAAATCCCCTGGGCAACCAAAGGTCAAATTACTGCATTCTTTTCCAAACATTTCAAAGGGAGAGAATACTGGCAAATGTTTAAAAATGCCTGTGAACGATAGATGCCGCCATCGTCCGGCTGCTGCGCTCTGATGAAACAATGACAGTGTGGTCAACACAAGCGAACATCCGTGTCCCAGGAAGCAATTGAGAAGAAGACTCGATCGCTGGGACAATATGTTTATTCACCTGACGTTTCGATATCCGTCGCGAATTCGTCATCAGAGATATGAGTAGCAGAAACAGGTTAAGCATGCATAGAAGTTTGCAGTATTCATAGGACACAGTCATTACTGCAAGCATACAGCGACAATTAACGTTAATTGCCTTCTTGTGCGTGGACTGCTTGGCTGACGGCACGCGGGCTCTGACCTGTTGAACTTTCGTCACGGGCAGCGAGCTCGGGCATGATGATTGCTCGGCCGTCTGGCTCCCCGGTGTTGGCATACGATGAGGCGGTGGCCTGCCCGTTCCTCCAATGACAGCTTACTTTGTCCAAATTGAATCTCAGGATTTAATATGGATTGGGCAAATCATTGCACTTGTTTATGGATTGGGGGCCCGTGAACCATGACTCAAGTAGTTCTCGGCTCACCCTATGGTCACCTCTTGCGAGAATTTCGGCCTCATCAAATTTGAAGGTGTGGCCGGGTCTCGTCAAATGAGCCGAAACTTGAGAATTGGCATCATTTCGACGCACTGCTGCCGCGTGTTCGGCAATTCGCGGCCTGAGAAGTCTGCCAGTTTCTCTGACATATTTGATTTGACCGCAATTGCACCAGATCCTGTAGACGACCCCAGATGTTTCTTGTCGTGGCAGTGGGTCTTTCGGATTCATTATCTGACGCCTTATGGTTGCCTCCGGCCTGTATGCGACTCCAACTCCAAGTGGTGCGAGAAGGCGGCCGACTGCTTCCGATACGTTTTTGATGTACGGGATCGAACGTCAAACCTTAGGGTCCGTGCGCTTTTGTTGGCCAGCTCGTTTGCGCAAGCACCGGTTGACGAAGTTGCGCGGGTAGCCATTTTCTCTGAACACCCGTCGAAGGTATTCTACCTCAGCAACTTTGTCTTCTTCTACGCTGCAGTGCGTCTCAACACGCAGATAGAGTGCTTTTACGCAACTGCGTTTCTGGCTGGTTGGGTGGTTGCTGTTGTAATTCAAAACTTGCATCGTGTTTGTCGCTTTCCTGAATACTTTAGTCTTAAGACCACCACAATCTTTGCGATAGACGAGGACATCAAGAGAGGCCAGCTGGTCGTTCTCTTCTTCCTTCATCGTAAATTGGATGTCCGGGAAGACGCTGTTGAGACTTTCCTTGAACGGCAGCACCTGATCCCGTTCGATGACGACAAAGGTGTCATCCACATACCGAGCCCAGAATTTCGGTCTGTGGTGTTGGAAAACCAGCGACTCCAGCCGCTGCAGGACCGCCTCGGCTATGAGTCCCGAAATCGGTGAACCCATCGGTGTCCCTTTCACCTGCTCGTAGATTGTTCCGTCAAACGTGAAGTACGTCCTGAGACAGAACTTCAGGAGCTGTAGGATTTGTACGTGTCCAATGCGATTCTCCGTCTCATCGGATTTATTTCGTAGGAGTAATTCGACGGTCTCGATTACCAGATCCTGAGATATCGAAGTAAAAAGGGACGTGACATCGAAGGAACCCATGATATCACTTGGCAAGAGACTTGCCCCTTTAAGTTTCTCAAAGAATAGTGTTGACGAGCAGACCGTGGTCTCCGAATCACCGGTCAGAAATTTGAGACGCCGAAACAGCTACTTTGCTAGTCCGTACGTTGGAGTGCCTTTTAATGATACGATGGGTCGAAGAGGAGCGCCTTCCTTGTGCACTTTGGGGCGGCCATAGAAACCGGCCAAGGCTGTTTCTTGTGCCCTCGCCATGTGTCGGTCAGACAGCGTTATTGCACCCGAGTTCTCTAGAGCCAACAGGGTCGAATTGATTTCGCATGTCAGTTTTGTGATAGTATTGGTTTCACAAGGAACATAAAACTGACGATCCTCCAGCAAGTTTTTCGCCTTCTGAAGGTAGGTGGTTCTGTCCAATATGACCGTAGAACGTCCCTTGTCGGCTGGCACGATGACGATGTCCCGATCGGCCTTGAGTGCTCTTAATGCAACACGTTCGACCTTGGGGAGCACTTCCCGCGGTTGATGAGCCATCAGGAGGGATGATACCTGGTGTCGGATAAGGTTCTCCGTCTCCCCCGTTGCTTTTGTCTGGTTGATGACTGATTCTACGGCTGCAATCATGTTAGCAAGTTTAGCGTCAGCCGTGTTGAATGAGGCTTCGTGATGTAGAACCTGTCTTTGTTCCTTCGGCAGTTCTTTTGACAACAGGTTGAAATGTGCGTCACATAATGTTGTAACATCCAGGGGAACAATCTCACTTGCATCTCACCTTCGTCGCCACTGTTATAACGACGAGTTCGGCGTCATTATTGTTGGTAACGATGACATCTGACGTGTGTCACCGTTGAATTACGCCCTTTGGAATCCCCAAGGAAGAACACAATAAGAAGGGCATAATTCTGGACTCAACCGGATGAGGGTTTATTGTGTACAAAACCCGGAGGACCTGACTCGCTGGGTTGTTGCCTCGCTGAGGTTGCATCTTCAGCGTCCTCGCTATCCGGTGTGGCTGCAACCTCGCTGTGTCCCGCCTCGGGGTAAACCCGGCATTGGGAGCGGACTGGTGTGACCACGCCTCCGCGGTTGCAAGCCTCTCTGTCAAGGGTGGCAGTGGCTTATAAGAGATTGTCTGCGCGCATTTCTTGTGCCCTGGTTGGCCGCCTTGGGATGACGTCACGCGACCAATTGACACTGGGGCTTTTTGTGGGCCCATGTGCGATCCTGCGTGCGTGCGCACGTTCGCGCGTGTGGTCTAAGGTCATCCTGCGTAGAAAGCAATCGCCTGTTATGAGGTCTGAGCTAAGGAACAAGGACATTGTTGACTAAGCTCGACGCCTTAGGAAAGCCTCCAAATGCTGCTAGCATTTGGTTCGGCTTACATCCTAACAGTAATGACTGTGTCCTATAAATACTGCAAACTTCTGTGCATGCTTAACCTGTTTCTGCTACTCATATCTCTGATGACGAATTCGCGACGGATATCGAAACGTCAGGCGAATAAACATATTGTCCCAGCGATCGAGTCTTCTTCTCAATTGCTTCCTGGGACACGGATGTTCGCTTGTGTTGACCACACTGTCATTGTTTCATCAGAGCGCAGCAGCCGGACGATGGCGGCATCTATCGTTCACAGGCATTTTTAAACATTTGCCAGTATTCTCTCCCTTTGAAATGTTTGGAAAAGAATGCAGTAATTTGACCTTTGGTTGCCCAGGGGATTTGCCCAGTGGGCCACGCACACCTTCAACTTACATGCGGAACAACTTACTCCCAGCGACCGCGGGAAGCAACTTCGATTAATTTTTTTCCCTTTACATCTACCTCTAAAAATTTCCTTCTATGCCTATCCTAATTCCCTACCTTACAAAACTCTATAACCACCGTTTTTGCAGGACAAAATGCTGGGACTAGGGGTATATGAGTGGAGCTACATAAGCTACTTTTGCCAGAAGTTTTTGAAAATGAATGACTTCTTTTGCTACAGCTGTCTGATAGGAAGATCTAATTTCCAACAATAAGAGTGCAAGCAAGGCTGCATGTAAGTCCATTTTCTGTCACATATATTTTAATTTTTATGGACAGAATAAATCAGGGGCGACATGCCTACTACTTAAATATCAAATTTAATCGAGAGTAGTTTATGCGTATGGCCGGAGAAAAGTTAAGGTAAATTCGGCTTCCTGGCATCATTAAAATATCGTTTGATTATAATGCACGATAACCAGCAGCACAACATCAAGTGAGAATTTGTAGTGTTTCTGCGGTCCAAATCCCTCCTCACTCGTGACACTATAGACGAGGTCACTCCGCGCATAGGACCTCGCGCGAAGGCAGTTCTCGGCCGTGCCGCGGAGGCCAGGCGCAATCTGACGATAGTGAAGGTACCTACCGTGCATCCTCTGTCCTGCCCTCAATCCACAATGGTTTGACCTCAATCTGCCCAGTGATATTCCCGCGTTAGTAGAGTAGCCTCAGTTAGCATGCTGAGCTCAATCCGTCTGGACACAGACCCAAATGTCGTGATTGTCGCCAGATATCCCTTCGGACACTGACCTGCTCGTGTGCAGACCTGCCCTCATCCGAGTCAAGTCTCCTCCTACCTTTTCTTCAACCCATTTGTACAGAATAGACTCTTCTTACCACTCTGGCCTTCCCAAGACTTCTCTCCTCACCTACGAAACCGGGTATGGAAGATCGCAGCCGTTAGGGTTGAACTTATTAGCCTTAATATTAAGCTGATATAGTCCCTTCTAAAAGGAAAGAAGTTTACGATTTTCCGTTGACATTTCATATATACCACGGGATGTGCGCTCGCTGATCAGGTCCTTTGAAATACTCGTTCCGTTGCGTCTTGGGACCAAATACAGTATGGCGAGTGCAGCATGCAAAACCGTCAACTTTACATGAAAACCCTTGTAACTCACAGAGCATCCAACCCACTGACCTGTAAGTTATGCGCTGCGTTAAAGGAACAATACATCCTAAAGGAAAGCATAATTTGATTGATAAAGTACCCTTTATTTTGTGAGCATTCATTTGCTTTATTAAAAACGGTCAAATCGGAAAAGTGGCTGTACAGCAGGCGTTATATAACTGTCACCAGTGTAGAAAAAATTCTTAAAAGTAATAATTAGGTAACAAACTACTGTTTTGTTGATTATTATTTATGGTTTAAAATGGCAGTAAGGGGGAAGGGCACAGAGACAACCGAGTTGTGAATGGTGGTTTGGTTTATACAATTATTTAGAACAAACACAAACTTCTGTTCCATTGAAATATGTTTCCTCGGCTTGACCCAGTTTCTCTTAATTAACGCAAAGAGAATTTCAATGGGATTAAGATTCAGAGAGTTTGGAGGAATAAAAATGTTTCGCAGGCGGAAAGACCGGCTGTCGTCTAAAAAGCGCGATTTTAGCTGAAAGGTAAATAATTAGCGTACCTTCTTTGATACGCGAGCAGGAGCGTTAACGTGCAGCATGATAATGTCCAGCTGACGTCGGTGAATGCCTTTGTAACCAAAGGCACCGTTTACTATGTCGACGAAGACCTTGCTGTTTATGGTAACTTTTTTCGACCGTCATACGACCGCCTGTTCCGACTTTAGAAGCTTGCCTAAATGCTCTTTAGTTATGAAAGCCTGCGGCTAACATATTCCTAGGTAAATAGAAAATGTTCATTGATTCGTTTCCTACTTAAAAATGGCTTCATCATAGCCAACTGCTAGTGAAGGCCGCATTCATCCATTCTTTCTGTAAGTATGTAACTAGAGAGCATTCAAAATGTTCCCTTCAAATAACCCTTACAGACCTATAATATTGCCTTTTAAGTAATTGAGGAATATAAAAGTCATCCTGTTTCGTTGTGGACCGTTTTTGCTTACAAATCTTACGTCTTGGCACTGCCCCTGTGTTTAATAGTGCTCGACAGTGTGTCCTGGCTAGTACCAAGCATATTAACTAAGGACTTACGTGACAGCCCTTCAGCTGCTAATTTTCGTATGCGCACGAAGTCAGCGTGAGACAGGAAATGCTTCGACATCTGAACACTGCACGGCACGGCACGACACGGACAAGCGAAAGCATGTCACGCCTTTCACTTTATATATGTCAAGTGTATGGTCCTGGTTCTCGGTAAAATAAAACAAATTGTGTCATGCAAATTCATTTCTGCATCTTGTGGAATAAAACTTCTCACATTAGCAATAAACAGTTTGGAAACCCGGAATTGTTCCTTTGTTCTGAAAATGAATAAAATTCCTTAAAATTGACTTTACTTGCACTTGAGCCACTTCGGACTAAATTTTCTGGTTTTAGAAGAGACACGTTCTAAAGTGTTCTCACTTATTTTGGAATTCTTCCATAGCATAATACATATCAATAAAAAGCTTTGCTCTGTCGTACTTCAGAGCACAGGAAATTTCATCGATATCAGCCTACACACGATTTAGCCAAGAATGATTCCCATTACACTTAACTAAAAGTCTTTTGCAGGATCAAATCTACTCATTAGATCCAAATAACGTGACCAATTATATGCTAAACTATCAAGTCAAATTTCGGGATGGCTTTTGCACGCATCACTCGCCATACTGTATCGAATCCTCGTAAGCAGTTGCAGGCAGGAGTACTGACAAGGTCGATCGAGACTGGGATAGCCATTTTTGGCTATTATCCAGCCTTAGCTAGCCATACATAACCCCACGTTTGAAAAGGTAAGTCGAGCAGTCAGCAAACATAACTTTATATAAATAGTTGATAGAAGGAATTTTTTGGGAAAAGTTAGCGAACTTTATTGTAAATTTTTGACCTTGGCACACCAGGTTGTCTTCAGACTTGTGGAAAATATGAACAGAACAGTGTGCATTCTTAAACATACCGAAAAATCGATACTGCTTTGTCAGCGTTGCTCAATAACAGGCTTCGTTGGTGGACGCCTTTTCCAGGCTTCTTTGAGGTTGGTGCACATGCAATCCAATTCAACGTGCCTATCGATACATGATTCGTTAGAGTGAATGGCTTCGAAAAATTCGCCATCTTTCCTATATGGGCAGGAGACTACAATGTGGGTTTGGTCCCACGCAAAGTTGTGCTTAGGTTTAAGAGAATGCATGGCGATTTCAGTCAGGTAGTCTCACCTTTTTACCGCTAACTGATGTCCATGTAAGCGTGTGGAGGCTGACCTGCGAGTTTTTCCACAACGAATTGGATCGCGGCCGCCGCAAGGAATTTTGTAAACGACCTCTTTTCTGCCCAACTAGCCAACCTTATCCTTAGGGTGTACAGTCTGATTTCGTAGTGTGGTTGGTATGTTAAAAATTCGCATTGCTTTGTACACATTTCCCACAATTCCGAAGACGACCTGGTGTGCCAAGGCCGAAAATTTACAATAAATTCGTTAACGTTTTCCAAAGAATTCCTTCGATCAAATTATATTTCTTAGAATGCCAATCTTCAAAAATATAAATGTATACTATAGATTCCCGATCAAAAACCAGCGAAATAACGAGCCGGTGGCGCAGTAGTTCGAGCGTTTGATTTCTAACTCGGATGGGGCACACGTTACTAGGGCACCGCTGGGGGTTAGTTATGACCGGATGACAACGGCTAAGAAGCCAGAAATGTCCATTCTAGCCTCCTTTGTCATTGTCGGTAATGTCCTTATGCATAAATATAGATGCACACACTAGCAGATAGGCGCTCACTGATCAGTTACAGAACTCATTAGTCTATTTTTGCCTTTTGTGCTCACACTCGCGCCGCGCCGCTACGCGGCAAATGATATCAGCGAAATGGCAATGCTGCTAAGCACAAGGGAGGCTGGCGGGTTCGCGTTTCCTCTTCGCCCCTATCGTAGTTGATATTGTGTCAGTTTGCTCACCGGCCTCTCCTTTGTCGGGCGGTGGACCAATCAGCCGTTGGTATTAGCTCGGAGCACTCTTGGCTTCGCGGGCGCATCCGTGAGATTGGGTGTCACGCCGATCACGTGACTCCCGGTCGGTGCCTTTGTGCTTCTCCGCGGTTGTCGGCTGTCAACATTCGCCCTTCCTACGGACCCTCTGAACGGACCTGCGCCTTTTACGGAGCACCTGGTAGGGGAGATGTAAATCGATAGTTCAGTTGAGCATGCCCATTGAAGACCAACTTTCAAACATCAGTCTGACGATCTTATCATTTGCTCGGGCAAGCACTCTTGCTTTATCAAAGGGGCAGTTGTGGTTCTACTGTTATACCTGGCCGTATACCCAAGACAAGATTTAAGGATTGTGTGCGAATGCAATACCATGAGACCTGGTGTGCGCTGACAGTTTTCTTAGAACTGATTTCCTGTCGGTGTGTGCGCTTGTGCTCCCACTGGGTTTCAGGCCCAGCAGTTCCATCAAGAACAGTGATTAACTTTTGACGGTTGACAACGCGGCCGCGGACTGATGAGTAATCATTGCACCACGAACGATCCCCAGCGGGTAACGCATAAGGCGTTGGTCTTACGCGTATCACAGTCGTTTGGCCACCGGTTGGGTCTGTCACAGCCTGAACGGTTACCTCGCCCCTGAAGGGCGATGGTCTGCGCTAAGTGCAGGGCTGTTCCCCCACTCTTATGAGATTTAAGGATTGTGTGCAGGTGCAATGCCACGCTTCGGCAAACCATAATACCTTAATTCTGGTGTTCGCTGACAGTTTTCTTAGATTCTCTGTCGGTGTTAGTGCTTGTGCTCCCACGGGGTCTACAGACCGTGTGCATGCCTGCCCAGCTAATTTTGTCTTCCCTCTCGGACCCAGAGGAGTAAAATACCGACTGGTGGCGCTTAGCGCAGTTTCAGGTGCCGTGGTGGTGGCGGCGGTGACTGTCTGTGTAGTCGCAAGGGCCAGTCGGCTAATCGCTTCGTGCTTATCTTACGAGATTGACCGTTCGTGCACGTGTGTTCGCACTCCTTACCTGCCTCACGCTTTTGATTCGAAGGATGCGATGAAGTCTTCTGGCAGAGTACCTCTTCTGGTGAACTTTGTATCATAGGACAGAATAGCTGGCTGCTGTTGCGTGAGATGATAGGATCCAACAAAGGGTTGTAACGGTCGCAGAGGCATAGAACACACACTACAACTGGCTTTTCTATTGTGATCTGCTCTCTCCTGCAGAGCCCTGTGCTAGCTCCTTGCTTACAGTACACTGTCCAACCTAATCGGTCTTACCTGACTTCTGCCTTGGGGGAATATTTTTTAATCGACGATCATTCTTTCGACACTGCACCCTGAAGATGGAAACGGACATATTTTTCGGAACGTTATTCAACATATGGGTCGGTCCATGAACGCATCTCTTCTCATTTGTCTTCCTCTGGGAATGATGACCACGTTAATCTTTCTGGAGCTGGCGTTTTTTCGCATATCATTTTGCATCTCTTTATAGAATCTGATTGGTAACTTGAAACTAAATACCTTCAGCCTCTGTGGAACAACTACACACAGGAGTGTGATGTTGGTATGTGTTGTCGGTAAAATAATAACACAGGAGTGTGTTTTGTTTATAGTCAGCATTTTAAGTATATTTCAAGCCTAATATCCCCGGCTGACTGCCGACGTTTCAGTTTTTATATTGGGGACTATAAGGGTCTTCGTCCATCAGCAAGTTCGCCAGCCACACGCTCCCAGCTCCAGTTGGTGACTTCACATTGGATTTTTTTGTAGAGGGGGGGAAATGAGGGGGAGGGAGGGAAAATAGGCGCAGTAGATAACGAAACCAGTTTATCATGATGAGTGATATTAAAACGACCCGTTCTCGCGGCAATTAATGAGTCGAACGCGAAGTGGCAAGCAATCACCGCAACAAGTAAGACCCAAGAGGTGGCTAAAGGAATTGACAAGTATAGTACGCACGCGGATGACCGCTGTGAACTATAAATATCGTGCAACCTGTGCATGTCTCACCCCTGTCTGCGCATGTCTCAAATTACTCTACGATTACCTATCATTAAGGGTTCTCGACTGAATCCAAAACGTCAGGAAAATAAAGCTCCTATTCCAGTGGTCACGTCGTCTTCTTCTTCTTCTTCTGAACTGCTTCCTGAAACTTGCATATTTACGTCCATTGGCATACGTCGCGCGTTTTACCCGATAGCCTAAGACGTTACGTCAAAAGCTTCTTTTATCCACGCGGACTAGGCTTTGAGGTCATTTTACTTACAACTAATCGTAAACTTTGCGTATAGATCAAAGCTTCATGATACGCGGACTGTTGTTGCGTAAGTGACGAACTGACGTAAACAAAAACGGCGTATTTGCGTACTTTTCGATGATGAGGTGCATTTACTCTAAATGAGAAAGGTGTGCGAAAGCATTAATCACTAGGGTAATATTTCACTTCGCGCATATATGGTGTATGTGTGAGCGAGAAAAGTGTTGTGGGGTTTACTTGGCATTTCGCACACAATTGGTTTATCCGTTTGAAAAACATTTTCACGTTTGTCGTATTGTTCACTTTTATTTCACGTTCTTCCGTCAGACGGCAACCATGTTGATGTTTATTTTTAACCGAATTTACACAAACTTCAGGGAGTTAGGTTGGTAATTGTCGCTGGGTGACGCACAAAACACCTTCCCTCTAAACCAATTAACTGGTAAATGAGAAGTAGAAGACGACTCAATCGCTGAAACAATATGTTTATTCGTCTGAAGTTTCTAAATCCATCGCGGATTCATCATCAGAGATATACTCACAGAACAGTAGCAGAAACATTTTGCGTTTGCACAGGGTTCTGCCTCAAAATTTAAACGTACAGAAAAAATCGATAAATGGCTTTCATTGTATCAACAATGACCATCTAACCTTGTGGTCTTGCCATCTTCTACTTCTTAATTACTTCCTGGGACTCGCATGTTCGCTTGTATTAGTACCTGGTAAGTGTCCACAGCAGAAGTATATTGTAACCGTCCGTAGTCTGCTTCAGGCAGCAGCAAGACCATTGATCGAACGCGCGCTCATGCTTTCAGAAAACATATAGGAGTCAAGGCTAAGACAGTTAAACCTATCAGCTACGAGTTTCTAGGCCCGGTTCCTTAGGAGCTGGGAGAAGACGGTGAGAAGGCAGAGTAGAAAGAAAAATTTATTGTGCACACAACAGCTAGGAGAAAGAAGAAAACTCGATCACTGGGACAGTACGTTTATTCACCCGCCGTTTCGACATCCATCTCGGATTCATCATCAGAGACACGAGTAGGAAACAGTCACAGAAACGGGTAATGTATGCACAGACGTTTGCAGTATTTATAGGATACAGTCATTACTGCAAACATACAGCGACAATTAACGTTAATTGCCTTCTTGCGCGTGGATAGTTTGTTGTACGGCACGCGGGCTCTGATCTGTTGAACTTTTATCACGGGCGGTGGGCTCAGGCGTAATGATTGCTCGGCCATCTGCCTCTCCGGTGTTGGCGTGATATGAGGCGGTGGCCTGCCTGTTCCCCAAGTGACGACTCGCTCTGGTCAAGTTGAGCCTCAGGATTGAATATGGATTGGGCAAATCGTTGCATTTGTTTATGGAATGGGGGCAAGTAAACAATGACTCAAGTAGTTCTCGTCTCACCGGATTGTCACCGGATTGTCGCTGATTGGTCCCAAGCGCTTCGGGACGCTGATAGGTCAACCAATTTGGGGCGCGTCTATGCGCCCCGCTCATGCGAGGGCAAAGGTCGCGCGTCGGTGCGGACATGCACCATCGCGCTGGGAAAGGCGCGACTGGGCAACCAAGATTGTCCCTGCCAGAGCCCGTCATTGGCGCCTCGAGTTTGAAGGAGAAGGACTGTAAAACCGCTTCAAACACGTGTTCGCGGGGGGTGTTTAGATGGATTCTATTATACTGAACTTGAATCTGCCAGTTAAGCGTCTGCCGGACACGGCTGATGGTAATGCTGTAGATACTCACCATCAGTTAATCCCCCAACTACCGTTTATCTCAACAGAATCTTCAATTACTTTGCACGCGTAGGCGACTGCAACACCACCAAAACTTTGTGACCTAGGGTTACAATAGCTGCTTAACCGCATTATCTGCAGTGGCTTTGCGCTAGGTCGTACGATCTGAACCTTCAATGCTGACCCTAAATAAGAACAGAAGAAGGGAAATGCTATGATTGGGTAAGAGAGACGTAAGGCCAGTATGCTGGTCAAACAAATGCTCCGGCTTTTCATGCATAGGTCCGGGCAGGCGGTAGTTGAAGGTGTTCACGCACAGTTGCGGAGTTGTAGATGTAGCAAAATAGTGGGCAACATAACTTTCAGTAGTGCACCTCATATATTCTAGTCCCAGCATTCTGTCATACGGAAACGGTGGTTATAGGGGTTTTATGGGCGGGGGATTAGGATAGGCAGTTGGGTATAATGTAGCAACTGCTATAAGCATTTTCATTATAGTGTACTTAGAAATGTTGTTGATTTTTATCTGTAGATTTTGCTAATCTTTATTATCGTTTAACGTATTGCGGGAAAACTCGATTATCAAAATTCAGGTTTCTCCAAATTCCTAAAAAATTGAACTGGTAATTAGGAGTTCGTCTTCTTCAACTTATCAAAGGTCCAACTTACCGTTCTGGAGTTAGATTAGCATAGTCCTTGGCGCGAAGCACCGCGCACACCTTCAATTTACATGCGGAACAACCTACTCCCAGCGGCCGCGGGAAGCAACTTCAACTACATTTTTTCACTTTACCCTTTCTTCTCCAAAAACTCTTTAACCACCGTTTTCATAGGAAAAAATGCAGGGACTAGGGACATATGAGGTGCACTACTTAAACTATATTTGCGAAAAAGTGTTTACAGTTCTATTGAGTGGAGTTGAGGTTGATAAAATTAATCCTAGTCATTACAATCTTCAGGCCCGGTATGAAGAGTTTATTCTAAACAGAAAGAGTGGGGAATAGGCAGGAAAACGTGGAAAAAGCAGGTCCATCCGCTAGGGCGCCTTGGTCCGAAGTGCCGGCCTGACGACAGTCACCGCATTGAGGTCCTTGTGAGTTGGTTTTGAGAGTCAATGACCAGACGGATTAAGGCCGACCTACTAACTGAGGCTAGCCTACTAATGCGGGCATCTCATTGGACGGATTGAGGTCAGCCTATTAAATGCCGTCCAATATGTAGGTCGAGGGTTGCCATCAGGAGACATCATGTGGGGCGTGGCGCGGGGGAAGGTAAATGATGCTAGTGTGCCACGCCAGTTTATTCTTTGGGGAAGGAACCACATAATTAATACTTTTCGAGAGCCACCTAATAGGTATTTATGATATGTCCTTCCTCTTTTGTCTATAACCACTAGGCAGAAAATTGTAAACGTGGATTTTCGGCAAGTTTTGATCGCTTGCGCATACGCCTTCAATAGCTTATTTGACGAAAAACGGTGATTTTAGAAGTTAGTGCACGGCTGACAGGGAAGCTTGTAATGAGTGAACACTGAAGAACAGAATAAGTATTAGTTGGTATTAGTACTATTAATTTCAATAGTATTTTTAATTATTAGTGGGCTGGCAACCCGACCCAAGTATGATTTAACTCATGGTTGCCGCTGGGCCTCGTAGCTTAGATGACTAGAGCGTTGGCCATGCTAAAGTCTCTTCCCTTTTTGTCTGGGGTAGGAACCACGAGGTCGCCGAGGTTTTAGCAGCTGGTTCAATTAGAGATTAGGAAGTATCCTCGGTTGAACAATATTTTGGAATTCTCCACGTCTATCTCCGGTGAACTTATGTGTGACCTACATGCGATTGTTGTGCTCCACCAACAGTGCTGCTTGCACCCTTGTTCAATCCCTTTCCCCGGCAATGCCGTTCACCCCCTTGGTCGATAGCCGCTGCCTTGACAGGCAGCAGTTTCGACTGGCTGAGCTGAAGACCCTTGACCGGCCTTGTGGCGGATAGCTAAGAGTGCTGTCCCTCAGCCTTGTTGAAAGACCCTGCGACTTTGCACAGGTAACTGTTTGTGATTCGCTGACATGAACACCTTCGACCCATTTCCACTCGAGCATACACGCGTCAAAAACAGTTAGGGCTGCCAAAGGACTGCCTGAACACACCACCAGTTCCCCACCTCCGGCTGATACGGCATGGGCCACTGTACAAAATACCTTCTCGGGCAATGCAATTACCGAATCGGACATCACACGAACAGGCTCTTCAGTCACATAAAGGCAGCTGCCGCTCTCTCTCTCTCTCTCTCTCTCTCTCTCTCTCTCTCTCTCTCTCTCTCTCTCTCTCTCTCTCTCTCTCTTACTCAATCACACACGCTCGCCCAGGCCAGCCTCTGTCCTGCACACGTGTGACGTTATTGAACATGTGTTGTTTCTTTGTCTAGAATCGGGCGATATTTGGCCGACTGCTATTGACTACGGGTATTTACTGCTGAGGTACGACGCGGTACGCGGTACGACAGGATACTGACTCAGGGGATACGAGATAGGCGAACAGTAAGTATCCTTTACGTATTCTTCTACCAGCTTGGATTATGTAAATCTACCTTAACTGCGACAGACTGCTGTTAACGTTCCCAGTAAGAACGTTTCACACTCAGTACGATTTAGGTGCAAAATGAACTGATGAGATGTCGTCGTTGCTAAATGCTAGAACAACTTCTTCCTTGTTGTTTCTGTGTGGCGGGGTATATTACTCGACGCCGACACGGATTAAGTCATGCATACGGATGATATCTTTAACTACTTCCGCACCCAGACTCCGGGCCTGCCCAAGAAACACTTTTTGACAAACACTTTGAAACCAGGCGTATTTCATTATAGCTGTGCCATTGTTGGATTACCGAGTGATTTTTGAGTTTACACCGCGATTAATGTAAAATAACCAAGGAGTTTCCTTTTCAACCCTGCCTGGTTCCGTAAAGTCGATTTGTGAGTTATTTATACTATTGGAAGACCATGTGTTTTTCCTGAGACGTACGTATGTCTTACACTCCACTGGATGTCAGCTTACGTGTTGATGCCACTCTTTATTCAGCATGCAGTGGCGAGATTTAAATTTGAATCCAGTTGCCTCATAAACCAACTCCCCACGTAATGCTACGCACTGTAGATCCTTGAATATAATGATCTACTTCCGGTTGGAAATAAATTTCTGACAGCTACAATTTGAAAACTAGAGCATCTATAAGAGTTAAGGCTACGACGGTTAACCCTAAAAGCTTAAATCTTCCAGGCCCGGTTCCTTAGGAGATGACAGAAGTCTTGGGGAGGCTAGAGTAGCAGGAACAATATATTGTGTACAGAAGTGTTAGAAGGAAGTCGCCACTTGGTCCGGTCGTGAGGGCCCGTGAGCGGGCGTCCTCGCTCAGAGCGGATTCCCAAGTGTCCGTCGGTGCATGAATTGACTAGAGGATTGGAGAGCACTACGCCAGAGCTGATTGGCCACGAACATTTCGGGACGCTGATAGGTCGACCAGGTTGGTGCACCTCTATGCACCGCGGTCGTGTGAGGGCAAAGGTCGCGCGTCGCTACGGACATGCGTCATTGCGCTGGGAAAGGCGCGACTGGGCGACCAAGTTTTACCCTGGGAGAACACGTCAGTGGCGTCTCGAGTTTGAATGAGGTGGGCTGTAGAAGCACAGCAAACCTACCAGAAAGTACGCAAAGGAATTCCAGGGGACGGAGGGGTGGGCACAGCGGCAAAATATCGGGAAACACGCATGTCTAGGCTTTTAGCTAGTACCTGTACTGTCAATATGGTAAATAATTGCGTAAGAGCGTGACTACGAGACTGTACTTTAAAGGGCCGCTTTTCCACATTTGAAGTTAGGAATTTCGGCGAAGCTGACCAACAAAGGCCATTCTATTACCCCTCTTTTTGCGCGCACATCTTCCTCGATTGCGTGTCGTTAGGAGACCACTTTCGAGGACTTTGGGCGAAATTCAAACTACGTATTAAATACCAGATATATAAACGTCATTCTCACCTTAAGCTTCTGCTTTCCTGCGTCGATGTGAGCACTGCTTGCCAGGTACCCATGCTTAAATTAGTCATACGCTCAGTATGCCTCGACGAGGCTAACTTAGCCGTAGTGCTGATGTTATTTTCCTGGTTAATGGACTAAATAAGCTGCCTATTAGTAAGATACTGTAGACTTGTCTGAGGAAGCTGACCGGTGAACCACATCTTTGAAACGGATATGTTAAGTGTCAGTCTGCTGTAAGTGGACGCAGCAGCTCGAGCAGAAGGTGTGACTAGAGAGCCACAAACATCGGACCAAGTTATAAGTATTGCCATGATGCGAAAGGAGTTATAAACAGGATCTGACAGTTTGACCGCCGATGCCAGCGCACGAATGGTGATTTGTACGAAATTAATTTATGGGAACAGTGGACGTGCGCAACACCCACCGCGTTTTCACTTCCTTCACCCCAACTGAGCCTGCTGTCGAGGTGATCGAAGATGTGATTGGGTGCGGGTGGTTTAAGCAGTGTAAGCCTGCCATCGCACTCACTTGACTGCACACAAAGAACCAAGAGGCTACAAAAGTCGGCGTGGGGACGACTCGGATCCCATCTCAGTGGAAGTGTCAATATAGTAGTTTAAGTAGTGCACCATATATACCCCTATTCCCATAATTTTATCCTTTAGAAACGGTGGTTACAGAGGTTTTATGGACGGGGAATTAGGATAGGCAGTGGACTGTACTTTAAAAGCTGCTATATGCATATTCATTTTATTGTATTCAGAAATATTGTTGATTTATATCTGCAGATTTTCATACTGTGTACTATTGTTTAACGTATTGCGAAAAATTCCGATTATCAAAATGCAGATTTTTTTGGAACTCCTGAAAAAGTAGAAATGGCGGTAAGGAAATCGTCTTCTTCAACTTACCTGATGTCCGACTTACCGCTCTGCAGTTAGATTAGTATAGTTCGTGACGCAAAGCACCACGCACACCTTCAACCTACACGCGGAATAACTAGCTCCCAGGAGCCGCGGAAAACAACTTCAACTAAACTTTTAAACTTTAAACTTACTTCTAAAAATTCCCTTCGTTTCGTTTCCAATTTCGACCCCCAATGAAACCCCAGAAAACCCTGTTTCCATAGGAGAAAATGCTGGGACTAGGGGCATATGAGTGCACTGCTTAAACTACCCTTGTGAGTTTGCAAAGTGAAATGTTTTTAACTGAATCTGCTTTTCTAGTCCCGAAAGCGGGGCAATTCCCTGTATGGGCAGTTACCCGATTTTCATGAAGGTGCAACGAAATTTTCCAGTCTTCGAATATATGTAATTTAAATTTTAGCTGGCTTATATCAATGTTCGGTTATAGTAAAATGTGCATAAACAAGCCCTTTTCCTCCGCAGCTTTTAACAGCCCATAACCTTTCTTGTATATTAAGAAACGTTGAGCTTGACCCAATTTGGTCCACTTTCCCTTCTATATACTGACCTGAACTAAACTCTTTTCGAGTAAACAGAATTTGCGTCTCAATTCATTTCAGTGACCAATAAGCAACCTCAAATTTGTTTTAAAACGTTTTCTCAAATTTCCAGCTTCACAGTTAATGGATTAAGTGACCTATCATAAATAAAGTTTGAACAGTAAAATTAAAGTGGACGGCCACTACTCCTAGAGGGTGTAATAGTTACAAGCCCACCTAGATAGTATTAATCAGGATCCAAGCGTAATTACCACCCTGCCTCTGATTACGTCACTTAAGTATTATGATAAATTGTACTTAATGCAGCCGAAAAACGTTGATTCAAAACCATAACCTACTACGTCTACGGAAAGTCATTCTTGCATTGGAGAGTTAACTAGTTTAAAAAATGTTTGGGGTTGTTTACCACAACGACATACTAATTTTCCGGAAGGCGAAATGCGATGAAATTTAATATGAAAGACAAGTATTTAATTCGAGTAAACGAAAAGCCTATATGCGATTTAAAAGATACGCACTGCTCTAGCCCCGAACTCCATCAAGCTGAACTCAATTACCTGTTCAAATTGTTTTCAAAAAATTGGTTGCCCCAGAGAATTTGGGCATCGATGCATAAGACGACAACAGCCAGAACAAAAAGAAAAGGAACTAGGTTGTCCTGATTCAGCGCCCATTCCAAGAAGTTGGCGAACACTTCCATTTATTAAGAATTCGTTTGAGTTCATTGAAAGACACCCGAGGAAGCATTAAATCCAAGTGGCGCACAAACCAACGAATACTTAACGAAATCAGCTCGTACACCCGAAGGATAGGGTTGGCTATTTGGACAGAAAAGAAGTAACTTACAAGATCCCTTGTTGCGGCTGCGATGCAGTTTATGGCGGACAGACAGGAAGAGCAGCCTCCACACGCTTAGTCGAAAATCAACGAGTGGTGAAGGGGCGATATCACTTTTCCGAAGTCACCATGCACAGAGTATAAACTGAAAACCAATGTACATGCGACGAAATTTGCATTGTTGGCTCTCGTCCATAGAAGAAAAGCCACGAGTTTTTAGAAGCCGTCAGCTCCTACGACTCGTGCATCAACAGGCACGTCGAATTGGACGCGATGTACGCTAACCTCAGGGAAGCATGGAAGAGATGGCAGCTTATCTGGACTATAAAAAGCAAAAAACAGACATTATTGACCACACGATATAGTGTGGTTGACAATTAGTTCCCGACCGACCGCATAATTACATGGGACTGACAAAATTTTCCCCCATTGACCGCATAATCACATGCGGGTGACGATTATTGACTATTACTCTGATCCACTATATAAGTTTTTGCTAACCATCATTATGGACCAACTGCTTCGTACAATCCCCATCCGTCTGACGACGACCTGGTGAGCCAGTGTCGAAAATTCACACAATAAACCACCGCTTCCCGAAGTACTTCTTCTACCGAATTATACTTCTTAGGATGCCGATTTTCCTGTTTTGATGCTTTTACAGAGTGCAAAACGTTAAATGTCTTTGACCGCCATACTTTTGATTCACCGGTGACCGTCTTCAATACAACTGATCTATCTTTTACTCATGCCACAAAGTGAGCTCTTCGCATTTGAAAAACACCCACTTCAAAAGTACTGCCCACTGCGTCTGAAGAAAGTTCCTCAAAGCGTCTGAGCTTTAGCTTTAAGCAACCCCCCTGAACGTACTCAATAAAATATACTTATATCAAGCGCGAGAACGAGATGAAATATCAGAGGCAGTTATCAGACCCGCGTAACAGGCAAGAGCAATTTCTTGGTAATTGTGTCGAATAGATGGTGTCATACTGTTTCGGTTGCCCTAAGTTCCATCTACTGAAGACGACCTTAACCACAATTTTTCCTGTTATTGCCTGAGTTGTCCGACGCCTTAATCGATAAAGTAATCGTAATCACTGAAGATAACGGACCAAATACCTACTGACATAACATATTCTGGCCAACAAAAGACAACAAAAAGCTGCCCAGAGAAGCAAACAGGTGAGTTTTGGAAGGAGGTAAGATGCATTAGGACAAGAGCAAGAGGAGGAAGAAAGAAGCCATCGAATAGGTAAGGCCAGTTTAAATGGAGATTTGAACACCGCGGCTCGAATTTGTCACTTTGGCATTAGCGGACGGAAAAACCTTGTCAAAATCGTATCCAGAAGGGCATTAAAGACCATACCAACTAATCGCCGGCCAGAGTTGGAGACGGCGCAGTTGTTGACAGAGCAACTTTTTCGGAGAAACTGGAAGATCACTCCCAAGGGACAACCACATGAACCGCAAATAGCTGAAATCACGATTCTTCGGCCCGCATTCAACTAACGGGCATAAGTACCTCCGCTCACATAGTGGATGAAACGCTTTTACCTGAGCAGAATGCTTGACCACATGGATACGGGTACGGATGAGAAGCAGTCCCGATGACACAGGATAAAATGACTGGCTGTGGATGGATTCTACTGGGTATCGCAAACGTTAGGCCAAGGAATTCGCTGTTTTGGTGATCCTTTCATCTCCGTCTTCGGAACCGCATCAAGTAACAGGTTACCCACCCTATTCCGTGCTGAAATCAACGAAGCTGGTAGTGCCTACATAAGTCATGATTAATTGCGTATTTGCATCACACACATTCGAAGGACAAACGACTAGAGTCCCTGTCTATTTACAATAACGGACACTAGGACGGGGGGTGTTAAGTTGCCGCGTTTTATCAAGCCAACGCAGGCGGTAGCTTTGACGTCTTAATGTCACTCTGCTTGATGTACCACCAAGTGTTGAATTAACTTAAAACTTTTTGACGGGAAATATTGCATTTATGTGGCCTAAATAAGAGTAAACTAGGTAACGGGGATACACAGATGATGCCTCTGCACAAACAACCGAACCGATATCTGGATAATAATCTGGTAAAGTGGCAATTGCAATTTGATGTCAAGTGCACGCATCAAAATGAGGATATATTGATTCTGAGTGACTTCAAAAAGAGCGTGCGTAGCCAAGCGTCAAGAGGAAAGTGGGATGCGGGTGTTGTCGGCTGCTTTTATCTGTGCGCCTGAACTGGATTGACGTAATTTGTGCCCAAGTTGTATGAGATGTAGTACGTGACGAGTGACACGGTCAAATGAGGCACGGTCTACTATCACTCACGCGTTGGTCACCACGTGTTCCTTCAGCCTGCTGTTTACACGAGAGGATACAGTATGGTGAGTGCTGCAAGAAACATTCCGCAATTTGAAAAATACCGGTAATCACTCGAAAACTAACATTGAGTAGCGCTGCAATACTGTTTATCATGCAGCCCAGTTTCAATTCTTTTCAGTCACGCTAGGATTCCGACTCTGTGATGAGCTTCTTTTTGATGGCTGCGATAAAGTTGATTCTGTAAAAAATGGCTATTTAAGTAGCATGCATTTCTATCATCGATTTTGACTGCCTTTATAAATTCAAATATATTTTATGGAAAGCATGCACGAAAAATCTTCTCTTCTACTTATTTGATAGCAAATTACGCTTCCTTTAAATTTGATCCTTAAAGAAAGGGTTCCCTTCGGTTTTCAATTTTTTTTCAAATTTTGAGTTTTTTACGACTGTGGGGTGTTCATTCATAATACATCGTTTCCGTCAATTTACTGATGCTGCTACTGATATAGACAGCATGATCCACGTCTATTGCGGAATTCTATGAGAGCTATGCAAACACTTCCTAAAAAACATAGGCAATAAAGCACTTTTTCTTAAACAGGATGAAAACAGCATTCAGTTTGTAAAACTTGAATTCAGTTCTAGCAGTCGGTAGGTTTCAAAATCATTCGTAAATTTAGAAACTTTTTTAAAACGGAAGCAAAACCCTTTCTTTAAGAATCAAATTTAAAGAAGGCATTATTTGCTACCAAATAAGTAAAAGAGAGGATTTCTTTCTTGCAGGCTTTCCTTGAAATATATTTGAATTGATAAAGGCAGTCAAATCAATGATAAAAATGCATACCCTTTAAGTAGCTATTTTTAACAGAAGCTCATCACAGAGTTAGCATCCTAGCGTGACTGAAAAGACTTGAAACTGGGCTGCATAGTAAACAGTATTGCAACACTTCTGAATTTTGGTTTGCGAGTGATTACCGGTATTTTTCAAATTGCGGAGTGTTTCTTGCAGCACTCGCCATACTGAACTTGTGATGTTGCCTTGCAGTGTCCTAGTCCTGAAACAGATAATTTGTCAATAGAAGCGAACATGCGAGTCCCAGAAATAAACAGCCCAATTTCTGCTTCTCTTTCTGCTCATGTCTCTAATGAAGGATCCGCGAGGGATTTTGAAATGTTAGACAAAAAAGTGGTGTCCCAGTGGTCACATCACCTTCTTCTTCCTGTTTGTCTTCTTCTTCACAATAAAGGTGTGACCAGTGCAAGTTCAGCAGTCTGTCCCAGTTCTTAAAAAGTAAGGCCATTGTAATAGTGGGAATGGAGGTCGAAACGTAAGTAGAATCCCACCTTTGTGTATACTGTTTTATGTCTCACGAACAGAAGCAAGTGTTCGAATCCCGGGTACGTTTGTCTGAGCTGTCGAACTCGTGCGGGGGTCCATCTTCAGTGATAAATGTGCCCACATTTAAAGGGGATATGGGCCAGTCAACTGGTATAGGGGCGGAGGAAGGAGCCAAGTGACCACCAATGCCGTCAGTTCAGAGATGTCTGCGCAGGGCGATGTATGGGGGTGCCAGCTCGATACATCGGTTGTCAGCCGACGCCTAAGCTTCAATCAGTTCTCGGCCTATTTTGTTGAGGCGTGGGCAATTAGTCTCGCAGCTGCGAAGTTGAACTCGTATCCCGTCTCATAGGTGTGGACAGCCACTTGCGATATTGCATCACCCCCTCGTACAACCAGCTTATGTTGGTGCATGCACGAACCAAGCATGCCTCCAGCTTGTGCTGCGTAATTTTGGGACAGTTTATGCATGGCATGCGATACACCAGTTCCGGCTGCTAGATGGGCTTTGAGCGGCCATTGATTCTCATGACCCGGCTGGGCGTGGAAGCTATGGGACGGTGTGCAGTTCCGACACCCAGTCCCGCAGCAATACGCTCTTTCATTTCTACCTCAAACTGCACTTTCCGCATTCGATGAAAATCTACATCAAAAGCGCCGTCTATTGCGTCAGATGGGAGCTCCAACTAAAACGGAGCTTTAGCTCTAATAACCTCTCCACTATTTTGTCAGAGGAAAGTTCCATTAAAGTGTAAAAATACCCAGCGAGGCGAAATGGGAAGAGTCAAATAATTAAAGCCATCCATCCGATCCACGTAAAATCAATTCCTTTGTACTTGTATCGAGCAAACAGTAGCATACTGCCTCGATTTTCCTGAGGTCGATTTGCGGAAGACGACCTTGAGCGCAAATGGTCACGTTTTGGCCGGATTTGCCTTGTCAAATTGCCGATAAAACACACCTAACCCTTTGAGCTAATGGTCTAGTATCAGTAAAGCTTCCGGCCAGAAAAGACAACGACTACCTGCCCATAAAATTGAAATTGCGAGGAGAAAAACCGCCAAACCTCCCAATAGTTAAGTCAGCCTAGTAGTCATTCTGGTGGATTCTAGATGATTGCTTAGGAAATCCTGCTTGGGCAGTCAGCTTGCTGTTCCGTATTGGTGTATTGCATACGAGCGGTAAAGTTGGGCGGGTAATATCGACCCAAATTCATGGCGCGAGGTGGGGCGTTTGCAGCTTAGCGGTTAGAGCGTTGGCTTCTGGCAAAGGCTGCTCTAATATGTGGGTTAAAATCCCGCCGAACGCCTCGAGTTTTTTCACAATTGGGTCAACTCAAATTAAGAAAATCTGCCAAACCAAAAGTGGATTAGAAGGAGGAGAAGAAAAGAGAAAGGTGTGCAGTATAGCTCGGGTGCAAGAGCTTTCACATTTCCCCCATATTTTTGTATTTGCATGTTGAGTGCTTGGTCCAGCAGGCCGCAGTATTGAACTGTCGCAATTGCATCAACAGACATCGTCACTGGTGTGCGTCCCTGGAAGCCATTTTCACGCCCGCATTCCAAGCATGGCTACTTACTCTCTTTTTGTTCACTGCGATGGTGGAACTGAACACTATTATTGTCTATGCACAAACGGATGCCTCTCCTTCCCTAGGAGGCCATGGCATCTTTCGACCAACCAGGAACGGCCATCAGGTACCCTTGAAGTACTCTTTTTAAGCGAATGCGATAAAACGAGAGCTTTCCTTTGCCACGGAAAAGTTCGGCAGTTCGTGCAATAAAGGCCCAAAAAATACTTCCCAGCTTCAGTAGAAAAATCTGCGGGTGGGCTCTGCAAGTTCTGAACGCGTAGCCGAGATGGGTCACCATAAAACCCAGATTTTGAGTGGAGACGATAGCTTCGTTGGCATTGAACTAAAGCTGATGTGTATATTTTGAGGAATAACACGACGTTGTCCATCTGGCCATGAAATTCAAGATAAAAGAGAAAGAAAATAACTAAAAATCGTCCGCTCTGATTTGAAGAAGTAGGCTTCCTCGTTGAAACATGCCTTTTATTCATTTGCCAATATCAGAGACGGCGTAAGATAAGGATAAACTTTTCTTTCATTCTGTAATGCTGCCCATCTCCCCAGCTATGCCATGGTTCACTGACTGGCAGTCCGTCAACATGCGCAACGTCTTGTGACCCCCCGTGCGCAGGCCTTGCCTGGAAGAATGATGGTTCACGTGAGTGGTGCGTAAACGCTGTCTCTAGTCTCCTATCTCCAGGTGTGCGGCAATAATGGCGACGCAATTGACCGGGTACTTATCACATCATGAATAATCACTTGCGATGAAATCGTGGCAGCTAACAACTCAAATGCATATCCACTCGCATAATCTAGTTGCGGAGGTATGGGGCCTCGTGTAGCTTTTCCTCCCACCTACTGCATTGAACCTGCATCCGTTTAAAGAGCGTTCTTATACAGCTTCGTTTGTGAGCAACCGGATAGTTGATGAGAAAACTGAGAAGCTGTGTGGTGTTCGTTGCCTTCTGTAAACCGTCCTTTCGATTTCATCGTTAGGTGTTCTCTTGACAAGGACAACCAGGATGGGCAGCTGCTGCTCTTGTTTTTCTTCCCTCATAAATGTTATTTCAGAAAAGATTTCGTTGGGCAGTTTGTGGAAGTCTTGCAGAATGGTCTTCTTGATGATAACCAGCGTGTCGTAAAACGTAACGACGCCATAAAATTCACAAGGGAAGAAGAAAAAGAGCAGCAACTGCCTTTTCTTGATGGCTTCGTTAAGAGAACACCTAACGGTGAAACTAAGACAACGGTTTACATGAAGGCAACGAACAAAAAACAACCTCTCAGTTTTCATATCAACCATCCGGTTGCGCACAAGCGAAGCTGTGCAAAAGCGCACTTTAAACGACCCTGCAGTAGATACGAGGAAAAGGTACAGGAGGCTTACGACCAATTTATGCGGAACAGATATCCGAAAGCATTTATAAACTGATGTCTATGCGTTTGGTCCCGGAGGATCGATCTAGCAAGAACGTCACAGAAGCGACTGATTGCATCGCTGCTGAAGTAAATTTTGGCATTGGCATCACCCAAAGCTTCCACGCGCAGTAGGGTAGTAAAAATCAAAGATCGGCTCAATTCCAGTGCCAAATCGGGCATAGTGTATCGAATCCCATACCCAATTTGTCTTTCTAACTATACAGGCCAAATTGAACGCTTGCTTGGATCGCACATACATGAGCATAAACTGTCTGTATGACGAGACGATGAGTTATCGCGAGTTGCAGCTCACACCTATAAAACAGGCCATGAATTTAAGCTCACGGCAGCCAAAACACTCACCCATGCCGAAAACAAGACGAACTGAGAAATGATTGAAGTCTGGTCCACAGACGGGAAATAAATCAACTGATGCATCAAATTTACGCAGCTGTACAGAGCGCTACGCAGTCACGTCTAGACGTTCGTTGCTGGTGCCCCTACGACCCTTGAAATTACCGACAGTTAATTAGCGTATAGCCCTATAATTGCTGCCGTCTCCCCTACTTTTCGACTATTGTTTCTTACCTGCGACAATTTCTGACAGTTGATTGACGTACAGCCCCTATAATTACCCCCCCCCCTTTTGCTGCTGTTTCTTATCTCTGAAGACGGACTCCTGTACGAGTTCGAAAGCTCTTTTTTTGTACAAAAACTACATATCCAGAACAGCTTATATCCAGACTGCTCGTTGTATCTGATGGGCGGCTCAATCGTGAATCCACGACACCTGACAAATAAAGTCTCTATTCCGGCAATTGAATCTCATGTAATCGTTGCAACCTGATCTTTCCCATAATTTATTTTCCCAGCTGTCTCCAATAATTGAACACACATTTTACAGGCGCTTAATTATGGAGTTAACTGCTAGAAAAAGATCGTTACAGCTATGCAGACGCTTTTGGATAATTGAAAGCATTTTTCCCGGTATGCCTTTGAAACAGGCCAAAACAGCATAATTTATTTGCGCAATAAATTTCGAGAGCGCTTATCAACTGCATCCTCCCTGTGCAAGAATGACGAAACAATTAGCGAACACACCATTTTGAATTTTCACAAAATCGATCAAATCAAGGTCATGTTAACGTGGCAAATGGTCAACAGTTATGGCAACTTTAAACTTGGTACGAAAATTAGGGAGGAGAATTAAAAAAAATAAAATTGTTGAATGTATTTTCCAGGGCAATTGAAGATTAACTACGTGGTCTAGTTGCATACATAGGTCGGGTTTCTCCCGCCGTATGAAGGATGCACGCCACCTCAAACTGCGTCTATGAATTCACCTGCACTTGCAGATGCAAGTATATTGGCCGAACGCAAAGGCAATTTGCAACCAGGGCTGCTGAGCATTTGCCTGCTTGACTTTTAAACCAAGAAAAGAAAGTGCCACGGTCTTCCATTACAAAACACTTACTAGACAGTGGTCATTCGGTTGACACTAACACATCTTTCCGCGTTCTTGTTTGAGCACGAGCAAACCGGACCTTACGATACATGGAAGCATCCTACATACGGCGGGAGAAACCCGACCTATGTAAGCAACTAGAGCACCTAGTTAATCTCCAATTGCCCTGGTAATTATAAACCACACTTTTATTTTTGTTCAATCCCCTCCCTTCTTTTCGTACCAAGTTTAAAGTTGACATAACTATTGATCATTTGCCACGTTTACATGACCTTGCTATGATCCATTTTATGAAAATTCAAAACGATGTGTTCTCTACTTGTTTCGTCATTCATGCACAGGGAGGATGCAGTTGATAAGCACTCTCGAACTTTATTTGCGCAAGTACATTCTGCCCTTTTGGCCTGCTTCAAATTCATACCTGAAAAATGCTTTAAATTATCCAAAAGCGTTTCCATAGCTGTAACGATCTTTTCCAGTAGCTAGCTCCCTAATTAAGCGCCTGTATAGTGTGTGTTCACTGGGAGT